>OY288274.1:80195624-81395624 GCA_958450335.1 Hibiscus tridactylites | reverse complement strand
GGTAGCAAATCCTTCTCTATATAACCCCGTTTCATTTTTCATTTTCACTCACGTCTACTCTTCTTACTTGCTTCTTCTAGATTTTACTTGCTTTCATTTTCATTTTCACAACCCTTGCAACAATGTCTTCCAGGACAACCCGTAGGAATGCTGCTTCCAGCTCCACACCGACAACAACCACCCCACGCTCATTTGCGATCAGAGATATGTGGGAAGAAAGGGGCTTCATTTACACATCAAAGGAGGAAAATCTGGGCCTAAAGCCGTTCATAGCCCGGAAAATTCAAGCTCTATAGTGGCAGACTTTTGCTGAACAGCCTGAAGAGATGAACGTCTCGTTGGTACGAGAATTCTACGCTGCCATTAGCAGTAGGACGACGACAGCGGTAGTTGTACGAGGAAAGGAAGTGCCGTTCGAAGCTGAGTACATTAGCACACTGTATGGATTCTACATCGGCAACAACGATGACGCTCACCAACAGTTCCTCAACACCCTAGACCCTGCTGCCTATGATGTTGTCATGGCAGAGCTGACTGATGAGGGAACTCAATGGAACACCAGCCGCAAGAACCCACGGACGGTAAAGAGGATTCAACTACTGCCGGAGGCTAAATTATGGAATGCTTTTATCAAAAAGCGTATCATGCCGTCGTCACACAATACAACGGTCGACCAGCCCAGGTTAGCTTTAGTTCACTCCATTCTACATGAGAGGCCCATTAACGTGGGCAGCTATATCCGTGAGAGCATCTTGGAGTGCGCACACAGACCGACGGGTCCGCTTTACCTTCCATACCTCATCACATCCCTCTATTGTGGCCATGGCGTACCAGAAGTGACCACTAATCTTCGAGTCCAAGGGAAGGGATGGACGAAAAAGAACATACTTAGTCTCATGGAGCTGACCGCTGCCACTCCTTTGTCATCATTTGATCTCGCTGCCACAACAGCAGACACGACAGAGCAGCCAGAGACTGAACCAGCTGCCACAACAGCCAGCCAGCAACCAGCAGCAGCAACCCCCACTGACTCCTCATCCCAGATTCTTGCTGCTATCCAGAAGATGGAGGAACGAAAACTCAGTCTGATGACCTTCATCAGGGATTTTACTGCATCTACGGTAAACTTTATCCATAACTCTTTAAATTTCCCTGATGTTGTCTTCCCCACCTTCCCTGCACATTATTTTACTGTACCCACCCCTGCCCACACTCCAACACCTGCTTCCACACCACGGACACCCTATGCCGCATCAACACCATCACCTGCCCTGACAGCTGCTAGCAGCAACCGTGCTGAGACGTCTGCCCGTGGAACGAAACGCAGAATGGCATCGGAAGAGCTTGACGCCTTCATTGCCGATTTTTCTTCCTCCTCCGTTTGGGCTGCAAGCGACAATGAACCCTCTATTAAGAGGAATCTCTTGGAGGATTTTACATCGGTGTAAAGGCAGAAGCGAATGGCAGACAAGAAAAATATGCCAAGAGCCAGCGGCAGCAGTAGTGACAGCAGCAGCGGTGAGGACAACAGTAGCAGCTCTGAAGTCCAGGTTGTGGAGAAACCTCCTCATATCTCCCCGACCAGAATCCAACCACTGAGGGAGGCCAAAACAAAGAACACATCTGCCTCCCCTCTCCGCCAGCCAGCTCCGAAAGCTCGTGCCCGCCGCCAGATCAGAGTCAGCAGCAGCAGTGATGACAGTGATTAAAAATTTAAGTTTCTTATCTTATTTTGGTGTCTACCTATATATTTTGTGATGTACTGCTTTTATATTTTTTTATCTTGTCATTTGCATTGAGGGCAATGCAACCCTCGAGTTTGGGGGTGGCATCCCTCCATTAATGGAATCCATCTTAGTCTTAAAATTGCGTCTTTACTTAGTTTATTTTTGCTCTTTAAAAAAATGAAAATATGAAAATGTTGGCTTAAGTCTGTGAACTGAACTTACCTGTCGTGACAGCTCTATCGTGGCAGTGCCTTTAGGATAGTTTTAGGAGAAGTTTAGAGCCTTTCTATAGTTATGAAAACTTAAACACTATTTGTGACTGTTATACTGCTTAGAACTCTTCTAGTTAACTAGAATAGGAAGCTTAGCACTTGAATAGCCCCTAGAGGTGCCTAACACTGGCTCTAGGAAAGAAGTTTAGCAAAAGAGACTCAACAGCCCTAGAGGTGCCCGAAACTGGCTCTAGGAAGTTAGCTAGAGGTGCCCAAAAGTGGCTCTAGTGAAACTTTAGCTTAAAAAAGAGTGAAATCGAGTCAAAACAAAAAAATTAAAAGAGCATAAGAAATGCCTTCAAAAAAAAAACTTTGGCATAAAAATTCGAGTTAAGAGCTGAAATATTCTAGTGAAACTAAGAGAGTCTTGGCATATAACTGTTCACAAGCATGCACACACTACACGAGGACTATAGTGAGACTCCGAACAGAGCCTAGATTATCCGACAGGGTGCTGCCGTCACAGGGAACGAATGAAGGGTAAGGGAAAGTTCACTGTTTTTAAGCCAAAACAAAAATATTTCATTTTTCTTTAGGTCTGAATTGCTTGAGGGCAAGCAAAAACTTGAGTTTGGGGGTGTGTTGAGTGTGTAAAAGTTCTATTATTTACCCCCCATTTAACCCATATTTCTGTTGCATTCAAGCATAATTCATTGCATTTAGGCCAATTTACAATTAGACATCACAAATATATTAAAAGGCACAGTTTCTACTGAAATTGGTTGCTTTCGCAGGTTGCTGCTGTAGCAGATGGAGTGGCAGGCGCTGGGCAGTGAAGCAGAAGAGCTGGAATTGGACAAGCAGTCAAGGAGGACGACGCTGACATGGTTGTCGCTGTGACAGTAGAGGACGACAGCAATTTTGAGGAGAAGAAGCAAAGTGGACCTTGACAGAAAGAGAAAATTAAGCCCGTCTGTCGTGGAAAACCAGTATATTTTTCCAAGCCCTAGATCAGAAGGAATACCAAGCCCAAAGTTCAAGGAGAAAAAAATCCCAAGCAAGAAGGAGGACGATTTAAAGTTAGATTCTCTGAAGATTTAGTCTTTATTAGAGTTGTACTTTAATTTAAACTTGTATTCTTGCTATTTTAGAAAACTTGGACCTAAAGCCTATATAAGGGCATGCATTTCAACCTAGGAAGAGATCACCTATCTCTATCCTTCTTCCCAAAACCCTAGCCGTTTTCTTCCTCTCAACATGTTCTAAATTCCCCTTAGGGCCACGGGTTGTCTTGTAAAGTAGTTGCAAGGGTTGTTTTTGTTTTAGGAATTTTCAGTTCAATAAAATAAACTTCAAGTTCTCTTATTCTGGTTATTAACATCTTGCAAGAGTATCGGGAGAGCATTGCGAGGTTATCTATTTACTTAATATCGGGAGAGTTAAGTATACGAAAGGAATAAGTGCGAGTTCTCTAGTTTATAGTTGAACTATCTCGGACCTAGGGATAGGACGAGGTTAAGTGGCTAAAGAAGAATTCATCAACATCGATGTTCATCCTTCGATTCACGCCGGGAGGTATCATCAAAGACGTGATCATCGACAGACTTGGACCTAGGGATAGACCAAGGCACAGCAGGGATTCTTGCCAAACTTGAAGTACGAAGTTGAGTGTTCGCTGTCGCGACAAGCAACAGACTGCCGCCGCGACAGGTGCTGCCGCGACAGGGACGACGACAGAACTGGATTTCCTAGACTTAGCAATACCTGCACTACTGAGCAATTCAATACCAGCCCATTCTCTCTATCTTGATTTCTCTACTCTTTTATTTAAGTTTTCTTTATTATTCTCGTGACAACTTCTCAATTATTTTCTTTACTCTCGTGCAGTAATTCTAGGTGAAGCTATTGGCCCAGTCCCTGTGGAGACGATATCCGATACTTCCGTATCACTTTACTACTTGCGTCATGTACACTTGCACTACAATTGCGATAGACACTTTTACACGCAACAACATTCCACAATCCGTATTGGCACCTAGCTATGACCCGAATACACGGATAACCGTTGGAACTCACATCCAACAACACAAACATTACCTTACGGTGGGATTACACTCATCACCGTTTCACGCGGAGGGGATTCCACTCATCCTCACGCCCCGTCGATGGGATTCCACTCATCACCGACTAACATATATAAGAAGATTTCCGGGCGAACCCGTACTCCATCTTGATGACTCCCATCACCAAGACCACGCGCGCATTTCGACTCTCGTGTGCACACTAAACATCCTAATGATCGATCATTGTACCCAAGCATACTAGTGCCAATACTAACACATTTCACAATCTTTTACAACACAATTTCTTACCAATTTCTGTGCTTAGCACGTACTCACCATGATTTACCATCATGCACAAACCACATTCCATGACCACGTGCATATAACAATGCATCAAATATCATGCATCAACACACATGTATAACACAATATACATAACCACAATAATCACAATTAAAAACATGAGGCATACTCAACATTTAAAGTTCAACCAAAGTCTCTAACTAAAGCTTGAGATTAGACTACCAATCTAATCCCAACTCTAGGTGGGTTTACCAAGCTCAACCTAGGTCCACATGCTTGAACCAACGTTTGAAAACCAAGTTAAAAACATAGAACCACTCACCGACTACTCCAAGCTCAACAACTCTAGCCGATCAAGCTCCCAACGATTCCAGATTCGATCCCAAGGCTTCACCAACACAATTCCTTGTCTCTAAACAATCAAACACACTCTATTAATCACCAACACAACCACAAACCACCGATGTAATTTATAACACCAATTAAGCATCAAATCAAGCCAAGAACACCCACAAAACTCCCATTTTCGAGCAGCCCTATAGCACAACCAAAACCCACTGATTACAACACTTTTAACACACTTAGAAGCTTCCAAAACAACCCTTAAACATCAATCAACCATCAGCTAACAAGTTCTCACCCAAAACAGCCCCAAAACCAACCTTAAACCCCTCTAAAACCTCCTTAAAACCCAAATTCGGGAATCATTATAAAACCATGTAAAAATCGAGTATGTTGGACCTTTTAGATAGCAAACAACTTATCTAACATCGACAAATTGAAAACTTGAGTTAAAGCTAACAAAGTTAGCATTTTTAATTCAAAATCCCAAAACTTCAAAATGAGAAATCGTGGGTTTTAATGAAAAATAAAGGTATAGATATGTAGAGAACAACGAGGACAACTCAAAAATACGTTTACCTTTCAAAAACCTTCAAGGATGAGGAAGAAAGGTGATGGAATAGTGAACAACAATGGTGAAAAGAAGTTGTCGTTGAAATACTTTAGTGAATAAAATGGGTGTTTTATTTTTAAAAGCCAAAAGACCATTTCACCCTTAATGAAATAAGGTATTTACAAAAGAATGATATCCATGGCTATTTGGGCTTGGTTTGAAATAAGTCCAACATAAATTTATTTGTTTTGAAAACACGAGGCCCGAAATAATATTTTAATATTTTAATTTTACCCGACCCCCAAACCTGGGTGTTACATCGGCTCAATTATCTGATCATAATCAGGATGATATTTGGTTTGGATCAGATTTGGGCAAATTAAATTCGGGTTGTTTTTTGTTCGGATTACTTTCGGTTCGAGTTGTTTTTAGTTTCGGTTACTTTCGGTTTAGATTGATTTTTGGTTCAATAAATTTTGAGTCGGTTTTAGTTTAGGTTCGAGTTAAGTTTAGACCGTAATATTCAAGTCTATATCGAGTCTCGGGTCGAATAAATCGGTTCAAGTTTCGGGCTGTTAGGTCTAATTCAACCTAGAATCTTACTAAAAAAGTTTATGAATCAACTTAAATAAATTAATGACTAACTATTTATTTAATATCTCTTTTAGACCATTAAAAAACTATTTATTTAATATAAAAAATTCCCATCGACAAATATATATTTTGGAAAACAAAATCCAAAGATATTTGATGGATTGTAAACTTTGTATATGAATAAAATTATATTGCTAAATTCAATTTACAGTTTCTTAGAATTTTATGAAAATATGTTTGAGGGTTAATATATATAATTGATTTATTAATCAAGCATTTGAGCTAATCCCGCAAGAACAATCCCCTCATGGTCCCGAGCGATGACACCAATTGCAGCTTATCTTGTCGTTGGAGTCCACATTGATTTTCATAGTTCCCATAGGAGGCTTCCTCCACAGTTGCTGCTGTTGCAAGGTAGGAGGGCTAGGGGATCTTAATATATATATATATATATATATATAACGTCATCATTTAACAAGCAAATTGAGTATTAACTCACATGTAGTATTTATTTAACACTCTGTTTTACGTCAATTTTATTAATTATACCTGCATATTATTTTCACGTATTTACATCAATGTAAATATGTTAATTTTAAACCCTAAAACCTAAAACCCTAAATCCTAAAATCATAACACTTTAACTTTAAATCATAAACCACAAAACTTAGAGCCACAAAACATGAAACCGTGAACTATAAACCTTAAAACTATAAATTATAAACATTAAACCTTAAACTTTAAACTACAAACCCTAAATCATAAACCATATAAACCCTGAACTTTAAAGCATATACCATACACTCAAAACCCTAAAACATGAACATCAAACACCCTAAACCCTAAAACCCCCCAACCATTCCATAAACCTCAAACTATAAGCCCAAATAATAATATAATAATCAATGTCAAAACAAGAGAAAAATATGGAGCTAGAACTTTAAGGGTAAAAGGGTACATTCATACATAACACTTATCTTTTACTTTATCCTAAATTTCATCAACCAAACACTTTGTTGTAATAACCACAGTCTTTCATCCATCTTTTTAATACACAAGTATTATTTAATACAACACCTCTTTTACATCTGCCGTACTAAATGAGGCGTAAGGAGATTAACAGTGTAAAACTTTTTTATTTTTACATTGATTTATGACACAATGTAAAACTTGAGAGTTTTTACACATTATTTTAGGTCGTTGGATTAATGAAAATCGAAAGTTGAGATTGAAAAGTCAGTAACGAGGGAATTCTTACATGTAAAAAAAAAGTAAATTGGCGTTGATTTAAAAGTTTTAATATATCCATTAAAATTAGTTAATCCAAAATAAATATTGAGATTATAAAATGGTCGGATGAGTGAAAATAGACTATATGTGATTTTTATAATACAACACAAATTAAATAGGGTAAATTACGTAAACTATCACTGAATTTTATTCTCAAATTTATTTTGGTCACCAAAGTTTCAAAACGTTCAATTTACTCACTAAAGTTTAGACATTGAACTTTTTTGTCACAATTTCGTTAACTTTTTGATGACGTCCATTTATCGACAAACGAATGAACTTGTCCAAGATACGAATGGTGGAAAGCTTCATCGGCACGAGGGAAGCAATATACTGAAAAATAGACCCCATTCGACGACGAAGGAGAGAAATCGGCGAGAGAGAAAATGGATTTTTTTTAATCGATTCGTGGACTTCGGGGCACTTTCCGATGAAATGGAGGTTGAATTCGAACTCAAGCAGCGAGATGAAGTGACTGGCGCGATTTGGTACTAAACGATTACGATGGTAAACGTTGGAGTGATACAAAAATATTTTATGTCTAAACTTTAGTGACAAAAAACGTTCAACGTCTAAACCTCAATAACACTTTAATGACCAAAATAAATTTGAGAATAAAATTCAGCGATAATTTACGCAATTTATACAACTAAATAACCTAGCAGGTTGCAAAAAAATCTAAAGACAAAAACACCAAGGAAACAATTTCAACGTTTATACTTTTTATATCGTCAAACAATCAATCAAACTAGTACACAATTTTTCCAAACCTTTTCAAGAAAAGATCATGTGTGAGGATTTTTTTTTATAAAAGAATAAATTGGTCATGCCAATTTCTTCTTCCTCTCCTCTTATATTCTATTTTTTAAAATTATGAGTTTTCTTCGGAGTCATCTTGATCAGCCTCCGCAGCGTCTCGATCAGCTCGGTTGTTTTCAGCAAGGTCCGTGGACGACGAGGTGGAGCTGTTCCTCCTATGCGTAGCGGCCTGGAGGACATGGCTGTAATTCCCTTTCACCATGAACAACTGAGAGAAATGGTGCTTGCAATACAACACGCCTTCGAGCGCTGCGTATGACGAGTGCGTCAACGGACACCCGCCGTGGGCGCACCTGAAACATGTCTTGTGATAACATTCCTCTTTCATAGTAACCTTTTCCAATGGGTACACTGTTTTCTCGCAAGCAGCACATTTGTCTTGGGTCCCAGAGAACATGGATGAAAGTTTGCTGGGAGTCCTCGGCTGTAACATTATTCCAAATTTATTTCAACTTAGATTTAGGTTAGTCTGCGACTTGTAATGATTGATTTTGATTGTAATTATTCTGACGTGTTTGAAAAATAAACATACTTGTTCATTTTGCCTGTCGTTCTTCGCTGCAAAAGTTATAATCAAAGAAATTGATGTTGTTAGTCTTATTTTATCACTCAAATTCGAATATACGTAAATATAAATTCAACCTGATTGGAAATTCTTGCTGAAATTGCCAGACTCCTTAAATAGTTGCTCAAAATGAGGCTTGCAATACAGAACTCCATCCATGGAGGAGTAGGTGGTCATCTATGAAAGACAGAAGATTCACATGTCAAGAGATACATCACACGTATCGGGTATTATCCTCGATCGAGAGGCGTAATAAGTTCGTTGTTCGAGTTCACAGAACCAAAACATCGATCGAAAAAAATGAAAAGATAGATGATATGATACCTCAAGTTTGCCCTTGCAGTGGGTGCATTTGAAGCAGGTTTTATGATAAGGCACACCTTCAAGGGTCATCATGTCGACCACATAGACAGTCTTGTCGCAAGCCTTGCACTTGTCCAAAGTTCCAGTGAATGCCATCCCCTCTGTGGTTTTAGGGTTTGTGGATCAGACAAAGGAACTGTTGGACAAGAACAGAAGAGTCAACTTGGTATGTCTGACAAATGAGAGCTGATGACGGAAACAAATCCCTGAGCTCTGTTTTTATAATAGAGGCCTGAATGCCCAACTTATAGGTAAATTGGGACACAAGTGGTCGGAGTTCCTGGAATTTTGGAAAGGTTAAATCTAGCTTCTGACCCATTCCAATTTCCTTTTTCATGGTAATTGGTTATTGAAGTTAGTGGTGCTCATGCTTTTTTATTATCTAGCATGTAATCATGATTCATGGTAATTGGTTATTGGATTTTTTAGTTTGTTTAATCAAATTGACGAATTTTTAATAATTTTACATTTTAAAAGTATAAACAATAAATGTTAGTTTTATTGAATGAAAGAGAAAACATCTTAAAATTACAAAAAGAGTATATAACTAAGACGTGCGGTGAATTTTTTGTTTTCACATGTGCCTTAATTTTAGGGTTTAAAGTTTCAATTTGGGGTTTATAGTTTAGGAGTTTTAGTGTAGAAGTTTAGAATTTAAGGTTTATGGTTAGAATTTAGGGTTTGAGATTGGAATTTAAAGTTTGTGGTTTATGATTTAGGGTTTATGATGATATGGTTAGAGATTTATGTCTTAACCTATGAACACTAAATTTTAACCCTGAATTCAAAATTCTATCAACAACCATTAAATTTAAAATTACTACACTTAAAACCCTAAACCCTAAATAGACTTCATAACCCCTAAAACTAAGACGCTTCTACAAACAAAGTTTCCACAAGCGCTTGTGCATGGAATAATTACTATATAACTAATTGAGATATTTCCCCTAAAATCATCGTAGTGTACAAACTAATCACTTAAAAATAAAATAGGACCACACACAAAAAGAGTTAAAAACCCAACCAAACAACTTGAACAAATGATAGATACAAATAAACACAATTGTCAACGGTGAAAGATAAATATCATCAACACAAACATAAAAATGCATACAACAATGATGACCCGTTGACAAACCGGTATTACCACAACTCAATCGCAACATGTCTTCAGTGATTGCAAACGTCCATCAATATTTAGTCTGATTGTCTAAAACAAGAATATATCAACAATATAACATAATGAACGCCATCTAGAGAGATGACATAAAATCCAACTTTAAAAAAAACAAAAAAAAACGTGCTATAAAAGTATAATAAAGAGCTGCTACGAGAGTAAAAAAATTTATTGTTTTCATATAAAAAAGAGAGACCAACTAAACAAAATAAAATAACATAAAATATAATAAAAGAAGGAAAAGAACAAAAAAAATCAATGGTCGTTATCGACTTAAGATTAGTGTCATTGTCGACGATGAAAAAATATATGAAAACCAATAAAAATGTGGCGCACGAGAAGAATATTTAAAAATATTCTAATTAGATATTTAAAGGGAGTACAATAGCATATTAATTAAGTCTTTTGTCAACCTAATCGCGAGCTCTAGAATGGTCAAATAACGTGAATTAAAATTTGATCATGGATACTTAATACAATCTTTTTGATGTACCAATGGTAACTTAAATTTTATATGTTAAAAATACAAAAATATTGTATCAATAAAACATATGGGATAAACTACATCTAATTTCTGGCCATCTTTCCTTTATTTTTATTTATAGAATTTAATTGTAATGCTCCTACTCAACTCGAAAATGTACTCGGATAGAAGACGTCACATTCAAAATTTGAAAGTAAAATTGCTGAAAAAAAAGTGTTTTTTTTTTTTAGAGACCTAATTTCGAGCAGTTTGTTTATATGGTGTGTGCCTTTTCAAATGGCTAAGAATAAATAATAAATAGTACCATGTAATTACACCAAAATGTTTAAAAAAAATGAAAGTGAAATTCGGTCTCAATTTGATAATTTAAAACATTTACTCATATCCCTTAAAATCATAGATATAATTGAATTGAATTAAAATCAAACTATTATACTTATTATAAAACCAAACAAAACAAACTTGTAAACAAAAATCAGAAAATCCAATTTATAAGCATTCAAAAGCATGTTTATAGGCTAAATGGTTAAATTGTAAGAGACATAAATCACAGGGACCAAATTGTAAAACCACTATTAGAAATTTAGAATTGAAGTCTCAGTTTCGGTGACATGTTCTTAATTGCGATTTTTCTCCCAACAACTTCATTCTCAAGATATTTCTCCTTTTTCTTTCGTTTTTTTCCCTTTTCAATTGTGTTTGTTTTGCTCCAATGTTTCCTTCTGGTCGACTCGCTAGAAATCTAGTTCTTCGACAACTATGGGTTCTTCCAAAAGCTGTCTAGGATATTTTCGTAATTTTAAGCGAAAACTTAAAAAAAATTATAAAACAAAAATATGTTATATTATTTTGAAGTAATATCTCATTAATAGATTACAGAAATATGAATAAAATTTATCAAACATAATATTTGTATTGTTTAGTTAAGACTTAATGCATTCTCCCCCAATTTTCTTATTTTCCCAATTTGCCCCTTAATTTATATTTTGACCATTTTTACCCCTAATATTTTTAGGGTTATCTATATTGCTCCCTAACATTAAAAAGATTGTACTAACCAATCAGAACGTGCCACGTTACCTAATTATTTTATTTCTTATTTTTCTGTTTAATTTATTAAAATATTTATTAAATTAATATTTTTTAACCAAAACTACCCTCATCCCCTATCCCCTCATCCTCTTCCTCCTAAAACCCAATTTTTTATACCAAAACTTAGAGTTAAACCCTTTGCAGGATGAGATGTGGATTTAAAAATCCCATAATTCATGGTCGAAGTCTAAACTAACAGAGACTGTCCAAAATAATTGGATTCCAAATACATTTCAATGCAAGCAAAATTCAAAATTACAGACGTTTAATAACTAAAAAAACCCTAATATGAGTTTTAACTTCCCTCCTGTTTTTTCGGAACTCACTAGTAAGACGCCGGCGGTACTGTTTGACGAATCCAGTGGCCAGCCGCTGGGAGGGGTGGTTGACGTCCCCGTACCGGCAACGCTGGAGAGGCCGGGGTCTCCTGTTGCTACGGAGGCCCAACCGGTTTTGAAGAAATCGCGGGAAGATGGTGTTTGAATGAGTCATTCGACGTCGACATGGTGAATGGTGGGGCTGAGCCTGCTGCGATGGAAGGTCTAGGGGCTGATTGTGGTGGTGCTGCTAGCGAGAAGAAGTCGTATGCGTCCATGGTGGTTGGATCATCGACAGGAGGGGGTGGTGCAATCGTAGGTGGTTCCGATGAGGGTATTGAAGTGCTGGATACGGATTTTGTGGTCGGTCGTAGTGGTCACTTTCCTAGAATTTCGTTTTCGGAGAGAGTACATTCGCAAATTGATGAGAGTATGCAAAGAGCGATCATAGTTCGGCCTCTTGGGAGAACAATTGGTTTCAAGACATTGGTAAATCGGGTTCATGCTCTATGGAAGACGAAGAAGAATTTTCAGGTTATATATTTGGACAACAACTATTTCCTGATTAAATTTGACTCCGTTGATGACTACACTAAAGTGCTTACGGGTGGTCCCTGGACATTGTTCGGATGTTATTTAACAGTGCAACCCTGGTCTAGGAGCTTTTCGACAACAGAAAAACACCCTTCTCAGGTGGTTGTGTGGATCCGCCTATCGGGTCTTCCATACCGTTATTACTCGAAGGCTTTGTTCCGAAGGATTGCGGATGTTATCGAACGTGTCATCAAGATTGATTATAGTACGTCGTTGGGTGAACGGGATCGTTTCGCAAGACTTGCTGTGGTTGTGGATCTTAACAAACCTTTGCTATCGTGTATTGGTATCGATGAATTTGTCCAAAAGCTCGAGTATGAGGGTCTCCAACTAATTTGTTTCAAATGCGGTAGGTATGGTCACTCCGCAGAGTTGTGCGTGAATGGGAATAATATTTGTGATGAGAGAGCTGATCCGCACCCGGATAATAACACACCGGAGGCGACATCTACTGTAGAGATATCTAAGGAGGATTTATTTGGCCCTTGGATGGTGGTTGAGAGGCAACGTCGTCGGCCATCTCAGACGAATGGAAAAAGATACGATGACGTCCATGATGGTTGTGGTGGCTCTCGATTTGGTGTGTTGCAGGGCCTAAGTGAGGATGGTGGCGTTGTGGAAGAGGGTACCACTAAGACAGCTACGGAGGGGAGTACTCAAAGGAGGAATATGGATGTGCATGGGCCTAAGCATACGTCCTTAATCTTAGCAACTGCTGCTCGTGATGTTGTTGGGGCCATGTCGGGCAAGAATGCTGCTCGTGATGTTGGGGATAAAGCCTCGGTGAGTGTTGGAGGATCGGGATTGAGCTTGGATGGTGCAGGGCGTGGTGTTGGTAATGTCGACAAGGGAAAGGGTGTTGCTCCGGATGGGGTGTTTGTTGGGGTTTCAGATTGTGTGCGATCGATGGGGCTGCAAAGTGACGCTGGGCAGGGTTCGTCGGATACTATGGGGGCTCAGACGGTGGTTGTGATTCCGTCAGTGGTGGGTGTTGATACGCAAGTTGTTTCGTATACGCCTGGGATTGCTTCGGGTTCTCACAGGGCTATCTCCATTAAGGAGGGGAGGAATGATTTTAAATCTACAGCACGGTTACGTAACGGACTAAGCCCGGGTAAGAGTGGGAATGTCCTAACAGCAGTGCATCGAAAAATCCTAAAGGTTTCGAAGAAAACAGAAACACGAGTACCCCCACGTCATGTGTTAACGGAATGGGTTACCCCGCTCTCATCTAAGCTTGACAAGATGTAGGACACCGGACAAAAGCAAGCGAGGGTGCGCATGAACAAGCGGTGCATATCGATATGGAGGCAAGCGCGGGTAATGGCATGGATGTAGGGAAGGAGAATCTTCCTCTCGCTCAGTAAGGTTCTTTTCTCTTGGTTTTGTTTTATAATGAATATTATGTTTTGGAATACACATTTTATCTTGTGTGGGAAGAAATGAATCATGGGCACTTTAGGGGTGTTCATAAGAGTTGTACAGATGTACTTAATTGTATCATTTGCATTCATTTAAAGGGTGAGAGTATACGATTGAAAAATGTAAATAAAAATCTCTGTTTAGCCTGGGGAGTTTTCTAAGGAGAAGGACTATGGCTTGCTTAGGTTTGATGTTTTTTCTTGGATATGGAATAAAAATTGTTTATCCAAAAAAATAGGACCACACACAAAAAGAGTTAAAAACCCAATCAAACAACTTGAACAAATGATAGATACAAATAAACACAATTGTCAACGGTGAAGGATAAATATCATCAACACGAACATAAAAATATATACAACAATGATGGTCCGTTTACAAATTGGTATTACCATAACTCAATCGCAATGTCTTCCGTGATTGTAAACGTCCATCAATGTTTACTATGGTTGCCTAAAACAAGGATATATCAATAATATAATATAATGAACGCCATTTAAAGAAGTGACTTAAAATCCAGCCTTGAAAAAATAAACAAAAAAATGTGCCATAATAGTATAAAAAAGAGCATGCTACGAGAGTAAATTTTTTTCACTATTTTCATACAAAAAAGAGAAACTAACTAAACAAAATAAAATAACATAAAGTATAATGAGAGAAATGAAAGGAACAAAAACAATCAGCGGCCGTTGCCGATTTAAGATTAGTGTCTTTGTCGGCGATGAAAAATATATGAAAATCAATAAAAATGTGGCGCACGAAAGAATATTTAAAAATATTTTAATTAGATATTTAAAGTACAATAGCATGTCAATTAAATCTTTTGTCAACCTAATCGCGAGCTCTAGAATATTCAAATAACGTGAATTGACATTTGATCATGGATACTTATACAATTTTTTTGATGTACCAATGGTAACTTAAATTTTATATGTTAAAAATACAAAAGTATTGTATCAATAAAAATTATGGGATAAAACTACCTCTAATTTCTGGCCCTCTTTCCTTTATTTTTATTTATAGACTTTAATTGTAATGTTCCTAAAATGTACTCGGATAGAAGACGTCGCATTTAAAATTTGAAAGTAAAATTAAACTCGTTGAATGGTCTTAGTGAAAAAAAAAAGTATTGTTTTTACCTAAAGACCTAGGTTATTTCAAATTTGTCTCAGACATTTTCGTGGCTTTAAGTAAAAATTTAGAAATAAGCCCCTATGAAACGAAAATATGTTCCATTATTTTGAATTAATATCTCATTAATAGGTCACAGAAACATAAATAAAATTTATCAAATACAATAATTTTATCGTTTTGTTAAGGCTTAATGCATTCTCCCCTAAATTTTTTTTGTTTTTCCAATTTGCCCCCTAATTTATATTTTGACCATTTTGCCCCCCTTAACGTTTTTGTCGTTACCCATATTGCCCCTAACGTTAAAAAAGTTGTCTTGACCAATCAAAACGTGCCACATCACCTAATTATTTTTTCTTATTATTTTGTTTAATATATTAAATATTTATTAAATTATTATTATTAAACCAAAACTACCCTCATACTCTTCCTCCTAAAACCCTTTTTTTTTTTACCAAAACTTAGAGCCTTTGCAGGATAAGATATGGATTTAAAAATCCCATAATTCATGACCGAAGTCTAAATTAACAGAGACTATCCAAAATAATTGGATTCCAAATACATTTCAATGCAAGCAAAATTCTAAACTTCATCACATTAATTTTTTTTTTATTTTTTCTTTCCCTTGCAGGTTTGACGACCAAATCAAGGTCTGGAGTCTATCTCCACTCCCCCTTAGTTGGTCATTTTGTTCGCAACTCATGGGTGTCACCCTTCTCAACGGGTCCAAACCACTATGACAAAAAGATTAAATTCTAACGGTTGTCGTGACCTTTTTCTACCACCAACAATGTCTTGGCTCCTTAAAATATATGTCAGTGTCACTAGCCGTCAAAGGCTTATCGCTTAAAAAATCTTTCGCCGATCCAAACATATTGTGCCGCTTCTCAACTCATGGCATTGTCTACTAGTATTTTATTCCCTTTGTCATTTTTGTGTCCTTGCGATGTAATGTTTCTTCTATGAATGAATCATTTCTCATTTGATCAAAAAAATATTTATACAATGGTAACTCATTGAAAAGTTTCAGTGAAAAATAAGCGTTGTTATCCTTAAGAAATTAGACTTCGAACAATTTATTTATACATAGTGTATATTTTCAAAAAAGAAAAACATATGTTATCATGTAAGCACACTAAAATGAATAAAAAAGTATTTATACAACGGGTCTAAGTAGAAAAAGCTTTACCGTGCAAGTATTGTTTTAGTTGTTAAAAAGTGAAACATCATCAGCTAAATATTTCATGAGAAGGACGAGATTTCCTTCCCAAAGAAAAAAAATAATAAGGTAAACTAAAACAAATGTCACTCAATTATGGGTAAAATTACATTTAAATCACTCAATTATTAAAAGATATATTTATGTCACTCAATTATGGGTAAGATTACGTTTGGGTCACTCAATTATTGGCAAGGTTACATTTGAGTCACCCTTCATATTTTTTTAAAAAGATATATTAATTTGTGTATTAGATTATTTATTGATTTCAAATGAAGTATTCTAATGTTAACAAGGGTATACAAATGATTTGGAAGAAAAAATAACTAAATTGATGTACTTTTTAAAATATGAAGGATGACCCAAACGTAACTTTACTCACAATTGAGTGACCAAAATGTAACATTTAATAATTAGGTGACCCAAATGTAACATTATTCATAACTGAGTGACCCAAATATAACTTTTAATAATTAATTAACCTAAATGTAACCTTAATCATAAATGAATGACCTCTATTGTAGTTTATCCAAAATGACACGATATGATAACGTTTCCAGCTCTTTCAGCGGCACTCAATACTCCAATATATGTAAGTAATGTTCATTTTATTTCGTGTGTTACGTTATACTCTAAATAAGTAGTAATTATTATGTTACTCTTCTCTGTCCTATTTGCGCCGCAGCCTCTTCAGTTGGAGAAATTATTACATGGCTCCGGACCACCACGTCATCCATGGTCCCTATTCACTAAAAATAAGTCACATAATTTTCTTTTTTCCATGTCATTATTTTATTTATAATCAACTTCTATGTAACCACCCACTCCCTATTTACATGGTTTAAAAAGATGAAGATTCATCCTTGGAAAAAATGACATGGAAAAAAACAAATTATGTGGCTGATTTTTAGTGGGAGGGACCATAGATGACGTGGTGGTCCGGGACCATGCAATAATTTTTCCTTCAGTTGCTTTTTTGACCGTGGCCGATAACTAGGTCTAGTACTATTTGTCGATTATCGGGTATATTTTTTTTATTTTTTAATAAGAATTTTTGTTTTTGTGGCACATATTCACTATGCTTTTGTGACACGTTTTTTTTTATTTTTGTGGTTCGTTCATCTATCGTTTTGGCATGATTTCGTCATGCCTTAGCGGTCGTTTGATGCTCGAACAAATATCTTCACGGCGCTAATTTCTGATTTTGATTCTGTCGGTGGTCATAGAAAGATAGATCCCCACTCGGTTGATGGTTGTTTGCAGATGTAATCAGACATGGGTAGCGGAGCAATCTGCCTGATAGTTTGGTTCACTCACCATCTCGTTTGGATAGAGACAATAAAATTTAGGAAAACTTCTAGATTTTGTCAGTATGCTAATCTCTATGGAAGTATTTACTTTTCTTTGCACCCCTAGGTTTTGTATGAGATTTTGGTGGACTAGTCCTTATTATTCTCATTATTCTCCCTTATGGATGCTTTGTATTTATGATATCTTTCATGGTTATTAATAAAATTCAGTTGTCATTGTCAAAAAAAAATAATTATTTTGTTAAACTCAACAAGTAGTCTTAGTAAAAAAACGAATGATTTTTATTCTAAGAAATTCAATTTTAATCGCTTTGTCTGCAAGATAAATGTTCTTTGTTAAATGATTAATAATATGTATGAACATAGATTACCTTCTAATCGCTTTTAGACTATTAAAAAACTAATTAATATGTTAACGTAGGGGAATTTTTTTATTTCATATCATGTACTCGTTTATAATATGTTTTACATAATGATTTTTTTGTCATGTTCTCGTTAATTTTTCATGTGTAAAGACGTTAAAAGTTTAAATGATTTTTGAAAAATTAAAAAATTTATGTTACCATTTTTTATAAAATTGATATGTTTAGTTTGCGTTCGTTTTATCTTTTTGAAATAATATTGTTAGCTTATTCCATAATTTACTTTGAATTCTTCCACACAAGAATGTGAAAGAATTAAATTACTACGCACTTATTAG
This sequence comes from Hibiscus tridactylites, assembly GCA_958450335.1. Classification (NCBI taxonomy): domain Eukaryota; kingdom Viridiplantae; phylum Streptophyta; class Magnoliopsida; order Malvales; family Malvaceae; genus Hibiscus; species Hibiscus tridactylites. The sequence goes on along the minus strand of OY288274.1, from coordinate 81,377,347 downwards.
GTTTATTTTTTTTTGTTGAAGTACGATGAGTATAATACGATTTTTAATATTGATATATGTTTTTTTTCAACTTTTTTATGACGTCGGCGATCACACAAGATATGTGCTGATTGTTGATCGATGATATTTTTGAAATTTTCTCTTACTGCTTTTTGTTTAATTAGCTTTTGTTATAGGTTTTTCACTATGCATATTTTTATTTAGAGAAAGTTGACGATCTCATATGATTAAATCTTCTTTATAATAGTTTGCTAATATTTCAAAATTATTAGCAGAGCAATTTGATTTTGTTGATCATTTTTTCCACATCACACTTAAGCGTTAGTTTGATAGAGACAATGAGATTTGATTGCGGTAATTCTATGGATGATGAAGGATATAAAAGGGAAGATTTTGATTTTTTTTATACTTTTTGAGTTTTTATTTTTTTTTTGTTCTGTATGAGATTTTTTGGTAAACATAATAGTAAAAATTTTCTTCATATTTTGAGATGTATTTTATTATATTTATCATCATTTTAATAAAATCTGATTTCTTGTTAAAAAAAATAATTTTCTCAAAATAAAGATTTGATTTTTCCCCAAACTGTCAATAAACAACGTAAATATATCAAACGAAAAAATAATGTAAATATATTAAAAGAATTTTACCTCAATTTATGTTCAAAATCGTGATAGTTATAACCGTTATACCTGTAATAATATATGTTTTTCTTTTAATTTACGACTTTAATACTCGCCATGGCCGTAATAACATCTTTACAGCCGTAACTGTGATGAGCGTAACACTAACAAAAAATGCAACCGCAATTTAAATCTTTGGGCATACAAGTAAAAAAAGGAGAAAGAAACTGCATACTTGTGACATGTTGGCCAGATGTTTTTGACACACATCTAAATACCCTCCAGCCAGTTCCTCTGCAACAGCAGCTCCGACCTCGAATACTGCCATGGCACACACAACAGTGGGGCAATATATTAGAAAGAAAACAGTAATGGTTTGTTTTGCAAATCAGGGACTCCAAAAACCATACGCCTTGATCATTTAAAAAACAAAAGGAAATATTACCAATCCTAGTAAGGGTTAACAAAAGGCCAATGAACCAGAAAATAACACCTACCCTGGGAACATGTACATGTTATTTGCTTGAATTACATGACCCACTTTCCCTTTACCTGTCACGGTCAAATGATTCATTAGAATGTAATAATACACCTGAAGAAAATAAAACATGTGCCACAACATAGCCAACAAAGGCTTGTAAATGTATGAATGATGCTATATCTTTCAGACAAGACATGGAAGATACCGAGCTTGACATTTTCAAAAGGGCTTCCACTGGCAAAGACTATGTTCTCCCCAGCATGCTTAAAAGCTTCACCAGCAATGCATTCAGCTGTTCTGTGGAAATGCAAACAGATGTCAGGAAAAAAATGCCTAGTTTTATAAGGAAAACCATACTTCATGGCAGGGTTTTAAAAACAAACCATTCATTGTGGGATTTCAGGTCTACTTGAACCAGATTCTCGCATTGCCTTGCACCTGCCAACATAGCGGTGAGGAACTCAACACAATGCAGAATCTGATAAAGCCTGAGCCTTATCTATAAGTTAGCCAAGTACCTTCCAGCTCCCACCACTACAATCTTTTGATTTGGAATCTGATCCGAAGACCGACCTTGTGCTCTTACAGTTCCTAACAATCCAGCAAGTGCAACTCCAGCAGTTCCCTAAGAGACATTAAGTAACCACAACTTCCTAATACTGGTTGCATTCATAGTGATGTGGCAGCAATCTGCGTTACACTAAAAACTAATCCAGTCCATAAAAGTAGCAACATGCTGAGCCAAGTGCTCACCTGTACATCATCATTAAACATGCAAAACCCTCTCTGATAGTGTTTCAGAGTTTCGAAGGCCCACTTCATTTGAAAATCCTCAAACTGAATGGGGTAGCCATGAATAAACATCATGCTGCAAGCATAAAACAAAAATCTCACTTCTGAAAGAAAGAAACCTGTGCCTTAGGCCAACATGTTAAAACTGCTTCGATGAACTCATCAATAATTGATAGATACTCTTCCCCTTCCAACCTAGGCTGTCTTAGTCCTAAATATGTCTAAACCAAAAAAAAAAGTTCAAAAGAAATCTTAACAGTCTTCCAAAAAACCTAAGTAACAAAAAGCATTTCATATGTTCCACTCTATCAAGGTAACAACTACATAGGCACAAATAGTTGCAAGTTCATACATAGGCACAAATACAAGTTCACATGCATATAACAGAGAACTACAACTGGTGGCTAAACGTGTCAAATACAGCCAACATCCAAACACAGGTATGAAAATGATTGCAAATGGTTACAGGCCCAACTAATTGGTGTTAAGTACCGATAAGAATGTATAAGCCAAACTATACACGGGTGCGTGCACATACATGAAAACACACACAAAGAAGAAGAAAGCAAAGTCCATACTCTCTGTGCACCTCGGTGTTGATTATATGTTGCCTGATTATTAAGTCACATCTAATAACATATGATTACAAAAATTAATTACCATGCATTTGAATCTGCCAGGTAATTACCTCATCAAATGCTTCAAAGATGTCTATACTTGGCTGGTGGATGGTGCATACAATTGTCCGCTTTGTGTCAAAATATTCTTCACAACTCACATGACAATTGCAGCTGCTCTGGCATCTAAACCCAAAGTAGGCTCATCCATAAATATTATGAATGGATTAGAAACACGTTCTACTACAACGATTAGCCGTTTACTACGTTCTGGTAATATTCCACTTACACGGGATGCCAACTAAAGAATCTTTGATTTCATCAAACTCAATCATTTGAAGAACCTCTACTACAAATTCCTGTTAGAGAGGTAAGTAAGTTCCAAGCATATATTCAAGTCCTAGGGAGAATTTGTAGTAGAGGTTCTTCAAATGATTGAGTTGGATGAAATCAAAGATTCTTTAGTTGGCGTCCCTCGTGTAAGTGGAATATCACCAGAACAGTGTAAACGGCTAACCATTGCAGTAGAACTTGTTTCTAATCCAAAGAACTACTCCACAATCTGCTTCCCCTGACAATTTCTGGAATCTCACTTCAATAGTAGACAATTTCAGCCCCACCGTAAAAACAAATGTCACTGTCAGCTGCAAGTTATGATTCTACAAAATAATTCTCTTTTATATGTGGAGACATAAATAGAAACACCAAAAGGACAAAAGATTTGAATTAATTTGATTAATAATTGTAAAAAATACTAGTATACTTCAATAGAAACACAAATAATAAAGGTTAATTAAAAAAAAAGAGACGAGAGGTTTCTTGCCTGTCGATTCTTTCTTTCAGTTTCTTCAGAAGCCGGAGATTATCGTCCTCGACTTTGGTAATCAGTTTCTCCATGAAAACATGGCGTTCCAATGCTCTGATTCGACAAGGGAAGGGCGGTGCGGACGGCGGCGCAAGGGGAGATTTGAACGGTTCTTTATCGTTTCTTCTCTAACGGTGGCCGGCAGGGATAAATAGGGGATGGGTTTTGGTCGGACGGAGAGGGGGATTCGAAAGGTGGCGGTAGCACTCTGAACGAACGGTGTTGCCGCCCTCGTCGGAGCTTGAACGGAAACAACGGGTGAGACGTTTATTTTGAGTAATGAAAAACGGGGAAGAGGGGTAAGGGGTGAGCGGCTACTCAACAAAAGCATTCTGATAACATGGGTTAAATACCCTACTTAAAGGTTAAATTACACATGAAGCCACTGAATTACAATAGGGTTTGCAAAAGAGTACTTTTGTTTTCTCAAGATTTCAGAAAGACCCATGAATTCCTAAATTAAGCCTTTTGATTCTGAATTTATTTAATTTAACCCCTCAATCAAATTAGGGTTCCAAGATTAAAATTCCCAAATCTTAGGGTTTCCAATTTGGGGTTTTTAGAATTTAAGTTTTCCGAATTAGGGGAAAATTGGGGTGTTACAACTCTCCCTCCCTTATAAGAAATTTCGTCCTCGAAATTTCCAGACTTAGCAACAGATGTCACAACTGACTAACACATTCAATACTTTCTTATTCTGAATTCAAAATCCATCATGAGCAAAAATAGAACTGAAAACATTATAGATGTAGTTGTTACGTCATTTTGCATATCATCACATCCAACGCGAATTCTGGTCGAATAAACTAAACTCGGTCGTCTAATCTCATATCCAGCTGACCTATCACTCTGAGCAGGTCTACCTCTACTAGCAGTACCAGAAGCAACTGATCTAAACTGCCCTCTACCTCGGTGAAGTGCCTAAACTAATGCATGAATCTAAATCTGAACGGATGAACCAGTAGCTGAACGTGGACAATTCTTTAAGTAATGATCCTGAAAACCACATCTGAAACACGTTCTATTCATCAATCTGCACTCTCCGTTACGCTTTTTATTGCAAAAACCACATACAAAAATAGGCTGACGAACTTTTGAACTACCATGACTGTCAGACGGAACTGTCGATATTGCGGGTCTTACATTCTGATAACTCTAAGAAACAAACTCATCCCTAGGTCTCTTTCCAAACGAGCTGACAAAACTTGGTTGTACAAATGTGTCCGGTTGCTTCCCGACTTGATCAAATTCTGAAGTTCATTTTTTTTCATTTGTGAAATTTATCCTCTCAAAAGTTTTAGCTCGATCAACCATGTCGCTGAATACTTTATCATGATGTGTTGCAACATCTCTTTGAATCGGTAGTCGAAGTTCCTTAAAAAAACAGTCACACTTATCTTTATCTGTCAAAACTAACTCAGGAGCATACCTGACCAACATTTGAAATTTTATCTCATAATCATTTACTGACTTGTTATTCTGTTTCAAATTCATAAAGTAATCTTAACACTTCGCTATATCGATTAGTGTTCTCAATATAAAGTGAGTTATCTCTTCCGATCTGATATCCTCCTAACGAATGGTTCTAATCAACATGTAACTTATTCTGAATTTCTGCTTGCCCAACAATAGGCGGGTGATCACTACCATAAGCAGCAGTACGGCCTTGGTCACGACCTCGAACAAACGATAGATTAAGACTCCTACACGGTGGCATAATGAACTATATACCAAAAGCTAATAACCTAGAGTCAGAATCGGTACTGGAGTCTCAGATTTAAAACACATTGAAAACGTTGAAGTCAAAATCACAGAATACAATAGTATTTTTTTTCCCAAGAAATTCTCATATGTCCCAAAATATTTTAAATGCATGCAGATGTCGAAAACATTTTGAAAACAACTTTTACGAGCCTCACAGTCCGAGGGTTGAACCTAGGCTCTGATACCACTAAATCATAACCGAAAACATGGCTTTAAAGCTTACCCAGACTCTGATTCGACAAGGGAAGGGCGGTGCGGACGGCGGCGCAAGGGGAGATTTGAACGGTTCTTTATCGTTTCTTCTCTAACGGTGGCCGACAGGGATAAATAGGGGATGGGTTTTGGTCGGACGGCGAGGGGGATTCGAAAGGTGGCGGTAGCACTCTGAACGAACGGTGTTGCCGCCCTCGTCGGAGCTTGAACGGAAACAACGGGTGAGACGTTTATTTTGAGTAATGAAAAACGGGGAAGAGGGGTAAGGGGTGAGCGGCTACTCAACAAAAGCATTCTGATAACATGGGTTAAATACCCTACTTAAAGGTTAAATTACACATGAAGCCACTGAATTACAATAGGGTTTGCAAAAGAGCACTTTTGTTTTCTCAAGATTTCAAAAAGACCCATGAATTCCTAAATTAAGCCTTTTGATTCTGAATTTATTTAATTTAACCCCTCAATCAAATTAGGGTTCCAAGACTAAAATTCCCAAATCTTAGGGTTTCCAATTTGGGGTTTTTAGAATTTAAGTTTTCCGAATTAGGGGAAAATTGGGGTGTTACAGTCCTCGACTTTGGTAATCAGTTTCTTCATGAAAACATGGCGTTCCAATGCTCCGAGCTCCGTCACATCGATCGCCTTCCTCTTCCCGTCAGTTTTCACATCATCTCCTCCTTTGCCGGTATCGCTAATCAAAAGACCGTGATCGAACCAATGACGTTCTTAGACGCGTAAAAGTCGGCAACCTCTGAATCGCAGCCCACTGGCCACTGCAACTCGATCTCGTCGTCATTATTTCCTCTGAATGACGGCGACGACACGGCGGCAAGGTCCGACTCCGAAAGCTTAAAGATGACGGAGATTCCTCCCCATCTCAGCCAGCTGTTCCATTTCCATATAAAGGCCATGCCCCATATCAGCGCATTAAAGAGTTTAATGAGAAAGAAGCATGCACCTCTCTGGCACTCTTTGTATATATAGAGTAAATTAGAAAAATCATCAATTTTGCACTCTAATCTATTTTAGTTACTAAACTTTTAAAATATTAATTTATTTACTAAATTTTATATGTCAATCTATTTTAGTCACTACGCTGTTAATTTAATTACTTTAAGATGATATAACTTTTTAAGGGTAAATTATAAATTTCATCACTCAACTTTTTTTTATTTTTATTTTGGTCAATAAACTTTAAATTTTTTTAATTTACCCACTCAACTTTAAAAATTAAATTTTTTTTATCACTGTACCGTTATTTCTCTAACTATGTAATGACATGACTTTTTTTATTAATTTTGAGCTGCCACATAAACTTCAAACAATATTTTATTAATATTATTTCACAAAACAAAAAAGCTAAGCATCAAATGTTTTTATATCCACAAAGCCAAAATCATAACCAATTGACTAGTCAAACCGAGTCAACTCATTTCAATCTAACATTTGCTGTTAGCATGGCGGACCTATATAGAAAGATTAGGATTCAATTGACCCCACTAAAATTGTACTTATTATAAGAAAATATTAAAATTGTATCAAAGTTTTTATAAGGAATATTAAAATTAGCCCACTTAATTTGTTCGGGTGTAGGGTCAACAATAGTTATTATAGTAGTATGATTATTTCTCGTATCTTATAAACCACTCTGATCTCACTATATATATGAAAATCATGGCTCCACCTAGGGCTGTAAATGAGACGAGACAGATCGCGAACTACTTGAGCTCGAACTCGGCTCGAGTTCTTGACGAGCCGAGCTACTTGATACCCGACTCAAAAAACTCACAAGCTACTCGAAAATATAATAATAATATTTTTTTTATTTTTTATAATTTAAAATCTAAATTCTTAAACTTAAAACCCTAAACATAAGTGTTAAACCCTAAAATCTAAATCCTAAATTCTAAACCCAACAACATAAACCTATAAACCCTAAACTAACACCCTAAACCCTAAAATTAACAAGCTTGAGTTTACACAACTTGTGTATCAAAGTTTTTTCTTCATAGGACTTTAAATGAGACGTGACAGATGAAGAGTTACTCGAGTTCAATGCAGTCAAAGATCGGTCAACACTTTCCTCGATTGGGCTCGAATCAAGCTTGAACACGACTCGAGTTCTAAACGAGCTGAGTCGAGCTCAGATTTCTCAGGTTCGTTAGAAATTACTCGAACTCGACTAGAGATCTTAACGAACCGAACTGAGCCGAGCTTAGCACTACTCGAACTCGACTCGTTTACACCCCTAGCTCCACCACTACTATCAACTAGTATCTCCTCTAGCAACACTACTTTGTACGTGAGGCAAGGGCGAGGGTGAAACCCGATGGTTGAATTGAGGTGGGTGATGGCGAGTGTGGTGCTCGCAGAGAGTGGGCAACAATTGCAATGGGCAGGGACGAGCCAGAATTGAATTGTGAGGGGTAAGTTGTTTAATTTTGAAACATCAAGATCTTAAAAAATAAATACACCATAAAATTTAAACGAGTTAGAATTTAATTTCACTAATTTTAAAATTAAAAGGCTTAAAAAGTAATTAAATAAAAAAAATAGAGTCAATGCTTAAATTGATTAATTTTAAATTTGATATGATACTAATATAAATTATACCAAACAATTTTAGGAGGGGCAAAGATTTAATTAAATAAAATGATTTCAAAACTATTAATCACTCACTCTCCACTTAAATCCGCCCCTGGCAGTGGGAGTTTAGAATGATGAGGTTTAGATGAGGCTCGGTTTAGGGGTATTGGGTCGATTTGAGAATTTGTAGATGTGGTCTTGATTGGCGAAAATGGATAATATCGAGATGCCAACGGGTTCACAGGTTGGTGAGAGTGATGCGAGAGTGATGAAGGGTGGCTGTGGATTTTGGTTCAGGGGTTGGTTGGGTTCAGGCGCGGTTTAAAGATTTACGGGGTCGTGTGTAATTTATTAAAATGTGTCATTTAATTTATAATTCTAAAGATATATACAATGCTTTTTTAAAATATTTTTATCTTAATAAAAAATATATTATGAGACCCCCTTTAAAATCTTTTATTTTTATTTTTTATTGTAATTTACTAAACCAAAGTCTTTTGTTTCCCCTATAAATATTTAATTCAACTCATTTGGGCTCCTCCTTTTTTGAGACCTTGTGCGGTCGTTCATCATGCACATGTCCAAAACCCTCAAAGAGGAAAATAAGGAGAAAATGGGGAAATTAGGTTTTTAAAGGATTCAAAACTACGTAGTTTTGGTGTTGATTTAAAAATTTTAAAATGGCGTTGTTATGTGATGTCTGTCATGTCATAATGTCATTAACTATTTAACGGTCGAATGACCAAAATAAGAGCAATTCAAAAGTCAAGTGAGTAAATTAAAAAATTTTAAAGTTCAGTAACCAAAATTGGAGTGATAAAAAAATTGAGTGGTGAAATTTATAATTTACCATTTTTAAATGATTTTTCAGTTACATAGGACTTTAATTATTTCTTTAAAAAATGGAAACCTGCATATTTAATACCTTAACTATGCCTAATTTACTAGTTTGGCAAAATAATACTTAACGTTACGTTTTTGTTCTGTTTTGGTACATGTGTCGTTTAAAATTAACGAAAATAGTGATATGGCTTGGGTTAACAACAATTTTAGTCCAAAACTTATACAATCTATCAATTTAGTCTAAAATTTTATCAATTTAAACATTATTTTAATTTTTAGATTAAAATTGCAAATTACTCATTTTTCTTCTTCCAGTCGAACACTTTTTTGGGTTTTTGAGTTTAAAAAACATGCTAGGGACAATCAAAACTTTAGGATTTGAGGATCAATGAGGGGCTAATGCGGGGTCCTTTGGAGGACCCAAACTTCACGATTGAGATACCGACGAGAATACAAGGGGGTGGAAAAGGAATGAGACAAAATTTTATCAAAATTAAGATGATGTTTTACCCAAAATTAAGATAATGTTTTAAATTGATGAATTTTGGACTAAGTTGATAACATATATAAGTGTTTTGGACTAAAACTGTGATTATACAAACCACGTCATCATTTCCGTTAATTTTTAATGGTCGGGGTACCAAAATAGAACAAAAGCGTAATGTTAAGTACCATTTTGCCAAAAATAATAGTTGGGTACCAAAACAATAACACATGCATAGTTGGGGTACTAAATATGTAGTTTTCCCTAATTAATAAACATTTTAAGCTGATGAATATGTTTTTTTTTTCATTTTTCCATTTTAAATATATATTTTTGTATAAATTTTATATTTTAATATTTAATCTTTTGTAATATTTTTAAATAATTTTTTTTCTAAGTTTTTTAAACTAAAGACTAAAATAGTTTATATCAACGTTTATAAAAGGACAAAAAGTTGACATAAATATTTGATAGTTTTTTACTTTTTTCGTCCGTAGATTTAATTTCACAAGATTAAAAATTTGAATTATAAAAAGTTGTAAGGATTAAAATATTTAAAAAAAATTAAGGATATCATTAGGCCAATTTTGAAATATTTATTTATTCATTTGTTTTATTTTTCTTGTATTTGTGTTAATATTGTTTGTTCGTATTCAACCAAACATTTAATTATGAGTTTAGTAATAAATATATCACTTTCTTCTAAAAGTTATAAAAGTTAATTACATAATTGTTACAAACATGTCATTCTGCTTACAAAAAGGTCATTCAATTATAAAAAATGTTTATAAACAAGTCACTCAATTAACATATTGTTACAAACAAATCATTTATATTTTAATGTGGCATGGTATAATAACATTTTTAGTCTAAAAACTTATATAGTCTATCAATTTGATCCTATTTCGGAATAATTCAATAAATTTAACTCTTAGCATTTTAAGATTTCATCGTTTTAATCTTATTTCTCTTTTAAATTACTTGTTTTTATCCCAAAAATTTTATATTACTTTCTTGTTACTTTCTTAGTATAATAAAAATTTAACAATAATTTATTGTTGTTTTTATGATAGAATGCAATTATCAAACTATTAATTCGATCTGATGGGTTCACTTGCTTTAATAATATCACAAAAAAAACTAAATTGGTGGGTTTTTCAAAATATGAATGATTAAATTTATTGAATTGAGATAAAATTAATAAAATGTATAATTTTTGTGGATTAAAATATTTTTTATTAGAAAAATATTGTAGTGAACTATTTAAAAGTTAAAGCATTAAAATTAGTAGATAAGGAATTGGAACCCTAGATGTCTAACGCTCCCGCCCCCGACAACCCTAGAAAGCACAGACGGATCGATGATGATCCGCCAGACCGAGGGGGGCCTGCCCCTGTAACTACCGGCACCGCTGGGACGTCCAACGCTGCTGTGACTCTGCCCCCGCCTGGTTTCTCTTATAAGGAAACCCTAATGCACAAAACATCACATATTCCAGACGAAACTGAGGAGATAATTGATGAAGAGGAAATCGAAATTGAGGAAGGTGATGTCACCCGAAGCGAAGTTGATGGTATGATCTCAATTGATTTCTCCGATAGAGTTATTTCGCTTGCTGAAAAAAGCTTCGAGCAGACTCTGGTGGTCAAGCTCTTAGGCCGCCGTATTGGTTATAATACCTTGCGGAACAAGATTTACGAAATATGGAAGCCCTCCCAACCGGTTAAACTCATGGACGTGGAAAATGACTACTTTCTTGTTTCGTTTCGAACGAAAGCGGATTATCAGAATGCTCTCACGCAGGGGCCATGGACTGTCTTTGGTCACTATCTCACAGTCCAGCCCTGGACGCCGTTGTTCTCCACTTCCACTCCGTACCCTAACAGTGTGATGGCATGGATCCGTTTACCTGGTCTGCCGGTGATCATGTACAAAAAGAATCTAATTGCGGAAATAGGGGAGTCCATTGGAGAGGTGATCCGTATTGACTACCAAACGGAACATGGGAGGCGTGGTCGATTTGCTAGAATGGCAGTGTATGCCGATCTCAGCAAGCCGTTTGTCTCAAAACTGCTCATCAACGGGAATGTCCAAATTGTTGAATATGAATCACTACCCACGATTTGCTTTAACTGCGGGAAATATGGTCATCTTGAGGTCAAATGCCCTGATGCTAAACCTGTACCGGAGTCTGAGACTAATAATGAGACCCCAGCTGATGGCGATCAACGTAAAAAAGATGATTCGTTTGGGCCCTGGATGGTGGTCGAACGCAGGAGCCGTAAGCCACCGGGAAAGCAGTCTGAGACACAGACGAAACCAACTGGGATGGTTTTCCAGGGATCACGCTTCAATCCGATATTCGAGTCTGACATTGCGGAATCTAGCTCTCCCCACAGCCATGATAACACTTTGCTTGATGTTCCCATACAGCAAGCACGTTCAGCAACCTCGCTTCCTCGGTCTAAATTGAAATAGAAGGGAAAGGTTCCGATTTCGTCTGCTTCTAGGCCCCTATCTCTAAGGAAGCCGCCTACGATATCCCTCTCTGACTTCCCGGTCCTTGCTCGAAACACGGGTAAGTCGAACGCCTCCCGCCTTCCCCCGAGACCCCTTGACCTTTCCAAACACACGACCATTGTTGTTGATGAGAATGCCAACCCTAATATCCCTACACCATTTGTGCCTTCCCCCCACGTCCCTGCACCTATTCCTACTAAGCCTACTGGTGACCCCCTAGATCCTCAAAATCCTACTGTTGACGGAGCTGTGAGCCCTTCTCCCCCGCCGACAAACTTGGTTAGTATGCAATCGAATGCTGGGCAGGAAGCTACCCATGATCCTGGAAGCTCCCAAGCAGTTGCAATGCTTGAATGACCTGTGTCTCCTTTTATTATTTTATGATGAATCTCAAATTAATGTCTTGGAATGTACAAGGATGCGGCGATGGGCGTTTTATCCCGGCCGCGAAGCAAGTCTTACGTGATTGTAAACCTGATGTTATCGTTTTAGTTGAACCAAGAATAAGTGGTCGCAAGGCAGATTCCGTCATTGCAGCCTTCGGTTTTCCACATTCTCACCGGGTTGAAGCTCATGGGTTCGCGGGTGGTATTTGGTTAGCTTGGTATGACACTGTCTCGGTTGAAATCATCTCCAACCACTTTCAGTTTATACATTTCCGAATCTTTGGCAAGGTTGATAATTGCTCTGTTCTAGCCACTGCTGTTTATGCGAGTCCGTCATCCTCAGGCAGAAAATTGCTTTGGCCTCATCTCCGTCGGCTTGCTGCGTCGATTACCACCCATTGGATTTTATTTGGTGACTTCAATGCCACCCTCGGATTGTCTGATCGGAAAGGCTGCATTCAGCCACCCTCCAAGCCTTTCCAGCACCTTCTTTATGATTACGGCTTACGGGACATGGGTTACCATGGTCCTGATTTCACATGGTCAAGGGGCTTAGCTTTCGCCCGCCTCGACCAGTTCATTTGCAACAGCTATTGGGACGAATCTTTTCCGGACTCAAGAGTGTCCCACCTTGTCAGACTTCGATCGGATCATCGACCGATCTTGCTCCAGGTTGGCCATCAAAGAACACGGTATACTGCTCCTAACTTCAAGTATTTTTCGGGCTGGCTTGTTCATGAAGACTTCCAACGCATGGTTGCTGACAATTGGCAGCCTCACTCCACAATGACCGGTACTATCTCTAACTTTACTTCGGCTGCAGAAGTTTGGAACAAATATGTCTTTGGTTATATTGGCAGTAAGAAGCGCTCGATTATGGCTCGCCTACGGGGTATTCAAACGGCGTTAAGCTCTCGCTCCTCACATTTCCTTTCTAGCATTGAGTCGGAGCTTTTAATTGAGCTTGAAAACATCCTCGACCAAGAAGAGTTGCTTTGGAAACAGAAATCTCGTACGGATTGGATCCAAAATGGGGACCGCAATACACGATACTTCCATCGTCGAGCGGTTTGTCGGAGGCAACGAAACCGGATTTCCTCTCTTAAATTGTCTAATGGTGAATGGTGTGATGATGATCAAGTGTTGCAAGCTAAAGCTGTGAATTTCTTCTCTACCTTATTTGACTGCGAGGAGACGGTTACGCCCACTTTTCCCATCCGAGGTGCCTTCCCGCCTTTAGAGAGCAATGTTGTTAACAGCCTTGATATGCCCCCGACCGATCAAGAAATCCATTCAGCCCTCATGGAAATGGGACCACTTAAATCGCCTGGTTGGGATGGCTTACACGCCGAGTTCTTCCAGAAAATGTGGCATGTGGTTGGTGCTTCTATTTGTCACATGATTCGTGAGGTATTCAATGGAGGTAATTTGGAACAGGATCTTAATAAAACGGTCCTTGTTCTTATCCCTAAATCAGACAAACCGGAGACCTTTAGTCAGTTCCGCCCCATAAGCTTGTGTACAGTCCTCTACAAGCTTCTCACCAAGGTCATTGTCCGACGGTTAAAGCCAATTTTTCCATCCTTGATTGGGGACAATCAAACCAGTTTTATTGCAGGAAGATCTATTATGGAAAATGTCATTGTGAATCAGGAAGTCATCCATTCTTTAAAATCCCTAAAAGGACGTAATGGATGGATGGTCATCAAAGTGGACCTTGAAAAAGCCTTCGATCGTCTCCATTGGGATTTCATCGCTGATTCTCTTGCCGATGCAGGCTTTCCCCCGGGTATCCGACGTATAATTATGGAGTGTGTTACTACCTCATCCTTTCAAGTACAATGGAATGGCTCTTTGTCTAAGCCTTTTCGACCCAAGCGAGGTGTCCGACAAGGTGATCCGCTCTCGCTATACCTCTTCGTGCTAGCTATGGAGAGGCTTGGCCATTTAATTAATCATTCCGTATCTAACGGTGGTTGGGAGCCTTTCCGATTCGCACGCCATGGAATGGCCCTCTCTCATTTGTTCTTTGCGGACGACCTAATCTTGTACGCAAAGGCCAACTTAGCTCAAGCTCATATCGTCCAGCATGTGCTCAATGCTTTTGGTTGTTCTTCCGGACATAAGGTAAACGCCCACAAGACAACAGTCTATTTTTCTCTTAATACGGATGCTACTTTGCAATCGCGCATCTCCTCCCTCCTTGGTTTTCGCCCGGTGGACTGCTTTGATCGGTACTTGGGAGTGCCGGTCCTTAATCAAAGGGCCACTTGCTCGGATTATGATTTCATCTTGGATGCTATTAAAGCTCGTCTCTCGGGCTGGGCAGCTCGTACACTCTCGCTCGCAGGTTGTATAACCCTTGCGAAGTCCGTCATTCAAGCCATCCCGATATATTTTATGCAATCCACACTTTTGCCAAAACGGGTTTGCCTTGATATTGAAAAGCTGATCCGAAAGTTTATTTGGGGCTCCAATTCGGAAGTTTCAAAGTTATCTCTTGTCCACTGGGATGCAATATGCCAACCCACTCTTCATGGCGGCCTTGGATTCAAACGAATGCATGAGTTCAACGTAGCATTTGTTATGAAAATAGGCTACTCCCTTCTCATGGAAACTAACTCCATATGGATCAAGCTTCTCCGTGATAAATACAAGGTGGCGGAGCGCTTGCCAACATCTCTGTTCCGCTCGAATTGCACCCTCCTCTGGAGAGCAGTCGCTCAATACTGGGATGTTTTACACAACAATGTTTGTTGGTCCTTGGGATCGGGTGAGACAATCAACCCATTGCATGACGTGTGGGTGCCAGCACTGGGACCTTTAGAGGACCATTTGTCTGTCGCTGATGCTTTGATTTTACCTTCATCTTTCTCGGATCTCACGGACACCGATGGAAACTGGGATCGCACCAAGCTTGCTGCAATCTTTCATCCAGACGTCATCCCCCACATCCTAGGGATTAAATGCCCTGAGCCTTCGGATGGTGAGGATCGTATATCATGGCATTCTACGCCGAGAGGTAATTTTGAGACAAAATCGACTTATATTTCTCTAACTCAAGATCAGTGGGATGTTTCAAATGGAGTTTGGAGAACAGTTTGGCATGCGCAAGTCCCCCAGCGCCTTCGTGTTTTCCTGTGGCTTGTGGTTAGAAACAAGCTCATGACGAACCTCGAGCGATGCCGTCGACACATTGGGCAATCTTCGGTATGCCCCCAATGCAATTCCGCAAGTGAGTCCATCCTGCATGTCTTATGAGATTGCTGCAGTGCAGTGGCTGTATGGAAGCGGATTCTTCCACAGGTACGTAACCCAGAGTTCTTTCATGGTAGCTTACATACTTGGGTATTATCAAACTTGAATAATAAAGAAGCACATGAAGCACATGATATTCCTTGGGACATCCTGTTCATATCAACTATTTGGCAACTCTGGAAACGCCGAAATGATTGTGTCTTCAATGATGTCTGCCCATCGACTGCCACAACGGTTGCCCGCGCTCGTACCTGGGCAGTTTATTATAGGGACAGCAGAGTGATTCTCCCTCGCCCTGAGCCTGTTACAGCTCCGCCACCCCGTTGGAAATGTCCGGATCCAGGATGGATTACTTTGAACGTTGATGGTGCCGTATCGGGGATCTCTGGTAAAGGAGCGGTGGGTGGAGTGCTTCGAGACGAGTCGGGGCGTTGGATTTCAGGCTTCCGAAAGCTGGTCGAGGTTTGTAAACCATTACATGCTGAGCTTTGGGGTATTTATCTTGGACTACAAGTTGCATGGAACCAAGGTATTGAGCGTTTAAATGTCCAATCAGATTGCGCCGAGGCTATTGAGCTGATTGGATCTCCGAATGCTGCCAAATGCACCTTCTCACTGGTGCGCGCTATCGCTAATATTCGCTGCAGGAATTGGATCACGGAGGTTACATGGGTGCCTCGCGAGACAAACAAGGTGGCTGATATGCTCGCCAAAACTGTAGAAGCGACTGCTATTGATCTCCTACTCTTACAGCAACCGCCTGAGAGGGTCGCTCCACTGCTTCATCACGACGAACCTGCACCGAAAACTACAGTTTCTTTGTCCACCTAGCTTAGGTGTTCTTTCAATTCAAAAAAAAATATTTTTTATTAGTAATTCTTTTGCCGAATACTTGAATGTTCACAAATGTTTTAAGGTTTAAGGTTAATTTTTAACTAAAATTATTTATAATTTAAATTTATATAACTTTATAATTACAATTTGTACAACCAAACATGACATGAACAATTACAATGTAATTACATCGTGTTTGTCAAATATGTCTAGGTAATTAAATTTCTAGTAACTTATCATATAATTAATAGGTAGTAATTAAGGGTGAATAATCATCTGCTCTTGGTAGCACGTCTGCTTATCTGCTCTTGGTGGCACGCTTAATCTTCTGTTTGTTTTTTATTCTCTGTTGTTTCTCGTGGTTCTATGGCTTCTGTGGCCAGTGATTTGGAGAGGTTGGCAATCAGACCGGATGAGGATGAGAGTCTGGAGTTAGAGGTTTCCGATCCAAATCTTGCTCTCTCGTATGAGTTCTATTTTGTGGGTTTCTTCTTAACATCTAGTGTGATCCATTTTATTTCGATGAGATCTACCTTAGCCAATGTGTGGCATCCGGTTGGAGGAATCTCAATCTCTGATTTGGGAAATGGTGATATCTTTTCCGGTTGTTTCTCGGGGCGGTTGCGGATAGGATTGAGAATGGTGGCCCTTAGAATTTTAATAGCCATGTATTGGTGTTACTTCGCTTAGCCGTAGGAGAAGATCCTCATCAGGTTCCTTTAACGTATCTTTCTTACTGGATTATGGTTCACAATGTTCCACATGGGTTTGTTTCGGAGAGGGTAGCTCGTTCGTTGGGGAATTTCTTAGGCTCTTTCATGGAGTACGATTCTTTGGCCACATCTCTCGGTTACAAAGGAATAATTCGCCTCCGTGCAAAGATTGATATTCGGCACCCTCTAAAACGCCGGAAAAAGCTTCGGCTGGCTAATGGCGCAGATCACTATGTTCGTTTTGAATATGAACGATTAATGCTATTCTGTTTTATCTGTGGGTTATTAGGACACGGTGAAATCTTTTGCCCCTTACGAGCCACTATTGATTCAACTGAAATAATCATGGCTTGGGATGCATCACTCTGGGCTCCTCCACGGCGTCGTAACCAATCGGAGAGTATTTAGCTCAGGGAGGTGGAGCCGATAGATTCCTTACCCCGAGTCAATCAGGGGCACGGAAATCAAGGAAAGTCAATTATGAGAGATATCACAAATCTCCCTAATTCATTGAGATGCTGTAATCAGGGGATAATTAAAGGGACAAATTTGGGCGTTGACAGGGGTCGTGTTCAGGGCGGGTTAGTTTCTGGTCCTATTTTGGGCTCCCTTGGGTCTGGCCCATCTTATGTAATGGACGTGGCTATGGCCACAGAGGAGGAAAACTGTCCAATGGAACAGGGTGACGAGCTCAAACGTCCCCGGGTTAATTCTCAAGCTCCTTTAGCTTCAAGTGGTGTTGATTCTAATGGTGCTCCGTCAAATACATCGGCCGACCTAGCAGCTCAGGTCCATCGTTCGCCATGAAACTCCTGAGTTGGAATGTCCGGGGCTTAGGCAAGCCACGGACGGTGGGGCGTCTCAGGCAGAAATTACGAGACGAGAACCCTTTATTGATCTTTCTTATTGAAACAAAGGTGACATAATCTAAAATGGTTGGTATACGTCGACGGTGTGGTTTTCCTAATGGGATAGATGTTGGGGCGATTGGAAGGAGTGGTGGGTTGTCAATGGGTTGGAAGGACTCTTGTGTGGTTACTTTACGGTCTAAATCGCCACGACATATTGATATCTTAATCTGCGATGATTCGGATGGGAATCAATGGAGATGTACTGGTTTTTACGGGGCTTCTGAAGAACAGCGTCGTGAGGACTCTTGGAATTTATTGCGTGCTCTAAATGATATGCCTACAACTCCATGGGTTGTGATAGGAGATTTCAACGAGATTGTCCTTGCTTCGGAAAAGCAGGGAGGTTGTGTTCGAAATGCTAGACAAATGGATAGATTCAGGGAGGTTATAGTGGATTGTTCATTGTTTGATTTGGGCTTTCAGGTCCATGGTTTACTTGGGAGAAGGGTCGGTCTTCGGCTAGTAACATCAGGGAACGACTTGACCGTGGATTGGCAACGGATTTGTGGTGGGAGCTTTTCCCGAACTTTCAGGTTAGTCATTTGCCTCATTCTTTTTCGGACCATTGTCCGTTGCTTTTGAATACCGGCCATAGGGATGCTATTCCCGGTCGAGCCTGCATTTCCGCTTTGAGTCCGCTTGGCTTCTCGAGGAGTTGTGTGGTCCAGAGGTAAAGAGACTTTGGGAATCTTCCTTAGGGGATTTTTTAACGCGTCTGTGGCAAGTCTGTTCGGGGTTGAATAGCTGGTTTAAACGTCTAAAATGGGACAAAGGCCTTACGATTGTAGACTTAAAAACAAAGCTCGAAAATTTAAATGAATTAACTCCGTCTGATGGTGTACTCGGAGAAATTCTAGATGTGAAATTGGCTATGAATTTGGAGTTGGACAAAGAGGAACGTTATTGGGAACAACGAGCGAGGTCAAACTGGCTCAAACACGGGGATAGAAATACTACTTTTTTCCACAGATGTGCTACTCAGCGCAAGAGGAAAAATACTATCAGATCCTTGGTCAATGACAGTGGGGCGGTGATTGCGAATGACCGTGATATGGGTGAGGTGGCATTGGATTATTTCATGCAGCTGTTTA
This sequence comes from Hibiscus tridactylites, assembly GCA_958450335.1. Lineage (NCBI taxonomy): Eukaryota > Viridiplantae > Streptophyta > Magnoliopsida > Malvales > Malvaceae > Hibiscus > Hibiscus tridactylites. The sequence goes on along the minus strand of OY288274.1, from coordinate 81,358,366 downwards.
ATTCAAAAGGGGTGGCAGATTGTAGTAGTATCTTGGCTGGGGTACAATGCTGCTTTAACGATGAGATGAATCAAGATTTATCTGGTCCATTCACTGCTAGTGAATTATGGGAAGCAGTGAAGTCGATGAATCCATTGAAAGCGGTTGGGGAGGACGGTTTGGGAGCTCTATTCCATCAAAAATTCTGGCATGTTTTTGGGGAGGTGGTGGTTATTTTCTGTATTTCTATGCTATCTGGTGAGATTCCTATGTCTCGAATTAATCACACACGCATTGTTTTGATTCCCAAAAAGGACAATCCCACAAATATGATCGATTTTAGACCAATTAGTTTATGCAATCTGCTGTTTAAAATCATTTCAAAGGTACTGGTGAATCGGTTTCAATCAGTTTTGCATTTGTGTATAGACGAGGCTCAGAGTGCTTTCGTTCCTGGTCAGTTGATTACAGACAATGTTTTGGCTGCTTTCAAAATGATAGATTCTATGAGAGCTAAACGAGTGGGAAAGAAGGGTCATTTTGCACTAAAATTGGACATGTCTAAGGCTTACGATAGGGTTGAGTGGCCGTTTATTGGGGCTATGTTATCAAAGATAGGCTTTTCTACGGAGTGGATATCTCTGGTTCTTAATTGTGTTTCCTCTGTTTCATATTATGTGGTTCTCAATGGCCAAGCTGGTGACAGTTTCACACCGTCCCGGGGGCTTCGTCAAGGTGACCCACTAAGCCCATATTTATTCTTGATTTGTAGTGAAGGCTTATCCTCCCTGTTGAGACAGGAGAATGAAGCCATTGGCATCCGAATTAATTGTGCAGCCCCTCGTGTATCTCATCTCTTCTTCGCGGACGATAGCCTTATCTTTGGGGAAGCTACTACTCACTGTGCTATGAAGTTATGGAGTCTATTAAGATCCTATGAAGCTTGCTCTGGTCAAGTCGTTAACTTCAAGAAATCGAGTATTTTTTCAGTACAAATTGTCTTGAGGATGTCCAGCATGACGTTCGCAGAATTCTAGGTATTGGCAGCAGTTTGTGCCCAGAAAAATACTTGGGCTTGCCTATGACGGTGGGGAGGAATAAAAAAAGGCTTTTGTGGCGTTGAGAGATCGTTTCATTGCTTGTATCTCGTCCTGGAGCCCACGATCTTTGTCGCAAGGGGGCAAGGTCGTTTATATAAAGTCAATTCTGCAGGCAATACCTACCTACAAGATGAGCTGTTTTTTACTACCTAAGACTTTTTGTAACGAGCTAGAGGCTATTATGGCGCGTTTTTGGTGGCAGAATTCAAATGACAAAAGGGGAACACATTGGTGTCTCTGGGCCGATCTTTGTCAATTAAAAGATGTTGGGGGATTGGGCTTTCGGGATATGGCAAAGTTCAATATCGCGTTGCTGGCTAAACATGGATGAAGGCTTGTCCAAAACTCGTCTTCCTTAGTGGGCCGACTCCTTCGGGCTAAGTACTTTCCATATACAGATTTCTTACACTCCAGGTTGGGCTCTACTCCCTCTATCACTTGGAGGGGCATTTGGTCTGCAAGGGGCTTGCTGGAAATGGGCCTCAGGTATAGAGTCGGTAATGGAAGGGCCATTTCAATCTGGAATAACTTCTGGCTTCTAGGGCCCGTTCCAAAGAAGGTAACTTCTACTCCTTCCGATTCTATATTTCTAGTTGCTGATCTGATAGATGAATCGAATTTTTCATGGAACATTAATCTGGTTCGTGAGACTTTCTTACCGGCTAAAGCAGAGGAAATCCTATGCATTCCTCTCTCCTCATATTCTACTGAAGATAGTTTAGTTTGGTGTGGGGAGCACTCGAGAGCTTATACGGTTCGTAGTGGGTACAGGCTGTTACTACCTCCTACCGTAACCTCTCCCTCGGACCAAGAGGTTTTTAAGAAGATTTGGCAAGTAAATTGCCCTACGAAGATGAACATTCAGTGTTGGAAATTCCTAAAGAATTTCGTGCCTACTAAGTGTAACTTGCGTACTAGACAAGTTCTATCAGATCCTACTTGCCCTCGATGTCAGCAAGAGGATGAGGATGTGAGCCACGTTTTGAGGAATTGTTCTTTTGCGGAACAAGTTTGGTCTCTCCTGGGGATTCAGTGTCCTAGAGTAATCTCAAGCAGTTCTTTTAACGAGTGGCTATTAGCAATGTTTCAACAATTTGGGAACAACAAATATACTGAAATTCTTGTGGCCTTATGGGCACTATGGACAGCCAAAAACAAATATATTTTTGAGGGAATCAATACAAGACCCATAGATACTGTTACCTCAATTAAAGGTTATACCATGGATATTCAGCTTGTTTCCTCACGATCCACTGCTTCCGAGCCATGTTCTTACATCAGATGGTCTGCTCCCATCGATCCGTTTGTAAAGGTGAACATAGATGCAAGTTTCAACAATAATACGAAGTCATCATATATGGGTGTTGTAATTCGAAATACAGAAGGATTTATTTTGGGTGCTTGTAGCACGATTTCTTACCAAATTCCTTCACCGTTTGCAGCGGAGGCACGAGCGATTATTCAAGGTCTCCGGTTGGCTCTAGACTTGGGCTTTACTCGTATTGAGGTTGAAGGGGATTCCCGCTCGGTTATCACCAAACTCCTATCCGAGTCCCCGGATCTTTCTGAAATCGGAGCCCTAATTTCAGAAGCGAAGGGCATTTCTCGAAGTTGTCGGGAGTGTCGTTTCTGATTCACCCATTGAGCGGGCAACGCTGTCGCACATGCACTGGCAGCTTATCGACGTTCATTGGATTCCGACCTCTTCTGGGTTGAAGAAGTTCCCCCTCGCATAGAGGCGGTGGCCGCCACGGATAGACGATGGTTGGATCCACCGTAATCGGCTCTTCTGAGCCCGTTTTCGAAAGGTTTTGTTCTCCTTTGCGCCGGCTTTAAACAAACCTTTCTTCTACATCTCTCCTTTGCATGTTCCAGATTTTTGAAGCTTTCTTCGAATGATCCTGAGATGTGGCTTTTGGCTGAACCAGTACCTCTATTGTGTTGTCTTAAGGGAAAGACTTTTTAGTTTCTTTTTGGGGGGTTTGTCCCCGTGTTCGCTGTTAGTTTTGGGCCTTTTCTTTCCTTGTTTTTGTTACATTTTACTTTCTTTTTTATTTTTTCCCTATTAATAAAAGCTGGTAAGCACTTTTAAGATCAAAAAAAAATTAATAGGTAGTAATTACATTGTGGTGTCCAAACTTACCCTATGATTTTTTTTCACTATTTAGTATAAAAATTAAGGGTTATGTTTTTTTCACTATTTTAGTATAAAAAGCAATGTGTAAAAAATATTACACAACATTCCTTAAAGCTTAAATCCTAAATTATAAACCATATACTTTAAATCAACCCTATAAACCTTAAATTTACAGGCTTGTGTATTAAAGTTTTTTCTTAAAATTAATTATAGATTAAAAATAATAAAATTTAATCCATTTCAAGTACCTACTATTTTTTTGGTTGACCTCTCGGTTACAGAGTTTTACCCTGACTAAACCGGACTGACTCGCGTCACACACCTGACTTTGGTGGGTGAGTCTCCCAGCGGAGATTTCTACATACACAATACCTCGAACTCGTAACATACTTAAGCGATATCAAACTGCTTACCACTTGAACCAACCACGTTAGTAGATACCTACTATTTTTAATTAGTGAATCATATATTTGTCTTAACTATGATTTGGATCAATTTTCAAATTCTCGATTTTTTAAACCTTGTAATGTATGACACTATCCAAATCAAAATGAAAATGAATTTCTTTACCAAAAAAATGAAAATGAATTTAAATAAAAAATAGCTAAAAATTAATAAATAAATCCAAATATTCTCTCAATGCATTAAATATAAATCAAAATAAATTTGATCATTGATTTGTAATCTTAATTTGGGCTCGTAAGGAACTAAAGTTAGGACGTTTGTACTAAAATGGATGACCAATTCCACTGAGTTGTTGGGGGAGGGTTTTCGGATCGTTCTTTGCAATGTCAAAAATTAGCCCCATTGCCATTACACAACGACCCTACTTTTCCTTCCCAACTAAGTGCAGCGCGGAAACCAATTTTTCTTGCTCTCTTAGCCCGTGGTAGACTATTAATTTTAGCATTGGTTGTCGACTACCAAATTTATTATATTTTATGTTTTTTTTAATATTTTAATAATTTTTTTTTGCTTTTGTGACACGTGTTTTCTATGTCCTTGTGACATATTTTTTTCATTGTTTTATGGTTCGTTTCATCTGTCCTTATAGTATGATTCTAGTATACCTTGACGGCCGGCTGGTACTCGTACAAAGATTTTCACGGCGCTAATCTCTGATTTTAATTTTATCGGTGGTCTTAGAAAGATGAATCCCCGCTCGGTTGATAGTTGGTTGGCGATATAATCAGACCTGGGTAGCATAGCAAAATCTGCTTGATAGCTTGGTTCGCTCACCACTCATTTTACATCATTTTAAAGCGTCTCGTTTTGATAGAGACAATGAGATTCAGGAAGGTTTCTGAATTTTAGTATGTTAATCTCGATGAAAGTGTTTGCTTTTTTTACACCATTGTAAGAGACTTTTAGTGGGTTTATCTTTTTTTTCTCTTGTTGATACATTAGATTGTATTATCTTCTATGATGATTAATAAAATTCGGATGTCATTATTCAAAAACTAGCCACATTCATTTTTAGTTACTATTCACCCATAACTATTATTTTCTATTGCATAACTTAATAAATAATCAAATCAAATATCAGTTAGGGAGATGAAACATCAATTATTCTTATAATGGATCTCTGATTAAAATTAATCGACCAATGGATCATATACATACCACCATTATACTAAAAAATAAAGGCTTAAGGGCTACTTTTGTCTGTATAATAATTTCAATTTATCAATTTCACCCTATAATACTTTCGCATCAAATTGACCTCTTGAAGTAGTCAAATTGCATCATTATTTAAGGTTTAAGAATACTTTTATGTTTCATAATCACTTTAGATTGATAAAAAATTTAATTAGGGTTTAGAATATTGGGTTTGAGATTTAAAAAATAAGGTTAGAGTGTCAACCAATGGGCAAACGGTGATGCAATTCGACTACTTCAGGGACCAAATTGAGGCGAAAATACCATTGGAGCAAAATTGATAAATTAAGACTAATGCAGGGGCAAAAGTAGCCTTTAAGCCAAAAATAAATAATCAAACATTAAAAATAGCATTCATTTTTATTTTTGGTTCCATACTTCATTGGATGAAAAAGATTTAGCTTTAGCTATCATTCAACCATTAATTAATCTAGGCTTAAGGGTACTAAAAGTCCCTGAACTTTTTAAGAAAAATCAATTAAAGCCCTATGTTTTTTGCACTCAATGTTACCCTCAAACCTCAAAATTAAACCAATCTAACCCTTTGACTGACGTAATCTGTTAAATTCTTAAACATGAGTCGTTTATATGCCACATCACCTGCCAAATATTAAACATTTATTTATAAACTAATGACGTGGATTAAAAACGCTGACGTGGATTAAAAAATATTAAAAAACAAAACACTTATTAAATCCTAACCCTAACATTATATCCTTCCAAAACTTGAAATCTAAAAAGTGAAATCTGCAGGTTTAGGGAACACCCATTTTGATTTTTTTTTCTCTCTTGCATATCGTAAAATTTTCCTGGCTTGATTGTAAGATCTTAATAGGTGAGTATTCAAATTTTATTTTTTCCTAATCAATTATCTCTCTCTCACATCTCGAGTCTATCGCCATTATTGGGAAATACAAGTTTTGAAGATGACGATCTCGGCTAGTTCATCAAACTAAGGAGGAGCCGTGTTTTGTGATTGCGGTCTAAAATGTCGTATGTAGACAATATGAAAAAGGAAAAATGCTGAAAGAAGATTCTTCGGTTGTTCAAATTATAAAAATTCGGACTGTAATTTTTTAGGTGGTGTGATGAAGATATGTCTGATAGAGAAAAATTTCTTATAAACAAATTAAAAAAATGATGAGTTAAGGAAAGCGAGTCGACCTAATGAGGAAGTTCAACAAATGAAGCTGGAATTGGAATTGATGCAGAAATAACTGGTTTTAGCTATCGAACATGTTCATACATTTAGGAAGAAATCAACATTGTTTTACACCGGTGTAAATCAGTTCTTTAATTTACTAAACAATCAACACTATCTTACACCGGTGTAAATCAGTTCTTTAATTTACTAAACAATCAACAATATCTTACACCGGTGTAAATCAATTCTTTAATTTACTAAACAATCAACACTATCTTACACCGGTGTAAAACAATGTTGATTTCTTCCTAAATGTATGAGCATGTTCGATAGCTAAAAACAGTTATTTCTGCATCAATTCTAATTCCAGCTTCATTTGTTGAACTTCCTCATTAGGTCGACTCACTTTCCTTAACTCATCATTTTCTTTTTTTTTTCAATTTGTTTATAAGAAATTTTGCTCTATCAGACATATCTTCATCACACCACCTAAAAAATTACAGTCAGAATTTTTATAATTTGAACAACCGAAGAATCTTCTTCCAGCATTTTTCCTTTTTCATGTTGTCCACATACGACATTTTAGACCGCAATCACAAAACACAGCTTCTCATTAGTTTGATGAACTAGCCGAGATCGTCATCTTCAAAACTTGTATTTCCCAATAATGGCGATAGACGCGAGATGTGAGGGAGATAATTGATTAGGAAAAAATGAAATTTGAATACTCAACTATTAAGATTTTACAATCAAGCCAGGAGAATTTCACGATATGCAAGAGAGAAAAAAATCAAAATAGGTGTTCCCTAAACCTGCAGATTTCACTTTCTGGATTTCAAGTTTTGGAAGGATATAATGTTAGGGTTAGGATTTAATAAATGTTTTGTTTTTTTTAATATTTTTTAATCCACATCAGCGTTTTTAATCCACGTCATTAATTTATAAATAAATATTTAATATTTGGCAGGTGATGTGGCATATAAACGGCCCATGTTTAAGAATTTAACAGATTCCGTCGGTCAATGACGGATTCCGTCGGTCAAAGGGTTAGATTGGCTAAATTTTGAGGTTTGAGGGTGACATTGAGTGCAAAAAAACATTAAAGGCGGGGCCTTTGGTACCCTTTAGCCATTAATCTATGACTTCAGCTTTAGACATACAATACAAGTAGCAAAAATACGAAACTTGCAAAGCCAGTTTCCAAGGTTTTCAACCTTACGGTGAAAGCAACAATCACAACTTATTGATCATACAGAAATTCCAAACCCACTGGGATAAACCATTTCAAGTTGGCTAAACTGCCTTATATAGGCTAGATTTGAACCGCAATCATTAGCGTTCCGTCAGCAGCCGACGACCGTCTTTAATAATCTTTGTTTCCAAAGTTCTTGCACCAGAGCTGTGAAGGAATCGGACGAACAGGTTGATGAGGCCGTTGCTGCAAGAAAAAGCTCATCTTTTAGCTGAAAATATCATGGTGATATAGGCTACCTTATAAAAACAAATTTTGAATGAGTCGCAAAGTTTCGAAACATCTCATCTCTAGTTTCTGGCTTTCTGCTATTGAGTTACTAGGAATTAGAAATGCAGCGATTTGTCTCGGCTATGTCAGGTCGAAAAGTTCGAGACAGCAGCTGCCTATGGAGACAAGAAGTGCATATGAAGCAATAAAAGAAAAGTGGCTATTGACCACTGTAACATTTTGGAAGGCATACTCAGAAGTCATAGCCAGCCATCTAACACCACTGAATACGAATACAAGATAAAGAGTAATAGCCAATGACAAACTTAACTTCGAGTCCAACAGAAGAGGAAGTAAGAAGATACAATGTTACATTCTTTCGGAAACCGGGAAACATTAGGCCTCTCAGTATCCAATCAAGAACAAGTGTGCAGCTAAAGGTTCTAGAAAAACTAGATTTTTGCAAATGCCATTGACATAACTTGAAGAGAAAGTAAGAAACTTCAATCTTACATTATTATGTCAACCGGGGTCGGGAAACATTAGGCCGGTCGGTACACAATCAGGAATAAATGTACAGCTAGCAGAGACGGATGCAGAACTTTATGTTAACAGCAGTTATAACATTCTACTAAATGTCTGGATGATCAAAATTCAAAACCTTCATAGCTAAACCTAAAAACATACAATTTCAAGTCCCACCTTACCGATCTAATTCCAAATGGTGAAAGGGTTAAACCTAGACCCAACAATTCAAACAATTAGGTTAACAGGCGTTCCAAATAGCAATTGAAAACAGTAATAAAGTGAAAGAACAGGAACCTCGAGCTCGGCTGATTTCATGGCGATGGGGATGCAGATGAGAAAAACGCCGAACATGGCAATGGCAGTGTTGCGACGCCAGTGCTTGGGGCGGCAGTTTGGGCCTCCCGACATGCTCCACACCTTCGTCCTGAAATCCTCAGCTCCATGCTCTCCTCCTCCCATTTTTTCCTCAGTTCACTCTACCGATCAATTGAATCTCTAACGCCGTTGACCACCAAACTGCTTAAATCAAACGAGAACCGGAAATCTATGAAAAGAGGAACCCGATTTGGAGCTTATGAAATAAATTGTAGTTGCGAGGAGTAGAGCGAAACGGGCAAGGATTGGATTACCCGAGACAAAAAGGCTTTGAAATTTCTTCGAGTCCATAACTGGATGAAGGCCATTTTAGCCCAATTTTTAAGGATTTATTAAGGAATTTGACGATTTAGTGACTAAAATCTTAAAAAAAGGTGATTTAACGTTTACATGCCTAAAATGTTAACTCCTAAAGATTGAGTGACTAAGTTTAAAGTCTTTTTTGGGTGATCAAAACGTTAGAGTCGTAAAAGTTGAATGACCATTTTTAAGTAGTTTAACCTAGGAGTGAGTGTTAGATGAGTTGAGTCAAAAAAAATTCTAAGTTAATTAGTATTATTTTATATTCAAAATTTCTTTGATTTTTTTCGAGTTTTTGTTCAAATTAATTATAAATATTTATAATATTATGATACTAATTGGTTTCAATATCAGTTGCAGTCATATGACTAAGTTGAGAGAGACTAACTTGCAAGAGGAAATTTGTTTTAGAAAATGTAATTGAAGTTATATGGGTATTATAGTTATTCAAATCATATTTTATCATTCAAACTTTATTTAAAAAAATTGAGTCGTATTTATAAAATTTGAGGTAAACAAAAATATTTGATTACTTTCGAGTTAAATCGAATGTTGATGTAACTAGACATCAACATTAAAGACGATGCAATCTATTTCACCGATGACGACGACGATAAAAGCTCGCATTCATTGAGCTTGCCTGATAAGAGGCTGTATGTTTGTCGGAACGAATCATATTTTATAATTCAAGTTAATGTTTTTTATTTGGAAATTAATATAACAAAAATTTGATTAAATTGGTTATTTGGTTGTAGGTTCTTTGATAAACAACAATGTTGTAAGAAAACTATCAAGGGAAGGGGAAATAACAACAATGGTATAAACAATGTAAACATTCTCAATTTTTATTACAGCTCTGAAGGTATCTGAACAAATGAATAGCTCTTTGGCTTTAGAACTGAGAAAGAGAGAAATTGAGGTGCAACTGCCACCTTATCTTACCATCTGTACGACATTCTGAGTACAAGTTCTATACTTCAATACCCGGAATTTTATACTTAAACGTGTTCATCGTTCGATAACCTATACGGATGTTCTTTAATAATCCACAACAAATAACAGCATAACACAAATTTATACTCCTTTTAGATGCTAAAGTAGTTCAAAAAGGGGAAACCATCAATCTTACTAGACACACAAACTCGCTTCAGCTGCAAGTGTCAGTTTAACGCCATCTTTAAACGGAGTAGGAGAAATATTTAATGTCTGAACCAGCTTGGTGATATCCATGGATATATCAGCAGGGGACATGACACCACGGTCAACCTGATAAACCAGCACTTCAGTTACCGCAAACAATCCAAGTTAATTGGGAGAAAATAAAGAGCGTATTTTTTTTTATCAGATCGACATTCTAAAGGAATATAAAGAGCGTGGTGGGAATTTAAGAACCATGCAGTGTATGCTATTGTGTACACAGAAAATCTCTCTAGAATCAAAGAGCCTTGCAGGAAGGAAGGATCATATGCATACGACAAAGTTCAGTGGAATACGAATCTTTCTTTTCAATGGCTTTTGTAAGGAATACTTACTGATGATGCAGATACTGGTTTAATTAATGAAGAATCATGTCCTCTAATCTGTGCCACAGCCTCCGCCATTTGAACACGGGAAACCCTGTCTGGTCCACCAACATTTAGCAGCAACTGCATTTTCTTACCCTCTTGGATAAGCAACAGAAGATCATAAACGTTATGTCGAACATGTGTGTGTGTGTATAGGAAAAATAAAATCCAGATGAAATCTTCTTTGCAGAGTATAAACACAACTTGCAAAAGGGATGTGAAAAAAAATGAGAAAATGGACAATAGAGGCACCAAAAAGAAAACAAAGCAATGGCAAATAAGCAAGTTAAGCTTAAGCATGATTAATGCCATCATACACTATAAAAACAGGAGACACAAAAAAACTAAAAGAGAATCTCACAATCTTTTTTGCTTCATACCTAATAACCATTTCTCAATCAAGGCCCGGATGACAGCCACAACATCCTTGACATACACTGGGCAGCGGTACTCATCATAAAAGAACTCCACTTTATCTCCTTTGGAAAGGACACCATCAATCCACTGCAAACATGTTCGGTTATAAATCATCGGTCTATAATAAAATAATCTTGAATGGAAACTTACATAATACGGCAACGCCAATTTGTGTGCTTTACTAACAAGAATTACCATCATACAAGAAGCAAAATGAACTAAAGTGTTATTTTTTTCTTCCAAGCAATGTCTACTCAACCCTTATGGAAAATGGAAGACTCAAGTGCTATTCTCTACAAGCATTTTCAATTAGCAGCATTTACTAAATAGTGAATCAACTCACACCTGAATAGGAAGAGATTTAGGAACAGGTGATACAGTCTGTGGCCCAAATATAATACTACTTCTTAGAATAGCAAAATTTGTCCATTTCTCAGCGATGAACCGCTCCGCCGCAACTTTAGATTTTCCATAAACATTAACAGGAAGAGCTTCATCTTCTTCCTTGTAAAACGACTTCACTCCTTCATACACTAACGAGTAAAACCAACATCCAAAAAGACAAGCATTTCCAATTCAGACATTATATCAAACAATTAGAATTCATAAAACAAAAACCCCAATAATTCAAAGACCTTGATCCGTTGAGAGATGAATAAGAAGAGTATTATTATCATTTTGGGTAAAGCTTGACAACCAGTTTACAAGAGAAGTAGGCACATTGATCGATGCAGCGGCATCAGGGTCTTTCTCGCAAGCGCGTGGAACCGACAGAGCAGCGCAGTTCACAACCACATCAGGCTGCCATTACAACAAACAACCACAAGCTTTAACACTGGTAAGAATTATTGGGTACGAAAGAGATTGAAAGGAAGGGAAATAAATAACCTGGCCGAATTGCTGAGAAATGGGATGGAAACCAGCTCCGGTCTTCAGATCAACGTGGAAAGCGAGAGAGCCGGGGAAGGCGTCGAGCAGAGGCTGAGGAGGGAAGGAGTTGTAGGTGAATGCTACGTCATATGGGATGATTCCTTGGATCTCTGAAAATCCTTGCAAGAGATGTTGCCCCAAGTAGCCTGTGCCGCCCACTACCAACACTTTCTTAGCGCTCATTTCCGGGTGAAAAAAAGCTTAAAGATTCAATCTTTGGATTGGGGACTGGGTTTTTTCTCTCGTTTTTCTGGTAAGAAGGTTCGTCAAGGTTGGTTGGATTCTGGAGATTTAAGTGAAGGAAAGCCAAGGAAGGAAGATTCTTAAATCAATTCACTGTCGCATTGTAGGATGGCTACTGGATTACACGTGAGTTCAAAATTGTAACGAGTCTCAGTCTCAGGAAAGACAGATAATTAATTACTTAAAAATGAAAGTTAAATTACACAGGTGACTACTAAATTACAGAGTCGTTCCTATTTTAACCACCTAATTAAATTTAGAGAAAGGATCATATATGTGTCATCATCTGATTGAATGATTAAATTTAATTTTTATATTAAAATTAAGAGTAAATTGATTGTATGCATAAATATGAATGACCAAATGTGTAAGTACACAAATTTTGGTTAACTACCACATCATTATTTTTGATAAAGTTGACGATAAAGTGACTTAGTTGGGAGCACTTTAAAAGTTCGATGGTGTGATTGACAAAATTATTAGGTGGATAGTTAAAATATAACCGACCTCATAGTTTAGTGGTCACCAATATTATTTACCCTTACTAAAATATAAAAGGCTTTAAGTGTCAAATGAGTGGCCAAACTATAATTTTTTTTTTCAGATAGGTGCTGAAAGTATTTTTTGGACCAAATAGGTACTTAACGTTTTCAAAATTTTCATTTAGGTGCATTGTCGTTAACAGTCGTTAAAAAATCCGTTAGTCAATAAGAACATGACACGTGGCATGTTTTATTTTCAAAAATATCCTAAAACTCTCAAACATCCTCAAAACCCTAAATTCTTAAGTCTCAAATCTCGATTCCAGTCGTTGTCGCCGTTAATTGTCGACGGCGTATCCACCACTTCTGTCATTCGACCTCCACGATCATTTCTCCCATTTTTCAGTCGCGAATTGTCGACGGACGGCGTGCCTATCCTCGAAATAAAATCGAACTCACGAAAGAAAAAGAAAACGATCAACGACCAGTCAGCCCACGAACGACGTTCGAGTCTTGCGACAAGAGAAAAAAGCTTCATTATGTCGCTGTCAACATGATGAACGACAACGACAGTGGCCGAATTTAAGGATCTAAAGATTTTAGTGTTAATTTGTGAATTTTGATAAATATAGGAATTTTAAAGTAAGTTAACGGCTGACACCTAAATAGATAACTTTGAAAATGTTAGGCACGTACTTGCCCAAAAAAAACTTTTAGCACCTGTATGGAAAAAAAGATTTAGTTTGGGCACTTATTTGACACTTAAGCCAATATGAAATGATTATCAAAAGAAAATTCTTAAGGCGACGAGCAAAAGGAATTGTGATTTATTTCAATTTATTTTTTATAAGTATTGTATCTAATTTATTAACTGATTAATATAAATTAAGTATTACAATGTATGATGTGAAAAATTCAACTTGTAAAATAGAAACTCAGATTATGATCCTCTTACACCAAGTAAAACTTAAAAGTTTTATATATTTTTTTATCATTATATGAAGATAAATAGATGACTGAAATTAATAGTAGAAAATAAAACGATTGTCACAAGAAAAATATATAAATTTAATTGTATTCATTTATTTACCCTCATTCAACGATTCAAAATATGTGCATGTAGCACTATATTTACTGCAGGTTTTAGGCTTATTCTTAGCTAGCGCATTTCCTCCTTTGTATTTTGGAGTGGCATCATATTCATTAGGTCCTAGTGTAAGGAATGTATCCATGGTGTTGACCAATGTAGGGTTGTGTCCCTTTGTACTTTTGGTTATTTTAATTTATAATATCTCATGTATTTTTTTCTTTTTGTTGTTCGATATCGTGGTTCATCTTGTATTGAATGAAGTGGGTTTTAATGAGGCTCTTAATTATCTTTTAAAAAAGTTTATTAAATTATTTCGAATTAAGACATATTGAGTATCAAGCTGTTAACAATGACAGTTAGTCTGTTAGGGTTTGCATGAGTCAGCGTTGAGTGGTTATGTTGTTAGGATTTACTTTTGATATGTATAAATAACTGGACAATGTAACTTGAAAAAGATACGATTGAAAATAAAGTTTCATCTCTTTGCCTTACCTTTGCTTGTGTATCCCATTCTACATATCTCATATCTCAACATGGTATTTTTTGCCTGAATCCTGGAGCCTTATCTTCTTTCCTCCGTTGATCTTAAGTTGTTTCTCGTATTTTCCAGTCTTTTCCAATCAACAAAGTGTTATTATGTTTTTTAATCGTCATGTCTTTCACGAACAAGAAAATCAACGTTGTTCTTGATGAGTTTAACTTCCTATTGTAGAAGCATCAGGTTATGCTAACAGTACGTAGCCATCGTTTGGAGAAGTTATTGACTGGTTCGTTAAAACCTCCTCCTGAAACGATAGTAGGGGAAGGTGGTTCTCAAGTGCCCAATGAAGAATATGAAGATTTTGTGGCACAAGATAGTGCGCTCGCTTCTTGGTTACTTTCGATTGTAAGTGCACAATTCCTTCCTAAATTTTTTGGAGTTGAAACTGCGTCTCAGGTCTGAGATATGGTGGTAAAGTTCTTTGCTCGTAGGTCAAAAACATCTGTAATGAGCCTGCACTACAAGCTACAATCTCTCAAGAAGGGAGAAGACTACATGCGTTCATATCTAACCCAAATAAAAGAGATATGTGATGCGTTAGCCTCTTGCGGGAGTATAGTTTCAAGTGTTGAACATATTGTGAGCATATTAAATGGTTTACCCAGAGATTTTTAGCCCTTCATGGCTGTTATTACAGCTAGCAAAGATTCTTATACATTGGATGGGGTGCGTTCGATGTTGATTGACGCTAAGTATCAATTGGCTGGGTTCAATTCCTAGAATGAAGTTGTTACTATGAGTGCAAATCTTGCACATGCAACTCTTACAAATGGGCATAATCATAGAGATGGTTCAACATGTAGGGGTTATCGCAGTTCTCAAGTTCACTTAGGAAGAAGTTCTGGAAGAGGTCAAGTCAAGCTGCAGTATCAGCTATGTGGAAAACTAGGACACTTGGTGGATAGGTGTTGATATAGGTTTGACCAATCCTTTCATAGGGTTACAGCTGCCTCAAATTCCAATGATGTTAATGTCTCAGGAAGTGCAAATCTTGGAGTCTTGGATGAATCTTGTAGTGGTTGTTATTGTTGTGTGGATCGTTCTGGTTCAGGACAGTCTGTTGATACTTTTAATGTGTCTCGAGTGAATCTTGCTATTGCATCCATAGAATTTTAGGTAGTTGATATCGGTGCGACGCACCATGTAACGCCTAAGACTGCCAACGTGTTGCATTCTTCAACTTACAATAGTCCGGGTAAGCTAACAGTAGTAAATATTGTAGCTCTTGATATTAGGAATAAATGACATTCTGTGTTAGTTTCCTTTCCACGCAATTTATTGTTGAATGATCTATTTCATGTGCCAAATGTTACTAAAAACCTACTCTCTGTGTCCAAGTTTGCTAGAGACAATAAATTTTACTTTGAGTTTCATGCAAAAATATGCCTAGTTCGAGATGAGGTCACTTGTGAGATTTTGCTTCAAGGATAAGAATCAGCCAGCTTGTACAAATTTGTTGTGAAAATTTCTCAAGGAGCAGACAGTTCTGAGGATAATCTTGTAAATATGTCGAGTGATACGTATGAATTGTGACATAGACGCCTTGGTCATTATGTACATGACAGTCTAGTGCAAGTTTGTAGTAGCTTTGATGTAAAATTACCAAAGGCTATTAATAAAATTTCTTTGCAAACTTGTGTAGCATGTTGTATGGGTAAAAGTCATAAACTTCCATTTGTTCCATCGAGTACCTAGTATGACAAACTTTTTCAACTTGTGTATACTGATCTTTGGGGTCCCTCACATGAAATGCCGAATGGTTATAAATATTATATCACGATTGTTGATGCTTGTACAAGGTACACGTGGTTGTATTTGTTGAAAGACAAGTCTCAAGCAGCTGGTGTGTTTCAGCTGTTCAAACAGATGATTAAGACTCAATTTGATGCCTCAATCAAAGAGCTACAGAGTGATAGGGGAGGTGAGTTTCGTTGTCTGTAAAAAAATGTTGGCTAATAAAGGAATCATTCCCGAATTACATGCCCCCATACATTAGAACAAAATGGGGTGGTGGAAAAGAAGAACCGTCATGTAATTGAGTTAGTGTTGGTACTTCTTGCACAAGCTTACTTACCAATTAAATTTTGGGCATATGCAATTTGTACAATAGTTCATTTGATCAATAGACTACCAACTAAAGTGTTGATGGGAAAATCACCCTTTGAGGTGTTGTTTAAGAAGAAACCAAACTACTCAAGTCTGAAAGTATTTGGTTGTAAATGTTTCTCTCACTTGCGAGTTTTTCAACAATATAAACTGAAATTTCGATCTCAGCCTTGTACATTTTTCAGATACAATCACCAACATCGAGGGTTTTAGTGCTTAGCACCCAATGGAAAGGTTTTTATCTCACGACACGTGGTGTTTGGTGAACAATTTTTTTTCTTTTACAGATAAAGTGTGAGAAGGAAAAAGTGGTGTCGTAGTGCAAAAGTCTAACAAGCTTCCAGTTTTGGTGGATGTAACTAGGCTTCATAATCAATGTGGTGTTTTACAAACAACAAGTTGTGTGATTCCTTTCAGTACAAGTCCTGCAAATCCTCCAGAAGCAGATCGTACAAATACTCAAGAAGCTTATCATGCAAATACCCAAGAAGCTGCTACCACTATGCATCCAATGGTTGAACCAATAGTTATGCATTAGCCTATGAATGAGTCAGTTGAGTATTATCCAGCAAATGTTCCTCCTGAAGTACATGATGATGCTTATGGGATAGATGGTTGTTTTTCTTAAGGTGATGTGCCAGCAATAGATGAGCGCCGTTTGTTTGAAAATTGTGACAAGGAAGGCCAATAGAGTGATACTAAGGTAATTAATCAAAGTTCAGTTCTACGAACACATTCTATGGTTACACGTAGCAGAAATAGAATCTTTAAACGAAAAGTGTTTATGGCAGCTAATGTGTCTGATGAGATAAAACATGTTACCATTCAAGAAGCCTTCGTGTCTTCCAAGTGGAAGGAAGATACCTTTGCTGAGTTCGATGCTCTTAAGAATAATGAGACCTGGACTTTAGTTAGTCTACCTGAAGGTCGCACTACAATAGGATGCAAATGAATTTTCAAACTTAAGCAAAATTCAGATAACTCTGTGCACAGACATAAGGCATGATTGGTGGCCAAAGGTTTTTTTCAAATTCTTGGCCAAAATTTTCAGAATACTTTTAGTCCAGTGGTCAAAGTTCTCACATTGAATGTTTTGCTTTCTGTTGTTGTGTCAAAGAAGTGGAGCTTGAGCCAAGTTGATGTGAACAACGTCTTTTTAAATAGTGATTTGGTGGAAGACGTTTACATGCATCAACCATTAAGGTTTAAAGAGGTAGTATCTGATGGCACAAGGTTGGTATACAAGCTTTAGAAGGCCCTTTATGGCTTAAGATAGGCACCTCGAAATTGACACATGAAATTGAAAATTTATCTGTTGAACATTGGTTTCAAAGAGACTCGATTCGATGCCTCATTGTTCATTCAAGATAGGAGTGGGGTAATAACGTTCATGTTAATATATGTGGACGATATCATTGTTATAGGAGAATCTGACGAGGCAATCGATTTTTTAGTTGGTCAACTTGGTGAGCGTTTTGCTCTAAAAGATTTAGGGAGCCTTATTTTTTTTCCTTGGCATACAAGTTAGCAGGATTGGGGATTCCTTAGTTTTGAATCAAAGGGAGTACTTGCTTGAATTACTGGACAATGCGCACATGTTCAATGCAAACCCAACACCCAGGCCCATGGTTAACTCGTTTACGTTGACTAAGGATGCGAGTAGTCCTATCTCGGTTGCTAGATACTATAAGAGCTTGGTGTGTGCCTTGTTGTGTGCATGTCATACCAGACCATACATTGCATACACTGTTAATAAATTGGTTCAGTATATGGATGAACCACGAGAACAACATTTGGGAGCAGTGAAGAAGATCCTATGATATCTCAATGGCACATTGGACTATGGACTTGTGTTTTGCCCAACGCCATCAACTGATCATCTTAATATTAAGGCTTTTGCTGATGCAGATTAGAGAGAAAATCTAGATGATCGAAGGTTTGTGTCTTGTTATGCAGTCTATTTGAAAGGTAATCTAATTTTATGAAGTTCAAGGAAGCAAAAGACAGTGTCCAGATCGACAACTGAGGCTGAGTACAAGAGTATAACAGATGTCACTACTGAAATTACTTGGATCACAACATTGTTTCATGAAATGGGGTTTGCTCAACATTAAATTTTTGTTGTCTCGAATGACAATAGTAGTGTAGTAGCTATAAGTGCTAATCATGTCTACCATGCTCGTACCAAACATGTCGAGCTTGATATTCATTTTGTACGTGAAAAGGTTAATGCATGACTATTAAAGGTAAACACTACAACAATTTAGACTTTTAGTGATAATTTGACAGTGACTAGAAGTAATTTTATCACAAATATTAAACTTTTGTGACAAATTTTTAGTGCGACACTATTAGTATAAGTAATTGTGATGTATTTTTATTTAGTCACTATTATAGTAATAATTGTGACAATTACATTTTTCACAATTAAATTCTCACTATAAGTCTATAATTGTGACACATATTTTATTGTCACTAAAACTTTAACACATAATAGTGACGATATATAAAGTGGTCACTATTATTTGATATCTCTTGTGACAATAAAATTGTTTGTCACTTAAAATCTTACTTTTTGTTGTGATAAGTTTTGTCACCAATGGAAAAATAAAATTAATGACAAATTAGATATTGTCACAATAATAAATTTATTTTTATAATAATAGTAATAATTACAGTTATAAAAAATTGAAATTACCATAAACTAGTCTGTCAAAAGGTAAAATAATTCTATTAGTCTCTATACTATGTGTAAATTGTTGTTTTAGTCATTCTATTTCGATTAATTTTAGTCCTATATTTTTCAAAATTTAATATTTCAATCCTAATCCAAATGGACTACGACAATATGACTAAATTACAATGACTAAAAATGACAAAATAAAAGAACGAAAATCAAATATGCAACTTATGTATAACAAATAAGCTAAAAAAACAAATTTTTACTTAACATATTTAAAGACCGTCATTAATGTCAAGATCGAAATTTTAAAATTTAAAAAATACATAAACTGAAAGTGACCAAATTAAAGTAAAAAGACTAATATGTAATCTTGCCATAATATGTGATAGCAAAACTTTACCTTGTGAAAAATTTTACGCTTATATTTGTTTTAACTTTGCTTGTGAAGTTAAAATTTGCATTGTTAGTATATAAAGTAATTATCGCATAAATGATAAATCTATTTATAATTTGAATTAAATTAATTCATGTAATTAATGAAAATATAATATATAATATTTTAAGTGTAAATCTTAATAAAATATTTTATATTTTAAAACCAACGCAATTAGTTATATATATATTCTTTGATAAACCTATTTCATATAAGAAACCATAGAAAATTAATTAAATTATTATTATAATAATTAGTGTTATAATCAATACATATTTTTAAAATAAATAAAATTAATTTCAGTTAAAATTTATCCTAAATACTATTTTTCTTTCAAAATAATATTAAATTTCTTGCCTAACCTAGTAGATAGACATTGCACTCTCCCCATAAAGGTTCCATGTTCAATCCTCCATGAAGCCATGCATTGTATTTATTTATTACAAATTGACATATAAAGGTGTCACATCATCTATAATTAAAATTTCAGTGATCTGACCTAATGAAAGGTTAAAAGTGTTTGTTGACTGCAATGCAAATGACCCATTTAATTTCAGAAATATAAATAAGATGTTGCATCTAAAAATATAATTATTATATAATTAATTTTTTATAATTAAAAGTTACAACATATTTTAAACACTATTTCAATATGTATTTGTGATAAAAATGTTTGTCGCTAATAAGAATAGTATTAGTGTCTAAATTTTAGTCATTGTTATTAATCTTTTGTGTCAAAAATGCAGTCGCAAATGATATAACTAATTGTGACACCATAAAAGTTGTCACTAATATAATAGTGACGGAGTTATTAGTGACGAGTAGTGACGACTCAGAAAAATAATCACTGTGAATTTCAGTGATTAAATTTAATACTTTTAGTGACCATTTTCAATGTCACTAAAAATACATTTCCTTGTAGTGAAACCATATACCAGTTGTTTATCAGGTAGCTGACGGGTTAACCAAACCGTTATCCAAAGCCTATTTTTCAAACTTTTGACACCTGATGGGAGTTTTGAACAACAAAGAGCAGAAGAATTAGGGAGAATGTTGAGTATCAAGTCATTAATAATGACGGTTAGTCTGTTAGAGTTTGCACGAGTCAACGTTGAGTGGTTATGCCGTTAGGGTTTACTTTTGATATGTATAAATAACCAGCCAATGTAACTTGAAAAAGATACGATTGAAAATAAAGTTTCATATCTTTGCTTGTGTATCCCATTCTACATGTCCTATATCTCAACAAGACCAGATTGATAAAATGTATAAGTTTCAGGGACTAAACATATTATTATACCAGCTCATCATTTTAATTTTTAATGACATAGTAACTTGCTCTTTCATAAAATTTTAATCGAGTGACATGTTTTTTATTAAAAATATAAATGTTTAAATTATGAGTTGGATTTAAGCTTTAATACTTAAGGTGCAAGCCTGATCCGTTTTTATGTTTATAATTTATACCACATAAAATTAAGGGTTTAATTTTGATACATAGGATGTGTAAAATTTATTTTACACAAGTTTATATATTTATATTATAATCTTAAATCTTAAATTACTAAATCTAAACACTAAAAAACTAAACCACAAACTATAAACCTTAAACTTTAAATTTTAAACACTATAGTTCAAACCCTTAAACTTTAAACCCTAAACTAAATCCCTAACTTTTAAAATTAAAAAGCTTGTGTAAACTAAGTTTACACGGACCGTGTATTGAAATTTTTATCTAAAATTAAATTTATAATAACAATTAATAATATAATATAAATATTATAAAATATATTAAATCATAGATTTTTAAAAGAATAAAAATATAAATCAATAAATATTATATTAAAATATCATAAATATTTTGAAAAATTTTAAAATAGATGGGTCGAAGAAACAAACTTGAATTAATTAATTATTAATACAGACAATTTATGTAAAATTTAAAGTTTATATTTCGAAACGAATTGAACTTAATCAAATTAAATGTATTAATACAATTAGTAAATCCAATCCAAACCCGGCCTCACCCCATGATGGACGGTAATGGGTCAGATGGACTTTTTAAAAATTCAATCCTTTGAAGATTTTAAAAGATTAATTTTACCACTCAGAACCTTTTTAAAAATTTCAATTAAATTTTAAAAATTATAATATATGTAATCAAATTTAGATAGAAAAATTATGAACATATGTTATTTTGTACTCATCTTATAACTATTAAAAAAATAATTATTTCGTACACATGCGGTGAAGATTAAAATTTTTTACAAGCACATTAGTTATGGAGTTTAGGGATTTAATTTATGGTGTGAGGTTTAGGGGTTTAAAATTTAGGGATGTTGGTTAAAATTTAAGGTTTATAGGTTAAAACTTAAATCCTCAGTATAATACACTAAAAACTAAACCCTAACCTCTAAACCCTAAATTATAACCCTAAATGCTAAATTCTAGCTACAATCCCTAAATTCTAAACCCCTAAACCATACACCCTAAACTAATACCTTAAAAATCAATAAAAATTTTAGTTAGATTCTAAAGTTTTTAAAAATTTAAACCCTTTAAAACTTAAAAAAAAATCATTTTAACCCCTTTGATTGTAACCTTCTTTTTTGCCAAAATCCGCTGCTGCCCCCTCTTCCTTTCGGTTCTCATTTCCCCCAAAATTGGAAGTCGCTGCTTACAAGGAAGTGCCATTTACGGGGTACTTTCTAACTTCATTTTTTCATCAATCTGTTATGTTCTTCAATCTAGCTTTGTCCGCTCCTCGGTATCATGATTTCTATGTTCTATCTGCTCCTACTCTTTGTTGTTTCAAATATTTCCAGAATGATTTAGAAACTCTGTTGATTCTATTCTCTTCTTTTTATTTCACAGGTTTTAACTGAATCTCAACCAGAACTCTATTCCAAGTTCATTCCGGGTGAAAACCTAACTGGAAAGCAGCCATGGATGGTATGTGAAGGTCTTGCTATCTTAGTTTAGATGTCTATTATTTCTTTATGTTTTCTAAATTCAAAGGAATTTGCTTTTTCTTGTAAATTTACTTGAACTGTGAAAGATTTCTCATTTTTTGTTACATGAAGTATGACTGAACATAGTTCTCGTTTTTAGAGTTGAAATTGTACCTAATAATTGTTAACTGGTATATAAACATTGTTTGTGCCTTTGCCTAGACATATGAATTTTTCTTTCTGTCAATTCTAGTTATTGTTTAAAAGTATGGATGGTCAATGCTCATGAGTGATTTTTCTTTTTACCTGCTGTGGGTTTTCAGTTGATTCACAGCCAACAATGGAGGAAACGATATTAGTCGGCGATGATCTAATGATGGGGCCACCTTCTCCCGTCGTCCCGCAAGAAATTGCATCTCATGTGCTTGAAGGTGTCGAGTTATGTGATGGGATCTTACGGAATCTATTTTTGTGTAAGTCTTATTTCTCATTGACAATCTTATGTAAAAGGTTAGCTATGTGTAATATTGATCGGCTGATGTTACATCTGCATTCCTTTTGGTGACATTATTGAGTATTTTCTTAATTTTGCCAAATTATTGACCGAATTCTTTCTCATGCATTTCGTGTACAGTCACATTCATTATGGTTGCCGTATGCTGTAGGTCTGCAGATTAATGATATCGAACCATTCTGTCAAGATGAGCTTGCATTATATCGACAGTGTGCTGAAAAGAGGGTAAGATTTCTAGTGGTTATTTCGGACACACGAATCAGTACATTGAATTAGCTTCCTCAAGTTTGTTTGGAAATCTGAGTTTTAGGACAACGAAATAAGGGAACGGCTTCAGGATAGTGAGAGGAAGTTGGGGTTGTCAATGCCTTTTGATCAAGCAAAGGAAAGAGTTGGGCAGCTTGAATCAGAAGTCACATCATTGGAGAGGTAAATGGTTAGGATATTATTATGCCTTCTTCAAGAATCCATGAATCTTTATAGTCCTAAATTATTTCCCTTTCAACACTTACTTTCTGGTTCCAAGTCAAGATTATTTAGCACTATCTTAAAAATAAATAGCTTTCTCAGTATCCATA
The DNA here is from genome assembly GCA_958450335.1 of Hibiscus tridactylites. Classification (NCBI taxonomy): domain Eukaryota; kingdom Viridiplantae; phylum Streptophyta; class Magnoliopsida; order Malvales; family Malvaceae; genus Hibiscus; species Hibiscus tridactylites. Next base: position 81,335,149 of record OY288274.1, on the reverse strand, counting down.
AAACTTCGAGCAGAAGTTGCAAATATCAGCCTCTCTGATGTCTTCTCTACGAAAATTAAAGATCCAAATTAGTATCTCGCCGATGTTTCTTCCCTCATAGCCACTCTTTGCTGATGAAGCATCTTGGATGGAAATAAACTTAAAGCAATAGAGACAGACGGAAAATAACATGTTCTTTTACAGAAACTGTTCTGTCCTGTGTTACTTGGTCTCGAGAGCAAGTATCAAATATGGATATGTGAATGACAAGAGTATACCTGAACTAATTGTTGAGTACAGATACTTAAAGAAAAAGGAAGAGATGGGTGTAATTCAAGTTTTGTTACGTACGCCTATTCTATTAATTGATAGTGTGATATAGAATTATTTGATCATCATTGGAACTGAGTCGTATGTTACGTCTATTCTATAGGCGCTTGATTCTAGCAAGTGGAATGGAAGGCATTGAAGGATTTCGCCAAAGATGGAGCCTGCATGGTCGACTTACAGATACCAAGTAATGTTTCTGGTTTACTAAGAATCTTCTTTTTCCAGATAATGTATGCTTATTAGTACCATCCCATAAATCAAATACTTATTCTTCTGTTTTCCCTATCTTTCTTTTATACAAAATGTCCATTGATCTCGTAAACAATAAGCTGTTTCTCCTTTTAACCTATAAAATATGAGTTCTATCTAGCATTTAAGTCCGAAAGAATGTTGTGAATGAAACCCTGCACCTTTTTCGTATTTCCTTTCACGTTTCCTCCTGTGTATCTTACATTTAGTTTGTGCAGGAAAAGACTGGAATCGTTAAAACTGGGCGTGGAGAACAGAAAAATGGATGAACCAAGCAAAACTCCTACCGGGAAAAGATGGTTCTTTTGGTAAATGTCGGCGGTTGCTTGTAAACAAGAAGATACCATTACCACCTGCAATAATTGTAGGCGATACGAGGATCGAATTTTGCGGTATTACTTATGAGATCCTTTCTGCACATGTTAAAAGCAGGCAAGAAAATATGTTGGTATTGCTTATTTTAGCTGAAACAAATTTCATAATTGGTATATTGTTTAGAAAACAAGGGGAATCTGATATGGACAGTTAAATACTACGAAAGCATTTCATTTTCCTTGGCCCTTGTTTCTTTTGTCAAAGATTTTCTCTTCTAGATGGGCGAGGTTGATAATGAAGTTAGAAAATTTGTGTTAGGGGGCGAGTTAAAATTATAAAATCTTGGGGTCAGGTGTTTTTTTTAATAAAACTAATTGAATTATTGTTTTTTAGAGGAGCTAAAATGCAATTTTCAAATCTAACTAAAGATTAAGAGGGCTTAATTGCATTATTTATATGGATAAATATCCTATACACATGTGGTGGAAACTGAAAGTTTCTACGAGCGCCTTAGTTTTAGGGTATAGGGATTTAGTTTGGGGTATAAGATTTAGGAGTTTAGGTGTAGGAGTTTAGAATTTAGGGATAATTGTTTAAATTTAAGGTTTATAGTTATAATTTAGGGTTTATAGGTTAGGGTTTAGGGTAATATAGTGAAGATTTAGGTTTTAACCTATAAACCATAAACTATAACCTGAAACCTTAAATTTAAACAACTATCCTTAAATTTTAAACCCTTAAATTATATACCCTAAACTAAATCTCTATACCTTAAAACTAAGACGCTTATGGAAATTTTCAGTTTCCACCGCTTGTGTATAGAATATTTATCCTATTTATATTTAGGAGGGGCTAAAGGTAAAATTTGTATTACTGAGATTGTCCACTGCAGGGTTTCAATTCCAGTTGTTGCAACTGAATTTTTTTTGTTCAAAAGCTAATTTTCATTCCTTAGAAAAACAACACATAACAGACTCGATGACCAATACAAGAAGACCACAACCACTGGCAGGCCCACCCCTGACCGTGGGGGAATCAAGACCGGCATACAAAAAAAACAGAAAAAAGAAAAACGTCCGACAAGGCCATAACGACCAGCAACAACCAACCCATAATGCCCAACAGGGTCAAAGCCGACTCCACCATCACAGTGGGGAAAGAACGACACACACAGAGAGCCTTCAGAGACTTATGTTGATGACAAAATTCGCCTTTCCTAGGACACGGTAGACCAGCATCATCAATCCAACGCCTGAGAGCTCTATACAGAGGCAGGCCTCCGTTATGAAGGTAACGATCCTTATCAAGGCAAGTAGAGAAGTGATAATCCACCAAAGTCCAAATGAAAAACTTGGACACCAACAGCTCCTTAACGACACTTTCAGGAAACACAAAATATAACACCCTTCACCCCGGATTAGAGGCAAGGAGCGTTATATTAACTTATAACATATTCATATTAGGCAGCGGAAAAAGTTTATCAAATTCGTGTAACATTTTTTTTTCTCTTTCGAATACAAACATATAATTTAGCTATCTTATATTCATTCCCTACCCATGTATAATCAACCATATCAATTACAAACATTATACATTTATCATACAAAATCTCATATCATAATTCTATTGACATCTAGGTGAGTTCATCCAATTCGATTTCCAACTTATAAATTAAAACCAAATCTAATGGAGTTACAAGCTGCATACAAATTAACATGTACATTTGAACTATACGTTTAATTTTTAAATTTCATTAGCTTCACTTCATTCGAATGAATCCATTCCAATTTCTATTCCATTCGAATATCATTTAATCAACCCGATTTGGTTTACAATTACAATTTCTAATTTCAATAACTTAAACCATTCGGTTATTACACACATAGTCCAATTTCCAATAACTTAATTCAATCGATTGAACCTTAGCCCTTATTAATTCAATTTTCATGTTAGCACATAGAACAAATCCAATCATAATATAACCGAATCATTCATCATATTTATATATATATCTTATCCGAATTATAACATCCATAACGTTTTTAGTTTCCCTTGTACAAAATATACTCGGGGTACTACAATGGCTAAACCTATATGTTGCCTATACAAAAAGAGATTTCAAACAAAAGAATCAAGCCCCAAACATATACTTGGGCGATCTATACCCCAAATATTTACCCCTTAAATACATACCAAAATGGAGGGAAACATATTATAAAAGTTCATACATAACTAAAGTAGTAATTCATGAACATCACCATCAGACCGAACTGAACTAACATGCAGAACACTAGGCCACCCAACATAAGCACGACAAAGATAGGGAAAGGCATACTTAATCTTCGTGTGAGGAGAATACGGGTGGAGGTCGACAGCTAGAACCTGAAATTTTTGGGAAGGAAGGAAGGGTTCGAGTGGTAAGTACTTCTCGTACTTAGTGAGGAAACCCTAATCTATTCGATTTTCATTTAATTTCTTATGATCATACAATATGTTTCACTTTGCACATTATTTCATTCGAATGGCTCAAGCAACACAACAATTTCACAAATTAATTGATACACACTAGCAATCATTCGAACATGTGCATAGTAAGGCATGTAATTCCATCCGAATACAAGCAATTTCATACCAATCATATCATTGATATACATACAAGTCATGAAACCCAAATTAATCTTATCAAATTATCAATCTATCACATATTCGAATTGCATAGTATAACAAGAACAATAATTCATAATATTTCAACATCATGATCGAACACTCCAATTGCACCAATTTCATGAATTCGATTTAAACAATTACATTTGACAAGCAGCAGCAAACTGTAGCAGATAATTTATTTATTTCATAATTCGAATTTAACTTGCTGCCATCTAATTCAAAGAATTACACCCAATCAAGTTCAATTTCAGATTTCATTTCTTTAATTTTCATATTATTTCAATTAGCAATGCCTTGGATAGTAGAGTATGCTAGGTAATCAAGTCACATGTAACTGAATTGTGAATCAAAATTCACCATGTAATAGGTACCACGTACAAAATCGTATCAACGTATAACATATCATAATGTCTGCAGACATTAAGCAAGAAGGTACACTTACGTACCACAATATCGAGTACACTAACGTACCGATTTTCTTATCGAGCTCAGACTCTAGACTAGCCGTACTACCTGGACAGACTATACACACCAAGGGCTTTGCTTATTGACATTTAATTTAAGTCGTATAATTATTCATAAATTTTTAAAATTTGCTTCTCAACCTTCGATTGAAATCATGAAATTTCAATTTCAAAAGTATCATGATATCACATATAACACATAATGCATTTCAATTCCAATTAACATGTTATCAATTCAGCATATATATCATCAATTTTCATATCACATAATTCAATCCACATATCATAACCCAATTTCCATTCGAGCTTATCAACATACATACTGTATCAACCAATTCAATCAAACATTGATCATTCGATCATCATATCAACCATGCTAATAACAAAAAATTCATTAATCTAAAACAGTCCAATAGACCTCAATTTCAATTCGAAATCAGCATAGCAAACATCATATCTCAATTCAAGCATATAGAACACCAAAATTCACATATCACATGCATACTATCATTTCTCCATTAATCCTTCTTCCCTTACTAAAATCAAATAATTAATTAATCCAATTGCATGCTCAACATAATTAAAAATCAAATTAAGGCAGTTGGGACTCTAATCCCAACTCTAAAGTCGTTTCACTCACAGTTTGCCGAGCTAATTTTGTATCCGAATGCCTTTTGCTCGATCCGTAGCCGTTTTCGGTGCAATCTCTTCCTCGACTCTTTCACTTCTAGGATCTAAGGCATTCAAGCCAACAATAGGAAATTTTCAGAATTTATTTCATGAATTTCGAAGCTGAATTTTATCTTTTATTCAAAACAGTCCTTATACTAATGTGATTCCATAAGGCCAATTCCCATTTTCACTAATTTCTTTAATTAATCACTTAAACCTTCAAATTCATCACTAAAATTGGTAGATTTCACTTTCTACAGATTGTTAATCAATTTATTACCACTCCATTTAATCCAATTTTACATCTTTAATAATTCACATGTTCTTAATTTTTCCTTCTTTTCATTATACACAGTTTTGACCACCTAATTTAATTCATTTCGTATTTCCTGTACACAACTTCAAATCAATCACCGTTTGTTCCTAAGTTTAATTAACATACCCAATTTCATCATATAAAAATTTCAGATCGAAATTCTTAGTGGATTATTTTCTACAATTTTACAAAGTTCACTGTCCAGCTAGGAGCATTGCTGGACAGTTTTGCATGTTGTTCGAAATGGGTTTCCAGATTTTACCACAGTCATCAAAACTCCTTTTTAAAATTTTTCTACCATTTTAGACATGTCAAAGTAGAACATATCAAAGATTCATCATTAAACTCTTACTAGTGAACTTTCTACAATTTTCTAAAGTTGCATGTCTTGTAACTTACCAAATATGTCCAAATAATTTCATGCATGTTCATAAGCTTTTACCTTTTTAAATTTTCTTAAGGTTTCTTATGAACTTAGAAATTTTCCAGCAGCAACATCTAATGACATCCTTTTTATGATTTTCTAAACACATTAAATATTTGATCTATTAAAATTTTTATTATATTCGAACTAAGAAGGGAGTAGGCTACATACTTTTAATTTTCTTTTGAATTTTCTAAGAGAATTTCAATGCCATGCAAGCTCTTCTTCCTTCTTCACTGTGCACCTCTCCACTCTCTTTAAAGTTTTATGTTTGTAAGCGTATGTGAAACTATGGATTTCTTAGTTAGGAAGGGTTGAGTGGCCGGTTGAGGGAGGGTGAGCATTGATGAGAATTGACACTTAGTCAATATCTCATGTCAATGAAAGTCTAATTTGTCCCTTGTTTAAATTATCAATTCATCATAATCAAAGGTTAATTCATGAATTTTAGACTTTAGCATGCACGCCTTATGTTTTTTTTCTTGTTCGATTTGGTCACTAAATATATTGACCGAATTCTTCTTGAACATTTACTTAAATTCCAATTTGGTCTATATTGAACCAAATTCAGTTCGAATATTTAGGAATTTAATCTAATAAATCACTTAATTATTTAATTAAACCTCTAATCTTCTAGGCAAATTTTTAGGATGTTACATTTCTCCTCCCCTTAAAGAAAGAATTCGTCCCTGAATTCTTACCTGAATCGAACAAATGGGGATATTGGTTTCGCATTGTTTCCTCAGGTTCCCATGTTGCCTCTTCCATCTTGTGATTTCTCCACAAGACTTTAACCAGTGCAACATTTTTGTTCCGGAGTCTTTTAATTTCCCTATCCAGAATCTGAATTGGTTCCTCTTCATAAGACAAATCATGATTCAGCTCTACTTCTTCCGGCTCTAAGATGTGAGAAGGATCGGATCTATACTTTCTGAGCATTGACACATGGAAGACATCAGATATATACTTTCTGAGCATTGACACATGGAAGACATTATGGATTTTATCGAACTCACTAGGGAGTGCAAGTCGATAAGCCACTGGGCCAATTCTTTCAGTAATTTCAAAAGGTCCAATAAAGCGAGGACTGAGCTTCCCTCTCTTTCCGAACCGAAATACTTTCTTCCAAGGAGAGACTTTAAGAAAGACTTTGTCTCCCACATTATGCTGGATATCTCTTCGTTTCAGATCAGCATAGGCTTTCTGTCTATCGAAGGCTTGTTTCAATCGAGAGTGGATAATTTGAACTTTTTCTTCTGTTTCTCTGAGCAATTGGGGTCCCAAAACTTTATTTTCACCAAGTTCGGACCAGCACAGAGGTGTTCTGCATTTTCTGCCATACAATGCTTCAAAAGGTGCCATCTGAATAGACGACTGATAGCTATTGTTGTAGGCAAATTCAACTAAGGGTATGGATTTCTCCCAATTTTTCCCAAAGTCAATAATGCAAGCTCTAAGCATATCTTCGAGAATCTGAATTACTCGTTCAGACTGACCATCACTTTGCGGATGGAAAGCAGTGCTTAGATTTAATTTGGTACCCATAGCTCTTTGCAGAGTTCTCCAAAATCTTGAGGTAAATCTTGGATCACGATTAGAGACAATGGATATAGGAATTCTATGTAGCCGAATTATTTCCTGAATGTATAGATTGGCCAAGGTCTCCAAACTGTAGTTGATACGAATAGGAATGAAATGTGCCGATTTGGTGAATCGATTAACAATCACCCAAATAGCATCATATTTTCTGGAAGAACAAGGAAGACCAGTCACGAAGTCCATAGTAATTCGTTCCCATTTCCATTGTGGCAGTACAAGTGGTTGGAGTAGTTCGGTGGGAACTCTATGTTCAGCTTTGACTCTTTGGCAATTGAGACATTTGGATACGAAATCATTGATAGCCGCTTTCATACTAGACCACCAATACAAAGATTTGAGATCTTTATACATCTTAACCGATCCAGGGTGGACCGAGAAAGAACTCTAGTGTGCTTCTTCCAGAAGATCTCTTTTCAGATTTTCTTCATTTGGAACACAGATTCTATCTTTGAAATAAAGGAGACCGTTTGTATGAATACAGAATCCTTCACCAGACTTTGTATCCAGTTTGGAAATAATATCCTGAAGTTCTGGATCAGCTTTCTGAAGATTCTCAATCCTTGAGATTAGACTGGATTGAATTTGAAGTTCGGACAGAAATCCTTGCTTCTGATACACTCGAAGATGAGCATTGATAGCAGTTGGAGCTACAAGAATAAATACCACTTTTTAATCAGAACTTTTTATTACAGACATATTAAATTTTTATTTATTAAAGACTCGAGGATTAGGAACTTTACCCAATGTCGGTTTACGACTCAAGGCGTCTGCAACTACATTGGCTTTTCCTGGATGATAGTCTATGACTAAATCATAGTCTTTCAACAACTCCATCCATCTGCGTTGTCTCAAATTCAGATCTTTCTGAGTCAGAAGATACTTTAGGCTCTTATGATCGGTGAACATGTAACATTTCTCACCGTACAAGTAGTGTCTCTATATTTTGAGAGCAAACACAATTGCAGCAAGTTCGAGATCATGCGTTGGATAGTTCAATTCATGAGATTTCAGTTGACGTGAAGCATAAGCTATCACATTATCACCTTGCATTAGAACACATCCAAGACCCGCATGTGAAACATCACTATACACTGTATAATCTTTGCCCGTTTCTGGTTGGATCAAAACTGGGGCATGAGTCAAGGCTGTTTTGAGTTGGTCAAAACTTCTTTGTTGCTTTTCAGACCATTCAAATGGTTGGTCTTTACGAAGAAGTTTAGTCAAGGGTGAGGCTATAGAGGAAAACCCTTTGACAAACCTTCTGTAGTAACCAACAAGGCCAAGAAAACTCCGTATTTCACTGACATTTCTGGGAGGACGTCAATCCATGATTGACTGAATTTTCTTTGGATCAACTTTAATTCCTTATGCAGAAATTACATGACCAAGAAAAGAGACTTCCGATAACCAAAACTCGCACTTGGAAAATTTTGCGAATAACTGGCGTTCCTGGAGAGTTTGCAAGACAATGCGGAGATGATCAACATGTTCTTCTTTGTTGCGAGAATAAACGAGAATGTCATCAATGAAGACGACCACAAATTTATCAAGATAGGGCTTGAATACTCTATTCATGATATCCATGAATGCCGCCGGAGCATTTGTTAATCCGAAAGGCATTACTAGAAATTCATAGTGGCCATAACGAGTTCGGAAGGCTGTTTTTGACACATCCTCCTCTTTGACTTTCATTTGATAGTATCCAGATCGCAGGTCGATCTTTGAAAATACCGAAGCATCCCTAAGTTGATCAAACAGATCTTCTATTCTTGGGAGCGGATATCGGTTCTTGATTGTGATCTTGTTCAATTGACAGTAGTCAATGCAAAGACGCATCGCTCCATCCTTCTTCTTTACGAACAGAACAGGTGCACCCCAGGGAGAAGTGCTGGGTCGAATGAAACCCTTGTCTTGAAGCTCTTGGAGTTGCTTTTGCAATTCTTTCAATTCAAGAGGTGTCATCCGGTACGGAGTGATAGACACCGGATTTGAGCCAGGCTGTACCTCAATCCCGAATTCAACTTCTCTAGTCGGAGGGAGACCAGGTAGTTCCTCGGGAAACACATCAATGAATTCAGAAACAACATGCATTTCAGACATTCCAAATTCAATTTGATCTCGTAAGACCATGGATGCAAAAATGGAAGTGGGCTTTTTATCAATTAGGAGTATGGATTCTTTTCCTAAACCCTGAAGATACAATCTTTTATTTTGACAATCTACCCAAGCCTCATGTTTACTAAACCAATCTAAACCCAGAATTAGATCGAACTCACGGGAGGGTAATATGTAGAGATCAATAAGGAATGGCAAATTGCTAATATGCAATGAACAATTTCTACATATTAGGTTTATGTTCGAAGTTTCTCCTAAAGGGTTTGAGACTATCAAACTTGTTTTCACAATTTCAGGTTCTAAATTCAACCTTTTCACTACAGATAGACATGTGAATGAATGAGTGGATCCTAAATCTATTAAGGCATAAACAGGATGTGAGTTTAGCTTAATGGTACCTACAATCACTTCAGGAGATTCTTCATCATCTCTACCACGAATGTGGTAAACTCTAGCAGGAGCTCGAGATTCCTGATGAGTGGTAGCATTAGAATGAGTACCCTTGCCTTTCTTCTGATAACTCGGCTGGGCTGACTTGGCATTCCTATTCCGATTAGAGGATGTCAGACTAGGAACTGCAGTGTTACGAGCTGGCATAGATTCATGCTTCTGAGGACAGTCTTTGATGTAGTGATCATCACCACCACAAGCATAGCAGAGATTTGCTTGAAGTCTGCATTGACCTCAATGTGGTTTCTGACAGAACTTGCAAGGAGGAATCTTTTCAGAATTTCCCGTACTATTAACTGACATAGTCGGTACTGAGGATCTGATCACTGTAGCTGGTTTGGAAGTGTAATTACTCCTCGGAGCAGAAGTGAAATTAGAAGAACCTTCTTTCTGAAATTTAGGCTTCTTGAACTGCCATTGAGACTTGTCGTCTCGTTTCTGCTTTTTGTCAGGTCTATTGCCCCCTTTTCGCTTTTCAGCAGCTTTCATTCTGGCTTCGGTTGCAATAGCTCGATTAACAAGATTCTGGAAATCATTGATTCCCAAAGCAGTGAAGATTGGACTCAATTCATCATTCATGCCTTCAATGAACATTCGGCATTTATTAGCTTCAGTTTTGATGTATTCTGCACCGTATTTGCAATACTTGCAAAAGTCTGTGACGTATTGCTCAATAGGACGGTTGGCTTGTTTGAGGTGCAAGAATTTCTTTCTTCTTTCAGCTAAGTATTGTTCACTGATGTACTTCTTTTTGAACTCTTCAAGGACGAATTCACATGTCACCAATTCATTCGGAACAGTAAGAGTACTGGTTTCCCACCAATTCATAGCTTCATCAGCTAACACAGCCACATCACACTCCAATTTATGGTCATCGGAGCACTGTAATTGTCTGGTTACCACCTTGGTGGTGTTTTCAAGCCAATACTGTAACACCCGGGTTTAGGGGCCGGGTGAAAATAATATTAAAATATTACTCGGGTCCGGTTTTATAATTTAAATAAATTAAATAATGGTTCGGGTTTCGTTTTCAAATTAATTAATTTGATGTTGACTAAATTTTGGAATTTAAAACCCCAAGTGACCATGGGAAGCATGCCCTTGTGAATAACCAATTTCATTAAGGGCAAATGAGTCATTGGGCTTTTAACTTAAGACAAAATAAACCAAAAACCCCATCTCTTCACTTTCTTCTTCTCCCTTCATTTTCAAAATATCAGACAAACCTCCCCAAGCCATTGGAGCTACTGTTCCATCATCTCCCTTCTTCATTTCAACTCCGTTTTGAAAGGTAAGAGTACTTTTGACTTCTCCTCATCATCCCCATCCTAAAAGTACCATTCATTTTCGTTTTCATGAAGTTTTGAGAAAATAGAAACTTTGAAAATCTTGATTAAAAATGGTGTCTTTATGTTGCAAAGTTAAATGTTTTGATTTAATATGATTAGTAATGAAGTATAGAGACCAAATGATACTACATATATGAATTTCGGGTGTTTTGGACCAATTTTCGGAATTTGTCTTGAGGGGGTTTTGGAGGGTTTTTAAAGTATGTTTCGAGGCTGTTTAAGGTTGGATTTCGGGGGCTGTAGGTAGTATGATATATGAGGATCATTTTGGGTGCAATTGAGGCTTATTTGGGTGCTTGAAATAAGAGTTTTCAGTGGGTCAAGTGGGCTGCTCGAAAATCCTGTTTTTGGTCTTGCTTTGAGTGTTGAATGCTTGGTAATGATAATCCGGGTTAGTTTCGAAGACAAGATATTGATTGTGGATGTTTTGTTTGTGTTTGGGATTGATTAGAGTCAAGTTTGGGCATCGGTGAAGCATCGGAAGTGAATCCGGAGAATTGAAGGTTGTTGCTTGCGTGGTCTTGAGCTTGGAAGCTTAGGTGAGTGGTTAATGCTTTAATTTGATTTTCTAAGGTTGATTCGAGTACGTGGATGTGGAAATGGTTTTCAAGAATAGTTTTGGTTCAAAGGTGATTTTGGAAGTGATTTAGTTTTGGCCTTGAAAATGATTTAAACTCAAGAGTAAGATGTTGTGAATTGCCTCTTTAAATTCCTTTTTTTTTCATTTGTTTTCATTACTTGTGGTGATGTTTTGTCAAGCATGAAATTTAAATAATTTAGAAAGAAGTATGATTGCTTAATATTATATCGTTAATGATGTATGATGGTAATAATGGTGACGTTGTTATGCCTTGTAAGGTGTGAGTAAGTTGGTGCAAGTTGTGCACGAAAATGGTGAGTAAGACCATTCGTAATCGGTAAGATTCCAAGTAGTAAGTGATGCTATTGTGGATTTTGTTACATCTTGTTTTGGTTGTGCATGATATAGTGAGTACATGTCGTATGGTAGTAATTGTGCATCGTGTTGCATGGTTGGTGTCGAACCTCACGTGATGGTTGTCGTTGCTCCGGTGATGTGTAGTCCCGCCGGTAGCAAGTGGTATAAGACTCCGGTGATGTGTAGTCCCGCCGGTAGTGACTAGTAGAAGAGTACTTTGATGTGTAGTCCCATTGGAAAACTACTAGTCGAGACGGTGATGTGTAGTCCCACCGTGTGTGTTATGGTTATGCTTGTGCATGCCATGTATTGTTCATGTTGTATCTCACTATATCATTGTCTTCATATTGTCTTGCTTTAATCTAGGATTATGTCCTCACGTATACTATGAGGTGTAATGCTATGATAAATGCCTATGTTGTTGACCCTTGGTTGAACTCGTATGTTAGTAGAAGGATTAGGTAGTTGGATGACTTGTATGCGTTGACCTTTACTTTTAAAGAAAGCTTTGAACCCTGCATTGTCGTAGTTATGTTTTAGAGCTCCGCTCACTAAGCTTTATGCTTACGCTCTCCTTTTTCCGACAATGCAGATCTTTAGCTTGGAGTTAGCAAGGAGCAAGATAAGGGCGTCCAAGCGTGTGGTGGTTTGCTCAAGTATGATTTAACTAAATAATGTAATAGTCTAGCAATGGGAAATGCTACGTGTCTTAGGAGCTTGTATCTAGACTCCTATGTGTTGGCTTATTGTTGTTAATGCCTAATGCGATGTTTGAATTAATTATGGATTGTATGCATGTAATACCTTGATGATTGTTGGTGCGTATGATGGCATGCTTTAGGGTGTTTGGGTTGCCTTATGTATGGTTGCAAACCTCTTGTGTTTGACTTGTGCTTTTAAGACCATTTGAGCCTTCATGTATGCTTATTATTGCCTATATTGCTCATTGAATTGAATGCTATGTATAAAAGCTTAAATCTATGTTGAATGACACCCATGGCTTATTTATGTGTGCTTTCATGTTGGTATACGCTTAGGTGAGTCGGGAAATGCATGAAGAGTCGTGTTAGGGCCGTTTTAGTTGAGTTTGAAGAGTTGCAGTGCAGGGGGTATCGATACCCCTGGTTAGGGTATCGATACTCTTTGCCCAAATGCCCCAGATTTTGCCTAGGGTATCGATACCCTTAGGGTATCGATACCCTCCAAAGTCTCTGTAATTTGAAAGTGGGAGTTAGATTGGAGCGTATCGATACGGTGTTCCCGAGTATCGATACGGTTCTATTCGGTTGACCAAGGAAGGTTGACCGAGGAAGAGGGTATCGATACCCCTGGTAAGGGTATCGATACGGTCTTCACATGTTGACTTCTTGGGTTGACCTAGAAAGGGGGGTATCGATACCCCTGATTAGGGTATCGATACTGCCTGCCTTATAAGCTTAAAAATTGACTGTTTATGCGTGGCTGTGATTCGAATGTGTTTTTCCTTTGAACGTTTTCCGCTGTTGTGAATCACATAGGACTTAATATTCATCTAGGCAAGATTATTATAAAAAGAAAAAAATAGGGTTGCTAACCGAGGGGGAATCCTTTGGGTTTCGCTTCGGTTTTCCCCGTGTAGCTCACTCGGACCGGTCATCCGGCCAGACCAGGACGAGGGGGTTACAAATACTCTGCATCTTCTGGTCTTTCTTTATTAGTACCAGTAAAAGTGTAAGCTCGATGCTGAGAAAGTTTATCTATCGGTGCTCTGCTAGGTGTAGTAGGGACAGAAACAACATGTTGCTCTTGTTTCAGATTTGTCAGAAGTTGGTTGAACATCTCCTTCATGCTGAGGAGACATTCCCTTTGGGCAGACTAAACCATAGGATTTTCAGGTGGAGGTTGTTCTGTGTTCTGAACAGGTTCTTTATCAGATTGCTCAACGATTTGAACAGGCTCTTTAGTGATCCGTTCAGTGACTTGAGCAGGCTCTTTAGCAATTTGCTCAGTGATCTGAGCAGGCTCTTTGTTTTTCTCCTTTCTCGGAGTTTCAGTTCGAGCTGGAGAATTATCACCCAATCTCACACTTTCACCTTCGCTCGAAGATTCATGTGAGCTCCCATTCTTTGGGTCTTTTGGGTCCGTCATTTTCTACCATTCATTTAAACAACAGAAGATCAGAAAGCTCAATACAGATATCTTATCATGCAATACATAGGTGGCATACCTAAACAATGCAGATGCATGTAGACTCGATTAAATTTTTAGGACTTAACCTAAAAAGCTCTGATACCACTTTATATAACACCTCTCACCCCGGATTAGAGGCAAGGAGCGTTATATTAACTTATAACAAATTCGTATTAGGCAACGGAAGGGGTTTATCAAATTCGTGTAACATTTTTTTTCTCTTTCAAATACAAACATATAATTTAGCTATCTTATATTCATTCCCTACCCATGTATAATCAACCATATCAATTACAAACATTATACATTTATCATAAAAAATCTCATATCATAATTCTATTGGCATCTAGGTGAGTTCATTCAATTCGATTTCCAACTTATAAATTAAAACCAAATCTAATGGAGTTACAAGCTGCATACAAATTAACATGTACATTTGAACTATACGTTTAATTTCTAAATTTCATTAGCTTCACTTCATTCGAATGAATCCATTCCAATTTCTATTCCATTCGAATATCATTTAATCAACCTGATTTGGTTTACAATTACAATTTCTAATTTCAATAACTTAAACCATTCGGTTATTACACACATAGTCCAATTTCCAATAACTTAATTCAATCTATTGAACCTTAGCCCTTATTAATTCAATTTTCATGTTAGCACATAAGAACAAATCCAATCATAATATAACCGAATCATTCATCATATTTATATATATATCTTATCCGAATTATAACATCCATAACGTTTTTAGTTTCCCTTGTACAAAATATACTCGGGGTACTACAACGGCTAAACCTATAGGTTGCCTATACAAAAAGAGATTTCAACAAAAAGAATCAAGCCCCAAACATATACTTGGGCGATCTATACCCCAAATATTTACCCCTTAAATACATACCAAAATGGAGGGAAACGTATTATAAAAGTTCATACATAACTAAAATAGTAATTCATGAACATCACCATCAGACCGAACTAAACTAACATGCAGAACGCTAGGCCACCCAACATAAGCACGACAAAGATAGGGAAATGCATACTTAATCTTCGTGTGAGGAGAACACAGGTGGAGGTCGACAGCTAGAACCTGAAATTTTTGGGAAGGAAGGAATGGTTCGAGTGGTAAGTACTTCTCGTACTTAGTGAGGAAACCCTAATCTATTCGATTTCCATTTAATTTCTTATGATCATACAATATGTTTCACTTTGCACATTATTTCATTCGAATGGCTCAAGCAACACAACAATTTCACAAATTAATTGATACACACTAGCAATCATTCGAACATGTGCATAGTAAGGCATGTAATTCCATCCGAATACAAGCAATTTCATACCAATCATATCATTGATATACATACAAGTCATGAAACCCAAATTAATCTGATCAAATTATCAATCTATCATATATTCGAATTGCATAGTATAACAAGAACAATAATTCATGATATTTCAACATCATGATCGAACACTCCAATTGCACCAATTTCATGAATTCGATGGCAGCAAATTAAATTCGAATTATGAAATAATATGAAATTTTCAGAATTTATATCATGAAAGAGTCGAGGAAGAGTCCCTATACTAATGAATTTTTCAACATCATGATCGAACACTCCAATTGCACCAACATAAGCACTAAAGTCGTTTCACTCACAGTTCGCCGAGCTAATTTTGTATCCGGATGCCTTTTGCTCGATCCGTAGCTGTTCCCGGTGCAATCTCTTCCTCGACTCTTTCACTTCTAGGATCTAAGGCATTCAAGCCAACAATAGGAAATTTTCAGAATTTATTTCATGAATTTCGAAGCTGAATTTTATCTTTTATTCAAAACAATCCCTACACTAATGTGATTCCATAAGGCCAATTCCCATTTTCACTAATTTCTTTAATTAATCACTTAAACCTTCAAATTGATCACTAAAATTGGTAGATTTCACTTTCTGCAGATTGTTAATCAATTTATTACCACTCCATTTAATCCAATTTTACATCTTTAATAATTCACATGTTCTTAATTTTTCCTTCTTTTCATTATACACAGTTCTGACCACCTAATTTAATTCATTTTGTATTTCCTGTACACAACTCCAAATCAATCACCGTTTGTTCCTAAATTTAATTAACATACCCAATTTCATCATATCAAAATTTCAGATCGAAACTCCGAGTAGATTATTTTCTACAATTTTACAAAGTTCACTGTCCAGCTAGGAGCATTGCTGGATAATTTTGCATGTTGTTCGAAATGGGTTTCCAGATTTTACCATTGTCATCAAAACTCCTTTTTAAAATTTTTATACCATTTTAGACATGTCAAAGTAGAACATATCAAAGATTCATCACTAAACTCTTACTAGTGAGTTTTCTACAATTTTCTAAAGTTGCATGTCTTGTAACTTACCAAATCTGTCCAAATAATTTCATGCATGTTCATAAGCTTTTACCTTTTTAAATTTTCTTAAGGTTTCTTATGAACTTAGAAAATTTCCAGCAGCAACATCTAATGACATCCTTTTCATAATTTTCTAAACACATTAAAACATTTGATCTATTGAAATTTCTACCATATTCGAACTAAGAAGGGAGTAGGCTACTTACTTTTAATTTTCTTTTGAATTTTCTAAGAGAATTTCAATGCCATGCAAGCTCTTCTTCCTTATTCACCGTGCACCTCTCCACTCTCTCTAAAGTTTTATGTTTGTAAGTGTATGTGAAACTATGGATTTCTTAGTTAGGAAGGGTTGAGTGGCCGGTTGAGGGAGGGTGAGCATTGATGAGAATTGACACTTAGTCAATATCTCATGTCAATGAAAGTCTAATTTGTCCCTTGTTTAAATTATCAATTCATCATAATCAAAGGTTAATTCATGAATTTTAGACTTTAGCATGTAAGCCTTATGTTTTCTTTCTTGTTTGATTTGGTCACTAAACATATTGACCGAATTCTTCTTGAACATTTACTTAAATTCCAATTTGGTCTATATTGAACCAAATTCAATTCGAATATTTAGGAATTTAATCTAATAAATCACTTAATTATTTAATTAAACCTCTAATCTTCTAGGCAAATTTTTAGGATGTTACACAAAACCAAAGAGAAACACCCGAGCAGCATTCAACGTAAGCTTAACAAAAGACCATAAAACAGATTTTGGGAACCGAAAAACACATGGAGAAAGAAAAGGTCCTGGGCACCAATGTATCTCCTATTCCTTTGTGCCCCCCGGATTCAATCATGGGGTAATCGGATAACCCTCAAAGGAGTTATCCGAATCTTCAATCCACGCTTTGGTGGCACTAGAGGCTAAAGCCGACTCATCACAGTCACTGATAAAGAATTCTTCATTTAAAATGAAGTCGTCATTCACGCACATGGAGGGAGTTTTGGTGATCTTTTTCCCGAAAGGATCCTCCTCAAGTTCTATAAGACCAGCTTCATCGACCAAAGCACGGGTACTTTCCATTGAAATTTTACGTCGTGCAGCTTTACGTATTAGTGTGAGACGCTTTGTACCAAAGGTCCTACCCTTCTTCTTCCTTTCGATCTCTTGGATGATGGGAGAATTATTAAACATCGATTGGGGAAAGAGGGATGCGCGCAAGACATCGTCATTTGCTGTAGGCCCTTTCTCCGGCAGCCACCAGTTTCCAGGTGCAACTTCAACAATCGTTTCCTCCACCTTTTCCCATAATTTGCTTCGATGTATCTTGCTTGAATATTCAACTTCATTATCCTCCCTCTTCCTTTTCTTGTTATATGACACTACCATTCGATCGAGGCCCTCCGCTAGTAAGCTCCCTCATGATGGCGTTTGATCCTCCCCTTCACTGTGGCTAGCTTTGGAAAGTAGACTTTGAATGTTGTAAGATTTTTCTGGGGCTCTGCAACAATCATTGCTGTTTTCCAGAAGGTTTAGCAATATTGGTTTATCTACTGGCACGATCTGGGGATTTAGATTTTGTGAAGAAGCAATCCAAGGTTGGAGCTGGAAATTTGGATTTGGCGCAGGGGATTTCAGAGGAGTTATTTCCATGCAAACATTCCTCTCTCCCGAAAAACTGTCAGGTTCCACATTTGCCGTTTCGGAGTAATCCATGTTGACTTTCTGACCCTTAGAAAAGACAAAAGCAGCAGTTGATGTTGATGGGTCAACTTTTTCGGAGAAGACAAATGATTTCCTATCTTTTGGGAAGCCCGCAAAGCCGTCCTTTTTGCATTGTGCAAGGTCAACTTTGTCGTTTACCTCATTCACCGGAGCCTTGCTGTTTTTTGCTTTAAGCATAGTAGAGCTCTTAGGTTTGCCACCGTAAGATGCACGAAGCCACGACCCAAACCTACCGGAGAGTTTGAACAAGGAAGTGTCGTGTTTGCATTCTCACTCAACGTGGCCGATTCTCCCGCATTTGAAACAAAATTTGGGAAGGCCTTCGTATTTGAAAGCAAGCTCAAGGGGCTTGTCTTTCTTACGGTTGAGAATGAAGCCAGTCTTGATCGGGTCCTCTACTCTGATGGCTACTCTTAAAGAAACCGTTCCGAACCTTGGATACTCACTGTCGTCGTCGAGAGTTGAACCGTAGCAAATCAGAAAAAGCTTACCGATTCTCCTAACGTTTTCCGGCGTGATTAACCCGATGGGCAGGTTGTGAACCTGGACCCAAAACTCCTCAAGGGAGAAGTCAATCTCTTCGAGAGCCTTTTCCGGTTGCCATTCTTTTAGAATTAAAAGTGAGTCTTGGAAGGACCATGGCTTGCTCCCGAAAACCCGGAGTCGTTCCTCGTTAGTTTAGAAAAGGAAAAGAAAGAAATTCTTACCTAGGTCATGACATTCAACATTGTTGCTTTTCCAAGCTTTCCGGATAAAGGATGTTAGAGCGAGGGGTTTAATGGCAGATGATGTCAGTAGCTTGCCCACCAAAACTTGAGTTTTTAGAGCAAAATTAACTTTCCCATCCTCATTTAATTCAAGCTCATCAATGAACTCATGGCTAAGGAAGTTGGGGTTAGTAGGATTTGTGGGGTACCCATTGTTAACATCCCCTACGCTTAGGTTTGCGTTAATATGCATGGTGAAAGACTGTAGGAAAAATAGCAAGGGTGGGGACCGGCAAACAAGAGAAAAAACAGCGTGGGTGGGCGAGCACGTAGCTCGCATGGAAAAACTAAGGAAGAACCAGGACAGCAAGGAGGAAGAAAAACTAGAAAGACAGGCGAGACATAAAACCAAAAGGAACCAAACCCTAACCAAGGAAACACTAACTTTCTAGTCCTGCAGCAGCAAAGAAAAACTAGAGAGAAGGGAGAGCTTTTGGTTTTACATATGAATGAAGTCCGTTGCTGCAACTGAATTTAGTACTTAGATGTCCTTACAAAATAATCTTACATTCATCTATTTTGTTTCTCTTTTAAAACAATTTTTTAAAAAATTATACTTTCAAAACAAGAATTTATACACTTAAATTAATATACATAGTTATTTAAATAAAAACTGAATAATTACATCAACTATATAAATTAAAAATATATATTATAGTACATGTTATCATTTTATTTACAAAATTATAATTAAAAATATTTTTAATAACAACAAAAATAAAACAGCTTAAAATTTCTATTATATGAATGTTTATCAACGGTTATTTTTCGTTATCATACGATAAAAATAATGCATTTCAATACTATGTTTTTTAACAATTTCTACTTAATGGAGGAGAATGAAAATTTTACTCTTACCCGTTAAGTGGTTCCTGTAATAAAGGATGATGTATTTAATCCAAGTGATCCGGGTTCGAGCACTATGTGTGCCTTATTAAAGAGCTAAAAAATTAAATACTACATTGTTATCACAACCAGCAATATATTCAAAAATAAAAATTAAAAAAAATGGTATATGGAATAGAAGTAGGGTCAAAGTAGTAATTAAACCAATTGCTCTTTAGAATCTACGATTGCCACTTCCACAAATGATCTCTAACGTGAAGGACTTGCTTGAGAATACACCAGAGTCATTATACTCGTACTCGCGAGCTTTTCATTTTGGTTCCGACTTTCCCAGAATCAAGTAATCGCAGTTTTAGAAGGTAAATCCGTACTCTAATCAACATATTTTTTTTTGTTTTATTTTTACTTAATGTTATTTTTTCATATTTCTTTGATCAGTTTTCCGTGAAAATATGTGATAGGGAAGGAAATTTAGGGTTCTATAATCTTTTAATTCAACTGCTTTCGCCCTCTTATTTCACTTTTCGATTTGCCTAGTTAGGATCCTCCAGGAATTTTGTTTGGTAAATCTTATTGTTGTTTGACTGCGTTTTTTTCTCTTCATGTTGTAGATCTGTAGCTCTAATTTTGTTTTAGATTTTTCTTGTTTTGAGAGAGAATAAATTGTAAAAAAATGGAAAGCGCCTGAAATTTTGAAATGAAAAGTCGTAATGCAGCACTGTAGGACCTGTTAACTTCCTACTTACAGATTCAACTAAGTGCCTACTAACAGGCTAACTGAATCAAACTATCTGCAATTGTTTCTACAGGACCTGGAATTGTAAGTTAAATCGGTTGTTTTTCTTTCTTTTTGTCTAAATAAAGCCTTTAATTCTATTTTTAGTGTGCCATCAACTGAATTAATGGAAAAAAGAAGAAGAAAGACTCATTTGCCGTATTCGGTTTTTGGTGTTCTGCTTCTTAATTCATCTTCTATAGCTTTGGAATATCTGTTGATGTTGTGTTTGTTAATGTTGCTACGCAGTCTCCCTACGAACTTGTTAGATTTCGTTGGTGTTTTTTTTAAAGTGGTTATAAGATTAAAATATTTTGAAATATGAAGGACCAGAGACAGATTAGAAAGACAAAATGGCAAACGCGGAGAGCGATAAGACATTGAGAAAAATCGCTGATGCCTTCAAGGAACTTGCGGCCTCGGTAAACTCACATACGACTGATATGGAGGTGGCCCCCTTTTCACGCGCATGTTCTTTCGTTTCTCCTCTCTTTGGTTGTTTAGGCATCGCCTTCAAGTTTGCAGAAATGGATTACGTTGCAAAGGTTGGTGATCTTGCAGAGGCGTCAAAGTCGATCGCAACGCTAAATGCAATGCTCGATAGGGACATAGAAGGGAATTGCGTGAGGAAAGCCGGGAGTCATACAAGAAACCTTTTGAGAGTGAAACGTGGTCTCGACATGGTCAGGGTACTATTCGAACAAATTCTAGCCACAGAGGGTGATTCCTTAAAAGATCCAGCTTCCAAGGCCTATGCTCAGGTATTTGCACCCCACCATGGCTGGGCGATCAGGAAAGCAGTAGCTGCCGGGATGTATGCCCTCCCTACAAAGGCACAGCTAATGAAGAAACTAAAGGAGGACGAGGCGTCGGCGAGAATTCAAATGCAAAACTATGTTGCAGCTTCTGGTCCTGTCATTATGTACATTGACAGACTCTTCCTTTCAAGAGAATTGGGTACAGATTGGTAAAAGATAGAACAACAGTATTTACAAATACCTATTTATTGTGGTAATAATGCAAAACTATGTTGCAGCAACCTATTATCCTGTACATTGATAAATTATTCCTTTCAAGAGAATTGGGTATAGTTTACCAATTGATAATAGAAAAAAAATATATTATTATTGTGTAATTTATTAATATTATTATTAGCATCTATTGTGATTTTATAATAGTATATTTTATTTTTCAGTCCTTTAATAACGTGCACATATCTTACATTAAATTGCTCAAAGTCGGATATCCTAAAATTAAGAACATTTCTTTTTCCATTGGGCCACTATGAAGGTTCTAAGCTTTTATATAATTCCATCTTTGTTTTAATTTATAACTTTATATTTTTGAAAAAATAAATTAAAATTTATCATTTATGGGAGGTCATAATATAATTTTTACTATTGTCTAGTTTTAAAATTAAATTTAAAGGGACAAAATTTGTGATTTAAATATTTTTTAACTGAGTTGGATTGACTAAGGAGTAACACTAATTTGATAAAAGATTTTTTTTTGACAAATCTTAAATCAATTTTAATCCTAAACCTACGTAGAGAAGAAGTAAACGGAGGACTCTAAAGGGAAAGAAGAGAGTACTCTTAATAGATCTTAAATATATGATATAAAGGAATAAGAGATAACAAAGATAAGCAACTTGTCAAACCAGCCAGATGTAAGAAAGAAACAAAAAATAATAAATATCGTTGTCGAAAAAATAAGTAAATAAATAAGACTGAACTATATTTTTGGTCATTTAACTTTATTGTTTTAATCATTCAACTTATGGATTTCATTTTTTTTCGTTCACCGTTAAATGTTCTATGACCGATTATTTTTTTTAGGTAAATATATGCAAAAGCCTTTGGAGCTTTTTTCTCAAACTCATATTTTTATATTCTCTTTTATTCACCAGCACTATTTTCTCTCAAATCTGAACTATGGGAAGTCGAGAAGGATAAAAAATAATATATTTAGTTTTATGATGATCAGATGATGGAGATAGTAGATCATACTAATATAAAGTTGAAGATTTAATTTTAGTATCGTTAATTTGAAAGAAAAAAATTAAATCGAAAAGAAGAAGAGAGAATGTTTTAGTACCAAAAACGTGATAAAGAATAATGTCAGCCAAAAGAAAAAAAATTATAATATTAGGTTAATTTCACAAATAAAATTATTTAGTAAAAAATTAAAGTTTAGTGTTACATTTGCATTTTTAAAGTTTGATGGTATTTTCGAGTCAACGGTCATAGTTGAGTGTGGTGTAGTTAACGCTATAAAAAAATAGAAAATCAGGTGATAAAATCAGAAAATTTTAAAGTTAGATGACTAAAATAAAAGTAAAGTGAAAGTTGAGTGACTAAATGCTTAGTTTACCAATACACAAAACAGGCGGACCCAAGAGCATATTCTCTCGCCTTCTCTGTTCTCTCCAACTTATCTTATTGGTCAAAACCTCTTCCTTTCAGATTCTCATTTCCGCAAACTTCCAAGTCTCGAAATCGCTTAGAAGGAAAAACAAACTAAAATACAGGTAAATTTTACTCCTTCCTAACTTTATTCTTCAATCTGGATTTCTCCAGTCCTCTGTATTACGATTTCTGTTTACTTTTACATGCTTGGTTGAAGATTCTCTCGTGCTCGTATATTTTTACCGAAAAAGAGAGAAAAAGAACGAATGTTTAGATTTTGATTCTTGAACATGGAATCTCCCTGGATTTCTTGATTCTCATGGTGTCATGTCGAAGTAGCTATTCTGGAATCTCTCTGTTTGTTTTAAGATAGTCAAAGAATCCTTAATCATGTATTTTATTGTTTAAAATGTTCATTTGTATGATTTCATGGCTAGGATTAGGAAGGAACTTAGTATAATAATTTTAGTTAGTTTTAGGACTCACCTTTAACTTAATATCTGCTAAATAGGAAGCTGATCTGACTTAATTAGTTCATTTTATTTAAATTAACAAAAGCAAAAACTAGCTTAATTTAAGCTATAGATCGGAATATGGATTTCATGTCGTGGAATGGATTTGAAATTAGCTTTGTTCACGATTCATAGGAATTCTAATTTAATTGAATTTAATTGTTAGCTTTTTATATTTTAGGTTAGAATACTTTGGTTTCTTGTCTTGTTCCAATTTTCTTTTGCATTTCAGCTAATACTTGTGCTTTTATAATTTTTGATGCAGTTGTAGGTATTACTTCGTGTTTTAGAAAGGCCAGCCTCTCTATATTATAAGCTGATTGCATTGGTTTCGTGCTTCTGGGTTGAAATTGAGATATGTTAGGATATGTTTTGCTTTAGATGATTTGACATGCATGTCTTCTGTTTGTGCGTAAACCGGTAATACAGTTGGTAGTAGTTGGCAGGTCAAGTGCATTGTTGCTGCAGCTCTAGAGGTTATTATCTACTAAGATCTGTTGGTTTGAGACATTTAAACGTGGAACGTCTTAGATTGCACGTTTATTGGCTCATCGCGAATCTTGTTCAAAAACTAGCACGTGTCCTGTTGCTCATATGGTAATATGGATTAAGATCTGTCCATTTTATATGGACAAATTTGGACACGTGAGAAACGATTCTTGAGTTTTACCTTTTATAATGTGATTAAGTCATTGTCAACAACTCAATCTAGTACTCTTGTATTTATGTTGGCAAGTGGCATGTGCTGAATATAGGTTACCTTAGATTTATTTGATACGGTCAAAGAGAATCTATTGACGATTGCATCACTTAGGTAACGTCATATGCTGATGATCGTAAGCTGACGTAATTTCCATGGTAATCTAATTGAATTTAATTGTTAGCTTTTTATATTTTAGGTAAGAATACTTTGGTTTCTTGACTCTTGTTCCAATTTTCTTTTGCATTTCAGCTAATACTTGTGCTTTTATAATTTTTGATGCAGTTGTAGGTATTACTTTGTGTTTTAGAAAGGCCAGCCTCTCTATATTATAAGCTGATTGCATTGGTTTCGTGCTTCTGTGCTGAAATTGTTGGTTGGGAACTTATATCTGATGATTGAATGGATAGAAAACAGCATTTAGCAATTTTTACCACAGCAAGTCTGCCATGGATGACTGGAACTGCAGTTAACCCTTTGTTTCGAGCTGCTTATCTTGCCAAAGATGGAGAGAGAAAGATCACATTGGTGATTCCTTGGTTATCCTTGAAAGATCAAAAGCTAGTATACCCAGAAAACACTACTTTTGGTTCACCTTCAGAGCAAGAGTCATATATTCGTCAATGGCTTGAGGAGAGGATTGCATTTATAGCTGACTTCGCTATACGCTTTTATCCCGGAAAGGTAATCATAATGGGCTTTTATTTGCATAGCAAGCTTTTACCTGGGATGGTAATCATATCTGATCTTTTCCGGAAGTATTAGTGTGTTTATTTACATGGTAGGCTTGTGGCCACTTTATCTTGTATTATACACTTTATCTTCTCTTATCTACAAACTTCCAGAATGCTAATCTGGTAGAACCTATCTGTACTTGTGCGGCATTTTGCTCTCCGGTGTTTATTTAGACATTCGAACCATCATTTGAGTAGCATAGTAACAATCTGATGGTAATTTATGATACCACTTGTGATGCAGTTTGCTGTAGATAAGAGAAGCATTCTTCCTGTAGGAGACATCTCGGAAACCATCCCTGATGAAGAGGCAGATATCGCCGTCCTGGAGGAACCTGAGCATCTTACATGGTTTCATCATGGGAAGAGATGGAAAACTAAATTCCGCCTTGTCATTGGAGTAATACACACCAATTATTTGGAGTATGTGAAGAGAGAGAAAAATGGAAAAGTCCAAGCATTTCTTCTGAAATATGTGAACAGTTGGGTTGCAAGCATCTATTGCCATAAGGTAAGTTTCCTAATAAGTTTTGATTTTCATCCCGATTGTAAAATGTTAATGTTACTTTTGCCTCCTTGTCTTTCCATGTGTTGATATATATATATATATATATATAATCATGTGTAATTGCAGGTAATTAGGTTGTCTGCTGCTACTCAGGATTATCCCAGATCCATCATCTGCAATGTCCATGGAGTCAATCCCAAGTTCCTTGAGATAGACAAGAAAAGATTTGAGCAACAACATAGCAGTAACCAGGCTTTCACCAAAGGGGCTTACTACATTGGGAAGATGGTTTGGAGCAAAGGGTATGGAGAACTACTTAAACTGCTTCATGATCACCAAAACGAGCTCGCTGGTCTTGAAGTTGATCTATATGGCAATGGAGAAGACTCCGATCAAGTTAAGGAAGCTGTTAGCAAGCTGAAACTGACAGTTAGAGTGCATCCTGGTCGTGATCACGCTGATCCTTTGTTCCACGAGTAAGCCTCCTTTCGATCTCACTCCCTCCCGCCCCCATTTTCTTGGTCTGGTGATGAATACAGGGTGATCAATGAACAATAACTTTTCTTGTTTTCACTTTTCCCTTTCAGTTACAAAGTGTTCTTGAATCCTAGCACCACAGATGTTGTTTGCACAACAACAGCCGAAGCATTGGCCATGGGAAAGATTGTTGTTTGTGCCAATCACCCCTCTAACGACTTCTTCAAGCAGTTTCCGAATTGCCGAACATATGACGATGACAATGGTTTTGTTGAAGCCACACGCAAGGCACTTGGTGAAGAGCCTGTCCCGTTGACTGATGCACAAAGATATGAGCTGTCTTGGGAAGCAGCCACGGAGCGGTTTTTACGTGTTTCCGAGCTGAACTGGGTCTCTGCAATAGAAATGGAGAAACATTCGTCAACAAAATTTGCATCGGCCTCCTTAAACCTGTGGAAAAATATGGAGGACACTTCGGCATATCTTCACCATCTGGCTTTAGGATTTGAAGCAACTAGAAGAGCATTTGGTGCGATTCCAGGGAGCTTGCAGCCAGATGAAGAGCAACTGAAAGAACTTGGGTTTACCAGCTGACTGAAAGTTTAAACATTGTTTGTAAATTCAATTCAGAACATATTTGAAATGCTGTAAAAATCCATTTAACGGTTACGTTTTCTTTTCTAACACATGATAGTACTCAGATGTTTTAACAGGGCTTGGCCGGTCTCTTGATACAATTAGAATCCTGTTCAAATTAATCGATTAATAAATCAGATATAGATGATTAAACTAAATTAATTTTTAAATTATAAGTTAAGTGTGTTGGACATAGAAATCACACTTGTTAGGGGTGGACAATTAGCTAGAGCAGTGGGTGCTGTAGCGAAACTGATTGCAAAAGAGAAAAAATTGACTACATTAAAATTACCTTTTGAGGAGGTCCGTTTAATATCCAAAAACTGCTCAACAACAGTCGGACAGGTAGGGAATGTTGGGGTGAACCAGAAAAGTTTGGGTAGTTCAAACATTTCGATACAATAGTCTCATGTTCTGTATGTAGAGATTAGTCTTGCATTTTCGATAGGGTTAAAATATAGAGGTAATATCAATATCATTTTTTAGGTAATGGAAGACTCCTATAGTAATATTCATTTTATAATACAATATATTAAAATGGTTATCATGTAAAATGTTTAAATGAATATATTAATAAATAGGATAATCTACCACGTGCGGCGAACATTGATGAAAATCAAATTATCTTTAAAAAAATAAAAATCAAATTTAATAATTATATTTTAATATTTTTAATAGGTTAGAATCAAATATACTCAATTTTTCTAAACCCTAACAAAATCAATCTCTTAAAAAAATAGAAATCAGTTTCTAATTTTTTAATAGATTAGAACCAATTTTACCCAATTCTCATATTATTGATTCTAATCTATTAAAAATTATAAACTGATTTCTATTTTTTAAGAGATTGATTTTGTTAGGGTTTAGGAGAATTGGGTATATTTGATTTTAACCTATTAAAAATATTATAAAGTAACTATTAAATTTGATTTTTATTTTTTTAAGAGATAATTTTAATTATAATTTTAGTCCTTTAGATTTTTAAATTTTTTTTAAAAAATAATGGTGTTCATCGTTAGTGGTGTTCATCAATGTTCGTCGCCCGTTGTAGAATTTTCCTAATAAAAATGATATAGTTATATTATATTTGATGTATACAATATATTAATTAAAATATGGGGTAATGTTTGTAAAAAATATACTCACGGAGTTAGTCTAAGTGGTAAGCAGTTTGATATCGCTTAAGCATGTTTCAAGTTCGAGGTCTTGTGCATACAAAAAATCCTCACTGAAAGGCTCATCCACCAAAATTCGATGTGCGATGCGAGTCGATTAAAATTAATCAGACAACCAAAAAAAATTTGTAGAAAAAACTAATATGTTCATTATAATATTTCTTATCTTAAATGTATAATTTAGATTTTTATGACAAAAATGGGAATACAAAGTGTAAACTTCAATGAAAAAATTACATATACTTCCATATTAACATCTTTGAATGAATGTTCATAAAAAGAAAACTATCTCACAATTGAGCAAATGTTAAATAAAAAGTACTTTATTAATGAAAAATTATTTTATGCATTGGTAGTGGAAAATTTGTTTTTTACAAGAGTTTAGTTTTTGAAGTTTAAAGATTAGAGTTTAGGTTAAGTTTTAATGTAACAATTAGCGAATAACTGATAATTTATAGCGAATTATATTAACTAATTTGACTAGTTGATTGTATAAAAGTGTTTGGTAAAATAATCTGATCGCTTATAGTTGTTTGATTATTTAAACAAGCAAAATGACATATAAGAATATGATTATATTTGATACTTATTTGAATAGTTTATTAGTTATAAATATTTTGTATCTATTAATATTAATTAGATTATGAAAAATAATTTTTTGATATAACATTACTTAGCATATTTGAAGAATTTGTATATTAATTTATTATTTATATAATTATTTTTAATACAATTTAATTAATTAATGAATTTAAATAAAAATATAAATGTGTGAGAATAAAAAGAAACAAAATAGTATTAGTTTAAAAATGTGACAATATAAATACGCGATGGTGAAGAATTAAAATAAAAAATGTTAAATTTAAGTTATTTGAAGATTTTTGATAATTGTTAAGAATAAAATGGTCTTTATAACTATTACGTCAAAACCTTTAATTTTAAAAAGCTCTTACAAGCAGCTTTTTTAAAATCAAAGGTTTCACCCCAATATGTTTGAAAACAAATTTTATAATTACGATTTAAAATTTAAGAATTAGAGTTTATACCTATAAAAATACATAAATTTTTTAAAAGTCCGCTTGCTAAAAAGAATTTCTGACTGTACATTAAATAATTACCCTTAATATATTTGTTTTAGGATTTATATGAAGGGTAATTGTTCTAAACACAAGCGCTTGTGGAAAATTTTTACACAAGCGCCTTAGTTTTAGGGGTTAGGGACTTCGTTTAGGGTTTAAAATTTAGGGGTATAAGTGTAGTAATTTTGAATTTAGGGATTGTTGATAGAATTTTGGGTTTAGGGTTAAAATTTAGGGTTTATAGGTTAAAACCTAAATCTCCACCTATATTACCCTAAAACCAAACCCTAACCCTAAACCCTAAATTCTAACCCTAATTCCTAAATTCTAAACATGAACCCTAAATTATAAACATTTACACTAAAACCCCTAAACTCTAAACCCTAAACAGTAACCCTAAACCCTATAATTGAGGCGCTTGTGGAAATAAAAACTTTCCACCGCCAGTGTATAGGATATTAATGCTTATATGAATTTATTAAGCTCTTGTTCACTATTCATTGTTTTATAAGGCCCAGGGCCTGCTGTATACTAATATGAAGTAACCGTCGCAACGTCGCCGTTTTGACCAATACACCACCACCAATGGCAGTACAAGTACAACTCATATTTTGTTTTTCAAATTCCAGTAACGGCTGTTTTTTCTGGGTTTCCTTCTTGCTAAACATTTCCAAGTACAACTCATCAGCTTTTACTCCAATTTGTCTCATTTATCATTAAAAATTCATTAAACCAAACTAATTCCAGTAAAATCAAAACTGTACTCAGCAGGAATCAATTTCTTACCTTTTCAATCATCACCTCCCACGTTTTTCCCCCTCCCCGAACGATTTCAACACGTATTATGGCGGGAATCTTTTTGTCCTTGGTGGCCTCCATATTAACCCATCATTTCCCAGTCCAATTCTGCACTACAGATCTTAGTTTCAGTAGACAATTGAACTTCGGTGACCATGGCTGATGATATGAAGCTTCAACTATCATTGCAGGAAAGCAGTGTTCTTGACATCCCAAAAACTGAAATTGAGGTATATAATCATGTATTTATTTGATAATACGGAATGGGTTTTGGTGAATTTGTTTGATTTTGTGCTAGAGACCTTCATTTCTATAGATATTTTAACTTTAGTGACCATGGCTGATGATATGAAACTTTAACAATCATTGCAGGGAAGCAGTGTTTTTGACATCCCAAAAGCTGAAATTGAGGTATATAATCCTATATTTAGTTGATAATATGGAATGGGTTTTTGAAGAATTTGTTTGTTTTTGCGCTATACCTTAATTTCTATATATATTTTAAGTTTGGTGACAATGGCTAATGATATGAAGCTTCAATAATCATTGCAGGGAAGTAGTGTTTTGGACATCCCAAAAACTGAAATTAAGGTATATAATCCTATGTTTAGTTGATAATATGGAATGTGTTTTGATAAATTTGTTTAATTTCACATTAGAGACCTTAATTTCTATAGATATTTTAACTTTGGTGACCATTGCTGATAATATGAAGCTTCAACAATCATTGCAGGGAATCAGTGTTTTGGATATCCCAAAAACTGAAATTGAGGTATAGAATCCTATATTAGTTGATAATATGGAATGGTTTTTGATGTATTTGTTTGATTTTGCGCTAGAGACCTTAATTTCTATAGATATTTTAACTTTCGTGACAATAGCTGATGACATTAAGCTTTAACAATCATTGCAGGGAAGCAGTGTTTCGGACATCCCAAAAACTGAAACTGAGGTATAGAATCCTATATCAGTTGATAATATGTAATGGTTTTTGATGAATTTGTTTAATTGATTTATTAGTTTCTATGGACAATTTAACTTTGGCCTGAATGGCTCATGATATGAAGCTTCAACAATCATTGCAGGCTTGCGGGAAAGCAGTGATCTTAATCCATGTTTTTGCATTAGATGATATGAAATGCATGTGTTTGCTTTGTCGTTTGCATGTAAACCGGTAATACAGTTGGTAGTAGTTGGCAGGTCAAGTGCATTGTTTCTGCAGCTCTAGAGGTTATTATCTACTAAGATCTGTTGGTTTTAGAAAAATAAATGTGGAACGTCTTAGATTGCACGTTTATTGGCTCATCGTGAATCTTGTTAAAAAACTAGCACGTGTCCTGCTGCTCATATGGTAATATGGATTAAGATCTGTCCGTTTTATATGGACACGTGAGGAACGATTCTTGATTTTTACCTTTTATAATTGATTCATTATTAAACAAACTCAACTTCATTTGTCCAATTTTGCATTAGAGGCCTTAGTTTATGATATGATGCTTCAACAATCAATTGCAGGAAAGCAATGCTCTTGACATCCCAAAAATTGAAATTAAGATATGTTAGGGTATGTTTTGCAATAGATGATTTGAGATGCATGTGTTTGCTTTGCCGTTGCATGTAAACCGGTAATACAGTTGGTAGTAGTTGGCAGGTCAAGTGCATTGATTCTGCAGCTCTAGAGGTTATTATCTACTAAGATCTGTTGGTTTTAGAAAAATAAATGCGGAACGTCTTAGATTGCACGTTTATTGGCTCGTCGCCAATCTTGTTAAAAAACTAGCATGTGTCCTGCTGCTCATATAGTAATATGGATTAAGATCTGTCCGTTTTATATGGACACGTGAGGAACGATTCTTGATTTTTACCTTTTATAATTGATTCATTATTAAACAAACTCAACTTCATTTGTCCAATTTTGAATTAGAAACCTTAGCTTCAACAATCATTGCAGGAAAGCAGTGCTCTTGACATCCCAAAAATTGAAATTGAGATATGTTAGGGTATGCTTTGCATTAGATGATTTGAGATGCATGTGTTTGCTTTTTCGTTTGTACGTAAACCGGTAATACAGTTGATAGTAGTTGGTAGGTCAAGTGCATTGTTTCTGCAGCTCTAGAGGTTATTATCTACTAAGATCTGTTGGTTTTAGAAAAATAAATGCGGAACGTCTTAGATTGCACGTTTATTGGCTCGTCGCCAATCTTGTTAAAAAACTAGCATGTGTCCTGCTGCTCATATAGTAATATGGATTAAGATCTGTCCATTTTATATGGACAAATTTGGACACATGAGAAACGATTCTTGAGTTTTACCTTTCATATTGTGTTTAAGTCATTGTCAACAACTCAATCTAGTAATCTTGTATTTATGTCGGCAAGTGGCATGTGCTGAATATAGGTTACCTTAAATTTATTTGATACGGTCAAAGAGAATCTATTGACGATTGCATCACTTAGGTAACGTCATATGCTGATGATGGTAAGCTGACGTAATTTCCATGGTAATTTAATTTAACTGTAACATATCATATTTTAACTTCTGAATAATGAAGCCAGTACAAAACTAATTAGCAAACACATAATGCACACTTTATTTGTCTAAAACCAACAGATCTTAATCCGTATTACTATATCAATGTGTATGTATTAGGTCTTATCAGTGATAACAAACACATAATGCACACTTTAGCAAAGTATCAACTTAAATTTGTGAAACAGTCGAATAGCTTTGAAGTTGGTTTATGATGGCACGCACGAATCTGATGTTGCTTTTTGTCTAGCCTGCACTAACATTTGCCTACTTCAGTTCCAAAATCTATTTTTTCAACAATTCTTCATCGACAGACTTGCATAACACATATGATATGGTTTCAATGCATTATCTTCTGTTCACACTGGAAAATTATGTTTCAAACTTGCATTTCTCATAGGTTGTCGACTTGCCGTACACCTTTTTGCAAGGAAACCTTTAAAACAATGACATCCCTGCTCTCCAGATACTTTAATTGTCATTTCACCAAGTTAATTGATGTTTTCTCACATATTTTTCTCTTGCTCTGTTAATG
Organism: Hibiscus tridactylites; assembly: GCA_958450335.1. NCBI lineage: Eukaryota > Viridiplantae > Streptophyta > Magnoliopsida > Malvales > Malvaceae > Hibiscus > Hibiscus tridactylites. The sequence goes on along the minus strand of OY288274.1, from coordinate 81,302,517 downwards.
ACTTGGCATTTTTATTTTGAATCTTTAGGACTACTTTCCAACTACTTCAGAAAGTCCGGAACAACCTGATCTCTGGAGAGAGCAACGGTGGAAGGATATCTTAAGCAGAGAGGAGCGGACACAGCAATGTACACGCTGCAATGAGATAGGGCATGGTCATCAACATTGTCCTTATCCAGTCGTTCGTGTGCTGGCAAGTTTATTATTCTATAATTCCTTTCAATTTCGTCAACATGCTCATTATCTCCTTCTATTTTGCTTAAGCTTTGTCTTCTTGATTGGCAGTATACAGTAGACGGGGAACCCCGGCCAATGGTCTGTAAACCTCCGGAAGGGAAATATCGATGCAGTCGCTGTGGTCGACGTGGACACAACCGCCGCACTTGTCATGGACCTGTTTTCTATTAGATGGGTTGTTTGTGTTTTCTGTCATGCTGAACTTTTGAACATCTTTGTTTGCTAGGCTTTTCCTTTGTTTTTCCCCCCTTTTAAACTGTTAAGACAACAGATAGCTCTATGTGGTTGAAATAGAATTCTATTGTCGTTTTCTGGCATAGGCTTGCCAAACAAGAAGAAAATCTGTTGTTATCAGTATTCATTTGAGAAATATCGTGCTGACGACATCATGGAATATGACATTATCACCATATAGTGGAACTTTTTGGGAATTATTTAAGCTTATAAGCTGTAGGGTAATGGTAGCCATGTTTAATCTTGCTTTCTACCTGCATAAATATGTTGAATGCTTAGTAATATTGTTTTAGACTTTTAGTGATGGATTGATTCAGTTGATCTGGTTTTGATTGTCTGTATTTTATTACCTAATCTGTCGGGTCATATCTTGTACTCTAGGCGTGCTTGTTGCGCGTTCGTGTGAAATATCAAGAATGCAGATCTTCTTGTGTGTTTAATGGTTATGAACCTGAGTTCTGTTTCAACTGAACTGACAGAGTTGTGACATGGTGATGGTTTATAAATTTTCGACTCCTCGATGAAATTTGAAAATCAGCCCTGTTCTAAATAAGATGCTAGAACATGATTTCAACAATCTAGTTGGTGTGCAATATTGGAGGCTGAAACACAAACTTCTGAAAGAGCAGGTTCTACTAAGTTTACACGAAGGCGGCCAAGCTTTTAATCGACTAGGGTACCGGTGATTTCGAACTTCTTTTGCTCCATGGTATTTATTCATCCATGATTTGCTTACCATAACACAAGGGTTGAATGTTCTTGTAGGGCATCGGACTAAATCCGATGCAGACATACTACGAGACAATAATCCTTGATGGTTAAAAGATCATTGTAGCCTTAGTTGCTGGATTTGCTTCTGTTTTTACTTAAAGAGTTGCCATTATTCTCATGTTCTCTCTTTAGCATATAAATTTGTGAGGAAGTTGTGGATGGTCAATGGTTTTGATTTTATGTTGTGTTTGACATATCATATGCAGCCAAGTCGAGAAAAGCCGAGCTTCAAATGATTTTGTATTCGAATTTCTTGCCAACTAGGGGCGAGCATTCGATGAGTCAAGTCAACAAAATTTCGAGTTTGTCGAGTTGGCGAGACCTATTTTATAATTCAAACTTTATTTAAAACTTTTTCGAAATGAATTTATGAAATTTAGTCAAGTCGAGTTATTTGAGTTTCTATTTAAATTTAATCGTGAATAAAAAGGAGTCGATAACAAGATTTCAATAAGAATGGGTAATTCTTCAATAATTCTTGGTTCAACTACACGCCATAGAGTGATCATCCATAGGGTACTTTTAGCTTTATTTATAAGCAATTAAACTCCATGATCCTAATCTTTTGGAAAACATAGTCTCACCGTAAATTTTCACTTTAATCCGATGACTAAATTTGTTTTGTAGTTACTTTGCTTATTGAAGGAAATGTTTTATATATGTCGCTGTTAGCAACAATAAGAGAACCTCTGGGAAAATGCTTTTGCATGAATCTTTGATGTAAATTAGTGACTAAAGTTGAAGAAGGAGGTGATTTGGGTATTGATGTTTGATGATGGATAAATGCGCGCGCATATATATATATATATATATATATATAATACAGTTACATAGCGTAAAAGATTTAACTTTTATACGTTTTTTGGATCGTTGGATGAGTAAAACAGATGCTGAGATTAACACTAAGTTATGTGAAGATTATCACTTAGAAAAAAAAGGTAAGGAGTCAATCTGAGCCATCCATTTTTCTCATTCAACGATAAAAAAAGTGCAAAACTAAGAGTAATTATTCCATGCACAAAAGTTTCCACAAGTGTCTTATTTTTAGGGTTTAGCGACTCCGTTTAGGGTTTAGGGGTTTGAGTGTAGTGGTTTTGAATTTAAGGGTTGTTGATAGAATTTTGGGTTAAGGGTTAAAATTTAGGGTTTGAGGTTAAAACCTTGTAAAACCTATGTTTGATTTTGATATAATTAAATTGATAAGGATCAAATTGAAAACTTGAAATTGATTTCTAAGTCCCCTCAATAAGTTTTAAATCACCAACACTTTAAAACTAATTTAAAAAACTCAAACTCTAAATATTTTCTAAGTGTTCCAAGGCCAAAGTATTGAAAACCGTCCAGGTGTATCGATACGCTTCCAGCTGTATCGATACTTTTTTTACAAAGTTGGCTACTGGAAAGACACGTTTCGATACGCCCCTCACCGTATCGAAACAACGTATCGAAACAAATTACATTTGTATCGATACGCCTCTCTGTAAAACTGAAGGAGTTTGAATGGTGTAACGATACGGCTTCACCCGTATCGTTACGGTTTTAATTGATTTTTTAATTCGAAGTGTTTTAAATGTATTCGACCGTTGGTGTCAGTTGTTAGGTAACCAACATTTAAAATGGCAGTTGACCCGTATCGATACGGTAAACCATCGTATCGAAACAGAAACTTCCAGTGAGCTAAGTTGAGAAAAAGGTATCGATACGGTCTTATCCGTTTCGATACACTCCATGTCCCGTACCGATACGCCTACGTGCGTTTCGATACCCCCTCTTTATTATGTACAACGACTCTTTCTTTTTTGAGACATGTATCGATACGTCTCCCCGTGTACCGATACAGATAGCTGCATAAGTGCATTTATGGTGGAAAGAGAGGGTCCCAACGACTCTATTCAATTCCCTAACCACCCAAACGACTAGAATTGATAGAGGAAGTATAAATTGAAGCTCTTTGAAGATCATCAACTACTATTGCATTAAAGACAAACATCCAAGCAAAAATCCAACCTCAAGTGTGCTTATTTTCCAATTTCTTGTAATCCCCAAATTGAGTTGTATCCAATTCTTATTCTATCTTCAAATTTGGGTTGAGTGTTGTACTTCAAGGGACAAAATTGTATTTGAGAGATATACTTCTTGTCCAATTTCTTCTTTGTTCATTTGTGAAAGTTTGGTCAAATTTTTGGTTGTGTAAAGGTTACCTCCTAAGCCTTGAAAAGGGGAAGAACAAATAGTGAATTGTTGAAATCCTTAGTGGTAGCTAAGGTAGTGGATGTAGAGTTCATTTGGAACTTGAACCACTCTAAATTCTTTGTTCTTCATTTTTAATTGCCCATTCACTCCCACAAAGTTTTTAAATCCCAATTCACCCCTCTTGGTCTTGATCATTCAATCGATCAACTCAACAATTAGTATTAGAGCCTACCTCTTTGAAGGATTCACAACCACAAGAGGAGTTCCTAGGAAGAGTGTGATCAACAAAAAATCAAGTCATAGCTTCTATGTCCGGATCAAGTATGTATGAGTCACAATCCACCACAAAGCCACCATTCTTCAATGGCGACAACTATCATTTTTGGAAGAATAGGATGCGCCTTTTCATCAAGTCCAATGATTATTTAGTGTGGGATGTCATTGAAGATGGTCCTTACATTCCATTGAAGCAAGACAATGAAAGAAATATGGTTTTGAAGAAAAAGATAGAGATGAATGAAGATGAAAAGAAGAAGATTCAAATAAATGACAAAGCTCTTCACATGCTTTTTTGCTCCTTTGGACCCAACATCTATTCTAAAGTCTCATCCATTGAGAGCGCCAAGGAAATGTGGGATACTCTTGAGACCACCTATGAAGGAACCAATGATGTGAAGGAAACCAAGATTGGAATTCTCAATCTTAGCTATGAGAATTTCAAGATGGAGCCCGATGAAACGGTGTCCAAGATGTTTGATCGCTTCTCAACCATAGTCAACGGGCTCAAAGGATTTGGAGAGACTATTCCGGAAGACAAGCTTGTCCGAAAGCTACTTTACTCACTTCTCGAATCTTGGGATGGGAAGAGAACCGCCATCATAGAGGCCAAAAATTTGAAGACTCTAAAGCTTGATGAGCTAGTGGGTTCTCTTCTCACTCATGAGATTATGAAGCAAGAAAGGGAAGAAGAGAAGAAGAATGAAGAGAAGAGAGTAGAGAAGCTAGATGTGAAAAAGAAGAAGAAAATGGAAATATCTCTCAAAGCTTCATTACTTGAGGAAAGCTCTTCTAGTGAGGAGGATGACCTTGAAGAATAGGCTATGATAGCCAAGAAGTTCTCTCGATTCATGAGGTCCAACCGTGGAAGAAAAATTCAAAGAAAGATGGACTTCAAAGGTAAAAGCAAAGAAGAAGCGAGGGATCAAATCATTTTCTTCGAGTGCAATAAACCCGGCCACATACGTTCGGAGTGCCCTCAACTCAAGAAGAAGGGCTTTGAGAAGAAGAAGAAGCTCAAAGCCAAGCTTGCTACTTGGAGTGATGAGGAGTCATCCGAGGATGACGAACAAGAAGTGACCAACCTTTGCCTCATGGCACTTGAGGAAGATTCCTCCATGGTAACCTCTAACTCATCATCTTTAGATTTTACATATGATGAATTAAATGATGCATATGATGAATTGTAAGAGGTCTAAAATGAATTATTTGAGAAATACAATGAGTCGATCATTAGGAATAAGAAAATTATTTCGGAATCAAATGATAAAAATGACTCACTTTCTCAAGCTAATTTAAAATTTGAGAAAAAGATTTTAGGTTTGAAAGATGAACTTAAATTCTTCCAAGATGAAAATATAGACCTAAATAATCTTCTTTCTCAATGCAATAGTGAACACCAAAAGGTGTTAGGTGAGCTTAACAAGCTCAAAGAGTCTTTTAAAAATGTTGGCAGTGTAAAGCACGAAATAGGTGAATCTTCTAAAACAAGCCAACCTAGAAAAAAGACTAACAACTACAAACAAAGTAGCTTTCCTGGACATAGTAGAACTAAAAGGATTAGAAGTGTATGGGTTCCTAAGGAACTTGTAAAATCTAATAACATTGTTGCTATGTCACCTTGGATTCCTAAGGGAACCAAGTTATTGGGAGCTAACACTCGTGGACCCAAAATGATTTGGGTACCAAAAACAAAAGTTTAATATCTTTGTTTGTAAGGGGAGCATTGCTACAAGGCCAAAGCACAAAGTCAAAACTCATGGTACCTTGATAGTGGATGCTCGAGGCATATGACTGGAGACAATAGTAGATTCATGGATCTAAAGCCAAAAAGTGGAGGAGTGGTGACATTTGGTGACAACTCCAAAGGTCACATTAAAGGTATTAGCTCCATAGGTAATCACTCTACTATTCTTATTGAAAATGTCTTGTATGTCGATTGGTCTTAAACATAATTTGTTGAGCATAAGCTAATTGTGTGATAAAGGATTTAATGTTTTATTTGATAAAAATGGGTGCAAAATTGTTGACATTAAATCTAATAATATTATGCTCATAGGTCATCGCATAGGTAACATTTACATGGTGCATCTAGATGACATACTTACATCCCATGCATGTTTAGTAGCTCAAAATGAAAATGATGCATGGTTATGGCATATGAATCTAAGACATGCTAGCATAAGTGTTTTAAAAAAATTAGTTTCCCTTAATCTAGTTAGAGGTTTACCCAAGATTATGTTTTCAAACGATAAAATTTGTGATGCATGCTCTAAGGGTAAACAACATAAGTCTTCCTTTAAATCCATTAATGATGTTTCTACAAGTAGGTGTTTACAATTTATCCATATGGATTTATTTGGGCCAATTAGGACTATGAGCTTGGGTGGTAAATCTTATGCATTTGTTCTTGTTGATGATTTTTCTAGATTTACTTGGGTTCTATTTTTAAGTACTAAAGATGAGGCTTTAGAAAAATTCATCACATTTTCAAAAATAACCCAAAATGATTTTGAACTTAGAATTTCTCATATTAGAAGTGATCATGGAACCGAATTTCAAAATTTAGGGTTTGAAGAGTTTTTAAATGAAAATGACATTAGCCACAATTTTTTGGCTCCTCGAACTCCTCAACAAAATGGGGTAGTTGAGAGGAAAAATAGAACTTTACAAGAAATGGCTAGAACCATGCTTTGTGAAAACAATTTACCTAAATATTTTTTGGTGGAAGCCACAAACACCACTTTCTACATTGTAAACCGAGTAATGATTAGGCCAATTTTAAAGAAAACACCTTATGAGATTTTAAAATCTAAAAAGCCTAACATTAGTTATTTTCATCCTTTTGGTTGCAAGTGTTTTGTTTTAAATAATGGAGAAGACAACTTAGGTAAATTTGATGCAAAATGTGATGAAGCTATTTTCATAGGATATTCTTTAATCTCTAAAGCCTATCGTGTATTTAACAAAAGAACTTTAGTAGTAGAAAAATCTATACATGTTGTATTCGATGATAACCTCCTTCCAAGGAAGGATTCTTGTGATGATGATGATGTAGGAATCATAAATGCCTTTGATGGAGGACAAACTTCAAAAGAGGATGAGATTCCAACAAAAGAAGAGGACACACAAGATCCACCTCTTGAAGCCTTGAAGGACTTGGCTCTTGAGGAAAAGGAAGTGAGCTACCTAAGGGAGTTCAACTATGTCAAAGATGGTGAAATCTTGGGTGATCCATCCAAGGGGGTAATCACTCGATCTTCTCTTAGACTTATGAATCATGTTGCATTTATCTTATGCATAGAGCCTAAGAATATAAAAGAAGCATTGAAAGATGATTTTTGGATTTTGGCTATGCAAGAAGAGTTAAATCAATTTGAGAGAAGTAATGTTTGGACATTAGTTGATAGGCCTAGTAATCAATCTACTATAGGAACTAAATGGGTCTTTAGGAACAAACTAGATGAGAGTGGTAACATTGTGAGAAACAGAGCTAGACTAGTAGCACAAGGTTACACTCAAGAAGAGGGAATAGATTTTGATGAAACCTATGCACCCGTAGTTAGAATGGAAGCCATTAGGATGTTGCTTACATATGCATGTTATCATGATTTCAAGCTTTTTCAAATGGATGTTAAAAGCGCATTTTTAAATGGTTTTATAAATGAAGAAGTGTATGTGGAACAACCACCGGGTTTTGAAGACTCAAAATTTCCAAATCATGTTTTCAAACTCACTAAAGCTCTTTATGATTTAAAACAAGCTTCTAGAGCTTGGTATGAAAGACTTTCAAACTTTTTAATTGGAAAAGGTTTTGCAAAAGGTAAGGTGGACATTACACTTTTCATAAAAAAAGTATAAAAATGATATTTTAGTAGTACAAATTTATGTTGATGATATAATTTTTGGTTCTACTAACGAATGTCATTGCAAAGAGTTTGCTAAGCTAATGCAAGGTGAATTCGAGATGAGCATGATGAGGGAGCTCTCATTCTTTTTGGGACTCCAAATCAAATAAAGGAAGGATGACACCTTCATCAATCAAGCAAAGTACATCAAGGATATGCTCAAGAAGTTTGGCTTGGAGAATACAAAGCCTCAAGCCACACATATGAGCTCATCTACAAAGCTTGACAAAGATGAAGGAGGTAAGTGTGTTGACTCTAAGCTTTACCGTTCTTTGATTGGATCATTGCTTTACCTTACCACAAGTAGACCAGATATCTTGTTTAGTGTTTGCTTGTGTGCTAGGTTTCAAGCTAGTCTTAGAGAGTCTCACCTTATAGCCGTTAAGAGAATCTTTAGGTACCTTAGAGATACTCCTTGTCTAGGTCTTTGGTACCATAGAGACTCCACCCTTCAACCTTCATGCTTATTCGGATGCGGATTATGGGGGGGGTGTAAAATTGATAAGAAGAGTACTCCGGGAACTTGTCAATTCCTAGGTAGTATGCTCATATCTTGGTTCTCTAAGAAACAAAATAGTGTATCCTTATCTACCACCGAAGCCGAGTACATATCCTTAGGGAGTTGTTGTGCTCAAGTCCTTTGGATGAAGCAACAACTCTTAGATTTTGGTATTAAATTTGAAACTATACCCCTTAAGTGTGATAACACTAGTGCCATATGTTTGACAAAAAATCTCATCCAACACTCTAGAACCAAACACATAAAAATAATGCATCATTTCATTAGAGATCATGTCCTTAAAGAAGATGTGGTTATAGAGTATGTTGACACCTTAAATCAATTAGCGGACATATTTACAAAACCTTTAGACAAAGAGCGTTTTTGGTCCCTTAGGAGAGAGTTAGGTCTAACTAGCCTATCTTGACCTTTTAAGACCTTTTTTGTGCCTAAAATTGCTTGATCTTGTGAAATTGCATGTTTGTGTGTTGTAACTCTTGAAAATATCCATGCCTATAGCTAGGGTGTAACATCCTAAAAATTAGCCTAGAAGATTAGATGTCTAATTAAATGATTAAGTGAATTATTAGATTAATTTTTCCCAAATTATCGAATTGAAATTTGGTTCATTATGGACCAAATTGAAATGTGGATAAATGTGCAATAAGAATTCGGTTAATAGGCTTAATGACTAAACCGAATAAGGTGGAAAAGTTGAGGCTTGCATGCTTAAATGAAAATACATGGATTTACACTATTAATAAGATGAGATCATTGTATAATCAAAACTTAATACATGAGTTAGTGGAAAATTTAAGGGGTTAATTAGAGGAATTAGTTGAGACATGACCCCTTGGTCATATCTCATTTAATTTGTTCCCCATTCCCACTTTTCTTAGCCGGCTACCCCAACCCAAACTTACTTACCTCATTTGCTCTTTCACACCAAAAATACAACATAGAAACCTTGAGAGAGAGTTGAGAGCTCGGTGGAGAAGAAGAAGAGTTTGCATGGTGGTGTAAAGTCCTTAGAAAATTAAGAAGAAAATCGGAAGTAAGTAGATCCTTCCCTTCTTAATTCGGTTATAGTAAAAATTGCAATAGATCATGTGTCATGAAGTGTCTAGAAAATTATGAAGATGATGTTACTGAGTATGGTTGTTGGAAATATGGAAATTCATAAGAATCCTTAAGGATTAAGAGTCATAAAATATTAAGAACATGCATGTAAAGTATGTTGGCAGATTTGTAAAGTTCAGGACATGCATCTTTGAAAATTTATAGAAAATATTATAATGAGAGTCTAATGCTGAATTTTGGATATGTATCACTTTGTCATGTTTAGAATAATAGAAAAATGATAAAACAGGGTTCTAATGGCTGTGTTAAAATCTGGAAGCATGAAATTGAGTAACATGCAAAACTGTCCAGCACTGATTCGAGCTGGACAGTGAACTTTAAAAATTTGTAGAGATTAATCTACTAAGAGTTTTGATCTGAATTTTTTATATGTTAAAATTGGATATGTAAACTGAATTTAGGAACAAACGGTGTCTGATTTGGAGCTGTATATAGGGAATACGAAGTGAATCAATATAGGTGGTCAGAAATGAGTATAATTGAAAATATGTGAAATTAGAACTTGAGATTTATAAAATTGGTAAAATTGGATCTTATGAAGTATTGTTAAATTGAGTTATAAACTGTAAGGTATGAAATTCATTAATTTTGGTGGTCAATTTGAAGGATTAAAGGGCTAATTGAAGGAATTAGGAAAAATGAAAAGAGTCGAATTGAACCAAAATAGTTAAGGGACTGTTTTGAGTAAAAATGCAAAATTCAGTCTTTAAATGCATAAATTGAATTCTGAAAAATTGTTATTTGCTTGGCTCGAATGCCTTAGATCCTAGAAGCGAAAGGGTAGAAGAAGAGATTACACCGGGATCGGCTTCGGATCGAGCGAAGGGCATCCGGATACAAAACTAGCTCGGCGAATTGTGAGTGAAACGATCTTTAGAGTTTGAATTAGAGTTCCAACTGCCTTAATTTGATTTTTAAGTTATGATAAGCATGCAATTTGGACTAATTAACTATTCGATTTAGTAAGGGAATAAGGAATAATGGAATTCGAATTTTTATGCTTGTGATATGCGATTGTGATGCGTATGTGATTGAAATTAAATTGATGATTGATATGTTTGATTCCAAAACTGATTTTTGGTTAATTGTACTATTTTGGATGAAATTAGTAATGCTGATTATTGGATTGCTGTGATATTGATTTGTGTGGATAAAATGACATTGAATTATGATAAGTGAGTATATAATGATCTTACATGGTATGATTATGCTTGATAAGTTCAATTGAGTATTGAACTTATGAAATGAGATTCTGAATTATATGATATGAGTTTAGATTTGTATGAACGCTGATCTGAAAAATGCGAATTGAGCATGTAAATTATTATATGATCATGTGTGATAACATGTTATTGGAATCGGAATTATAAGCAATTAATCGAAAGGATTAATTAAGAAATTCTGAAAAATCTGATTGATTAAGTATCTAATTAAATTAAAGATTGATAAGCAAAGCCCTTGGTGTGTACAGTCTGTTTAGGTAGTACGGCTAACCTAGAGTCTGAGCTCAATCAGAAAATCGGTACGTTAGTGTACTCGATATTGTGGTACGTAAGTGTACCTTCTTGCTTAATGTCTGCGGACATTATGATATGTTATATGTGATACGATTTGGTACGTGGTACCTTTACATGGTGAATTTGGTTCACAACCTCTGTTATATGTGACTTGATTACCTATCATACTCTACTATCCAAGGCATTGCTAAATGAATTAAATGAACTATTAAAGAAATGAAATGTGAAAATTGAAAGTAAATTCATGAAATTGGTTGTTGGAACATTTGAATGAAAGATTGAATTTCATGATTTGTGCTATTCTTGATATGCTATGAAACCGAAATTGTGATAATTTGATAATTGGAAATTAAATTAGGTTTCATGGCTTGTATGTGTATTTATGTTATGAATGATGTGAAATTACTTACAAGTATTCGAATAAAATTACATGACTCCTTTGTGCATAAATTCGAATGATTGCTATAGTGCATGATTAATTGTGGATTGATTATATTGCTTGATTCATTCGAATGAGCTAATGTGCAAAGTGAAAATTAAATTGATTGATCACAATGTTTAATTTGGAAACCGAATAGAATAGGGTTTCCTCACTAAGTACGAGAAGTACTTACCACTCGAACCTTCCTTCCTTCCCCTAAATTTCAGGTTCTAACATCGTTGACCTCTACCCGTATTCTATCCGTACGAAGCTTAAGTATGATTTTCCCTATCTTTGTCGTACTCATGATGGGTGGCCTAGCGTTCAACATGTTAGTTCAATTTGGTCTGATGGTTATGTTCATGAACTATTACTTTGGTTCGATATAAACTTTTAATATGTTTCCCTATATTTTGATATGTATGTAAGGGGATAAATATTTGGGGTATAGATCGCCCGCATGTATGTTTAGGGCTTGATTCTTTTTGTTGGAAGTCACTTTTTGTATAGGCAACCTTTAGGTTTAGTCGATATGGTACCCCGGTTTATTTTGTAAAAAGGGAAACTAAAACGCTATGGATATATGACTCGGATGATGCATTATATATATATATATATATATATATATATATATATATATATATATATATATATATATATATATATATATATATATATATATGATGAATGTTTCGGCTATGTATGGATCGAATTAATCTTGTCTTGCAATGTAGATTAAATTCTTGAAATAAACCATATGTATGTTATTCGGATGGATAAGGTAAAGAATTTGAATTAGAAATTGTATAAACCAAATAGAATTGGGTACTTGTCATTCGAATGAAATAGGAACTTTAAGATTGATCTTAATCGAATAGTATATCTGTAATCACTAATTTTATCCAAACCTTGAACACCTTCAAGTTTTTGTCAATATGAGCTTATTGAGCTATTGGGCATTTAAGATAAAAAATAAAAATAAAAAAAGAAAGAAAAACGAAAAGAGAAAGTATACACGTGTATATATATAAGTGTTGCTACTTAGCTATTAGTATTATTGTTATTATTATATATATAATTATACTAAAACTTCTTATTCATCTCCTTCATGACTATTTGTTGCGTTTTTATACATTATTATTATTTTTTTTTATTATACATTATCGGGTATCATTACTAGTATATTATTATTACTATTTATTATTTTCGGATATCATTATAAAATAAATAAATGGATAAATAAAGAAAAACCCAAAATATGTTAGAATTAAATAAACACAGCCCACTTTGATTAAAAATATATATATATATATATACAAGTCCATCAGATAAAACAGTCCATTAAAAAATTACAAGCCCAAAAAAAAAATAAAAAGGCCCAACATTAAAAAAAAACCCTAACACCCTTATCCCTTATGTGCAGCCGCCGCCTCATCATAGCTGTTGGATCTGGCCGCGATCCAACGGTTCAGATCGCACCGGAAGAAACCCTAGAGAGGAGCTCTCCTTATCCCGCGCGCCGCTACACCACAACCGTCAGATCTGCCTTAGATCTGACGGTCCAGATGAGGCCCAGAAACACAAACCCTAGGGAGGCCCTTTATCCATCGCGCCGCACACTCGCTGCCGTCCGATCTGGGCGAGATCAACGACCCAGATCATGTCTGAAGGAAACCCTAATGAGGGTATTGATCCGCGCCGCACGCCTCCCCCACCGTTAGATCAAGATCTGATCTAACGGACCATATTGGCGCGTGCTCTACACCAGACGTCTTTTCGTATTCCACGCGCACGTCCATAACGATCCGGCTCCCACCACGCGCACGTAGCCATGCCCGTGACCCCTCGTCTGCACGCCTCTGCCATTCTGCCCCGCCGCGCACCCTCGGCCGCCTCTATGCTAACACCATTTTGGGGCGGTTTCGTCATGCAACAGAAAAGAAAAAAGAAGAATCAAAGACCCAAAAATGTAAACGGGTACATGAAAAAGAGAAATGTCAAACAGACAATGAGAAAAGAGGGAGAGAGAGGATTCATATTGTCTGGCTTTTTTCTATGTAATCCGGGTATAAAGGAGCCCGAAGAACAACTTGTAATGCTTCTTCTAGGGAGAAAAGAAGAGGATTTTCAAAGCAATAGAAAAAACTCATATTTCCAGAGGTACCAAAAACTTTAATATTCAATTCGATGCATGCATGAACAATAAAGAGGGTTTTTGTTTTTTTACCTTTCGAAAGTTTCTTTTCTTCCTCCTTCTGATTTTTTCTGGTGCCGCTGGCAATAAGCCTTAGGTTTCCGCTTCGGAAACCGTCGGGTGAGCCACCGGAGCCATCACGTTACCCCTCCTGATCTTTGCGTTTCCGGCAACAAGCCTCTGGTCTCCGTCTCGGAAACCGACGGGTGAGCCACCGGAGTCACCATATGACTCTTTTCTTTTTTTTCTTAAGATTCGAACGAAAGGAGTTTTAAGGGCTTTGTCTCCAGGTTTTTTTTTGTGTTTTTGAAGAGAAAGCGGGGGGGGGGGCTGTTTTCTTTTTTTGGATTTTTGAGGTTACCGGTGCCGGTTAGCGGCCGACGGCGTCGGAAAGGTTCTTTTTTTAAAACCCTAATCGGGCAGATGCATAAAGGAAGGAGGAGGTTTTTTTAGGGTTTTCTGAAATATCCAAAAGAGGCAAAAGGGGTTAAAAAATGGTATTTATACCACTTTATTTTTTTAAAATGGTTTAATTCTCTTTTAAATCCCTCCGCGTTTCTATATTTCTACCAAAGGGGCTTCCGTTTTTTGAAATCACGTCCTTGGTCACTGTTGTTGCAAACCTTTTTGCAATTTCGTCCCCAAATGTGTTTTAGCCTTCGCCGAATGGCTTAATATCCATTTCGGTCCCTCCAGGTTACGGTTTTTTGTTTGTTTTGGTCACTGTTTTAATGATTCAATGTTTGTTTTTTATGGTTTATTCCTTTAATCAGTCCCTGTAAACAGTCCCGAATTAATTTTAGCCACTTTCAGATTTACTTTTATTTTGTATATCTTTGTTCATGCATTTAAATGCCTATGTTCATATGCTTTTTTTTATGCAATATCTATTTCATGCATTTATTTTGTATATTTGTTCATGCATTTAAATACCTTTGTTTATATGCTTGTTTTTTTATGCTACATTTATTTCATGCTACATTCATGTTTATTTATTTTCGATATATATGTGGTCATGTATTACACTAAGTTGCATCCGGATTTTTAAATTGCAATGCGAGTGTCTCTTTATTCGGGAACGAACGAGGCCAGTACCAGTCGTAGTGGTGGTGGTTCGGACGTTCTTTCTCGAATATTAAGACCTTTAAAATTTACTCGCTCGTATAACCAAATTAAGATACAATTCGTCACTTTAATTCGCAAATTTTAATATTAATTAAGCGGTAATGTTTTTGGTACCGATTTTCGGGCACAACGAGGGTGCTCATCCTTCCTCGCGTGTAACCGACTCCCGAACTCGTTTTCAAAAAGAATCTCTGGTTTTTTATTTCGGTGTCCGGTCTACCATTTTTAAATGGTCGGTGGCGACTCCTATTTTTTACAAACCCGATTAAATTTTCAAAAACCATTAAAACCCGGTTCTTCTAAGTGACACCGAGGTATTTTTTTTAGTCGCAACAGATGGCGACTCCGCTGGGGATAAATTTTTGTTTTCAAAAACAAAAAAGAGAGTCGAGCCAAAAAAAAACTTTACCGCTCAATTAATATTAGAAGTTGCAAATTAAAGTGACCGAGTCGATCGACATTTGTTTATAAGTGCGAGTTTATTTTAAACGCATTTAAAATTGGCATTTAAACCCGTTCGTTTAAGTGGGGGGAAAACGCTAGTGCTTTCGTGTGGATATTGTTCCTCCGTGTAGGCCTAGTAAGTACCTTCAGGGCTCGAATACCCTATATCTTCGTGAGAATATTGTTTCTCCGTGCAGATATAGCGAAAGGGTCCCCTTGAATTGAACTCGGTTGAGAGGAGCCTATAATGGGTGATGACCGGGGGCCTTGCTACCCTTAGTAGGGGACAGCGAGGACAATTCGAGTACCTCCTAGAACCAAAACTGCATGTAGAGAACTAGAAAGCCCACCCCTTTAGAGCCATGCGGATAACCTAGGTTTCGTAGATTAATAAGGTTGTTTGTTTATTGCGTACTTTGTTTCCTTTCTACTTAATATGTAAAATTATGTTTATTCGATACTGACATGCTCTCTTTGTCTTTCTTTTTTTCTTTCTTTTTTTGCATTACTTTGGCATTTGCATTGCATATTCTAGGGGTGTTGAATCACGGTGGTTCTACTCAGTTCCAAGGCATTCATTATGGACAGGAGGTTACTTAGAAAGGAAGAGGTCAACTCGCAAGTCAGGCTGTGGTCAGAGATGAATCAGAGGGTTCAGGGGGACATCCCACCAAGCGAGCGTGTTGTTCCAGGATACACGTATGTAATTCTCCAACAAAGCGATCAATACGAGTTAAGAGAAATTTGGGAAAGTTGGGATGAGAGGTTGCAAGGTTTATTCCGAAGTAATTATGGTGATGTGGCAGACCTGATATATGTAAGGATCAATGAACCTTTGTTCCGAGCTCTGTTTGAATTTTGGAATCCCGCTTTCTGTTGCTTTACTTTTAATGGAGAAGATCTGATGCCCACGATCGAAGAATATACGGCCCTCCTTCATCACAAGGAAGTAAACCGGGATTGGATTTATTCGAAACCTTCCAGATCTCAGAACTATTCAGCTAAGCTCCGGGAGGCGGCCGGAATGAGCCCGGATTGGGTTAAAGGTCTGATTCGGCAAAGAGGGGACGGCATGGTTTTCTCATGGGAATGTATTCGGGAATTGATACCGTCGCACCCAGACGAAGTAATGAAGATGGATCTTTTTGCCATAGGAGTATACGGTTTGATTATCTTTCCAAGAGCCCTGAATGGCATTGACGTGGCTGTCTTAGATATTTTTGAACGACTGAAGAAAAGAGCTAACCCTGCCGCGGCAATCTTAGCCGAAACTTTCATCTCATTAAATGCAATTCGGAGGCACGAAGAAGGACGCTTTAGAGGTTGCGCTCAGTTACTTCAAGTTTGGATTCAGAGCCATTTCTGGGTAACACCAAAAAGGGTTTTGCAAGGTGTGTTGTTCGAAAGTTTCTCTCCGTTACAAGCATACTTGAGCAAGGAATGGCGGGAGGATATCGAAAAGACGCAGTGGGTCACGATCCTTAGGAATATCCAAGAAGGTGATATAGTTTGGAGGGCACCTTGGTTGGGTCGGGTTTCCTACTTTCTTTATCGTTATGGAGATTATGATTGGCTTATGCTTCTGGGGCTTTACGGGGGAGTTGGCTGTGCCCCTCTCTTGGTTTCAAGGCAGTTTGGGTCCCGGCAATTTGTACCTTTTACTTCTGGTTTGAGCCAAAGCGAATTCCTTTTTAAAGGTGAATTTAGGGCGAAAATTGTGAACGCCACTCGGGCATGGGATCATTGCTACTGTATTCGGATTGAGCAGAATGCGACCAGTATGATTACCCCAGACTACGACTTTTGGAGGAAGTGGAGGACCAACAATGAAATTCCGAGACCCGATCAAGGGCCAATCATGACAATGGAGGAACACACGAGGGTTGTGCCCTCCGAGGCGGACATAGCAAGACAAGAACTCGAAGAAATGAGAAAAAAGTTAGAAATTTTGCAAACCAAGCATGCCGACGAACTTTTTCAGTCGAGCTTGGACATCGACGTTAAAGAAGGTACAATCAAGGATTTGAAGAAGGAAAATGCTGAGTTAAAAGAAAAGATTACCCTTTATCAGCGAGACGCTATCAGAATGCAAACCTCCCTAAAGAGAGCAAGTCAGAGGAAGCTCGTGGCGGTCGAGAAGGAAAGAAGGTATGGTATGCGATTGGTTGAACAAGAAAAGAAAAAGGGTAAGCAAGAAGTTGAAGAAGAGAGAGAGGGAAGTAAATTGGTGTTAGAGAAGGAAAGAAAAGCTCTGAACAGCGTGATCAGCCGGGAGAGGGGAAAGGCAAGACAAGAATTGGAAAGGGAAAGGGAGAACTCAGTTGCATGGAAGAGAAAGGCACATGATCACAAGAATCGGGTGCAGGAGCTGCAAAGCTTGTATGAGTCAACCACTGAGAGCTTAGAGCATAGTCAAAATTACATCACTCAGCTAGAAACAAGAGTGGAGGAATTAGATATCGCCTTTCACGAATACCGTGAACGCAATGGTTTCTTCGAGCTCCAGAACGCCCAGCTAGAGAACGCTACTCTCAAAGAGCAAATCGAAACCTTAAGAGCCATGGTACAAGATTGCGAGGCTAAGCTTTTGGTTCTCGAGGAAGTCGCAACGGGTGGAGATGATTATTGGAGGCAGAGGCTCCAAGACGCGACCCGGATGATCCAAGATAGAGACGATTACTTTACTACCCTGATGGTGCAAGTACAAGAGGTGGCCCGACACGTGAAGAACTTGTCTGCAGAAGCCGAAGCATTACGCCCTTTTGTCACTCCCGATATGGCCGAAGCCTCGAGATTCACCTAGCTACTCCAGGCAGTGGGAGAGTTAGGAGTTAGGGCAGCAGCCTATCTTTAAGTGACTATTTTCGCTATTTTGTAAGAAGGGTCTCCCCTTTGTCGACGTTGGTCCGCCTATCGGATAACGTCTTTTGTTAGTAAGCGGGGGGCCCGTTGGCAAAACTTTGATGTCATGACCTTTATTCCAAAGGGACTTCCCGGTTAATGAAATGTGGCCTATGAGGAGCCACCCTTATGATCAACACCTTAGCTTACATACATGTTTGCATACATTCGTTGCATCCCTCATTCCACAGCATTACATGCATTGACTGATTAACATCAATAAGTTGATAATCGAAAAATATTTTCAGAGAACCTCAGTCTACAATCATTCCGCGCTCGTACGATACTCGTTCACAATCCAGAGCAATGGAGGAGAGAATGGCAAGGGTCGAACAAGGCCAGAAAGACCTCGAAACTCGGTTAGACGGAATTGAAAACAACATCAAGGATCAAATCTCCCAGTCACAAACTAGCATCATCGCCCAATTAACTGAACTACTCACAAAGAAGTTCGGTAAGGAAGGGGGCTCAGGGGAAGGAGTTGAGGAAACCACGTCACACATTCCGCCAGAACTGCTTGCCACGGGAAAGAGAGTCCACATCAATCTCGGAGGGACCTCCAACCCGGTTGGCCCTCAAAATCGCCACATGGGCTCCACGGCTCACCAACCATTGGACGTAGGTGAGGGTCCCGAACATGAGGTCCCAGATTTGAACATGATGAACGAGGTGGAGGAACGAATTAGAGCCGAGATGGAAAGAAAATACGAGGAGAGGTTTCGTTTCTTTGAAGAAAGGTTCAAGGCTTTGCAAGGAATAGATGAGCAAGGGGGTGACGCTAGCGATCTAAGCCTCGTGGCGGATCTGGTAATACCGCCAAAATTCAAGGTTCCCGACTTCGCTAAGTACGACGGGACGACTTGTCCTTCGGCCCACATCACCATGTATTGCCGGAAAATGGCGGCCTTCATTAAGGATGAAAAATTGCTCATCCATTGCTTCCAAGACAGCCTGACAGGTTCAGCAACCCGTTGGTACACCCAGCTCAGTCGAGCCAACATAAAATCATGGAAGGATCTCTCAAAGGCCTTCGTGGAGCAATACAAGAACGTGACGGATATGACCCCTAATCGCATCATGTTAGAAGGAATGGAGCAAAGGTCGAACGAAACTTTACGCCAATATGCACAAAGATGGCGTGATGTGGCCGCCCAGATTCAGCCTCCGATCCCCGAGTACGAGATTACTCCCATGTTCGTGAATACCTTGAGAGGAACTTTGTTTGACCGTCTAATAAACAACACCACTCAAAACTTTGCCGATATGGTAAGGACCGGCGAGTCAATCGAAGTAGCTATAAAGAGCGGTAGGATTGATAGCGGGGAGAATTCCCGGAGGAACTACAAGAAAAAAGATAGCGAAGTAAATACTGTGGGGACCTACAATACTTCGAAAAACTTCACTATCTCCCAGCCGAGAAACACGAGTGGAGGAGGGTCAGGCTCAAACAATAAGGATTCGAGGCCTCCGAGGAAGGAAAACGAGAAGATGTCATTTACTCCCCTACCAGTCTCGTATGCCGAATTATACTCGCAATTGCACAAGGCCGACTTGGTTAGGCCTCATTATGTCCCTCCATTTGAACCCCCGTTTCCCGCATGGTACGATGGGAAAGCAAATTGTGAATATCATGCTGGTGTCCCCGGGCACACAATTGAGAATTGTATTGCGTTCAAGAAATTTGTGCAAAACCTGATCAAGACGGGAGTATTACAGTTAGATGAACCAAGCGCAACTAACAACCCCCTGCCCAACCACGGGGGACGAGGTGTTAACGCTGTTGAAGAGGATTGCGTTAGGAGGGAAAAACAAAGCGTGTCCGAAATCAAATCCCCGTTGAGATGGGTTTTTCAGCAACTATGCATGGCCCGAGAAATTGATCGAGGTATGGTGATCGTACAGAAAGGTTGCAGCCCTTATTGCGAGTACCACCAAGATCAAGGTCATGACATCCAAGACTGTGAGGATTTCAAACAACAAATCCAGAAAATGATGGACAATAAGGAAATCGTTTTCTTTGAGAGAATTGAAGGAAAGAAAGAATGGGACATCTGTACCTCGGACGGCCCCAAGGTTTCATATGGAGTCGAGAGACCGTTTAGAATTTCGGTCAAACCAAAGGAAGAATCACTCCAAGAGACAGGTGTCAAGGAGACTCCCAAGATTGTAATAACGGCACCAACGTCGTTCCCTTTTAAGGACACCCGGAGTGTCCCATGGAATTACGCCGCCCAAATCTCTATACCAGAAGCTCCCAAGTTGCAAGGGGGCGAAGAGACATCAAAAGGGAAGGAATCAATGCAAGAAGAGTCAACAGAGTGTGACTCTGGACCGGTCAATGAAGTAGGACATTTCAAGAGGAGTGGTAGGTGCTATTCCCCAGAGATGGCTAAGGCGGCCGAAGAGCCGAAGCAAAAGGACGAGAAAGAAGGAGGTAAACCCGATAAGATTTTCGGAGAGGATCCACCACCCAAGATCCATCAGCCCGTCACGGAGACGCAGGCTCAGGAATTCTTGAAGTTCCTAAAGCATAGTGAATATAGTATCGTGGAACAGCTCCGGAAACAACAAGCCAGAATTTCGATACTCGAGTTACTATTAAGCTCAGATAAGCACCGGGATGCGCTACTGAAAGTGTTAAATCAAACCTTTGTCCCAGATAACATATCAGTGGGAAAGCTGGACCGAATAGTGGGGCACATTGCTGCCGACAATTATATTACTTTCAGCGATGACGAGATCCCGGATGGAGGTATGGGATCAACTAAAGCTTTAAACATCACTACCCACTGCAAGGGGCATATTTTACCCGGCGTGCTCATCGATAACGGATCAGCTTTGAATGTATTGCCTATGGCCACCTTGCAAAGGTTGCCAATAGACAGTTCACACATGAAGCCTTGTCATAGTTCCGTTAGGGCTTTTGATGGAACTCAACGAGAAGTGATTGGGAAGATTGAAGTACCACTAGTGATTGGACCGACCGAATATGTCATTGATTTTGTAGTGATGGACATCCGGCCAACTTATAACTGTCTATTGGGTAGGCCCTGGATTCACTCGGCGGGTGCCGTACCCTCTTCATTACATCAGAAAGTCAAGTTCGTCATCGACGGAAAGTTGGTAAGCGTGGGAGCTGAGCAAGACATCATTGCATCCGTAACCACTGACGCACCTTATGTGCAAGCAGACGAGGAGGCCTTGGAGTGTTCATTCAGAGCCTTAGAATTTATCAATGCCACCTTTGTGGCGGAAGGAAGTCAAATTCCGCGCTATCGATTATCCAACTGCACCAAGATGACAGTTCAAGAGACGTTGGGACGAGGGGCCAAGAAGGGAAAAGGTCTCGGAAGAAATCTCCAAGGATGCCTGCGTGCAAGAAGTGTGATTAACAAGCAAGATAAGTTCGGGCTGGGCTTCAAGCCCAATTTTCAACAAAGGAAACAAGAATGGAAGAAGAGAGAGGAGCGCAGAAAGGCTAGGCTCAGGGGCACAGACATCCCGTGGGAGCCCATGACTTATGTTGATTTGAAAAAGATCTTTTTATCCGGAGAGATAGTCAACGTGGAGCAGAAGATAAATGAGAATGATCAAGAAGTCGCCCAGCTCCTCAAGGAAGAAAGACTCAATGAGGTTTTTGAAGAAATGGACATTAACGTCATAACCAGTGACAAGCACAGTGGCCAATTGCTAGCCGGAATTCGCCCATGCCGCCCAGGAGAGACGCTCAATAATTGGACTAGCATGGACCTACCTTTAGTTTCTAGGTCAGCATCAAAGTAATGCTTGGAATCAACCCTATCCGCTTTTGCCCGCGAGTGATAGGGATCTTTTGTAAAGGGCTCCTATCTTAGCTTATTCAATGAAAGGGACGCTTCCCAATGTTTTCACAAATGGCAAACATCTCATTCATTACATTCTTTCATTATTTATCTTGAAATCACGTTATTCTTTCAATTCCCTATATATGTTTTTCTTAAATTTTGTTTTAGGACTCCTATGATCAGTCACGTGAATGACCTTGAACCCGTGGCCAAGGTAGATTTTGATCAGCCCTTGTACGCCGTCGAGTTCGATGAGGGGGAGGAGGATGAAGACTGTGAGGTCCCAGATGAATTGCTTAGATTAATGAAAAGTGAAGAAAAGCAAATTCTACCCCATCAAGAGGACCTAGAGCTTATCAACCTAGGGACTGACGAAGAAAGAAGAGAAGTGAAGATTGGCACCGTGTTCTCATCCCAGAATAAACATGAGTTGGTCAAGTTACTCGTAGAATTCAAGGATGTTTTCGCTTGGACTTACCAAGACATGCCAGGGTTAAACACGGATATTGTGGTACACAAGTTACCAATAAAGCCCGAGTGTAGGCCGGTTCAGCAGAAATTGCGACGAATGAGAGCGGATATGCTATTAAAAATCAGAGAAGAGGTGAAGAAGCAATACGAGGCAGGCTTCCTCCAAGTTGCCAAGTACCCCGAATGGGTAGCTAATATAGTCCCGGTTCCGAAGAAAGATGGGAAGGTTCGTATGTGCGTCGATTATAGAGATCTCAATAGAGCAAGCCCTAAAGACAACTTCCCGTTACCCCACATTGACACTCTAGTAGACAATACCGCGGGGCACTCATGGTTCTCATTCATGGACGGGTTCTCAGGGTATAATCAAATAAAGATGCACCCCGAAGATATGGAAAGGACCACTTTTGTCCCTATGTGGGGAACCTTTTGTTACAAGGTGATGCCTTTCGGATTAAAAAACGCCGGGGCCACGTATCAAAGAGCTATGGTAACCCTCTTCCATGACATGATGCACAAAGAAATCGAGGTGTATGTAGACGACATGATTGCCAAGTCACAAACCGAGGAGGAGCACATCGAAAACCTAAGGAAGCTCTTTCAAAGGTTAAGGAAGTATCAATTAAAGCTCAACCCGGCCAAGTGCACTTTCGCCGTCACGTCTGGGAAACTACTAGGTTTTGTGGTCAGCCGAAAGGGGATCGAGATTGACCCGGACAAAGTCAAGGCGATTCAAGACCTTCCTCCACCTCGAACACAAAAGGAAGTCTGAGGGTTCTTGGGGAGATTAAATTATATATCTCGGTTTATTTCTCAATTAACCGACAAGTGTGACCTCATTTTTAGATTACTCCGAAAAAACAATCCTGGAGTATGGGACGAACAGTGCCAAGAAGCTCTAGATAAGATCAAGGAATACTTGACTAAGGCACCAATCCTAGTGGCCCCAGAGCCAGGAAGGCCTCTGATTCTATACCTAACGGTGTTCGATAACTCAATGGGTTGTGTATTGGGACATCATGATGAATTCGGAAGAAAAGAGAGGGCCATTTATTATCTGAGCAAGAAATTCACTGATTGTGAAGCCCAATATCCACCCATCCAGAAATTGTGTTGCGCTTTGGTATGGGCTACCAAAAGGCTACGACAATATATGTTGTACCACACCACATGGTTAATATCGAAGTTGGACCCTTTAAAATTTATGATGGAGGCGCCAGCTTTAACCGGGAAGATGGCACGATGGCAAATGCTCCTATCGGAATATGATATTGTGTATGTGAGTCAGAAGGCGATAAAGGGAAGTGCAGTAGCTGATTTCCTAGCCAGCCGAGCCTCCGAGAACTACGAACCTTTGGATTTTACATTCCCCGATGAAGATATAATGCATACCTCCACAATAGAAGAGGATGTCACGGAGGAGGGATCATGGAAGCTTTATTTCGATGGCGCCTCAAATGCCTTAAGGCATGGGGTAGGGGCAGTTCTGATCTCGCCCGAGAACGTCTACTATCCTTTCACGAGTCGATTAGAGTTCTTTTGTACCAACAATATAGCCGAGTACGAAGCATGTGTCATGGGGCTTCGTGCAGCCATCGAAAGGAGGGTCAGGGTCCTTCAAGTTTTTGGGGATTCGTCTTTAGTAATCTTTCAACTTAGGAAAGAATGGGAAACCAGAGATTCGAAGTTAGTCAAGTATTACGACCTGATCCAAAGACTAATCTAGAATTTCGAGAAAATCAGCTTCGCATACCTCCCTAGAGAAGACAACCAGATGGCGGATGCTTTGGCCACATTGGCCGCCATGTTCAAGGCAAGCACCGAAGCAGAAATGAGACCAATCGAAATGCAGACTTTCGACTCACCAGCCCATTGTTGCGCCTTAGAAGAGGAGGCGGACGGAAATCCTTGGTTTTTCGATATCCTCCAATTCATCAAGCTCCAAGTTTATCCCAGAGGAGCCAATGAAAATGACAAAAGGACCATAAGGAGAATGGCAGCGGGATACGTGTTAGACGGGGAGGTTCTCTACAAAAAGAGCAAAGACCAGGTATTGCTAAGATGTGTCAATGCTCAGGAGGCCAGGAATATTCTAGCCGAAGTACATGACGAATTGTGTGGAACCCATGCCAACGGTTTCTCTATGGCTCGCAAGATTATGAGATACGGGTATTTTTGGTCGACCATGGAAGGGGATTGTATCGACTATGCGAAGAAATGCCACAAATGTCAGGTGTACGCCGACAAGGTCCATTCTCCACCATTACCGCTGCACACCATGAATTCACCATGGCCTTTTGCTGTCTGGGGCATGGACGTCATCGGGCAAATTCACCCAAAAGCCTCTAACGGGCATCGTTTTATCCTCGTGGCCATCGACTACTTCACTAAGTGGGTAGAGGCGGCCTCCTACGCCAACATCACAAAGGCAACTGTGTGCAAATTCTTGAAGAAAGAAATCATCTGTCGATACGGTTTGCCGGAAAGGATCATCACTGACAACGCTACTAACCTAAACAACAAATTGATGGATGAGGTGTGTAAACAATTCAAGATCACCCATCACAATTCCACCACTTATCGCCCCAAGATGAATGGAGCAGTGGAAGCGGCAAATAAGAACATCATTTCAAAAACAACGGATACCTTCAAGGATTGGCATGAGAAGTTACCATTCGCCCTCTTCGCTTACCGGACATCAATACGAACGTCCACGGGGGCTACGCCTTACTCCTTGGTATACGGCTTTGAAGCGGTTCTGCCCATCGAGGTAGAAATCCCGTCGCTTCGAATCTTGAATGAAGTAAAATTAGAGGATGCCGAGTGGGTGCAAACACGGTTCGACCATTTGAACCTCATTGAAGAAAAAAGGCTGAAGGCCATCTGCCACGGTCAGATGTACCAGAGGAGAATGATACGAGCCCATGATAAAAAAGTTCGCTCGAGAGAATTTCGGGAAGAGGACCTAGTACTTCGAAGAATCCTACTTAATCAGAAGGACTCTCGAGGAAAATGGATGCCTAATTGGGAAGGCCCATTTGTTGTCAAGAAGGCCTTCTCTGGAGGGGCATTAATTTTAACAGAAATGGATGGAAACGAGCTAAAATACCCGGTGAATTCGGACGCGGTGAAGAAGTACTACGTATAAGAAGAAGCACTCCTTAAAGAAGGGAATACCCAAGGCGAAAACCCTTAAAAGGGCGCCTCCAAAAAAAGGGCTCACAAACAAACAAAAGGAGAAGAGGGTGGGGGAAAGGTCATGTTCAAGGCAAATCACGGACCCCGATACCTTTAAGCCAGAACTTTCGGTATAGTGCGAGGACTTTCAAGATCCAGCTTGGTCAATGGGTTCTCGGCCATTCACGCAACTAATACTTGAAGTCTTGTTTTGCTTTCATTCTTTTTGTTTTGTTTTTCGCTTTTTTTTCGTTTGCCATGACTTTTAAATCATCCAGGAATTATCAATAAAGTTATGTCTTTTCTTATCTTTCACCCAAGTGTTCCATGAGTATACTAAGGTAGGGATTATAACATGCAAAGGATTTCCTAGCATTACTATGATTTAACCTTTTAAAGAGTAGGTTGTCCAAAGGCAAGCACCAACGTCAATTACGAACAAGTAATCAAGAGAGCTCTAGCAAAAGTCAGTAAAACGTCTCCGGAGGGATAGGGGCACCACGAAAAGTCAAACCTAGTGAAAATAAAAAATCCCTAACAAAGATAGAAGAAAGTGGGGAGGCAAAAAGAGAGGAGACGCAATGGAAACCCGAAAGGCACTTTGCGAGTAAAGTAAAAATGAGAAAGACACTTCAAGACCACGGAAAAGGAGGAAGAAACTCAAAGCCAAGAGATTTTAGAGCAAAAGAGGAAGATACTCAAAGCTCGAGACAAAGACGTATGACATCTGCTCATCTATTTGAGCGTTTAGAGAATAGAATCCACCTATCCGTTCGGGTACCCGGAGAACTAAAATCCGCCTATCCATCCAGACCTCCAAAAAAAAGGGGAGAGAAGGTTCCAAAGTGAAAACCCGAAGGGGCACTTTGAAGCAGATAATTCCGTAAAAAAGGATCAAGAACAACGGTCCGGGAGAACCGAGAAGAGAGGCAATCAAAGCAAGAAGCAACACCAAAAGACACGATGTCGATAGAATTAATATAACTAAATGACTTGCAAACCCCAACCATGCATTACAAGTAATTAGGCATCTCTAGGTTAGGAGCATGCTAACTCATACCATCATAGCATTTTTATCTCTCTTCACAGATTTTTACCTCTTGGGATAAGGAGAAAACAATGAAGCGAGAACTAAAAAAAAAGACTTCAGGCGAAGCTTTTCAAGCCGCCGCTCCAGAATGTCAGGTGAAGCTTTCATGTTCGCCACCCAAGGATTTCGGATCAAACCTTTCAAGCTTACCCTCAGATTCCAGAATGAAGGACCCTACAGAGAAAGGATCCGAAGAGATTCCGTATAGGGGGAACGTATGGCTTCAGGATCTCGAAAACGGAAGGTCCCACAGAGAGGGGACTCGTAGATCCTTGATTTCAGAGAAGAGTTCGATAGAGAACGAACACTCGAAGAAAATGCAAAGGAAGAGGAGTTCTGTGGAGAAAGAACTCAGAATCCTAAAACCTTAGGTCTCAAAAGCGGAGGGTCCTACAGAGAAAGGACTTGGAGACCCTTGAAATACGAGGATGAAAGTTCTATATAGAAAGAACTATCACTCGAGGCATATGCCAAGAAAAGAAGTTCCGCAGAGAGAAAATTCTTGAAGGCTTCGAAGAGAAAGTTGCTTAGTCTAACGCGTGGTGGTCGGCAATAAGCCTACCAACAGGGAAGTGGGACAAAATTAGTGCTTATGGTCTTTGCTTTATTCTTGTTACACAAGTATAAGCAAAGAGGGGCAGCTGTAATCACTAATTTTATCCAAACCTTGAACACCTTCAAGTTTTTGTCAATATGGGCTTATTGGGCTTATTGGGCTGTTGGGCATTTAAGATAAAAAATAAAAATAAAAAAGAAAGAAAAACGAAAAGAGAAAGTATACACGTGTATATATATAAGTGTTGCTACTTAGCTATTAGTATTATTGTTATTATTATATATATAATTATACTAAAACTTCTTATTCATCTCCTTCACGACTATTTATTGCGTTTTTATACATTATTATTATTATTATTATTATTATTATTATTATTATTATTATTATACATTATCGGGTATCATTACTAGTATATTATTATTACTATTTATTATTTTCGGATATCATTATAAAATAAATAAATGGATAAATAAAGAAAAACCCAAAATATGTTAGAATTAAATAAACACAGCCCACTTTGATTAAAAAAATATATATATACAAGTCCATCAGATAAAACAGTCCATTAAAAAATTACAAGCCCAAAAAAAAAGCCCAACATTAAAAAAAAAAACCTAACACCCTTATCCCTTATGTGCAACCGCCGCCTCATCATAGCCGTTGGATCTGGCCGCGATCCAACGGTTCAGATCGCACCGGAAGAAACCCTAGAGAGGAGCTCTCCTTATCCCGCGCGCCGCTACACCACAGCCGTCAGATCTGCCTTAGATCTGACGGTCCAGATGAGGCCCAGAAACACAAACCCTAGGGAGGCCCTTTATCCATCGCGCCGCACACTCGCTGCCGTCCAATCTGGGCGAGATCAACGGCCCAGATCGTGTCTGAAGGAAACCCTAATGAGGGTATTGATCCGCGTCGCACGCCTCCCCCACCGTTAGATCAAGATCTGATCTAACGGACCATATTGGTGCGTGCTCTACATCGGACGTCTTTTCGTATTCCACGCGCACGTCCATAACGATCCGGCTCCCACCACGCGCACGTAGCCATGCCCGTGACCCCTCGTCTGCACGCCTCTGCCATTCTGCCCCGCCGCGCACCCTCGGCCGCCCCTATGCTAACACCATTTTGGGGCGGTTTCGTCATGCAACATAAAAGAAAAAAAAGAATTAGAGACCCAAAAATGTAAACGGGTACATGAAAAAGAGAAATGTCAAACAGACAATGAGAAAAGAGGGAGAGAGAGGATTCATATTGTCTGGCTTTTTTCTATGTAATCCGGGTATAAAGGAGCCCGAAGAACAACTTGTAATGCTTCTTCTAGGGAGAAAAGAAGAGGATTTTCAAAGCAATAGAAAAAAACTCATATTTCCAGAGGTACCAAAAACTTTAATATTCAATCCGATGCATGCATGAACAATAAAGAGGGTTTTTGTTTTTTTACCTTTCGAAAGTTTCTTTTCTTCCTCCTTCTGATTTTTTCTGGTGCCGCCGGCAATAAGCCTTAGGTTTCCGCTTCGGAAACCGTCGGGTGAGCCACCGGAGCCATCACGTTACCCCTCCTGATCTTTGCATTTCCGGCAACAAGCCTCTGGTCTCCATCTCGGAAACCGACGGGTGAGCCACCGGAGTCACCATACGACTCTTTTCTTTTTTTCTTAAGATTCGAAAGAAAGGAGTTTTTGGGGCTTTGTCTCTAGGTTTTTTTTTTGTGTTTTTGAAGAGAAAGTGGGGGGGGGGGGCTGTTTTCTTTTTTTTTGGATTTTTGAGGTTACCGGTGCCGGTTAGCGGCCGACGGCGCCGGAAAGGTTCTTTTTTTAAAACCTTAATCGGGCAGATGCATAGAGGAAGGATGAGATTTTTTTAGGGTTTTCTGAAATATCCAAAAGAGGCAAAAGGGGTTAAAAAACGGTATTTATACCACTTTATTTTTTTAAAACGGTTTAATTCTCTTTTAAATCCCTCCGCGTTTCTATATTTCTACCAAAGGGGCTTCCATTTTTTGAAATCACGTCCTTGGTCACTGTTGTTTCAAACCTTTTTGCAATTTCGTCCCCAAATGTATTTTAGCCTTCGCCGAATGGCTTAATATCCATTTCGGTCCCTCCAGGTTACGGTTTTTTTGTTTTGGTCACTGTTTTAATGATTCAATGTTTGTTTTTTATGGTTTATTCCTTTAATCAGTCCCTATAAACAGTCCCGAATTAATTTTAGCCACTTTCAGATTTACTTTTATTTTTTATATCTTTGTTCATGCATTTAAATGCCTATGTTCATATGCTTTTTTTATGCAATATCTATTTCATGCATTTATTTTGTATATTTGTTCATGCATTTAAATACCTTTGTTTATATGCTTGTTTTTTTATGCTACATTTATTTCATGCTACATTCATGTTTATTTATTTTCGATATATATGTGGTCATGTATTACACTAAGTTGCATCCGGATTTTTAAATTGCAATGCGAGTGTCTCTTTATTCGGGAACGAACGAGGCCAGTACCAGTCGTAGTGGTGGTGGTTCGGACATTCTTTCTCGAATATTAAGATCTTTAAAATTTACTCGCTCGTATAACCAAATTAAGATACGATTCGTCACTTTAATTCGCAGAATTTAATATTAATTAAGCGGTAATATTTTTTGTACCAATTTTCGGGCACGACGGGGGTGCTCA
Organism: Hibiscus tridactylites; assembly: GCA_958450335.1. Lineage (NCBI taxonomy): Eukaryota > Viridiplantae > Streptophyta > Magnoliopsida > Malvales > Malvaceae > Hibiscus > Hibiscus tridactylites. Next base: position 81,272,859 of record OY288274.1, on the reverse strand, counting down.
TCCTTCCTCGCGTGTAACCGACTCCCGAACCCGTTTTCAAAAAGAATCTCTGGTTTTTTATTCCGGTGTCCGGTCTACCATTTTTAAATGGCCGGTGGCGACTCCTATTTTTTACAAACCCGATTAAATTTTCAAAAACCATTAAAACCCGGTTCTTCTAAGTGACACCGAGGTATTTTTTTAGTCGCAACAATATCTTTTGTAACATAGTTGGTTATTAAATCGAATTAGATATATATATATATATATATATAAGACATCCAATTCGATAGGAAATGAACTAATCTATTCGAATTAGGTATTACTAATGAATTTAGAAATTAAATATATGATTCACATGTACATGATAATTTGTATGCAAATGGTATTTTAGTTAGATTGGATTATAGATTAAAGATTGATATTCGAATAGTATGAGCCCACATTAGAATCGATAGAATGATAAAATGATAATTGATATATCAAATGTTTTATGATAGAATTGATATGATTATTATACATGTGTATTGTTGAGTATACGATGGCCATGTATGTATGTTGTATTCGAATAAAAAAAATGTTATACGAATTTGATAACCCTTCCGCTGCCTAATAATACGATTCTGTTATAAGTTTTAATATAACGCTCCTTGCCCCTAATCCGGGTGAGGGGTGTTATATAGGGGGAGTATGATTCTGTTAAAATGTGCTTAGAACTGCTCATTCATCATTTGCATACCTTTAGGAGGTGTTAGAATCGAGCTTTTGGTTGTTCTTTAGGCCTAAAATGTAGTTCTGGGCTTAGGGTATCGATACGACTCTACGCGTATCGATACATGTACTTCACTAGCTTCTCAGACTTCATTTTACCTTAAACGGGTATCGATACGGTTAAACCCGTTTCGATACGAGCTGCAATCGTTTTAATACGGATTACATCTATTTCGATTCAATCCTTCAACGGGCATTTTTATGGGAATTACGTTTTTACCCCGTATCGATACACCCTCAGGCGTATCGATACGCGATTGAGCAGACTGCTTTAATTTGGCATTTAAAATGTTCAACTTTTACCAAAACTAAAATTCCTCAAAACCCTAAAAACCCTAGTCGTTTTCAGCCTATAAATAGGCTCTTCCCCCCTCATATTTTCACACCACAACTCAAAAACATCAAGAGGGTTTCAAAACAAGCAAAGCTCTAAAACTTTTTCATCAATTTGGTGCTAGGCTTTTCTTCCATTCTTCTCTAATCACTATCAAGGTAAAACCCTTTCTTTTTCTTTTTTATTTATTTTCGTTTTCAATTTTTTTTGTTTTTAAAATTTTGTTTTGTTTTTCTTCTTTACCAAACTTTATTTTAAAATCTCTTTTCAAAATTATGCTTTAATTTTTTTTACCTTGATTTTTGATTTTTCAATGAGTTGAATGAAGAGATCTTAATGCATACATTTGTTTTCTAGTTCATGGCACCTTCTAGGAAGAGAACACATCTTAATGAAACCGGTGAATCATCCAATACCGGTGAGAGTGCTCGTCCGAATTTCACTCAAATCTATCAACACTCTTTTCAATCCCAAGAAGTTCTCACCTATTTTCGGCAATTCCAAAACTACAAGATCCGTCCAGAAAGGGTAATCTCTATTCCTTTTCTTGACTCGGAGCGATTCAAGTTTGCATATCTACCTTTGCTCCAACAATGGAAGTTTATGGATTTTCTCTCCATTCCCGGGTTTTATTTTCGTATTTTGGTTTTAATCTTTTATGCAAATGCCAAATGTTGTGCTAATCGTGATGGGGTTGTTACCGCGGTTAATTCCTATCTTATGGGTAAGAAAATCATTATAGATGTCAAATCTATTTGTGAGGTCTTTAAGTTGGAGGATGAAGGCCTTGAAGATGAGAATGCTCTTGGCCATATTCTTAGTGGATCCGTCACCGCCCTAAATGCTCAAGATCGGATCCTCTATTTGATGGTCTCTTGGTGGTTTAGGCCCTCCGGAGTGAAGTAATCTACCATCTATCAAGTGGATGACTTTTGGATTCGATGCTTTCGTGAGAGATAACGTCCGAACCTTGCTCGTATCATGTTTGCAGAGATCGTCTATCTTGTGGGACATCGCCACACCACCCTTGTCACTTCCTTCACCTATGGTACGGTCCTAAGCTACTTCTTCCTACAAAAGGAGATTAATTGCTCGCATGACTACCCATCTCCCCTCACCGATCCCATCGATGAATGCTCTCTTGTAAGGGGTAAGTTCCATTATTTTAATGGTAATTGGTTACGTCTATCCAAGCTACCTACCGAGGCCGCGGAACAATTTGTTAATCCAAAAGTTGAACAAGCTCCTCCTCCTCCACCTTCCATGGATGCTCTAATGACTTTCCTCAATGAACAATTCACCGGATTGCGTACGGATATGGCTTCGGGGTTTACCACAATTGATACTCGTTTCACAAGCCTTGAAGAACGCATGACGAATGTGGAGAATCGCCTCACCTCTCTCGAAAGCGATCACAATTCTATGAATATCTCTCTCACCGCTTTCCATGATGAGTGGCGTAATAGCATGAGGAATGATGATCCAATTGTGGATGAAGATGAAGATGATGATGAAGGCGACGATGATGCATAGTAGCCTTTCCTTGCATTCCATGCATATCATCTAAGATATTTTATTTATGCATCTTTGCTTCATGTTTTTAGGATTAAATTTACTTTATTTTAAACCTATGCTTTGATTTTCTGTTGTTTTGGATTTTTAAGTTGATGTTATGCTTTATTTGAACTTAATGATAATTATGTTGCTTGCCTATTTATACCTTTTTGCCTAAGTTATGCACTTTACATTGTCTTAATTATTTTTGATCTAACAAAAAGGGGAGAGGGAAGCTCACAACACTTAAAAATTTTGATTTTCAACTTAGAAGTTACCTAGCTCATATTAAGGGGGAGTTAATTTTGCAAATTTTTTCAAAGTGTCAAAATTTGCAAGTTTTGGTTTTGTTATATCAAAAAGGGGGAGATTGTAAAACCTATGTTTGATTTTGATATAATTAAATTGATAAGGATCAAATTGAAAACTTGAAATTGATTTCTAAGTCCCCTCAATAAGTTTTAAATCACCAACACTTTAAAACTAATTTGAAAAACTCAAACTCTAAATATTTTCTAAGTGTTCCAAGGCCAAAGTATTGAAAACCGTCCAGGTGTATCGATACGCTTCCAGCCGTATCGAAACCTTTTTTACAAAGTTGGCTACTGGAAAGACGTGTTTCGATACGCCCCTCACCTTATCGAAACAACGTATCGAAATAGATTGCATCTGTATCGATACGCCCCTCTATAAAATTGAAGAAGTTTGAATGGTGTACCGATACGGCTTTACCCGTATCAATACGGTTTTAATTGATTTTTTAATTCGAAGTGTTTTAAATGTATTCGACCGTTGGTGTCAGTTGTTAGGTAACCAACATTTAAAATGGCAGTTGACCCGTATCGATATGGTAAACCCTCGTATCGAAACAGAAACTTCCAGTGAGCTAAGTTGAGAAAAAAAGGTATCAATACGGTCTTATCTGTTTCGATACACTCCATGTCCCGTACCGATACACCTACGTGCGTTTCGATACCCCCTCTTTATTATGTACAACGACTTTTTCTTTTTTGAGACAGGTATCGATATGGCTCCCCATGTACCGATACAGATAGCTGTAGAAGTACATTTATGGTGGAAAGAGAGGGTCCCAACGGCTCTATTCAATTCCCTAACCACCCAAACGACTAAAATTGATAGAGGATGTATAAATTGAAGCTCTTTGAAGACCAACGACTACTATTGCATTAAAGACAAACATCCAAGCAAAAATCCAACCTCAAGTGTGCTTATTTTCCAATTTCTTGTAATCCCCAAATTGAGTTGTATCCAATTCTTATTATATCTTCAAATTTGGGTTGAGTGTTGCACTTCAAGGAACAAAATTGTATTTGAGAGATATACTTCTTGTCCAATTTCTTCTTTGTTCATTTGTGAGGGTTTGGTCAAATTTTGGGTAGAAAATTTGACCGGTTGTGTAAAAGTTACCTTATAAGCCTTGAAAGGGGGAAGAACAGATAATGAATTGTTGAAATCCTTAGTGGTAGCTAAGGTAGTGGATGTAGAGTTCATTTGGAACTTGAGCCACTCTAAATTCTTTGTTCTTCATTTTTAATTGCCCATTCACTCCCACAAAGTTTTTAAATCTCAATTCACCCCCCCTTGGTCTTGATCATTCAATCGATCCACTCAACAAACCTAAATCTCTAACCATAGTACCCCAATTTCTAACCATAAAGTCTAATTTCTAACTATAAACCCTAAATTTTAAACCTCTGTACTTAAACCCATAAACTATAAACCCTAAATTGAAACCACAAACCCTATAATTAAGGCACTTGCAAAAACAAAAAAGTTTTTTCACCGTATGTGTATGAGATAATAATCATTATATATATATAGGATATGATTCGTTTACACAGCGTAAGAGTTTTAAACTTTTACACCTTTTTTGGATTGTTGGATGTGTGAAATGAATAGTTGAGATTAACAGTAGGATATGTGAAGATTATCATTTGAAAAAAAAAAGAGTTAATCTCAACCATTCATTTCACTCATCCAACGATCCAAAAAACGTGTAAAACTATGAGTTTTACATTGTGTGTAAGGTGGATTCTAACCATTATATATATATATATATATATATATATATATATATATATATATATATAGAGAGAGAGAGAGAGAGAGAGAGATTAATAGTAGGATATGTGAAGATTATCATTTGAAGAAAAAAATAAAGAGTTAATCTCAACCATTCATTTCACTCATCCAACGATCCAAAAAACATGTAAAACTATGAGTTTTACATTGTGTGTAAGGTGGATTCTAACCATTATATATATATATATATATATATATATATATATATATATATATATATATATATATATATATATATATATATAGAGAGAGAGAGAGAGAGAGAGAGAAATATTAACAGTAGGATATGTGAAGATTATCATTTGAAGAAAAAAAAATAAAGAGTTAATCTGAACCATTCATTTCACTCATCCAACGATCTAAGAAACGTGTAAAACTATGAGTTATATATATATATATATATATATAGAGAGAGAGAGAGGGGGGGGGGGGAGGGAATGAATGACCGAGATTAATAGTAGGATATGTGAAGATTATTGCTTGAAAAAAAAGTAAGAAGTTAATCCTAGCCATTCATTTCACCCATCTAACGATACAAAAAACGTGTAAAATTCTGAATTTTACATTGTGTGTAAGTTGATCCTAACCCTATATATATATGGTTACACAATTTAAAAGTTTTTAAGTTTTACACGTTTTTTTGGACCGTTGCATAGGTGAAACGGATGAATGAGATTAATAGTAGAATATGTGAATATTATCACTTGAAAAAAAAAGTGAGTTAATCTTAGCCATCCATTTTCCCGTCCAACGATCTAAAAAATTTGTAAAACTTAAAAACGTTTACACTGTGTAAGTGGATCATATATATATATATATATATAGAGAGAGAGAGAGAGAGAGAGTAAGAGTTTTAAAGTTTTACACATTTTTTATATGGGTGAAATAGATGACAGAGATGAGCAGTAAGATATGTGAAGATTTTTACTTAAAAAAATAAAGAGTTAATTTCAGCTATCTATTTTACCCATCCGACGATCTAAAAACCATCTAACTCTTTATATACATATAAAGAATAAAAGAGTGAGGATTAAGATCTACTTATGCCATATAAAATTCAATCCCTTTCTCACATCTTTTAAACAGTTAAATAATGGTAAATAAATGGCTATGTATATATATATATATGTATGCATCCTTTTATTCTAATTGGAGTAAAAAATATAAAACAAGTTGATTGCTACTCTATGTTTTGAAGCTTAAAATAGAAGTGAAAAGGGAAAACTGTTAAAAACATATTCGTCAAGTCGTCACTCGTCAACGGACGCGCAGAAATTGGAAATCCCTCCTCTGCTTCTCAGGAACCTCAAGCAGCCTCTTCTTCCGATTGTCCCACCATGGCGGAATCCGATGAGAGATCTCCGCTGTACACTTCTAGCGTTATGCGTTTTCTAGAAGGCGTCGGGATTTCCAATCCCATACCGGAAAACTACAGTTCAGAAGACTTCTATTCCGATCTCTTATGTAACCACCTCAAGGTCGACACCGTCCGACGTGGCCACGTCACCTGCTTCACCACCGTCAAGCCCACCATCACCGTAATTCTTTCGGATGTTTCCCTGTTTAATCGAACTTATCATATTAATTTCCCGTTCACTTTATTGAGGGGGTTTGTTTTGCAGAATTCTTTCGGTGGGTTACACGGAGGTGCAGTTGCAGCAATAGCAGAAAGAGTGGCGACGGCGACGGCCAGAACAGTGGTGGGTGAGGACAAGGACATGTTTCTTGGTGAATTGGCCATGTCTTATCTCTCTTCCGCTACCATAGATGTGAGTTTAGTTCTTTAAGATTCCAATTTCCGATATCTGATTTTTGTTAATCCTAAATGTAATTCTATTGAAAATAAATGAACCCTAGAATGCCTGCCAAATTGATGTTTGAATGATGCTAATGCTATAAACTTTAAGATGTTTAAATGATTCCTCATAGACTATGTTAATTGGAGCAATACCAATCTATGTTACTCCGACACGGGATAGGCGGATCGGACATTCAGACACATATATGATCATATTCCGCTACTTATGTCCGAATACGTAATGAATATAAATGTCGAACATGAATACTTCAGGCACGGTCTTCTTAGGAGCTTACTTCTGAATTTCGCCCGAGGCGTTGCTTGACATTCCCTTGCATCTTATATGAAGATTATGGATAAAAATATAGCTACATTTCTATCAATCATCTCAGACACTATTGTTTATTTGCATTCTTGATTATTTCTTCGCGGTTTTCACCGAATTCAAATGTCGTGCAGGCAGAGTTGATTGTTGAAGGATCTGTGGTTAGAAGTGGAAGGAATTTAACTGTAATCGTGGTCGAATTCAGAATGAGGAAAACCGGGAAACTGGTTTATTATAGCCGTGCTACCTTCTATAATTCACCACTCATAGCTAAGCTATGAAGTATGGCTCTGCTGGTATTGAAACTCCTGCAAGACTTCTATTTCTTTGTGTTTGTATTGCCACATAAATATTATTATGCTGTAATCATGTACCAATAATCGAGTTAATGAAAGCGGCTGCGACAGAATCAAACTATCTGAAGCGCGCGAGTTTCATTTGCGAGCCCGGTGAAGACAATGTCACTTGCAGCTGCTCTGAAAGTGTCGCTGGCTGCCGAGATCACAAACTGTACAATAAAATGATATGCAAAAACTATTTGTGAACAAACATGTTAACAACTACAAAGTCCATCACAATGCAGTAGCTAAAGCATTTTATGCTTTTTCGACGTACCAAGTGATGTTGTCTTGCCGGCTGCCGCCTCCATTAACGCCAACAATCATGATCACTGCCGGCTTCCTGATAGCATCAAAGAGTGTTCATCAAGAGAAACAAACAACAGCAGGATGGAACATGAAGTAAATTCAAAATCCGAAAGGCGAAAAACCCGAATCCGAGTTGAAGCTCGGTGTTAGTCCCCTTTGTTGTTAAGAGATCCAACACACTCTTCTTCAATGCATCCTAAATCCATAATCGACTCACCATTTTCAATATCTATAACCTCATTAAATAAAACACTTCACTAACTAAATCCAATAAAAAACATTGAAAAGTATTTGCGGAATTCCTGAATTAACCTTTATTTCATTTCCAGATTTCAGTTTTCCACTTAGAATATCCTCCCGCAAGCTCTCCACTGTTTTAATAGTAATTCTTGGCCCAAAATCGGATACCAACAAAGCCTGCAAAATCAAATTATAAATAAATAAATAAATTTATTCATCTTCCGATCTTTTTTAACTGCTTCTAACATTTAAACAATGAATAGAGAAGAGAAAACCTCTTCAAGTTCATCGAGGACGCGATCGGTGTCGGCGACGTTCCAGTATAGTAACAGTTCATCAATGACGGCGAGGTAAAACAGTTACTTGTTAGTTAAAAGCTAACGAAAGAGTGATGTGATCGTTAAAGTAAAATTTGTATAATTACACATTTGGTCCTTGCTAGTTACCTATTATATCATTTTAATCATAATTTTAATTTAAATAAATAAAATTAATCAACAAATCTGGTGATGACACCAAATATCTAATTTTAAAAATAAAAATATGTTTAACTTAGTTTAAAAATATAGAAACCATATATCTAATTTCATTTTAAATCTTGCTTTAACTATACGTTAAATATATTTAAAATATATTTAAATTAATTCTTTGAATTGGTTAAGTGGTTTGTATGATTTTATACATTTCAAGTGATTTAGGTTCGAGTCCCCTTGCAACCATTTTTAATTATTTATTCCCTAGCATTTACTACATTATAAGATATATAAAAACTGGTGCAATCTATTTCATTAAGAATGGATTAGTGCAGTGGTAAAGTCATGGATTATCGCTTATGAGGTTATGGGTTTAAACTCCATGTCAAGCACTTTCCCTTTATACTTGAATTAATTTTATTTATTTAAATTAAAATTAGGACTAAATTGATATAATAGATAACTAACAAGGACCAAATGTGTAATTATACACATTTTACTTTAACGGTCACGTCACCTTTTCGTTAGCTTTTAACAGCCGGTGGTCAAAATATGTCCATTTAAATAGTTGGGTGGTCGAATTTTGATTTTTTTAATTGGGTGGTCAAAACATGTCGCGGCTAATAGTTGGGCGATTACTGGGGTAGTTTACCCTTAAAATATTTATTTATTAGTTCATACATATGTTTTCATGAGAGGAGTACATACTTGTTGCATTTTTTTTTAACTGAGATTTTGTTCTAATTAATTCTCTTAGTTAGGTTTTTAATGAGACGACATGTTATGTGTATAAAAAATGTGTGTATTGTTTTTCTTCATTAAGAATTTTTTCTCACGAGATTTATATTTTAATAAATTTTAACGAAATACATTATTTTTATAGACATCCAAGGAGGATTGTTATGGATATTAATTTGTATGGATGTCCATCACGATAAGAACTCTATCTAGGAGTTTAATTTATTTATCATTAAAAATGTAATATTTATTAGAATTAAAATTTCATATAATATTTAGTTATTATGCCTAGAAATAAAGGATTTAGAAAATGTTTTGTACACGATTTTATATTCAGAATAAATGCAACTCCCTCTCTTTTTTTAACTAAGATTTTGTACAAATTAATTCTCTTAGTTAGGTTTTTAATGAGACGGCATGTTATGTGTATAAAAAATGTGTGTATTGTTTTTTTTCATTAAAAATTTTTTCTCACAAGATTTATATTTTAATAAATTTTAACAAAACACATTATTTTTATAGACATCCAAGGAGGACTGTTATGGATATTAATTTGTATGAATGCCCATCACGATAAGAACTCTGTCTAGGAGTTTAATTTATTTATCATTAAAATGTAATATTTATTAGAATTAAAATTTCATATAATATTTAGTTATTATGCCTAGAAATAGAGGATTTAGAAAATGCTTTGTACACGATTTTATATTCAGAATAAATGCAACTCCCTCTCTTTATTTCTCATCTCTCTCGTTAATGTTCTCCGTTACTTTATTAACAACTCTATATTTGTGTTCGATGAAATTCATTTTATTTTAACAAATAAATTAAAAAAACAATATAAGCCAATAATTTATATACAATTTTAAATATTTTTATATACTACTTATACTATCCATTATATTCAAATCTCTAAATCAAAGATTATATATTTAAACATATTTAAAAAGGAAAATTCTACAACGGGCGACGAACACCGCTGAACACCAATAACGATGAACACCGCTGAACACCATTAAATTTTTTAAAAAAAACTAAAAATCACAAGGACTAAACTTATAATTAAAATTATTTTTTAAAAAATAAAAATTAAATATAATAAATTTGTTATATTTTTTATAGTATTAAAAATTGATATGTTTGAATTAAATATTCCCAAATTTCCCAATATCATAAACCCAAATATCCCGACCCTTTGAATTGCTGCTGTCGGCGTCGCTCCTCCCCCGCTGTGATCCGGCCGACTTGTCTCGCCGGCGTCCATCCAGGCCTCTCCGTCGTTCCGCCGCTCGCCGCCTACTGTGTGCATTGTTTCAGCCGTGAAAAGGTAAGTTCTTTCCCTTTCTTTTATCGTCGATATTGGTCGGCCACACCAGCCGTCGCCGGCTGTTTTTGGCCTTCGTCCGTCATCCCCGGCCTAGCCTCGACGAACTAAACCCCATCATCGGCAGCCCCAAATCCCAAATCAGAAACCCTAATTTTTGAATTCCCCAACTTCGTAAACCTAATTAGAAACCCTAATTTTGAAATTAGGAACCCTAATTCAGAAATTTAAAACTTTAATTGTGAAATTAGGAACCCTAATTCAGAAATTTAAAACTTTAATTGTGAAATTAGGAACCCTAATTCAGAAATTTAAAACTTTAATTGTAACACCCGTGTTTTGGGGCTAGGAGTTAGTCGGGTTTGTAGTCCGAGTCAATAAAATTAATTAAAATAAATTAAACTTAAATTGTGATGTAATTGAGCTTTATTAAAGAGGGAGGGACCTATGTTGCAATTTTCCTCAAAAGATTTTAAAAGGGATGACAACTTTTGAAAGTTGTCATCTTCTCCCATTTTCCCATTATTTCCAACGTGAAAACACTACACCCACTTTCAAACTCTCTCAAATTTTTAAGTTACTATCCCCTTTGATTTCTTCATCAATTCAAGGGCGTTTTTAAAGGTAATCACATATTTGAACTCTCATCTCCATTTCCTATTAATCCATGGTCATTGATTTTAAAATCATGAACTTTTGAAAATTAGGGTTTATATCAAAGTTTGGATTTTTAAGGGGTTTTTCATTTTGTTTTGACAAATTGAGTTGGGGCTTTGTTTAATCATGTTAAAATGCACATTATATGTTGAAATGGAGAATTTTGGATGAAAATCCGAAATGGGTTTTTGAGACAAATTTTAAGGTGCCAAAAAGTTGATTTTTGGTGGGTTTTAGGTTGTAATTAGAGGGCTGATGGTTTATGTATACTAGGAAGATGTTTTGGAACCTTTTAGATGTCATTTGGGTGTTTAAAAACATGATTTTCTGCTGGGTAAAATTTGAGTACGAAAATGGGATTTTTGGAGGGTTTTGGGTGAGTTTTGGGGGTTGTTTTAGGTGGGAGTTGATAGCCCAATGGTAGTACTATGGTTAGGAATTGATTTGGGACCATTTGTGGGTGTAAAGGGAATTGGAAACATGGATTTTGGAAGAGGTATTGGGGCTGTCCGAAATTGCTAAGTTTGGGGTTTGGTCATGTCTTGCGACATTGTAAATTGTATTTGAATTGTGTTTCGGATTGGTATTTTGAGGTTGGGCTGATTTGAGGTTGTTTGAATTGTATTGAGGTTGTTTAGAAGCAAGAATTTGAGTCGGCGAAGCATCGGGAAGAAATCCGGAAACTTGAAGGTGATGATTGCTTGGTATTTGAGCTTGGAGGTGGAGGTGAGTGGTTAATGTTTTTAAATTGGTTTTTAAGTGGTTGGTTCAAGCATGTGGACTAGGTTGGGTTTGGTAGACCCACCTAGAGTTAGGATTAGGGTGGTAGCCTAATCCTAAATTTTAGTTAGAGACCTTGGATGTACTATTTAATTATTGTTATGCCTCATGATAATTATGTATAATGTGATACACATGTATGTGAAAGTATGGCTTAATGTATGGATTTTATATGCATGTTGATGACAAATATAATGTGGATATATAATGAGATAATTTTTCGGATGACATACATGTGGTGTTGGTTTGTGAAATGAGGTTATGATGTGGATTGCATGATTTTGGAGAATCATGATGAGTACGTGCTAAGTACGGATATTATGTTGAAATTGATATTGTAAAAGGTTGTGGAATTTGATTTATATTGGCACTAGTATGCTTGGGTACAATGATCGATCATTAGGATGAGTGTGCACACAAATTGAGTCAATACGTACGTGGCCTTGGTGGCGTTAAGGCACCAAGGAGGAGTACGGTAATGTAATATTCCACCGGAAGCTTTTATATATTTCTACGTGATGATGAGTGGAATCCCATCCGTAGGGCATGTGGTGATGAGTGGAATCCCGCCCATGCAAGGACCGGTGATGAGTGGAATCCTACCGAGGTAATGTTGTTGTTGGAAATGCGTTCCAACGGGTTATCCGCGTATTCGGGTCATAGTTAGGTGCCAATATGAGGTTGTATGTGTATACCAATATGAGATTATGTACATGTGCTTATATGATACAAAATGTGATGCCCTTTATGAATTGATATATGATGTGGTTAATGCATAGAGTTATGTATCTTTGTACGTTGAGCTTATGGGTTGTTGAGCATGGCATAATGTTGACTACATGTTCATGCATCATGTTCATTTTGGGCTTGGCGGATCGGAGGTAAGATCATGCATTTCATTTTGGAAATTGCTCGTGCTTAGACCCTGCATTGTCGAAGGTTTGTTTTATGAGCTTACCCTCACTAAGCTTTTATGCTTACGCTCTCTTTTGTTCGACAATGCAGATTAATAGCTTGTGGGTGGCAAGGGCAAGGAAAGGTCTCCAAGTGCTGCTATGGTTAGCTCAAGTATGATCTTTGAACTGTAGATTGTAATAGTCAAGCAATGGGATAGGTGTTATTGATTTGAGTTAATGTTGGATGTTTAAGAGCATGTTTAAACTCCTTAATTATGTTGTTTTTGATTGGCTTGTCGATGCCATGTTTGGATTGTAAATCATGTCTAAATTGCTTATCATGTGTGTTGGTCATATGCCTTGTGAGAATGCCTAAGTGTATGGATGTTGAAGCATGAGACCTTATGTGCTTGTTTGCCTTCTTTTGAACGAATGCATGATTTCCTTGGTTGATTGAGGTATGCTCATGTTGGGTGTCATGTATGAATAGTTTATGGTTAATAGATGTTGTATGAATGCTTGATTGGGTATAGGGAGGTCTTAAATCGCATCTAGGTTCGAGTCTTGTATGTTTTTGCTGAAATTGGGAGTCTTGCAGTGTAGGGCGTATCGATACGCCTAAGGGCTGTATCGATACGGCCTTGCCTAAAGGGCACAATTTTGGCTGGGCGTATCGATACACGGGAGTGTATCGATACGGTCCCAACTCTCTGAAATTCAGGTTAGGCTGGGCGTATCGATACACGGGGGCGTATCGATACCCTCTTAACTCTCTGGAATCCTGAGGAGTTGTGGAGTGTAGGGCGTATCGATACGGGGTTCATGCGTATCGGTACGGTTCAACCTAGTTGACCAAGAGGTGTTGACCGAGAAGGGCGTATCGATACGCTCGAGAGCTGTATCGATACGGCCTTCTTGTCTTGACCTTAGGGTGTTGACCTTGGTCGAGGCGTATCGATACCCTCTGAAGGTGTATCGATACGGCCCGCTTAAAAAGGATAAACGAGTTGTTTTAATGTGCTGATTTGGTTGGTCGTTGATATATCATTCGTGTTTCCGCTGTCGTACTTCACATAGGACTTAATAATGCATTTAGACAAGATTAATTAAAAGAAAAAAAATAGGGTCGCTAACCGAGGGGGAACCTTAACGGGTTTCGCTTCGGTTTTTCCCGTGTGGCCCACTCGGACCGGTCATCCGGCCAGACCGGGACGAGGGGGTTACATTAATAGTGAAATTAGGAACCCTAATTCAGAAATTTAAAACTTTAATTGTGAAATTTTGAACCTAATTTTAAAATTTTCTAAATAACTCAATTCTAGAATTATTCAAAATAAGAATCCTAATTACAAATTCTCCAATTACGTTGAAGATTGTGCATTCTTGAACTCCTTGTGATCAGAATTCAATGATTAAAAGAGTAGTTAGAATCAGTTTATAGAAATCTGAATTGTATCAACTTTAAATTTGTTCTTTCAAATATTTTCTTTTTAAACTATGTTCAGTGTACAAATGGGTGGGCAGGATTAAGGATATAGGCAAGACGGTGCGTAAAATTTATAGAACATTCTAGTAAATGTGAAAGAAATAAAAACAATATTTGATCCTTATAGTTATAGAATTAGGAAGTTCTCTTTTTGTTGATATTAAGTTGATTGTAATGGTTATAAGTCCTTTTTTCACAGTATTTGATTCTTTGTTGTGTATTTTTCCTACACTTTAGTCATTTTGTTTTGGTTGACATGTTCACATTGTGGTCCATGTGATTTTATTTACCTATGACCTTGCTATCTTTATTGTATGCTTTAGGCTTTGAAATAAAAACATATTGAAAAGTTTTAATTAAAGAGGTTAAGCAAATGTCATCGATGACGGGAAGTGAGTATAGAAGATCAAAGAATCTGTATTAAACGATTCAATGACTTTTAAATTTGATGCACATTTATTTTAGAAGATTGTGCATTCTCCAATTACAAATTCTTGAACGTGTATGTTTTTTTAGAAGCTGTATATTTCTTGTTTCACTAGTAGATAGCGCTAGTGTTTCCTTTCTTGTTGTTATGATTCTATTTTAATTATATGGTTCAGTTTTTCGGTAGATAATAAGTTGTTGTTATGATTCTATTTTTCTTTTAGTTATTTTCTGTTGTTTCTTAATATTTTAATTTCTCCAATTTCATAAACTTAATTTAGGGTGACTGCAGTAGATGGTTGATCTAGTGGGATATTAACGGTTTGTAATAGAATTAAATTAGTCTTAGCTTTCAGTAGGTTCTAGTTTGAGAAGCAATTTCTATTAAATTTTAAGTACAGTCCAACCATGAGTTCTTCAATGAAGCTATAGTAATCAAAAGAGGAGGAAAAAATGGACTGCAAACAGATCCAACTATGATACAACAAAAAATTGCAATTCTTAAGTTTTGATCAAGCTTGAAATATCAAAAACTCACTAACCTGGTGTAGTTAGCAGTCTCCAAATTCTATATTTTTAAACTTTTTAGTAAGAAGTAAGTAGAATCCTTGTTTTGAACTTGAGAAAATCGTACAATGGTGTATAAGTTCAAATAGGATATTTCGATGCTAGAAAATTTATTGGCAGAGTAAAGATACATGGGACCTTAGGGACTGTTTGGTAAGAAATTAGAGGTTACAGCTTGTTATTAATGCTTGGTTAAATTGTTTGATATAATTAGATAAATAAGGGGATGATCTAAAGAAGCATAAAGTATATCATGTGGTGGAAAGGCAAAAAAGAATTGCGATTTGCGATCATAATTAGCTTGGATGGTGATATGTTATGCAAATGTTTGCTTAGTTTGAGAGTAACTGTATAATTTATGGCTCATTCTTTGCAAGTTCGAATGAAAGAAGAAATTGCTATATATTATGGAAAACTTTATAATTGAGATTAAGATACTTATGTGTGACTTTGTACAATTGCTTATTGATTAAGTATGTGATTAATTTTACCCCAAGCTAAAGCTCACTTGTTCGATTCAATGGATGGAAAAATTTATTTCTTGAACTTGGTTGCTCTTTTGTGGATTTACTTTTTTTCCCTGCCTTGTTTCATTGGACTGGCCTCGGTGGCATTCTATGAGTGGTTGACATTTTGTTTGGTTGAAAACTAGAAGGACGATCCCCTGAAAATTATAGAGTTTACTTGAGTTGTTAGAATTTCATGTAATTGGTCATAGAAGGGGTTGGACAGTATTTATATTAGATTCGTTTGCAGGGGCCTACTCTAATGTATTCGGCTTGGACTTGGTGCTCCATTTAGGTGTAGGGAAGTTTTTTAACGAGACTCGGGTCTTTGCTTATATAGTATTGTAGGATTTCCATGAATAAAGTCATACAATATTTTTGCCTTTAACAAAAAATCATTACACGAAATAAACACTGTATACAAATAATAAGGAAACACAATGTAACATTTGTTCTATTTATTTTTCAATAATTTTCAAGTCTCTATTACTGTTAGTTGTTTGTTCCTATAATGGTAGGAATTTTTGTTTTTACATGGTGCAATAATAAAATATTATTTTTAAATGCATGCAGGCTTAGATTTTATCTTTTTAACGTAAATGATGGATTTAAACTTAACTCCTTCAAAACAAGTTAAGATGGAGTGTAAGCGTCATATCAACATGAGTTCGGAGAAGGCAAAGAACGAGGTACATTCATTATAAATAACTGAAATTTTAATAATAGTGTTGAATTTCTTTTTGTCGATATATTTTATTTAAGATTATTGTTCAATTTTTTATTTATTTTATGTACATATAGGAAAAGGCTGAAGTTGTACATGAAGAAAAGATAAGAATTCTTTATCAGAGTGATCATAAGTTCGAGGCACTCATTCATTCGGTGCAAAATATTGAAAAAGAATTTGTTAAAATGAATGGTCAATTTGAAACATTAAATGGTCACTTTGAAAAATTAGTGACCATATTAACACCGAGCAATATGAAAAGTTCAATACAAGATGGTGATTCATTAAAAGGAGAAGGTATATATAGTCGAAAGGAGGATGTTTTAAATGATAGATCATAAGATAGTAGTTTACATAGCGGTCCATTGAAAGATGAGAGTTTAGAAAATAAATCTCACAAGAAAGAAGGATTAAGTGCTGCATCACTGAAGGAAGAAACCGAGAGTGGTTTTAAAAAATCGAGTTTGTCTCCATTTATGAATTGTGATCCTGATTATTTGTCTCCCTCATTAGAACCTATTGGTAAAAGAAAGCTTGAAGTTAATTTTGAAGACAACATCAAAGATGGCACTGATGGTCTCCCAAAAATTCCTAGCGAGATTTTTAACTTTCAATTTGGTCAGCATCGATTTCCTAGTCAATTAGTTACGTTGAAGGAAAGTCCAATAATTAAAAAAAATGCCTCCTAAAATGTCAAACAGTCTTAAGGCTTTGTCAAAGAGTAAAGACTCGAAACAGAAAAAGAGTGTGAGTTCGACTGCACGTTTTGATTTTACTGATGATCTGAAGTCGAAATATGTGACATCGAAAAAAAGAGCTCGAACTTCTAAAGTGAATACAACGGTATGTATAAATCATTCTTTATTGATTATATTTTATCTTATACTTTAATATTATATGTTTGCTTAAAACTAATTTTTTCTATATGTAGATACAAGAAATTTTCACAAATTTTTATTTGAGTTGAATATATGATCAATTACTTTTTGATTGTGTAGGTTGAAAAAGAAAACAAGCTTTGTAATTTTGATATTGAACCAGGATTGAAAGATTTATTCGCAGAAGTTCAAATCAAATGTAAAACAAAAAGGTGTAAACTAGAAATACATTTTTTTTGTAATATTTACATTTAATTTTCATGTTATTAACATTTTTAAGAGTTAAATATTTTTTACGCAGGATAAATATGAGGCAGGTGATTTGTTATCAGAAAAGTCCAAAGAAGTTGGTATGATAACTGATGCGTACAAGCATTATTTGGATTACCTAACGCCTGAAGAACGTACAATTTGTACGAATGTTGCTACTTGGAATAATACATCCAACACTCTTTACATGGCCAAAAATGATTTTTGGACGTTGCCAATGCTCGTATTGTTTTTCCAGGAAAATGGTTATCTGACTGGGTAATATAGATTAAATTATTAAATCTTTTACATGCTCTATATTTGTTTTTTTATTTGTTATTAATACAAGTGTTTTTATTATTTTTAAATATTTAATAGTTTATCGATATCTATGTGTACGATTTGCACTTGAGACAAGAGCCTATGCCGAAGAAGTTATATTTGACTCTGTTATTTCAGGTAAAAAATAATTTATTGGTTAGAGATCACATTATTTGTTTATGATTTTATGACATTTTCATATTTAATGTTTGTCTCAGAGTATCATTATCGAATATTTCACACATGCTCAGAAGGCGGGGAAAATGACTAACATTATCAAATTTCATTCCCGATGGATAGAGGATTTTATACCTATTGATAGTAGTGATGTGGAACATGTATATTTATAATTTGTTGTTTGCTTGTATGTAGTTGACAGTGATTTTTAACTCAATTGATTTAGCAGGTATATGTTCCATTACATGATGCAAAAGGCAAACATTGGTTTTTATTAGTTGTTGATGTTGTGGAGGGATATAATTATGTTTTGGACTCTCTTGGAGTCAATGAAGTGCGTAAAAACATTGCAAAATACTTAGTAAGTTTTTTATTCATTTGTGAGAACTAATAGAATTGGTATAGTTTTTAATTATCAATTTTTTAATTTTGTTTTAACTTATTATAAAGTTGAGTAAAGCTCCACTTATGTATGGGTCTCATGCTCATTTGGGTAGATTATTTGAAGATGCTGCAAAATTTCCAATATCTTTTCTTGAATTACCAAAGCAGCCAAATTCGTACGTAATTTAAATTTAAAATAAAAATTTATTTATTATGTCTGTGAATTTTTTAATAAATTAATTTATTTTATATTGAATTCAGAGATGATTGTGGCATGTACATATTGAAGTATATAGAAGCCGATAAAAAAAGTGATTGGTCGAAGATTATTTTCACGGTAAAAATATACCTTGTAGCTTCGTTTAGTTACTGTATGATATTGATAACATAATATATTTATTGTGTAGACGCAACAAATGAGAGTTGAACGACTGAAAATTTTGGCAAAACTTGTTACAAGCAACCACAATGAAGTTAATCTTTTCAATCCTCGTGAACTAACCGTACAAGATGCAGAAGTTGAGGAAAGGAACGGTGTCAAGAGAGCTAAAGTAGAAGATGGCAATTTTCAATAATTGGCTAAAATTTCTAGTTAAATCATATTTTTTTTACTTTATAATTATATCATACTATGATCAAAAGAAATTTTAAGCAGGCAAACTCAATGATGCAAGCTATAAATTGTTTCGCACTTGCTTTGTCGTTTTAGAGTTTTTGCTTTTAAAATTTTGCTAACCACTTCATTCCATTAGAAAATATCCAAATGGAATTCACATGTATCTAATCCCATAAGAATATTTTTATATTTAAAATTTGGGTAAAGTATACAGACGGTCACTGAACTTTGGTAAAAAAAATAAAATGGTAAGCAAACTTTCAAAAATCACAAAATGGCAATTAAACTTTAAATATTCGAATATTTAAATCACATCTAATATTTAATAACTAATTTAAATATTTATTAAATATTCGAATATTTTAAATCAATTTTTTATTGTAAATCGAATATTTTTAAATTAAATCAAATATTTTGAGTTATTCGAGTTGACGCGCCATATCTTAAGATAGAGGTGAGCGTTCGATCGAGTGGAGTCAAAAAATTTTGATTTATTTGAGTTGACGCATCATATTTTACAACTCAAACTTTATTTGAAATTTTTTCGATTCGAGTCGAGTTTTCGAGTTCCTATAAAAATTTAATTAAATATTCAAATATTTTAAATCAAGTTTTTCTTTTAAATTAAATTGAATATTTAAAGTAGTTATTAAATATTCGATGTGATTTGAATATGAATATATTAAGGGTAAACTTCACCGGTGGTCCCTTATGTTTAGTGCGTGTTCTATTTAGGTCACCCAATTTGAAAAAAGGTTATTCTGGTCACTTACGTTTTTGACCGTTACTATTTTGGTCACCCGAGCGTTAGACTCCGTTAGAACAAGTTAATACGATGACGTGGTATGTTAATAAAAATAAATAAATTTCTAATTTAACCCCTAAATTTTTAAAACTTTATTTAACACCATCTTCCTCAAAGCTTCACCCTAAAATTTAATAGATTTGGACCATTTGGTGATGTTTGGTGCAACACTTCCGGACTATGAAGGTGTTGTTTTGTTGGGGTTTTTTTTTAGTTTTTGTTGTTGTTTTCTGTAATGTCTTGATTTAATGGATTTGGACCATTTGGTGATGTTTTTTTAGTGCAATATTTTGGAGACATAGGAAAGACATTAGGGAAGACAGACTGGGACTTCACCGTAGATCCATGCAGTGGAGAAGAAGGGTGGGTTACGGCCAATCTGGTGAAGGGATTTGAAAACTCCATCACCTGTAATTGCTCCTTTTCCGATGGCAATGGCACAGTCTTCCATGTCGTTAGTATGTATGTAAATGTAACTCTATTTTCTCACTCATTTCCACCTCTTATTTTATTTTATTTTTATAACTCCAACTCATCCGAAGAGGTTCATTATAGGAACACTAATCCTACTAAATAATTAGTAATTGATTTTAGGGTGAAGCTTTGGGGAAGGTGGTGTTAAATAAAGTTTTAAAAGTTTAGGGGTTAAATTAAAATTTTACTTTTTTATTAATGTGCCACGTCATCGTATTAACAGGTGCTAACGGAGTCTAACGCTCGGGTGACCAAAACAGTAACGATCAAAAATATAAGTGACCAGAATAATCTTTTTTTTTAAATTGGGTGACCAGAATAGAACACGCACTAAACATAAGGGATCTCCGGTGAAGTTTACCCATATATTAAATATTCTATTTTAAAAAATATTCGATTTAAAAGAAAAAATGATTTAAAATATTCGAATATTTCGAGTTGACGCGTCATATCTTAAGATAGAGGTGAGCGTTCGATCGAGTCGAGTAAAAAAATTTCGAGTTATTCGAGTTTACGCGTCATATTTTACAACTCAAACTTTATTTGAAATTTTTTCGATTCGAGTCGAGTCGAATTTTCGAGTTCCTATAAAAATTGAATTAAATATTCGAATATTTTAAATTAATTTTTTCTTTTAAATCGAATATTTAAAGTTGTTATTTAATAATCGATGTGATTTAAATATGAAAATATTAAATATTCTATTTTTAAAAATATTCGATTTAAAAAAATGATTTAAAATATTCGAATATTTTAAATAGATAACGGTGGTCCACTAACTATCATCGTTCTCCTGTTTTGGTCCCCAAACTATGTTTTTCGGCAAACTCGTCCCTTCTGTTATATAGTTCTCCTGTTTTGGTCCCCGACGTTAAATAGATAACGGTTTTGCTGATGTGGTATTTTTAATATTTTTTAATCATTTCTCTCTCCTCTTATATTATTGTTATTTAATTTTATTCACCCAATCATGTCGTGACACGTGTCACTACCCTATTACTTGGAAAAAAAAACCCAAATCCTTAAAAATACATTTGGTGACGTTGGGATTCAAACACAGGACCATCAGCGCAAACAGCATACGCGTGAACCAACTATGCTAGGCTAATTACTTGATTCGAGTCTACTAAAATTTATATTTAAGCTATACAAATTAACCCAAAAAACCTAAAAACACAATTGGTGCCACCGAGATTCGAACCCAAGTAGCTAGCATGGAAGGCCAACGTGCAAACTAGTTACACTAGGCCAACTATTTGGTTTAAATTTTCTAACATTTATATTTAACCTATACAAATTAGAAACAACACATTAGAACGCAATACATTATTGATAAAATTTTAAATATTTAACCACCAAGTTAAACTAATGAATTATGATATTTTTAAATTAAATATATTTAACTAAATTACGTTTAAAATAAAAAATCAAACTAATTTTTTTACTTTGATTGATAATAACGAAACTAATTAAATTTGGCACCACGAATATACATACATACGAATTGCACATATACATACATACGAATTGCACATATAAATGAAAGAAAACAAATAAATAAATGGTTTAATAATTTGGCACGAATATAAAACCAACTTCATACAATCTAAAAATTAAAACTTAACATTATTTCTTGCATATAACTAGTATTTCCTGTATGTATAATTAGAATAAAATAACTAAACTAAATCTCTCAATTGAAACAGAAAGGAGGGAAAACCGCGACCATCATCCATCATGCGGCCTACAAAACTAAAACATATTTTAAAATCAATGAATCAATAATAAAATTAATTCTCAACTTACAAGATCAAAGCCCATAATTTTTGGACAAGACTGCACACTACCAATCCTTATTTGGTTGCCAATCCAAAACAGTTGGATATTTTTCCATATTTTTCAATTCATTAGTATATGCAGCCTACAAAAAAAATTGTCAATATGCATAACAACAAAGAATAATTATTATTATATTTCATATTTAATTAAAACATAACATTATTACCTTAGATATGTCGTCTTTTTTGTATGTGTCGGGCATGTATTCAGCTAATTTTGGTATTTGAAGTGCATCAGTATGCTTCGTATCCTGATCAGAAGGCTTGTTCGGAGAAGGTTCAGAGGTTTTATGCAAGTCCAAAATAACATCGTCATTATATGAAACATGTGTTGGGTTGGACGATGAAGCTTGGCGCTTATTTTTCTTGGGTTTTCCTCTTCCTGATTCAAGAATTATAGGATCGCCAATTCCAAGAAGCTCTCTGCTTTTACTGGTTCTCTTTTTACATCCCACTTTCACCGTTTGCAATTTGAGGCTCATTTTTGCAAATTGATCTTTAACCTCATTTGAAGTGCATCAGTATGCTTCGTATCCTTATCAGAAGGCTTGTTCGGAGAAGGTTCAGAGGTTTATGCAAGTCCAAAATAACATCGTCATCATATGAAACATGTGTTAGGTTGGACGATGAAGCTTGGCGCTTATTTTTCTTGGGTTTTCCTCTTCCTGATTCAAGAATTATAGGATCGCCAATTCCAAGAAGCTCTCCGCTTTTACTGGTTCTCTTTTTACATCCCACTTTCACCGTTTGCAATTTGAGGCTCATTTTTGCAAATTGATCTTTAACCACATTGAAAGTTTTAAATGTTTGTGATGCACGATGACATATAGTCATACAAAAAGAGGCTAGAGTAGAATACCTGGCTTTAATTGTTGTTGGATTATTATCTTCGACATCTGCATTCTTCTTTTGTAATCCAACATCTTTCTTCGCATAAATAGTCCATCTTTTCATTATACATCCTTGAGGTATTTCTTTTTCCTTTTCATACTTCAACACGGCAAACATATGACGACATGGAAATCCAACGGACTCTAACTTCATACAACAACAATACATAATATCATGTGTTGTATTTTTAAGTACAAGGTACAACTTCTCCTTTTAAACATGCTCTAACCAATAACACGTGCACTCATTTTGTACTTCCCTATTTTTGACCAAGTAATAACCCTCATAGGACATTTCTTTGCACAATGTAGCAAAAGCATTTCTTGTATATACTTGGGCTGCATTACGTTTTAAAGTTGCCAACACACCGTCACAATACGGTAGTTCATCCATTGTTTTGTAGTCCTGAAAACTTCCCTCCCATCTTAGAGATTGCAGTTGTTTATGATAGTTGTCAACAAATCGATACAACATTACCTTTCTGTCCAACCAAGTTTTAAGTGTTCTATTCATTGACTCGCACCGTTGAGTATTCCTCATTGTTGCACACCAAAATATTTAATAATTTGGTTAAATGTAGTAAATAAATATAATATTAAATACAATTAAAGTGTATATGATGTTACCTGCATAAAAATATCCTTGCAAATATGCTTCTGCCCGTTTCTCTTTATCTTCATACAATTCTTGTACCCACCTCCTTCCTTCAACTTTGTGTTTGTCCACTAATTCTTTCCAAGCTCTTTCAAAATCTGATGGCGTTCTACACTTGTCAGCGCATCTCATAAGCCCATCGAGAAAATTGTGTTCAGCATTATACTGCACGTTCCTCATGATATGCCATAAACATAATCTATGTTTTGCTTCAGGAAGTACTTGCGAAATGGCATTTGCCATGGCTTTATCTCTATCAGTAATAACAGTAAGTGGTTTGTAGCCATCTCCCGCTTCAATCAATTGTTGTAACACCCACACATAGGTATCTTGTTTCTCATTCACAACCAATGCACATCCAAATGGCACTGTGTTTCGATGATGATTGACACCAACCAAAACAACGAATGGCTTGGTGTATGCGTTACACTTATAAGTTGTATCAAATGCAAGTACATGCCTGAATTCTTTATAGTCAGCGCGTGATATACCATCGCACCAGAACAACTTCTCTAAGTTTCCGAATTCATCTCTTGTGTGCCTCACAAAAAAAAGGATCAGATTCTTGTTTTCCATATAAATATGCCATCACCGTTTCAGCATCACCATCTTGCACTTCTTCTCGTTTGATTCTATATAGATAGTTGTACAAATCCTTCTGTAAAAATCCAACATTCTCAATTGAACCGGCTTCATTCACAAAATTTCGCATAATTTTACTTGGAGCAATTCCAGAGTTATGCATGCTCTTAATCTTAATTTCGTCTAACTCACTAATTTTTCGGAATGACCTACAAAATAGATCATTAAAGAACATTATATATATATAAGATAGAAGTTAATATGTAACAATTTACTTATTGATGAATTACATACCTGATGTAAGCAACTTGTGTTGGTTGAACCATTTCATGGTTATGCTCTGCGCGAAATTTAGCAACTTTCCAATGTTGATATCGTTCATCCAATTTGAATTTAATAAGTGCTCCACATCCAACTCTGCTGACTGGTCTTTGTTCACGTTTTCGGTTTGGCAAGTTAATCCATCTTTCCTCTCTATATCCCTCCTTACGGCACAACAATTTTTTTGAAATTATGTGACCGCCATTTCGACTTGTCACTGACTGGCTCATTCGAACTCCAAAACCTTTCACTTTTGCATAGGTAAAATAAAACTCAATGCAATCATCTAAAGTCTTCCACTTCTGCATATTCATATCATTCTCATCGTAATCTTCTAATTTTTCCCAATCTTATCCCATATACTCACGTCAATGAAGTAGTCAATTGTCTTGTCATCATCTATATGTTTCTCATCATCAACATTATATTCAATTTGTTCCTCTTCAGCATAAGTTTCACAATCTGATTCACCATTGTAGCCATCTTCATCATGATTATAGACCCCTTCATTCTGATTATAACACTCTAACTCTCTATCTTCAGTTTTGGTATTTTGATTATCTACCATCTCTGACAATTATGTTATTTACAGAAAAATTTAAAAAAACACACAACAATATTACAATGTGGAAGGTGTGGTAGTTGATTAAAAATAAACGTGTGGTCAATGTTGGAAAACGTAATGCATTTTAACTTACCTGGAACGTGGCTTTGCTTTTCACTTGAGGACATAGTCTCACGTTTGTTCACTGCAAAACATGGGTATAATGAGTAAGAAAATAATATTCAAACCACTATCACTTTAAAACTACTTTAATACGTTTAGGAGAGAAAAAGTAAAATACGATAAGTATGTGAAGAGATGAAAACATGGGCCACCAAAGCTCTACTTAGTGTTATCAATGCTTTCTTTCAAATGAAAAGCTGAGCAGTCGTGCTTATTGACATATGTAATTATTACATTATTATTGAAGATAATTTACATGCTTTCATGTTCTAAAACTTTCATACCTTAAACTAATTTGAAGTTTTAGTCATGACAACTTACACGCAAAATGCTGAAGGAGAGTGACTTGCAGCTTCTAGAAAGACACAATTCGAGAGCAACTAAGTTGAATTTCCTAAAAAGACATACACATGAACTAATTACGCCTTTTTGGCTTGGTGAGGTAGCAAAATCATACATCTGACACATAACAGCAAAGCTTATTTTCAGGACAAAACAAATCATAGACAAAGGAATCATTTCATTCGAAATTAAAGGAGAACTATTGTCATTGTATCATGCAAAAGTTTACTCGCTAACAAAACATAAGCAAAGTGTGTATATTGATAAATGTCATTTGAATACATCATAGCATAACTAGGTAGCTATCTATCATTATTCTTATAAGAACATAATCCAAACTCGATTCCTTTTCATTCACACATCATATGCTGGTCCATAACTACCATAATCGATTAAAGTATCCTCAGACTTGGAATGCAAGTAAACACCGAAGAATATAACACAACAACTTATTATCTAAGTAAATATTCGATCAAACCTCAACAAAACTTGACATTAACAAACTATTTTAAACTCAATATTTTACAACCAAGCTACTCATTTGTAAGGTGGCCACATTATGTCATAACATAACCACCAAGCTAACATTACACATTTAATCATCAAACCCAGCAAAACCCACCAACCAAAATAAGATTTAATTCATTACATATATCAAAAGTGCTTAACCAAATTATATACAACCATAAAAAAGATATGCTAAAATGCACAATGCAACTAGCAAATATATGCCACCTATCAGGAGTTCTTAAATAAAAGGAGGACAAAACATACTTCTAGTAGCCTTGTGATCGTGCCCAAGTTTCACGGATCAACAAAAAGTAGCTCGACCTGAAGGATGGAAATAAATAAATAAGTACAAGTACTTAGTGAGGTAGCTTTAAACGTATAACAAAAGAGCAATCAAGTTCAAGAAATAAATCTTTCCATCCATTGAATCGAACAAATGAGCTTTAGCTTGGGGTAAAATTAATCACATACTTAATCAATAAGCCATTGTACAAAGTCACACATAAGTATCTTAATCCCAATTATCAAGTTTTTCATAATATATAACAATTTCTTCTTTCATTCGAACTTACAAAGGATGAGCCATAAATTATCTACCGAAAAACTGAACCAGATAATTAAAATAGAATCATAACAACAAGAAAGGCAACACTAGTGCTATCTACTAGTAAAACAAGAAATATACAGCTTCTAAAAAAACATACACGTTCAAGAATTTGTAATTGGAGAATGCACAATCTTCTAAAATAAATGTGCATCAAATTTAAAAGTCATTAAATCGTTTAATACAGATTCTTTGATCTTCTATACTCACTTCCCGTCATCGATGACATTTGCTTAACCTCTTTGATTAAAACTTTTCAATATGTTTTTATTTCAAAGCCTAAAGCATACAATAAAGATAGCAAGGTCATAAGTAAATAAAATTATATGGACCACAATGTGAACATGTCAACCAAAACAAAATGACTAAAGTGTAGGAAAAATACATAACAAAGAATCAAATACTGTGAAAAAAGGACTTATAACCATTACAATCAACTTATATCAGCAAAAAGAGAACTTCCTAATTCTATAACTATAAGGATCAAATATTGTTTTTATTTCTTTCACATTTACTTGAATGTTCTATAAATTTTACGCATCGTTTGCCTATATCCTTAATCCTGCCCACCCATTTGTACACTGAACATAGTTTAAAAAGAAAATATTTGAAAGAACAAATTTAAAGTTGATACAATTCAGATTCCTATAAACTGATTCTAACTACTCTTTTAATCATTGAATTCTGATCACAAGGAGTTCAAGAACGCATAATCTTCAACGTAATTGGAGAATTTGTAATTAGGATTCTTTTTTTGAATAATTCTAGAATTGAGTTATTTAGAAAATTTTAAAATTAGGTTCAAAATTTCACAATTAAAGTTTTAAATTTCTGAATTAGGTTCCTAATTTCACAATTAAAGTTTTAAATTTCTGAATTAGGGTTCCTAATTTCACAATTAAAGTTTTAAATTTCTGAATTAGGGTTCCTAATTTCACAATTAAAGTTTTAAATTTCTGAATTAGGGTTCCTAATTTCACAATTAAAGTTTTAAATTTCTGAATTAGGGTTCCTAATTTCAAAATTAGGGTTTCTAATTAGGTTTACGAAGTTGGAGAAATTCAAAAATCAGGGTTTCTGATTTGGGATTTGGGGCTGCCGATGATGGGGTTTAGTTCGTCGGGGCTAGGCCGGGGACGACGGACGAAGGCCAAAAACAGCCGGCGACGGCTGGTGTGGCCGACCAATATCGACGATAAAAGAAAGGGAAAGAATTTACCTTTTCACGGCTGAAACAATGCACACAGTAGGCGGCGAGCGGCGGAACGACGGAGAGGCCTGGATGGACGCCGGCGAGACAAGTCGGCCGGATCACAGCGGGGGAGGAGCGACGCCGACAGCAGCAATTCAAAGGGTCGGGATATTTGGGTTTATGATATTGGGAAATTTGGGAATATTTAATTCAAACATATCAATTTTTAATACTATAAAAAAATATAACAAATTTTTTAAATTTAATTTTTATTTTTTAAAAAATAATTTTAATTATAAGTTTAGTCCTTGTGATTTTTAGTTTTTTTAAAAAAAATTAATGGTGTTCAGCGGTGTTCATCGTTAGTGGTGTTCAACAGTGTTCGTCGCACGTGGTAGACTCATCCATTTAAAAATCTATAAATTATCATAAACAAATCGAACTAAAGCTTATTCAACCATTAATAAACTAAAAAATATTCGAAGGAATATTTTTTTTTATTTTATTCTAAAATTAGTCATTTATATCCTTGCATTATGGGTGTTTATAGTTAGTACCATTTAGCCTAAATGACTGGTTAATAGTTGAAGCGGTTATTAAATTTTAATAATCATAACCTAACCATTAAGAAATAGCTAATCACTAAATTTTTTAACAGCTAGCTGATACAACGGCTAACAATTTTTTAACGTTTCGGTTACAGGTTAATTTGTAACCTATTATAAAAAAAATCACATGTTCACTACTTTTGTGAATAATGAAACTATCTACCAAAAATAAATATTATATTAAAATTTAAAAAAATTAATAGAGAGATTTTAAACATAAACTTTATATTTAGTAAAAAAAAAAGTACATATAGATTAACTAATAAATTAACCATTAACCATCGCTTTTAGTAGTTGGATTAACTAAAATCGTTTAACTTTATTGGTTAAATTATTTAACTTGTAAAATATGACGATTATATTGATTAACAACGGTTAACACGTCTAGCTTAAAAAACGCAACAAGTATCTCAGTGGAAAAGCGAATGATGTTCATCGTAGGAGACACGTGTTCAAATCGCTTTGTTTACAATGTGTATGTGCATTGTCAAAAGGTTAAGAATATGTATGAACAGATACTACCTTATAATCACTAGGGGTGTTCTTTTCGGATCGGATATCCGAATATCCGAAATTTATGAATTTATTTGATTATTTTTTAATTTAATGGTTTTATCAATGAAAAATTTAGGTTTTCGAATATAAAAATCAATAAATTATTGAATATAACAATATTTGTATTCATGTAAATTTCAATTTTTCATATATAACAAGTAAAAATATCGAATATAATAAGATTTATACCTATAAAAAATTTGAATTTTTGGATAACGGATAATCAGATATCTAATCCGAATGTAAAACTACTATCCGTATCCGATCCGAATTATCCGAAAAATAAAAAACGGATCGAATATCCGAAATTTCATATCGGATCAACGAATAATCGGGTCGGATCAATCGGATCGGATTTTTTTGAACACCCCTAATAATCACCTTTAGACACTATTAAAAACACTGGCTTAAATGAAAAATAAGTGCCAAAGTATGTTTCTTTAAACTTTAGGTGCCTAAAGTATTTTTTTTGTAAAAGTAGGTGCCTAAAGTTTCAAAGTTATAATTTTAGGTGCCTGGTAATTAACTACCGTTAAAAAAACTGTTAACCAATACAAAATCAACACGTGTCATTTTTAATTGCTTTAAATTAATTTTATTTTAATAATTTAAAATTTTACGAAAAAATCTTAAAATTCTAAAACTTTCTAAAATAGTCCCTAAATCCTAAATCCCCAAATTCTCATCGTTTCTGTCGCCATCGCCGACCCCATTCGTTTGGTCGTCGGACCTAGCCGACCATTTCCCCTGCTGGTCGTTGTCGAAAACTAGCGAGCGATCGGTATGCCAGCCAAACATTAAACGTCGAACGTGAAATAATCGTTCGATTAGTACCACGTTCACCGATTTTCGGCAACGCCGAGTGAGGGGAAATGGTCGGCTGGGTCCGGCAACCGAACGAGTGGGGTTGACGGCGAAAATAGTGAAAATTTGGGGATTTAGGGATTTTTAGAGATTTAGGGACTTATTTGAATATTTTTTAATTTTTAGGATTTTTTAAAAAAAATTAAATTTTAAAGTTTTTTCTCAAAAAAATAATAAAAAAATCAATATTCCTGCCATGTGTCATGTTTTAAATGGATTACAGTTTTTTTAACAGCCATACACTTACAATTATAACTTTTGAAACTTTAAATACTTATTTAAAAAAAATATTTTATGCACCTAAAATTCAAGAGTGATTTACTTTGAACCCTTATTTTTCATTTAAGCCTTAAGAAAATACACGTCTAGCTTACATGCATGCTTCCTTGAAGGTATGCAGGTTGTTTAGTTGGCATTTGCCAAAAGGCCAAAAATTGAAATATCCCACAAATTTCACTCTCTCACGCGCGCTGAATATTCAATCCCTTTAATTCTGACTATGATTTCGGAGCTTAAGAGACACAGTCAACAGTGAAGCATCCCCTCTCTTTCCGCCGCCTTTCTTATCAACTTCCTTCCACCACCACGGCACCGCCCTATATAAAACCCTCCGCCTCAACCATTTCTTCTCATCATCAGCCGTCGCCTCTCTAATTTTCACCAAACACCCAAACCTCGTTTCATTCTTCACAACAATCTCCGTTTCTTTCTTTCCCTTTTTTTTAATTCTTCATTTAGTAATTATTCTATGGAGACCAAATCTCGCACTCTGGAGATCACAGTTTTGTCGGCAGAAGATCTGAGAACCCACAACAAACCGGTTAAAAATAACACTTTCGCCGTCGTTTGGACCGACACTTACAACTACAAGACGACGAAGATCGATGCAGAAGGTGGGAACTTCCCTTCGTGGAACGATGAACTAGTGATGGACATGCCCATGCATACACGCTTCGTTACCCTACAAGTCAAATGCAAGGCCTCCGGCGCCGGCGGTGGGGATAAAACTGTCGGGATCGCAAGAATACCGTTGACGGATTTCGTCGGAGGGTTTTATCCCGAGAATCGTTTACAGTTCTTGAGTTACCGATTGAGAGATTCAAAGGGGCTGAAGAACGGAATTGTCAACGTTTCCGTTAGAGTAAAAGAGCCTTTACAAGCTTGTTCTTCCCAGTCTGCGGCGTCTG
The DNA here is from genome assembly GCA_958450335.1 of Hibiscus tridactylites. Lineage (NCBI taxonomy): Eukaryota > Viridiplantae > Streptophyta > Magnoliopsida > Malvales > Malvaceae > Hibiscus > Hibiscus tridactylites. The sequence continues at coordinate 81,241,749 of OY288274.1, read as the reverse complement.
GCCTTGGAATCCCCATCGACGGACGCAAAGACTCTGGTATCGTTACTGGGATTCCGGTTTGGAATGGCTATCCGTCTACTTCTTTGTTTAGATGATTTTCATGGAATGTATTTTCTAAGTTGTACAGAACAAATCAACGGGTTTTTCTTTTCTTGTTAGAAGTAAAAGTTTTTGCTGGGATTTTTACGATTTCAGTTAGAAATTCAACTCAAATTGAATCCACTAATATTGAGTTCTTCATCTTCCAGAATAATGATAATGCGGTAGCTAGGGTTTCTCAGTTTCAATAAGGAATGTTTTCTCTATGTAAAAAAGAAAACTTTCAAATAACTACTCATTTTTCGTTTATATGTTGTAACGTGGTGAGCTGAGTCCATCTGATAAATTTTCGTTAGAGAAAATGAAGTTGTTTTCTTTAGCCCTTAGTTTGCTTATATTTTTTCACCAGCGTTTTTTTTCTTTCTTCGATTAATTTATCTTATTGATCTATCCATACTCTAGACTCACACGTTGAATATTAACAAAATTTTGTAATCATTGACATTAGATCACGATTGAATCGTGATAATGTCAATTTGTTAACGAATTATCATTATATTTTCATGTTAATGGCGATAATATTTTATGTTTTATCGTCGATAATAATATTTATTTTTATCTATCACTTGGTTTAACTTTTAACATTTTTCTTGTTTGAACTTATTAATTTTAGATTTGTTGTTACTAATAAATTCTTATATTTGTTGCATATATTACATCCAAAATAATAAATAATAAGATTAAATATATATAAATAACCAACACTCAAAATATCAAAATCTACTAATTACAGTTTACACTTGCGACTTATGGTTAAGACAAATAAATTTAAAAACACTTATAAACCAAAAATCTATTTTTTAAAAATTTTAATAAACACAATCTAATAAACTAAAAACTAAAAACTACTTGAAGAATTCCCCATTATTTAGCTTATTTTGATCAGGGTAATTATTTGGTGTACCAATAGTGATTTTTTAATAACCAACCAAAGCTGCATGTATTTATAGTCCTAAACTTTAAACCCTAAATTCTAAATTTTAGTATCTAAATTTTAAAGTATAAGATTTATAAATTTTAAATTAATAATCCATTTAATTAATCCATAATTCTTGCATGCATGCTTCCTTGTAAGTACGCAGGTTCTTTCGTTGGGATTTGCCACAGATTTCATTCTCACACGCGCTTAATATTCAACCCTTTGAAGTCTACAGTCAAGATGGAAGCACCCTCTCTCTTTCCGCCGCCTTTCTCCTCAATTTCCTTCCTTCCACCACCTGCGCCTCCTATATAAACACTTCCTCCTCATTCCTTTACTCTAATCAAAACCCCAAACCCTCCTTTCATTCTCCATATCCATCTATGCTTCATTGTTATTCCATGGAGGCCAAGTCTCGCACTTTGGAGATCACAGTTTTGTCAGCAGAAGATCTGAGAACCGACAACAAACCGATCAAAAAGAACGCTTTCGTCGTCGTTTGGACCGACACTTATAACTACAAGTCGACGAAGATGGACGCAGAAGGAGGGAGCTTTCCTTCGTGGAACGATAAACTAGTGATGGACATGCCCATGCACACGCGCTTCGTTACCCTCCAAGTCAAATGCAAGGCCTCCGGCGGTGGGGATAAAACGGTCGGGGTTGCCAGAATACCGGTGACGGATTTCACCGGATGGTTTTCTCCCGAGAATCGTTTACAGTTCCTGAGTTATCGATTGAGAGATCCGAAGGGGCTGAAGAACGGAATCGTCAACGTTTCTGTTAGAGTAAAAGAGCCTTTAGGGGCTTGTTCTTCACAGGCTGCGGCGTCTGGGTTTGGAATCGCCGTCGATGAACGGAAAGGTTTCGGTGTTGTTACTGGGATTCCGATTTGGAATGGATATCCATCTACTTCTTTGTTTAGATGATTTTCGTGGAATTAGATTATTCAACTTGTAAAAAACACGGTTGCTAGGAAATTTCTTCGTTTCCAAAACAAGGTATAAATGCCTTCTGTTGCAGAGATGTTATGTAGGTGATATATATACTTATGATGGTACATATTATTCAAATTCAACGTGACTTTATCTAAATTTAAAATTAGATTTAAATCTTAATTTAAGTTCAGAAAAAAATATTCGGACGTCAATTAAAAGAGACAATAGTAGGCAACAAATTGTATTTAACTCTTTACCCGTTTTTAGTACTTTATCTATGTTTCAACACTAAAAAATTAAACATATGTTCTAATCCTATTTTAAACTCTAAACACTAATAATTAAATCTTACACTTTAAACTTTAACATTAAATCTTATTCTTTTAATGTTGAGGCATAAATAGAGACACTAAAAGGTAAATTATTTCTGGAAATTGTTAGGTAACTGTTCTATTTTGGCCTCAGTTTGCGATGACATGCTCTTTAAAAATTATGTGTCTTTTTTTGTGTTCTTATATATGCCTCAGTACTAAAAAATTAAACTTTAAGCTCTAACCCTAAATTTTAATTCCTAATCACACAAACTCTAAAAAGCTAAACATTAATTATAATTCAAAACTCTAAACCTTAATTATAAAACCTTAACTTTATATTTTTTTTAATATTAAAATAATCCATATAAACACTATAAAGGGACAAAAAAATTCTCTTCGCTATGAAGATCTAGGGGTGGGCAAAACTCAACTCGAAAAAATTGAATTATTAGACTCGACTCGAGGCAAAAAATACGACTTGTTTTGACTTGACTCGTAATTTCATAAACTTGACTCGACTCGAAAAATTTTCAAATAAAATTTAAGTTATGAAATGAAAATTCGAATAACTCGAATTTTTTTGTAATTAGTTATCAGTTAAAATTAGAATTAATATGTACACAACAAAGTCCTAAGTATATATATATATGTGTGCGCGCGCGCGCGCACCGCTACGTACATATAGAAATAAATTTGAAAAATATATATGTACAGTTAAATTTGAAAACTCGACTCGTCTCAAATTTCATAAACTTGACTGAATTCGAAAAAAATTCAAATAAAGTTTGAATCATAAAATAGGACTTGCAAACTCGAATAACTCAAAAAAAATTTACTCGACTCGATCGAACGCCCAATCCTAAAAAAATCAGTTTGGAATTATAATGCTGGTGAACAACCAACGCCCGATCTTACACGTGTTAAGTATAACTTTTCAAGTCCAACCAAGTACTAGCATTTAAAAAGACTCAGGCTCGATGAATAAAAGAAAGAAGTGTGGTTAAGAAATTGAAATTTCCATGACCAAACTTTGTTGTGGAAATTGGAAAAGAAAGGCGTTTATTTATAGCCATTATTAGTATTAGTGGAAGTATTAAAGTTGAATTTTATCCACAAGCCCAACGGGAAATAGCTTATCTCCTTCCTCCTAAACTTCCTTGCAATTTGAATTCTAAAGACTCGGTTTCTTAGAAACAAAACCAGATGTGGTCGGAAACTTCCTCCCCAATATTTTAAGCTTTAATATGTATTAAGGTAAAATAATAAAAGATGCTCCCAACGTTTGTATATTTTGTCATTTAATTTCTTATTTTTTGAAGTAAATAACTTTTAACGTTTCAATTTAGTATAAATATATTTTTGTTGGATGAAAATTATCAGTCAACGGCTGATGTTAACTAGACTTGCCACGTGTTAAGATGTACTGAAGTAGCATATGCTACATCAGATTTTTTTTTATTTTAAATATTTTGTTATACCTTTTTTTATGGTGACACGTGACCGACTATCATGTTGACATGTGGTCGAATCTGATAGTGATATGTGACGAATATAATGCTAACACGTCAACAGATCTTAACACGTGGCAAGTCCAATCAATAACAGCCGTTGACTGTCAGTTGACTGACAGTTTCCATCCAACGAGGCTATATTTAAACCAAATTAAAACGTAAGGGAATGTTTGCTCCAAAAAAATAAGGGGTCAAATGACAAAATATACAAACATTAATAGTATCTTTTATCATTTTACCTTGTATTAATGGTAAGTTAGCCCATTATTTATTAGTTTTTTTTCTCTCTTTTTAAATAACCTCAAGGTGATTACAATATTATTTGTTCTTAACTTTTTAATAACACGCATATATAATTTACAGATAAACAGAGACGGAGCCAGAATTTGAGGTTGGGGTAAACTATAAATGTTTGAAAGTGAGGTAAATTTATAAATAAATTAATTTTTAAAAAAATTTAAATAAGGGGACAAAGGTGGAAAAAATTTAAATCGCCCCTCCACCCCACATGTTTTGTCCCTGTTGATAAAGGTGCTCGAATCTAAATCTCTTAAGATTAACATATTCTTTTTTTCTACTAAAACCACATGTTGGATTCTTAACTAATATTTTTCTTGAATAATCAATAAAAAATTCATTATTCATGGATTGTAATTGATACCATTAAATCCTTCATGTTTGTCACGTTTTTCGGCTGAAATGTAAAAGAAATGGAGATGTAATTTATTTAGGAAACATTTGAGATATAAAATATATGTAATTTATGAACAGGCATGTAAATGATATTGTTCAACAATCACCAAACAAGCTCAAGAAATAAATATTATTAGAGCTACTTAAGACAACAAGCACCAGTGGTCTAGTGGTAGAATAGTACCCTGCCACGGTTACCGGCTGGTGCATCCGAGCTGTGATGTCAAAGTTCACATCTGTTCTCTTTATTTTTTATTTTCCTCTCTTGTTGCAAATTTCTTTTATATAACTTTTGTACCTGTTCTTAGCTCCGATGTATACCGTCATATAATTACATTTACATACAAGCAGGGAATTGCAAAGAAGCGGTGTTACAGGTAACTACTCCGATTTTACGGGTTCTCTAAACTTCTTCGCCGGCCTTTAGAATGTTGAACTTGCACAGTGGACATGTAGCATTGATGTACAACCACTTGTCTATACAGTTGCAATGGAAATGGTGATGGCAAGGAAGTTCCCGCAATTCGGTCCCGACTTCATAAGCAGAGAGGCAGATGCAGCATTCCTATATCATGATCAGAACATAAACTTATGTCAAAATCGTGCTCCGAAAGGACAGGACAACAAATATAGCGACCCAAGAACTGATGGCAACCACTCGTACTCATGAAAAAATCAACAATTCAAAAATGCCTGATGTTAAGCTACCAGCATTTCGAATTCTAACTTCCTAAAACTTTCAACGGTTTAATAGAAGAAGATCCGGATACACAGTTCTAAAGGCTACTTACAGCATCTTCGTGTGGAAGAATCCGTTCAGTAGGTGTATCAGCATTACATTCAGTCATTATCCCCTCATGAGATTCTTGAGTTTCAGCATCTACTTTTTCGATATCTCCGATCTTTCGGAACTTGTACTTTGGCAATCTATCAATTTCTTCATCTGTTGCTCCATCCTGTATTTTACATATTGAAGGTGGCGTTAATAAATCGGGGTTATTCAAGAACAGAGACCGGAAGAAGTACAGCCTTATACAATGATCACGAAGGATGTTGTATATAAAACATAATCTAATCACACTGATGCATTCAACAACAAAATCCATTTTTGCATCCGGAATCGAACACATACCCCGTTTATATATAACATAATCTAATCACATTGATGCATTCAACAGTAAAGTCCATTTTTGCATCCGGAATCAAAAACATACCCCCCGTTTTCAGTAATACTATCAAGTTTAACATTACTTAGACATAAGCTTCTCTTTATAGAACCCTCCAAGAAAAGGAAAGAAGTAATGACCATCCAGATCATGATCAAGATTAGTTTATCATACAGCAAAACTTTGTTACTAGACTGTGTTCCACTTTGAAGCAACATATGTCTCAATCGTGATCAAAATAATCTGCATAAAAAGGAATCGAGTTTACCCGGTCTGTGAGAGTATACAAAATTGCAATGATGCAAGGAAGACAGCAGCAAACAGCAAGACCAATAAGGCAGGCAACAGCAACACAGATGAACACAAACACCATATCCAATGCAAGAAATGTGACACAAAGCCTGCTCAAATTAAGAACCCATCTAACCAGTTCGCAATAATTAACAAAAAAATTGTAAAAATTTCATCTTGAAGTAATATAGTAACAGTACCAGTAAAGCTGAGGAGAGTGATGTGTCAAAGCTTGTTCTTTTGCAGTTATCCAATAGAATCCAATTATCCACCAAAGAAATGAAAACATTGTATTTGCAGACTCCAAGCTTTTGGCCACTCTGATATTTCATAAATATTTGGCATAATAAGCAATCTCCAAGTAATCTTGTATAAGACCTCTCCATGTGTTTGGTAGTTACATGGACCAGAGATTCAAATAGCGGTCTACTATCAGTAGTGGCTGCTATATAGCAATAGCGGTATTGTCTGAAACCGTTATTGCAGAAAATAACAGTCTGTAAATGACCGCAATACATCCATTATTGTCCGCAACCACAATAAAACATCGCGACCGAAAACACGGCCGCAACTGCAATTTAAATCTTTGACATGAACTTCCAGTACATCCTAACTATCCACATGTAGGAATGGAATGAAGGGTGCTAGAGGGGCAGTCGCACCCCTTAAAAAGTTCAAATTATCATATACTTAATTTTTTTGTATTTTTTTTATTGATAATCTAATTCTGCATTAGTTCAACATATAAAATCTTGGGTCGGTTCCTAAACTGATTAAAGGTCGAACTACTTAGCATTACTAAAATAGTTATTTTACCTGGTTTCGTCTCCACTGTTCATCTCCTCTGTTTCACTCCCGGACTGGGAACTCAGACCCGAACCCGGATCCTCGTTGTTCCGCAAACCCGGAACCCTTCTTTCGTTTCTTATTTTGTATTCGGCTATGACACAAGCAACGTGGAATAAACACTGTAACCCGTAACCCGAAACCCAAAGTCTTAAGGGGACGGTTGGCTTTTCTTCACGGCTGAGTGCCAAAACGACAACCGCCATGACCACAAACGCCGAGTTCCAGATAATGTCGAGGACTATAACGGGCTTCGAGTAAGCCCAATCGCTTTGACGCTCTTCGAGTTGCTCCGCAGCGGTTTCTCGCACACGAACCGACGGCTCACGTAACATCAGACGACGACCGCTGGCTCGTCGGAGGATCCTAGCAGCGGCGCCGGGTAGAGGTGGAGGTCGACGACGGAGGATGCGGCGGCTGCGGAGGAGGTGGTCGGATATGAAATAGGTGAGGAGGGGTGCCGTGTCCACCCCATCTGAAGGAGGTGATGATGTCTGAGGCAGTGAACTTGATGGGTTCATCTCAATTAAAAGAGAGAGAGAGAGAGAAAAACAATAAACTCTTGTGGAAATTAAGGTTGTAAGAAAGAAAGCGTGTTAGAAAGGGTTGGGTTTTGAAGCATTAATGATGATCAAAGACTGGACTTTAATGGCGGAGTGGTTTCAAAGGAAACAATGAATTTGAGTAAAAAAAATGGGGGGATTTTGGTAGGAGATTCAAATTTGGTGGATTAATTTGGATTTATTTACGAAAATTTTGAATTTGGATGAAAAGATAAGAAAGGGTAGTCTCCAAATTATAAAAAGGCAACTACTTTGGTACAAAAGAGTTGAGTTATGATGATGGATTGATGGGTAGGGACTAATGGTTTCGAAAACGACGAACCTACGGTGATAAACAAAAGCACCTTAGAAACTAAAATTTTCACAAATATATTAATTTTAGGGTTTAAATATTTAATTTTAGGTGCATAGTTTAGAGGATTAGAATTTAAAATTTAAGTTTTGACTTATAAATCATATATTTTAACACCCTAAAACCTACCTCAAGACTAAATCCATAAACTCTAAACTAAAACGTTTGCGAAATTTTTTAATTTTTACCGCAAGTGTATGGAATAATTACCTTTTAAAAATAGATCAACAATATAAATAAGAGTAATTATTCTATACATAAATTATTGAAACTAAAAGTTTCTATAAGTGTCTTAGTTTTAGGGTTTAAAGATTCAAATTTGGACATATAATTTAAGATTTAAGCTTTGCTTGATATGAAGGATGGAAAATTTGTTAATCAAAAGGTTAAGATTCAAAGTAAGAAGATAGTTATGAATCTCTACCATTTGATTAACAATTTTTTTTATCATTTTTCATTTTCATCCTTCATATCAAGCAAAACTGTAACCCCTTCGACCCGGTCTGGACGACTGACCGAACCGAGTAGGCTACACGGGGAAAACCGATGTGAAACTCGTTAAGGTCTCATATCGGTTAGCAACCCTAATTTTTTTTTAACTTTATCTTGTCTAAAGGCATTAATATTTTCTATGTGAACACGACAGCGGAAACACAACGAATTAAAAACAACCATTCATAACAGCACTTTAAAACAACCTATTTTAGTTTACACAACATGTCGTATCGATACACTAAAAGAGGGTATCGATACGCCTTGACTAGGTCAACTGCCCCAAGTCAACCTAGGGAGACCGTATCGGTACACCGATTGACCGTACCGATACGCCCTCCTTGGTCAACATCTCGCGCTCAACGATAAACAATCGTACCGATACGCCTAGAGCCCATACCGATACGCCAAAATCTCGTCAAAATCTCAAATTTTCAGAGAGGTTTTTGTGTATCGATACACCCCCGTGTATCGGTAAGCTAAACCAAATCTGAGTCCCAAAGTGTAGGACCGTATCGATACAACCCTTGGGCATACCGATACGCCTTGCACTGCAAGACTCAAATTTGCAGCAAAACGAACCAAGACTCAACTTTAAATGCAATTTACGACTCCCCTAGCCACAAACAACCAATCATACAATACTTAGCAACCAAGAACTAGCATATGGAACTATTCAAACGAACAACGAAGCATTAACAACAAGGCATTCACACATAAGAGAAACTTGCATTCAAAACATACATAAAGAGTTTAATAAGCCAAAAGGGCACATGTATTCACTCACAAGGTTTACATGCCCGCAAGATTACATATAGCATTCATAGACATAACAATTAAACACAAAGCGTTAACAAAACATAACATGGTTTACAAATCCAAAACAAGGCATTAACAACAATCCAACATGCATGAGTCCAACAATGCTCATACAACACATGACACCAACAAACCAACATGCTAGAACATCAAAACCAACAAAGGAGTTTGAACTCCAACACCATACAAGTCTAATACCCCCAAAGTCTAGGCATTATTACAATTACTTAAATCATACTTGAGCTACTTGAGAACTCCAAAAAGTTCCTCCCTTACCCACTTACCATCCGAACTCTAACGATCTGCATGTTAAAAAAAGGAGAGCGTAAGCTTAACAGCTTAGTGAGCGAAGCTCTGAAACTCAACAATCATGCAATTTCAAAAACATTTTTCTTAAATGAAAAGTAAACCATTGAATGCATGAAGGGTATCTCAACAAGACAACTACATGGCTTGCACATGCACAACCAACACACACGATGGGACCACACATCATCGTTCGACTAGTAGTTTTTTTATAGGACCATTCATCACCTTACTCTACTACTAGTCACTACCGGTGGAACCACTCATCACCATAGTTATGTCAACAATCACGTAAGGCTCTACATCAACAACGACTACACAATGCAACAGATGTAAAACAATCCAAAATGCACATGATACCACAACAAATAGTCACGCATCGACACATAACCAATAAGGTAGGATTAGTAGACTTACACTTGGGCTTAGGTGAGCCCTCAAGACTCCACCCAAACCCCCAAGAATCCCGTTTCGAAAGTAAAACAAGATTAAACATTTTCACTCACCGTTGCAACCCAAACGGAAGTCGAACACCAATCTCAATTCTTCAAATTTCTCAGATCCGTACCTGAAGCCTCTCCAATGATTTCCCTTAGTTCTAGTCAATCAAAAACAACAATTTACTCAATCATTCAACCCCAATATCACTGTCACAAGTCAAGATACAATTCCAAGACTCATTTACCACACTTTCAACCCATAAGCTACACAACTTCTTCATTTTCATATACTCAAATTACCCAGCAGAAAACTACAGCTCCCAACGCTCAAAACACTTCCAAACATCCTCAAAACACCCTTATGATATCATTATAACCCCAGCCCAACTCTTTTTTCACAAAACCATACCAAAAACACAAAGTTTGACACTTTTAAAATATGCCCCAAAACACATTTTGGGATTTTGACCAAAACCCCACCATTTTAGGTTTTAAAACATCTTAGGACTAGATTAAAGCTTAAGCAAACTTATCAAATCAATAGTTAAACGAAAAACCCACAAAGATCCTTCCTTTTCTTTTAAAAGTTTTAAAACTTGAAATCTAAAAAGATGAAGCTTTTAAGAATTTAAAACCATGAAAGTGATCGAAATAGAGAGGAGAAGTCAAAAATGAAGTTACCTTGAAGAAATCTCTTGAAATGATGGAGAACCTTGATGGAATAGTGTTTGGGGATTTTAGGTCGTTGGAAATGAAATAGTGAAAAAGATGACTATTTTTTCTTTTTTGTTTCAAAAAAGCCTTTTTACTCATCTTTTTCCTTATTTTAGGATAATTACGAAAATGCCATTATTATAATTTCAAGCCTTATTAAAATAATACCAAAAGCCTCTTTTAATTAAATCGAGTTTAATGACTCAAACCCGACACACACTCAACTCTCGACCCCAAAACACGGGTGTTACAAAAACAACGTTTGGTTTACAAAAAAGATTATTAACAGGGATAAGAATCTTTTTCGAAATCTTATTCTCATGTTTGGTTTGTCTTCATTCACATCAACCCATAAAAGGTTATTACCAAAAGTAGTGCTTTATTCACAATATTCTAGGAATGTGATTCTCACCATTCCCTTAGGTATTTGTTAATTCCTACCACTTTGGACAAAATTACCCTTAAAATAATGAGTTTTCTTAATTTGGACCTTTTGTACCATATTTAAATGATATAAATTTATTAAATAATTTTATTTCATATTAGTTTAATATTTAAATGATTTTACACATATTTAAAAAATATTTTAATATTTAAATAAAAGAAAAGAATCATGACTAAAAATTTTCGATAAAAAGTCTAAGTACACTGTAAATTTTGTATAAAATTATGGTAAGAAAATAAAATAGACACATATCATTTTACAAGGAGAACATTTGAGTTTATTGGTTGTATGTTCTATTTTTGTAGAAGTTCTCGTAACTTAGTGTTTCATGATACGATCATCATATCCTATTTATCATTTTTTCTTTACTTTATGCAAATTCATATTGTTTATACTAATTATATTAGTAATATGTTAAGTATAATTGTATGAATCTTCAAGCAAACATTTTTGAATTAATATTGAAAGTTTAAATTGTTAAAAAATATATCACAAGGATAATTTAATAAAATTTACTTTCAAGTAATCTTATATTCTCTCAACCAAACAATGTAATTTTACATTTCTATCAAATAAACCAAACAAAGTAATATAACACTCCCAGTAATATCTTAGGTAATGTTACATTCCGGGAATCCTATTCCCAAGAGTAATCTTACATTTCGTGAACTAAACGCACCCTAAGGCTTATATTTTGAAACCTAAACACATCACCGTATTACCCTAAACTAAAACATCTAAACCATAAATTCGAATCCTAAACCTAAATCGCTAAACTATAAACCATAAACCTTAAAATTAAGAGATTTGTGGAATTTTTTAGTTTTCACCGATAGTGTTTTGCATATAAATAAAAATACGAACAAATTTTAAGTTATTCTAAATAAACTTAGGGTAAACTAGATAAATGACCACCTAAATATGGGGTCATTTCAGTTTGACCATCATGCTTTCATTTTTTCTATTATGATCACTTAACTATTTAAATAATATCAATCAAGCCACTTAACTAGTTAAAGTGATCACAATGACAAAATTGAAAGTACGATGGTCAAACTGAAACCACTCCATAATTAGATGGTCATTTATCTAGTCTACCCCTAAATTTGATATCATATATATTTAAAAATTCTTTTAAAACGAAAGAATGTAAAAAATACTTTAATGTGATAAATTTAAAATTGATAACTTATTTGTTTAAAGCCTCAATAATTTTATATTATATATATTAAAAGATCATAAGATTTTGAATTTTTTTTTATTTTCATTCGCATTTTTGAAGACATGTTTTAGTTGTTTCTAAATAAACTTTGTTTAGATGATCAATTTTTTTCTTAAATTGATTAGAAACTTTAGAAGTATTTACACTAAATTATTATTTAACTTATACAAATTATAAAATTTAACTCGATTGGGATTCAAAAAATAAAATAAATTAAATCAAATAAATAAAATAACTCAATTTGTCCAACTCAAAATTCAATTTTTAGAAATGTAAATTTTAACAGAGGTAAGAAATCTTGTTTAAGAGCTTATTTAAAAGGTAAATTACACATTTAGGTCACTGAATTTGTACCATGTTTATACTTTGGTCACTAAATATTAATGTTTTGTGATTTTGTCACCCAACTTTAAAAATTCATTTTTTCACCCAGCCATTATTTATACAACACACTATCAAAACGCTGCATTTTGGACATTTTGATTTTTAAAATCAATCTATTTTTTAACATTCTTCTCATGGTCGAAATCCTCATCTACTACCATTTGATCACCTTCAACCGTTATTTGCAACGTAACTAGTACCAAACCACTCTCATTTATCCCTTCTTTCTTCTTCTTTGTTCGGTTTTCATCAATATCCCTACAAATTCAAAGTTGGATGAAAAATATTTAAAGTTAGGTGACTAAAGCATAAACGTAGACAAATTGAGTGACAGAAAACGTGATTTGCCCTTAAAAAACCAAGATCATATATTTGTTGGGTTATCAAATAATAATGGGCACATATGTATAATGTATGCTGCTATTATAAAGTTTAACACGAAAATTAAGTGACCAATTATGTTACACGTGTTATAGGTATTAAATTGTCATGGAATTAAAACTGTAGATACTATAAGTTATATTTATAACTCAATGAGGGGCAGAGTTGTAAATATTAATAAACTGATTCTAATTCAGTTTATATAAAGGGTAGTGGTCCCCGAGATCTAGGTTAACTTGCATATCTCTCCTTCCTCGTCAGAGAGTTGTGTGGCAAGAGGTAACCTATCATCTTAGAAGATCAAACTCTCTCTGGAAAATCTCCGTCAATGGATTCAGGTACGCTTCCGCAAATCTAATTTTTATTCTTAATGATTTGGCATGTATGGATCTTAAGTTTATATTTGTATGAATATATTTTGGTTCTAACAAGTGGTATCAGAACCAGGTTTTAGCTGAATCATTAAGAATCGATTATGGATTCAGGGTTTGACATTTCGAAAGTTTTTTTTCTTTCTACTGTGCATTAATGTGCGTTAATCTTTTGTTGCACGTGAATGTCTGGTGAACTGAATTTGATTTTGGATTCATCTTGTTTTCATGGTTTTTGTTTCTTTGCGGCAATTTTTTCCAGAACCCTAATTTTACATCTATAATTTCAATTGAATTTATGGGTTGTGTGTTGCTTTCTTATTCGACAATTGGGGTTTGAAATTTGCGTTTGAATGTAATTAATTCACCAGGAATTATTTGTTTTGGATTTCTTAATTGATTAACTATTGTTTGCATTCAATCGAATGATTTGCTTTTGATATTCGTTGATTAACTTTTGGTTTTGCAGCAATAGTTAATTATGAAAATTCATGATCCTATGTTTTTTACCCTTAATGCTATTTTAGTAAATGTGTAATGTAATTAAAGTTATGAAATATATATTTGATTTAAAATATATATTTAATTCGGTTGGATCAAAATTTTAGTTTTGATCATTGGGTATTAAGATAAATCTTTAGAAACAAATAAAATTCATGTTTTGGTTATGTCTAATATTTTAGTGGGTTAACTGAAACACAATGTCACCAAAGTGACCGCTTCTGCGTAGATTAACTTATTTAAAATATCAAGATGTTTGTGTTTTTGTAATTCATGCGTTTATTAATTGGCCCAAAGAAAAATTAATATTTGGCCGAATTTCAACGACACCTGTGGTAATAAACGTGTGACAATTATAAGGTATTTTATGTGTGCAATACATTAGTCCAAAGATTAATCTGTTGTTCGACATAATTTATTGTCAATGTTTGATTACTACAACAAGAGTATCGCTTACTGCTAATATTACTGTCCAAAGACTTGATATTAATGTTGTGTTTGGTATCTTGAGGGGAATTAATCATTTGTTTGAATTTATTTGTTTACTTATAGAATATTGAGGTGAGCCTGTTTATTTTTTATTTTGTTCTATATTCAGTTAGTTCTTCTGCTGCCACAATATCTGTTAATATCAGTTCTATACCCATGCTTAATGGGACAAATTTCAAGGAATGGAAAAGACACGTACTTATAGTACTTGGTTGTATGGACATAGACCTTGCATTAAGGCAAGAACAACCTGCACATCTCACTGCGGATAACACCCCTATGCCAAAAGGGATTTTGAGAGGTGGGATCGTTCTAATCGCATGAGTCTGATGATCATGAAACACAGCATTCCAAAAGCCTTTAGGGGCACTGAATCTGAAGAGATTACTCAGGCTAAGTCTTTCTTTGACGATCTTGAGCAACGTTTTGCTAAAAACGATAAGGTTGAAATGACATCACTTTTGAATTCTTTGATGTCTATGAAGTATAAGGGTCAAGGAAATATAAGGGAGTACATTATGGAGATGTTCCATATCGCTTAAAAACTTAAGGCACTTAAAATCGAGCTTTCTGAAGACTTGCTCGTTCTTATGGTTTTGGTATCGCTTCCTGCACAGTTTAACCAATTTAAAATTAGTTATAACTGTCAAAAGGAGAAATTGTTGAGTGGATCGAAAGATCGATATTTACCAAGAGGGGGTGAATTGGAAATTTAAAGGATTTTGGTGGAAATTGGCAAATTAAAAATTGATGAACAAGGGATTTAGAGTGGTTCAAGTTCCAAATGAACTCTACATCCACTACCTTAGTCTCACTAAGGATTTGCAACAATTTCACTAAATTGATCTTCCCCTTTTCTAGGACAAGGAGGCAACCCTTTACAATTTCGGTTGATTTTTCTACCCAAAAATCAACCCAACCCTCACACAAGAGAACAAAGAAATTTGCAGGCTAATTAGGTATCTCTCAATACAAATGATAGCCCCAATACAAGCACTCAACCCAATTTTACAAAGTATGAATGAAGAACACAAATTGGGATTTTACAAAAAGTGAGATTTTTGCTCAAATGCTTGAATTTGATGTTTGGATGTTTGCTTTAGGATCAATAGTTGTTGCTGATGCTTTTGGATGTCTCTTTTATACCTTCTCATTGAATTCTAGTCGTTTGGGTGGTTGGGAACATAAATGGAGCCGTTGGAACCCTCTCTTGCCACCATAAATGCAGTCTGCACCAACCCGTTTCGGAACACGGGGTACCTGTTTCGGAACGGACTAAAATAGAAAGAGCCGTTGGGGTGCATTTAAGAGCCCGTTTCGAAACGCCTTAGGGCCGTTTCGGAACGATTTTGCCACTGTCAAGGGTCGTTTCGGAACGGTCTTAGCCCGTTTCGAAACGCCTTAACTACTTTCAAAAATTTAGTTAAAAACTTATAACGGTCATAATTTTGAATTCATCTTAAACCCTGTTTCGAAACGTTTTGGATCCGTTTCGAAACGAAAATGCAACTGTCAAGGGTCGTTTCGGAACGGCCTTGATCCGTTTCGAAACACCCCTTTTATATTTAAAATTCAGCAAATATTTGAAACCGTTAGCCCTTTTTAAATCCAACATGAAGAACAGTTTCGAAACGATTTATCCCATTTCGAAACGTTTACAAGTGTTTCGATACTCGTTCCGGAACGATGGTCGATAGTGATGAAAACGTTTCGAAACGCCTGATGGCCGTTTCGGAACGGGTGCTTGAAAATCACTGTTTCTGGTTTGAAACACTTAGAAAAATATTTGAAATAACATGTTTTTAACTTGGGCATTATATTAAAATTATATGGGGATATTTTGAGGACTTAAAATTCGTTTTGACTTTTTCAATTTAGTCCTTAGGTTTTTAGTTATATCAAAATTAAATTACTTGTTTCACAATCTCCCCCTTTTTGATATAACAAAACCAAAGTTAGAATTTTTGGGAATTTTGAAAGTTTTGAAAAAATTCTAACTCCCCCTTAATTTAAGATAGGTTTTTAAAGTTAAAATAAATTTTTGATTTGAAATCCAAGTTGTAAACCTTTAAAAAACCTTTTAAGATTTTAAAAACGGATTTTAGTTTAAAGTGTGGCTCTTAAATTTATTCTCCCCCTTTTTGTTAGATCAAAAAGAACAATAAAAGCTCATAGAGAAGATAAATGATTAGTACCAATAAGCAATAATAAGCAACCATATTATAAATTCATAATCAAAATATCCAAAACATAATTCAAACATTAAGTTCAAACATAAAATCCCAAATAAAAAAGCCAAATAGCATAGGTTCCTAAAACATGAGAAAACATAAAGATGCAACCTTAATCCTAAAATGCATAGATAATATGATATGATATGAGATAAAAAAGTCCTAAGCCTCGTCCTCATCATCCGAAGTATCATCATCGCTCTTGGCTTGAGAACGGTGAAACTTCGTCCATTGCCCATAAAGAGTGGAGAAGGATAAGTCCAAGTTGGAATGAGAAGTCTCAAGAGAAAGAAGGCGATCCTCGACATTCTTCAACCGATTGCCCATAGTCTCAAAGCCCGAAGCAATGCTAGTGTCCAAAGCATTCATCCGAGTGTCCAAGGCATTGAACCGCTCGGTAAGAAAAGCCGTGAGGGCGTCATTGTTTGCAACCGGAACTTGCGGTGGAGGAGTAACGGGAGCAAGATCCGCTTCTCTATCAACTCTTTCCCAAACACCATTCACATATTGGAACCCGGACTTTCGAAGGGATGATTCACCAATCTTGGTCTTGCGAGGGATCGGAGAGTCGTAGGTACAATCAATGTCAAGATTATGAAATAGGGCGCTCAAGACAATGCCATAAGTAAAAGACTTTAACTCATTCGTGTCAATAAGCTTGATATTATTGACAATCTCGGCAAAAATAATCTTAGGCACATTTGGGCGCTCACCCTTACGGAAACACTCTAGCCAAAAATGATCAGTGTGACGGATATAAGAGTATTTACCTCCGGAAGGACGAATAAACCAAGAAACCATCAAGTGAAGAACTCGATCGTGCACATCCAAATAAAGTGCC
Source organism: Hibiscus tridactylites (assembly GCA_958450335.1). Lineage (NCBI taxonomy): Eukaryota > Viridiplantae > Streptophyta > Magnoliopsida > Malvales > Malvaceae > Hibiscus > Hibiscus tridactylites. The sequence continues at coordinate 81,224,421 of OY288274.1, read as the reverse complement.
TTACCGGTGAAAGAGCCAAAGTGGCGTTCATCCTCAAGACCCTCATCCTTAAGCTTAAGAGCAGACTCTAAAAGATCAACATTAACAACAAACTTTTTGCCCAATAAGGATGACTCAATTCCTATGATCTCGGTTTTGGTCTCATCATAAAGAAAACGAGCATTTGAGTAAAAGAGGAGTACCATGTTTTTGTAGCAAACATCCGGAATGCTCAAGAAATACATGAGATTCCACTCATCCAAACGACCGAGATAACAGAAAAGGAATCGCTCGGAATTGAGGAACTCAAGATCAATGACACGTTCCTTACGAACCGCGAAATCCTTGACATAAGCAAAGCGAGAACGTGCGTCCGGAGTTTTAAGAGATTTCTGAAAAAGCATAGTGATATTCGGACGAATGCTCGAATCACCAGATTGAACGGCTTTGCGCTTCTTATTAGATTGATCCGCCATCTAAAAAAAATTAAGCAAGTGTTTTAAAATTAAGTGTATGCATTGATATTTAAAATCAATCCAATAATAAATCCCACTTAAGTTTTTGAAAACAAAATTAAAATAAAAAACAGTTTAAAAAAAATACGATTGAAAAATTTTATATTCGAATCAAAAATTTTGAGATTTGAAAAATTTTGTACAAGATTTTGAAAACCCACAACAAAAACATATAATTTATACAAAAATAAAATTTTCTAACCTAAGATTCGAACATAAATTGAAAGAAAAAAGAAAAGTAGAAAAATTACCTTAGTTTGGGATTTTGGATGATTTGAGAAAAATCCTTGCACAAGATTGATGAAACTTGCTTAGACTTGAGTTGTAGAGTAAAACCCCTCATAATTTTGTGAAAATCAAAGAGTTTGAGAGGGTATTTATAGAGAGGGAGGCGGTTTAGGGTTTTAGAGTTTTATAGAAAGTGAATTTGTATTATTAAAAGCCCTAAATAAAGCTGTCCGCGATGCCGTTTCGGAACGGTCAAGACCATTTCGAAACGGGCGGCTAGGGTTTTGACCATTTTAAAACCATAAACAGATCGTTTCGATACGGTGTTGACTGTATCGAAACCCCCTTTGACCCGTATCGGAACTCGTTCCGATACACCCCTTGGCAGACTCAAAAACGTTTCGGAACGCTTGTGAGGCGTTTCGAAACGCCCTTCTCTCATAACAGGATTTAAGGTATCCGTATCGAAACAGGTTCACCCGTTTCGATACACCTGGGCCTGGAAGTGCAGATGAGGCTCTAAAAATGCAGAAAAATGAAATTATAAGAGGCCTAACATGCATAAATGTCATGAATGAGCAGGCAAAACATATTTAGGCATAAACATACCCCCCTAACTATAAGCATGGATTAAATTAGGAGTTTAAACACATCAACATGGCATTTCACAAAATCAAGCATATTTAAGCACAAAAGAGGTCCTAAAAGGTCAAGATAGGCTAGCTAGACCTAACTCTCTCCTAAGGGACCAAAAACGCTCTTTGTCTAAGGGTTTTGTAAAAATGTCCGCTAATTGATTCAAGGTGTCTACATACTCTATAACCACATCTTCCTTAAGGACATGATCTCTAATGAAATGATGCCTTATTTCTATATGTTTGGTTCTAGAGTGTTGGATGGGATTTTTAGTTAAGCATATTGCACTAGTGTTGTCACATTTTAGGGGTATGGTTCCAACTTTAATTCCATAATCTAAGAGTTGTTGCTTCATCCAAAGGACTTGTGCACAACAACTCCCTAAGGATATGTACTCGGCTTCGGTGGTAGATAAGGCTACACTATTTTGTTTCTTAGAGAACCAAGATATGAGCATACTACCTAAGAATTGACAAGTTCCCTAAGTACTTTTCCTATCAATTTTACAACCCCCATAATCCGCATCCGAGTAAGCATGTAGGTTGAAGGTAGAGTCTCTAGGATACCAAAGACCTAAACAAGGAGTGTCTCTAAGGTATCTAAAGATTCTCTTAACGGCTATAAGGTGAGACTCTCTAGGACTAGCTTGAAACCTAGCACACAAGCAAACACTAAACAAGATATCCGGTCTACTTGCGGTAAGGTAAAGCAAAGATCCAATCATAGAACGATAAAGCTTAGAGTCAACACACTTACCTCCTTCATCTTTGTCAAGCTTTGTAGATGAGCTCATAGGAGTGGCTTGAGGCTTTGCATTCTCCAAGCCAAACTTCTTGAGCATATCCTTTATGTATTTTGCTTGGTTGATGAAGGTGCCATCCTTCTTTTGCTTGATTTGGAGTCCCAAAAAGAATGAGAGCTCCCCCATCATGCTCATCTCAAATTCACCTTGCATTAACTTAGCAAACTCTTGACAATGACATTCATTAGTAGAACCAAAAATGATATCATCAACATAAATTTGAACTACTAAGATGTCATTTTTATACATTTTTATGAAAAGTGTAGTGTCCACCTTACCTTTTTCAAATCCTTTTTCAATCAAAAAATTTGAAAGCCTTTCATACCAAGCTCTAGGAGCTTGTTTTAAACCATAAAGAGCTTTGGTAAGTTTGAAAACATGATTTGGAAATTTTGAATCTTCAAAACCCGGTGGTTGTTCCACATACACTTCTTCATTTATAAAACCATTTAAAAATGCGCTTTTAACATCCATTTGAAAAAGCTTGAAATTATGATAACATACATATGCAAGCAACATCCTAATGGCTTCCATTCTAGCTACGGGTGCATAGGTTTCATCAAAATCTATTCCCTCTTCTTGAGTGTAACCTTGTGCTACAAGTCTAGCTTTATTTCTCACAATGTTACCACTCTCATCTAGTTTGTTCCTAAAGACCCATTTAGTTCCTATTGTAGATTGATTACTAGGCCTATCAACTAATGTCCATACATTACTTCTCTCAAATTGATTTAACTCTTCTTGCATAGCCATAATCCAAAAGTCATCTTTCAATGCTTCTTTTATGTTTTTAGGCTCTATGCATGAGATAAATGCAACATGATTCATTAATTTAAGAGAAGAACGAGTGGTTACCCCCTTGGATGGATCACCCAAGATTTCACCATCTTTGACATAGTTCAACTCCCTTGGGTAGCTCACTTCCTTTTCCTCAATAGCCAAGTCCTTCAAGGCTTCAAGAGGTGGTTCTTGTGTGTCTTCTTCTTTTGTTTGAATCTCATCCTCCTTTGAAGTTTGACCTCCATCAAAGGCATTTATGATTCCTACATCATCATCATCACAAGAATCCTTCCTAGGAAGGAGGTTATCATCGAATACAACATGAATAGATTCTTCTACTACTAAAGTTCTTTTGTTAAATACTCGATAGGCTTTAGAGGTTAAAGAGTAACCTATAAAAATGGCTTCATCACTTTTTGCATCAAATTTACCTAAGTTATCTTTTCCATTATTTAAAACAAAACACTTACACCCAAAAGGGTGAAAATAGCTAATGTTAGGCTTTTTAGATTTTAAAATCTCATAAGGTGTTTTCTTTAAAATTGGCCTAATCATTACTCGATTTACAATATAACAAGCGGTGTTTGTGGCTTCCGCCCAAAAATATTTAGGTAAATTATTTTCACAAAGCATAGTTCTAGCCATTTCTTGTAAAGTTCTATTTTTCCTCTCAACTACCCCATTTTGTTGAGGAGTTCGAGGAGCCGAAAAATTATGGCTAATACCATTGTCATTCAAAAATTCCTCTAACCCTAAATTTTGAAACTCGGTTCCATGATCACTTCTAATGTGTGAAATTCTAAGTTCAAGATCATTTTGGGTTAATTTTGAAAATGTGATGAATTTTTCCAAAGCCTCATCTTTAGTACTTAAAAAGAGAACCCAAGTAAATCTAGAAAAATCATCAACTAACACAAATGCATAAGATTTACCACCCAAGCTCATAGTCCTAATTGGCCCAAACAAATCCATATGAATTAATTGTAAGCATCTACTAGTAGAAACATCATTAATGGATTTAAAGGAAGACTTATGTTGTTTACCCTTTGAGCATGCATCACAAATTTTATCATTTGAAAATTTTATTTTGGGCAAACCTCTAACTAGATTTAGAGAGACTAGTTTTTCTAAAACACTTATGCTAGCATGTCCTAGCTTCCTATGCCACAACCATGCATCATTTTTATTTTGAGCAACTAAGCATGCATGAGATGTATGTATGTCATCTAAATGCACCATGTATATGTTTCCTATGCGATGACCTATGAGCATAATATTATTAGATTTAATGTCAACAATTTTGCATCCATTTTTATCAAATAAAACATTAAATCCTTTATCACACAATTGACTTATGCTCAATAAATTATGTTTAAGACCATCGACATATAAGACATTTTCAATGAGAATGGTAGAGTGATTACCTATGGAGCCAATACCTTTAATGTGGCCTTTGGAGTTGTCACCAAATGTTACTACTCCTCCACTTTTTGGCTTTAAATCCATGAATCGACTCTTGTCTCCGGTCATGTGTCTCGAGCATCCACTATCAAGGTACCATGAGTTTTGACTTTGTGCCTTGGCCTTGTAGCAATGCTCCCCCTACAAACAAAGATATTAAACCTTGGTTTTTGGTACCCAAATCATTTTGGGTCCATGAGTGTTAGCTCCCAAAACCTTGGTTCCCTTAGGAATCCAAGATGACATAGCAATAATATTATTAGATTTTACAAGTTCCTTAGGAACCCATACACTTCTAATTCTTTTAGCTCTACTATATCTAGGGTAGCTACCTTGTTTGTAGTAATTAGTCTTTTTCTTAGGTTGGTGTGTTCTAGAGGATTCTCCTACTTCATGCTTGACACTACCAACATTTTTTAAAGACTTTTTGAGCTCATTTAGCTCACCCAACACCTTTTAGTGTTCACTATTACATTGAGATAAAAGATTATTAAGATCAACATTTTCATTTTGAAAGAATTTAAGTTCATCTTTTAATCCTAAAATCTTTTTCTCAAATTTAGAATTAGCTTGAGTGAGTGAGTCATTTTTCTCATTTAGTTCTAAAATGATTTTCTTGTTTTTAATGACCGACTCTTTAAACTTCTCAACTAATTCATCATATACCTCTTGTAACTCATCATATGCATCATTTAACTCTTCATATGAAAACTCTAAAGTAGATGAGTTAGAGGTTACCAAGGAGGAATCTTCCTCAAGTGCCATGAGACAAAGGTTAGCCACTTCTTGTTCGTCATCCTCCGATGACTCCTCATCACTCCAAGTAGCAAGTTTGGCTTTGAGTCTCTTCTTCTTCTCAAAGCCCTTCTTCTTGAGTTGAGGGCACTCCGAACGGATGTGGCCGGATTGTTTGCACTCATAGCAAATGATGGGATCCTTTCCTTCTTCTTTGTTCTTCCCTTTGAAGTCCATTTTTCTTTGGATTTTTCTTCCCCGGTTGGACCTCATGAAACGTGAGAATCGTTTGGCTATCATAGCCAATTCTTCAAGTTCATCCTCCTCACAAGATGAGCTCTCATCATGTTGTGAAGCTTTAGCCTTGAGAGCTATTCCCATCTTCTTCTTCTTCTCAACCTCAAGCTTCTCTACTTTTTTTTCTTCTTTCTTCTTCTCATCTTCCCTTCCTTGCTTCATGATCTCATGAGTAAGGAGAGAACCCACAAGCTCATCAAGCTTTAATGTCTTCAAGTTCTTTGCTTCGATGATAGCGATTCTCTTCCCATCCCAAGATTCGGGAAGTGAATAGAGTAGCTTCCGGACAAGCTTGTCTTCCGGCATGATCTCTCCATATCCCTTTAGACCGTTGACAATTGTGGAGAATCGATCAAACATCTTTGACACCGTCTCATCGGGCTCCATCTTGAAGTTTTCATAACTAAGATTGAGAAGTCTTATCTTAGTTTCTTTGACATCATTGGTGCCTTCATAAGTGGTTTCAAGAGTGTCCCACACTTCTTTGGCACTCTCAATGGATGAGACCTTTGAGTAGATGTCCGGACCGAAAGCACAAAATAACATGTGGAGAGCTTTATCATTGACTTGAATCTTTTTCCTCTCCTCTTCACTCATTTCGGCTTTCTTCTTCAACACCATCTTGCCTTCACCATCTTGCTTCCATGGAATGTATGGCCCATCTTCAATGACATCCCATACAAGATAGTCACTAAACTTGATGAATAGCCTCATTTTATTCTTCCAAAAAGAATAGTTGTCACCATTGAAGAACGGAGGCTTTGTGGTCGATTGTGACTCGTACATGCCGGAACCGGAGGTTGAAGCCATCTCTTGATATTTTGATGATCGCACTCTTCCAAGGATCTCCTCTTGTGGTTGTTAATCCTCAAAGAGTTAAGCTCTGATACCAATTGTTGAGTGGATCGAAAGATCGATATTTACCAAGAGGGGGGGGTGAATTGGAAATTTAAAGGATTTTGGTGGAAATTGGCAAATTAAAAATTGATGAACAAGGGATTTAGAGTGGTTCAAGTTCCAAATGAACTCTACATCCACTACCTTAGTCTCACTAAGGATTTGCAACAATTTCACTAAATTGATCTTCCCCTTTTCTAGGACAAGGAGGCAACCCTTTACAATTTCGGTTGATTTTTCTACCCAAAAATCAACCCAACCCTCACACAAGAGAACAAAGAAATTTGCAGGCTAATTAGGTATCTCTCAATACAAATGATAGCCCCAATACAAGCACTCAACCCAATTTTACAAAGTATGAATGAAGAACACAAATTGGGATTTTACAAAAAGTGAGATTTTTGCTCAAATGCTTGAATTTGATGTTTGGATGTTTGCTTTAGGATCAATAGTTGTTGCTGATGCTTTTGGATGTCTCTTTTATACCTTCTCATTGAATTCTAGCCGTTTGGGTGGTTGGGAACATAAATGGAGCCGTTGGAACCCTCTCTTGCCACCATAAATGCAGTCTGCACCAACCCGTTTCGGAACACGGGGTACCTGTTTCGGAACGAACTAAAATAGAAAGAGCCGTTGGGGTGCATTTAAGAGCCCGTTTCGAAACGCCTTAGGGCCGTTTCGGAACGATTTTGCCACTGTCAAGGGTCGTTTCGGAACGGTCTTAGCCCGTTTCGAAACGCCTTAACTACTTTCAAAAATTCAGTTAAAAACTTATAACGGTCATAATTTTGAATTCATCTTAAACCCTGTTTCGAAACGTTTTGGATCCGTTTCGAAACGAAAATGCAACTGTCAAGGGTCGTTTCGGAACGGCCTTGATCCGTTTCGAAACACCCCTTTTATATTTAAAATTCAGCAAATATTTGAAACCGTTAGCCCTTTTTAAATCCAACATGAAGAACAGTTTCGAAATGATTTATCCCGTTTCGAAACGTTTACAAGTGTTTCGATACTCGTTCCGGAACGATGGTCGACAGTGATGAAAACGTTTCGAAACGCCTGATGGCCGTTTCGGAACGGGTGCTTGAAAATCACTGTTTCTGGTTTGAAACACTTAGAAAAATATTTGAAATAACATGTTTTTAACTTGGGCATTATATTAAAATTATATGGGGATATTTTGAGGACTTAAAATTCGTTTTGACTTTTTCAATTTAGTCCTTAGGTTTTTAGTTATATCAAAATTAAAATACTTGTTTCACAGAAATTGACTCTAAATGAGCTTATTTCTCATTGCGTTCAAGAGGAAGATAGGTTGAAGCATGATAAAACTGAAAGTGCTCATTTGGCCAGTGTCTCTAAGAATAAGGGCAAGAAAAGAATATATCAGAATGAAGCTGCTAAGGGTCCAGCTCAAAAGAAACAAGAGCGAGTTCCAATTAATTGTTACTTTTGTGAGAAGCCTGGACACTTGAAGAAAAATTGTACCAAGTATCACGCATGACGTGCTAAGAAAGGTATGAATCTTACTTTGGTCTGTTCTGAGGTTAATTTAGCTTCAGTACCTAGAAACACTTGGTGGTTAGATTCTGGTGCTACTACTCACATAAGTGTTTCTATGCAAGGTTGCCTGAGCTACCGAAAGCCAAGTGATGGTGAAAAAACATCTTTGTAGGCGATGAAAAATCGGTAGAAGTTGAAGCAATTGGGCATTTTAGGTTGTTATTAGGAACTAGTTTTTATTTGAATTTGAAAGACACTTTTGTTGTTCCGTCTTTTAGGCGGAATTTAGTTTCAGTTTCTTTATTTGACAAATTTGAATATTCTTGTTCATTTGGAAACAATCAATTTACTTTGTCTTTAAATTCAAATATTGTCGAAACTGGTTATTTAAATGCTTATGACAACCTTTATTTGCTAGATACAGTTGCATCATATAATGAAACCTTGCACGTGAAATCACGTGGTACTAAACGCAAATTAAATAAAGAAAATTTGGCACCATTATGGCATAATCGCTTAGGTCATATCTCAAAAGGTAGGATTGAGCGACTTATATCTAATGGTATTTTGGAGTCCCTTGATTTTTCAGACTTTAATGTTTGTGTTGACTGTATCAAGGGAAAACAGACCAAAACTAAGAGATTAGGTGCCAACAAATCTACAGACGTCTTAGAATTAATTCACACTGATATTTGTGGGCCATTCCCTACGGCATCTTGGAATGGTCAACAATATTTCATAACATTTATAGACGATTACTCACGTTATGGGTACCTATATCTCATTCATGAGAAATCTCAGTCTTTAGACGTGTTCAAATCTTATAAGGCTGGAGTTGAGAATCAACTCAACAAAAGAATTAAGAAATTTAGATCTGATCGTGGTGGTGAGTACTACGGTAGATATGATGGCTCAGGTGAACAACGTCCAGGAACATTTGCGAAATTTCTAGAGGAATGTGGTATTGTCCCACAGTACACCATGCCAGGATCACCTAGTATGAATGGTGTAGCTGAGAGACGTAATAGGACTTTTAAGGATATGGTAAAGAGTATGATTGCTCATTCTACCTTACCCGAGTCCCTCTAGGGAGAAGCATTAAAGACAGCAGCGTACATTTTGAATAGAGTACCAACTAAAGGAGCTGAAAAGACACCTTATGAGCTTTGGATGGGTCAAAAACCTATTCTAAAACACTTTCACATTTGGGGATGTCCAGCTGAGGCAAGGCCTTATAGGCCACATGAAAAGAAATTGGACTCCAAAACTGTGAGCAGCTACTTTATTGGATATTCTGAGCGATCTAGGGGCTATAAATTTTATGATCCCACAATTAAGAATATTTTTGAGACGGGAACTACAACATTTTTTGAGGATGTTGAATTTTGAGGGAGAAATAAGGTTAGAGACATTACTTTTGAGGAGGAATTGAGTTCCAACTCAATTCCTACTATCACTTTTGATAATGTTCAGGTTCTCATACATGTCATTAATCAAGAAGTGAATCCGGAACCTCAACAAGATAATGTTGAACAACTTCCTCCTATTCAGGATGAGGTAATTGTTCCAGAAGAACAAATTCAACAACCTCAACAACAAGTGTCATTAAAGAGATCCACGAGAGAAAGGAGAAATGGTATCCCGGATGATTATATTGTATTTCTCCAAGAAAATGAGGATGATAATGGGATGATGGAAGATGACCCAATCAACTTTCATCATGACATGCAAAGTGTTAACTCTCAAAAGTAGATTGATGCCATACAGGAAGAGTATAAATCCATGCAAGACAATAAAGTTTGGGACTTGTCCCATTACCTGAAGGTGCAAAACCAATTGGTTGTAAATGGATATTTAAAACCAAGAGGGATGCAAATGATAATGTGGAGAGGTATAAGGCACGTCTTGTAGCTAAAGGATATACTCAAAAAGAAGGCATTTACTTTACAATGACTTTCTCTCCGGTTTCATCGAAAGACTCTTTTAGGATAATCATGGCACTTGTAGCTCATTTTGATCTTGAGTTACATCAGATGGATGTTAAAACTGCGTTTCTCAATGAAGACATTAAAAAAACAATTTATATGGTGCAACCAGAAAACTTTGAGTCGGGAGACCCAAAACATATAGTTTGCAAATTAACAAAATCTATCTATGGACTCAAGCAAGCTTCTCGTCAATGGTACCATAAGTTTCATCAAGTAATTGTCTGATTCGGTTTTGAGATGAATATCGTTGATGATTGTGTGTATCACAAGTTCAGTGGGAGTAAGCATATATTTTTGGTTTTATATGTCGATGACATTTTGCTTGACACGAATGATATAGGCTTATTGCACGAAACCAAGAGATTTCTATCTAAGCATTTTGAAATGAAAGATATTAGGGACACTTCTTTTGTTTTAGGAATTCAGATACATCGAGATCGATCTCGAGGTATTCTTGGATTGTCACAAAAGAACTATATCGATAAAGTACTTAAAAGGTTTGGCATGCAAAATAGTAAACCAATGGACACCCCTATCGCTAAAGGAGACAAGTTTTGTCTTGCCCAATGCCCTAAAAGTAACCTTGAAATTCAAGAAATGCAGAAGATTCCCTATAGATCAACTATTGGGAGTTTAATGTATTCTCAGGTTTGTACGCGTCCGGATATTGCGTACATTGTTGGGATGTTAGGCAGATATTCTAGCAACCCTGGTATGGGCCATTGGATAGCAGCCAAGAGGGTTATGAGGTATCTTCAGAGAACAAAAGATTACATGCTCACTTATAGAAAATCAGATCATTTGGAGGTCGTAGGGTATTCAGATTCTAATTTCGCTGGGTGCTAAGATAGCAGAAAGTCTACATCAGGCTATATTTATCTATTAGCTGGAAGAGCTATATCCTGGACAAGTGTTAAACAAACACTTGTAGCTTCTTCCACTATGGCAACAGAGTTTGTAGCATGCTATGAGGCATCCAATTATGGAATATGGTTGCGAAACTTTGTCACTGGGGTGTGTATTTTGGAGAACATAGAAAGACCGCTTAAATTGTTTTGTGACAATAAGTCAGCAGTACTGTATTCCAACAACAATAGGGTATTCAGATTACATGCTCACTTATAGAAAATCATATCATTTGGAGGTCGTAGGGTATTCAGATTCTAATTTCGCTGGGTGCTAAGATAGCAGAAAGTCTACATCAGGCTATATTTATCTATTAGCTGGAAGAGCTATATCCTGGACAAGTGTTAAACAAACACTTGTAGCTTCTTCCACTATGGCAACAGAGTTTGTAGCATGCTATGAGGCATCCAATTATGGAATATGGTTGCGAAACTTTGTCACTGGGGTGTGTATTTTGGAGAACATAGAAAGACCGCTTAAATTGTTTTGTGACAATAAGTCAGCAGTACTGTATTCCAACAACAATAGGAGCTCGTCTAAGTCAAAGCACATAGACATAAAGTTCCTAGTTGTAAAAGAAAGAGTGCAAAGTGGACAAATATCCATAGAACACATTGGGGAAAACTCTATGATAGTGGATCCGCTCACAAAAGGTTTACCACCCAAGGTCTTTCATGAGCACACTGCTCATATGGGTGTTGTATCATTTGAGGACATTATTGTTTGAGTGGGAGTTTGTTATTTGTTTGCTTTATGTTTGATTTTGGACATTTATGTATTATGTTATTTTTCTGATCAGAAATTAAGTATTCAGTTTATTCACTCTTTTCTTATTTTGATAAGGACCTCGCTTAAGTTTAAAGAGGACCAATTTGAAATAGGCATGTTCGGTTCACATTTACATGTAATTTTCATGTTATGCATCCATGATTGATCTATGTCATTTGATTGTGTTTGTATACGTGACCATTGATGGGTCTAGTCATGATTGATATGGCGAAGATCGCTTTGATCCTATATAGATATAGTTGATGGACGAGATTGTTAAAGAATACCTATTGTATGATAGCAAATTTTGAGCTCATAAGGTTATACATTTGTCAGGAAACATATGTTGCCCAAGTGGGAGATTGTTGGGTTATCCAATAATAATGGGCACATATGTATAATGTATGTTGCTATTATAAAGTTTAACACGAAAATTAAGTGACCAATTATGTTACACGTGTTATAGGTATTAAATTGTCATGGAATTAAAAGTGTAGATACCGTAAGTTATATTTATAACTCAATGAGGGGCAGAGTTGTAAATATTAATAAACTGATTCTAATTCAGTTTATATAAAGGGTAGTGGTCCCCGAGATCTAGGTTAACTTGCATATCTCTCCTTCCCCGTCAGAGAGTTGTGTGGCAAGAGGTAACCTATCATCTTGGAAGATCAAACCCTCTCTGAAAAATCTCCGGCAATGGATTCAAGTACGCTTCCGCAAATCTAATCTTTATTCTTAATGATTTGGCATGTATGGATCTTAGGTTTATATTCGTACGAATATATTTTGGTTCTAACAATATTTCCCTCAAAGTTGGAATCTTTTCATTGGCCAAAAGAAAAGTTGGAATCTTTTAGTCATGGAAATTTGAAATTTGGTGTCAAGGGTTAGTTGGTGTTCGTATAATAGAAAAGAAAAATCCCAAGGAGAAAATGCCAAACGAATTTGAAAGGGAAAAAAGGAGCAGAAACAACCAAGAAGATGAAAACATACAAAACCAATGGTGTCCCCTGTTATCGGAGCAGCTTCATTTGTTCGGTTTCCATGGAATTTCCCGCCAAGTTGCTTCAACATGTAAACTCAAAAGGACCCACCTCGTATCTTTTTCAGTAGGGCAGACTGCGACCCGTATTCCGTATTCAAGTCATTTTGCGAATTCCAGTCAATCAAAGATTGATTCCAATCGGGTTTTGAATGAATTTTTAAAATCGGATCGGATTAATGAAGCTCGGAAGCTGTTCGACAAAATGCTTGAACGATATGAGTTCACCAGGAACACAAATAGCAATTAACTGAAGCTATAGAGCTTTTTAAAGAAACCCCAAGGGCCAAGAGTTCCATCACTTGGAATTCACTAATTTCAGTTTTTTGTCAACATGGGATGGCAACTGAAGACTGAAGCTTTTGATTTGTTTTTCAGAATAGAGTTTGAGGAACAAAGGCCTAATCAATACACCATGGGAAGTATTCTAAGGCTGTGTTCGACATCGGGTTTGCTTCGAAGAGGGAAACAGGTGCATGGTTATGTAACAAAGATACAATTCGAGTCTAATGAATATACTGTTACCGGTCTCGTTGAGATGTATGCAAGTGCATTTTGGAAGCTGAATATTTGTTTAAAATGATGCCCTGTGTGTCATGTGGACTGCCGTAGTTGCTGGTTATTCTCAGAATGGAGAGGCAATCAAAGCGATTGAATGTTATCGAAATATGGTGGTTGAAGGAGTTGCGTCTAATCAGTTCAGTTTCCCGAGTGTGTTAACGGCTTGTACTGCGATTCAAGCTGTTAATTTTGGCACACAGGTGCATAGTATCATTGTTAGAACTGGTTTTTGAAGGTAATGTTGTTCAAAGTGCATTGGTCGATATGTATGCAAAATGCATAGACAATTGACAACTTTGAAAAATTCACGACCGCGATAGCCGCAATGGTCACAATAGCATCTGTTGTGTCCGCAATCGCGATAAATGCAACACGACCAAAACCGTGACCGCAATCGTAATTTAAATCCCTGAATATGTATGCAAAATGCTTAGACAATTGCCAACTTTGTTAAAATCTGCCTCCACTCATCCATTTCAGTAGATAATTCCTTCGTAACAATGTAGGCTAAGTGCGGATGCATAGACGACTCAAGCAGAGTATTTGATTCTACGCAAATCCGGATGTGATATCTTGGACTGCACAAAACACGATTTCATTACTTTTGTGGGCTTACTATTTTCTGGCATGCCTTCGTGTACAATGTTTATAGTACTCAGACTCCTCTTGATTTATAAATTGAGTTATTGTGCATTTAAACATGCTTAATCTTACGTCTTTTTATATATTGTACTAGTAACAATGTCAATTGAGCTATACTCAATCGACAATTAAACTCGATTCTTTGTTATAAATTACAAGAATTATATATATATATATACCTACACCGAATCTCTAAATCTCTAACCTCAAAATAAAGTCACTTATAAAAACTTTAACTTTCACCGATAATACTACCCTAGCATAGCCTACTTTGACCTCTTTTTACCCTCATGGTCGAATCCTCAAATCTTTGACATTCAAATGACTATTTGTCACCAAACTATGGCATACTATGTACAATAACAGCAAGGAAGATTAACAACATTTTTTTTCATTTTAGATGAAGAAATATATTAAAGCAATCTTATATATAAATATAAGAATATAATGATATATGACCGTAAATTAGAAGCCTCGGTAGAAGAAGAAAAAATATAAGGGAAAATTATATCGGTGGTTATTGATTTTAGGGTGTTTTGATAATTGAAATCGAAAATATTTTATAGTCATTAACTTTTTAATTTGTTTTTATTATGATCATTGTCGTTAGTCAAATATTTATGTGACATGTTAAAGTCTTTTTTTTAAAAGAACTTTAATTTTTTAAATTTGCAGTCGTCGTCAATGCCAAAATTATGACAAATGAAGTGGTCACTAGTAAATCTCAACAATGAGAAATCTTTTTCGCAAGAGATTGACATAGTTTAGTTCTCAAATTGATATGATAAATAACAATGTTGAAACATAGTTAAAAATCTCAATCGAAATTAAAAATTATAACTTTTTAATTTCGTCGTTGTTAACTGCTAAATCATCTTGAAACTAAACTATATTAATATTGTGACTAAACAATGATAATATTGAGACTGTAAATTTGAGAAGAAAACTTCAATGTTTTACATTAACATTTCTTAATGACAACTTACAACAATAGTTATAGTAACAATGAATTAAAAGTTTAATAATTAAAATATAAATTTTGAAAATTTTGATGACTAAATAAAAATATCTTAAAAGTTCAATGATCATCAATATACTTACTCTATAAATAATTATACAAATTTTACATATACATTAAAATAATTTTTTTAATATATCCATTGAATTTTTATTATAACAATAGAAGACATCACAATTACAACGCATTAAGAAAAGAAAATAATGAGACTAATCTATCAAAATTTCTTACAACCCAAAAATAAAGAAAAGTGAAAAAAATTATGGAGATAAGCATACCATCAAAATTCAGAAGCTTCCTAAATTCCCTTGTCTCTATCCAATCGAGACTTATAACTAATGAAAAAGGAGTGGTGAGCGGTCCAAACTATCATGCAAAATATTCTGCTACCTAGAACTGATTACATTGGCAAACAACCATCAACCGAGTGGGGATCTAACTTTGTGTGACCACCGAAAAAATCATAATCTGAAACTAGCGCCGATTAAAAACTCTATGCGAGCAACGATTAACCGCCAGGGTATGCTGAATCATGCCACGAGGACAGATGAAACAAAACTAAAAAAACAAAGAAAACAAGTCATAAGGATAGAAGAAAACGCGTGTCACAAGGACAGAGAAAACACGTACCATAAAGATAAAAAAATATTATTAAAAATAATAAAAATAATAAACACCGGCAATTGACAATCAGTAATTAGGTGATTGTCGATCGCTGGCTAACGCAGAAAAAAAAAGAGCAGACAACGAAAAGTTATTAGTGAAAAAAAAAATTAGGGTTAAAAAACTAAGAAACTTTCCCTTATTCATAGTTTTTTTTTTTTTGAAAATTTTATTCTTCTTCTACCTGGAGGAGGAAAATCTAGGTGAAGGCAACACTTCTAAGGGGTCATGAACTCAGAACCTAAAGAGAAGAGAGTGGAGTAGTTGAGCATGCTCTGACCACCAGACCGTCCTCGCACGCTCTTCATAGATAATTGAATTCGCTTAAATATCCAACCAAAATATATGTTAGGAGTTATATTTCTGTTACAATTTGTTATTATATTGTTAGGCCGTTTGGGCCGTTTTGGGTAGTCTGTTACCCCTCTAGCATTGGGCTATATAAGTGTAATTGGGCTCACTCATGAATCACAGAAAATAATAATCAGTTTGTTTCATTTCTCTTTTGCTTTCTTTCTCGATAGCTTTCTTTTCATCTTTTTCGTTCTCTCTCTTTTCCCTTTCTCAAAAAACTTCGATCTTCTCATTTCTCCACTCATAAGCTTGTTAGCTCAACATCTAACATGGTATCAGAGCTAAGTTTCAGGCTCGTCATCAGAATCTTAGTTGTTGTTGTTAGCTTATGCACCACCCGAGTTCTTGCGTTGCAACTTGAAGCCCTGTTGCAGTGATAAATCGTCATTATTTCGTCGATCGTGCTATGCTCTCTGAAGGTTCTGATAGAGGCTGCAATCAATAGTAGTGCACGTTGTTTGCTTACTCTTAACAGAGGCCTGGTGAGATTGTTCCTGATTTGTGCCCTAATTTACGATTGATGATTTTGTGCCCTAATTCATTCAATTTTGCTTATATTTGCATCTGTTTTCGATCTGAAATTTTCTACATCTCTGATTGTTCTCATCTTGAATTGGTTGAATCTACTCCATTATATTCGTCTATGCTTGATCTGAGTGTATGCGTCTCTGATTTGTATTCATCTAATCTGCATTACATTGCCCCTTCTGATCAAATCGTGTTACTGAGATCTCTCTGATTAAATCTTGTTGCATCTCTAGCTTGTATTCGTCTGAGTGTATTACTCTTGATTTGTCTATTCTTGATCTGCCTTTCTGTAAGGTTTTGCTTATCAAGCTATGGTTGACTCTACAAGAACATCTGATAATGCTGGTAATGAGAGTGAGAATGATGTTGATAACACTACTCAGGTTCCTAGTCAGAGTGTAACACATTCCTTAACCACAAATAGAGTTTTCTCCTCTAAGAAAATTGATGTCATTCTAGATGAAAACAACTACTTATTGTGGCAACAACAAGTCCTCTTAACTATAAAATCAAATAGGCTTCAGAAGTTTATAGATGAAAAGTTGACCTGGCCCTCACAGTATATAACAAAGGAAGGTGTTGTCAGTCTTAACCCTGAATATGAGTTCTATGAGGAACAAAATGGAACCCTAGCTTCATGGCTCTTGTCTACTGTGAGTGAAGAAGTGTTACCCCACCTAATTGGTCATAATACTTCTTTTAAAATATGGAACACCTTACATAGGCTTTACAGTGGGAAAATCTCCTCTAGGCTAATGTCCCTAAGAAGGTTATTACACTCACGAAAGAAAGGTGACTCTCTTATGAGAGAATTTCTAATGAAAGTTAAAATTGTGTGTGACAACTTAGCAAGCTGTGGTGAAGTGATCTTTGATCATGAGCATGTTACAGCCATTCTTAATGGCTTACCACCTGAATATGAGTATGTAATTATTGTAATTACAGCTAGTCCCTCACATTTTGATGTTAAAACTGTTAGAACAATCTTACTTGATGCAGATGCAAGACACTCACTTTTGCTTAGTTCTGTTAATGCATCTGCTCACATTGTTGTTAAGAATTACTCCTCAGGGTCAGTTGGTATGCCTGCAACTCCACCAAAGTTTGGTCATGAGACAACAACAAATTTTGTTCCTCAGTTTCAGTCTTTCCAAGAGTCTGGTGACTCCACTGGTAGTGGTTTTTATGCTGCAACAGGACCTAACTCAGATAATTTTGGAACTACTCATGTGTCATCTTCATTTTCTTCACAATCTGGTTATGTCAGGGGAAGAGGTAGGGGTAGAAATAATTTTTCAAGGCCTCAGTGTCAGCTATGTGGGAAGTTAGGACACCTAGTTGAGAGATGTTGGTCTAGGTTTAACATGCATTTTATGAATGAATCTTCTAGGCCAACACAAGGTTATGGCAGATCTGCTCAAGCCAACTTTAGCTCTTACACTGGTCGTGGTAAAACTTTTCGTCTTATCCTTCTACTCCTGTGTTTTACACACCTCTACCTTATTTCAATCCACACATACTACATGCTACCACAACCAGATCTCCTTTGATGCATTCTGCTATAGTACCACCAACTGAGACTTCAATTTTTCTTCACCCAACTCCATCTATTGCTTCTACAAATCCAGCCCATGTCTACCCTCACTACACTTCCTCTTCTCCAGTGGCGCAACTTCCCTCTCCTTGTCCTCAGCCTTAGGCTTTCCTTGCTACACTAGAGACTGTGGGTGACAACACATGGTATCTTGACTCTGGAGCCACCCACCAGCTGACTAATGATCTTCAAAATTTGCACACTACCTCATGCTACACTGGCTCAGGTAATGTTATGGTTGGTAATGATCACACTCTTCCTATTAAATATATTGGTCAATATGCTCTTTTAAGTCCTACAAAACATTTGCATCTTAAGAATGTTTTCTATGTACCTGCAATAACTAAAAATCTTTTATCTGTGTCTAAACTCACACATGACAATCAAGTGACAATTGAGTTCTTCTCTAAGTTTTGTCTTGTTAAGGATTTGCACACAATGGATATTTTGCTGACTGGACATGAGAACAATGGCTTATATGAGTTCTCTTCATCCTCACAACATAACTCTGTTACTTCTACTTTTATGCATCATGTTGCTTCTACTTCATCTCCTCAACATGCTTCTATTACTTCTGCTTTTGTGCATTCCGTTGTTTCTGCTTCTGCTTTACCTTTGCATGACCTGCTTGGAAATGATTGGAATAATTGTATCTCTTCTTTTGCTGATTGTAATGCTGCAACTGTATGAAATAAAGTGTCATTGAAAACTTGGCACAATAGACTAGGACACCCTGACCAAGAAACTTTGCTTCATGTTCTAAGAAATTGTAATATCTCTGTTGGTATGAATAAAATTCCTCATTTTATTCTGCTTGCAAGTTTGACAAATCACACAAACTTCCTTTTTCTGCTTCCAAATCCCGGTATACTTCACCTTTAGAGTTAGTGATTGTTGATGTCTGGGGACCAGCCCTTTTATATTCTAATGGCTTTCGTTATTATGTAGCTTTTCTGATGCTCACTCACGATTTACATGGTTTTATTTTCTAAAACAAAAGTCTGGAGCTTACAGTGTTTTTCTTTAGTTTCATCAGGAAGCAGAAAGACAATTTGAATGCAAGCTCAAGGCACTTCAAACAGATGGTGGAGGGGAGTTCACAGCACTGAATGCTTATCTTCAAGCACAAGGTATTATTCACAGACTTTCTTGCCCCTATACTTCTGAACAAAATGGCTTGGTAGAAAGGAAACATAGGCAATTAGTTGAGATAGGTCTTACCTTACTAGCACAAGCTTCAAATCCTCTAAGTTTTTGGAATGGTGCCTTTACAAGTGCAATTTTCCTTATTAATAGGTTGCCTACAAAAGCCTTAGGTGGAGTATCACCTTATGAAAAATTGTTTCAAAAGAGTCCAGACTATAATTTTATGAAAACCTTTGGATGTGCTTGCTACCCTTTCTTAGGTCCTTACAACAGAAATAAGCTTTAGTTTAGATATGATCTTTGTACTTTCTTAAGTTACTCTCCATCACATAAGGGATACAAGTGTCTTGATTCTACTAGAAGAGTCTACATTACTAGACATGTTCAATTTGATGAACAAAATTTTCCTTATAAGTCAACTTTTGCATGTCAAGGTCCTGTGAATGAATCTAAGTGCAAGAAATGTTCTTGTTTGTTCAAAAAGTCCTCTGCTTCTTTTTCACATGTTACCATCCCAGAAAATTCAAGTACTGCATGTCCAACTCCTTTTTGCATTGAACAACATCCGTCTCAACATTCATCTCAAACTACACCATCTCTTGTCCCTTCTCTATCTCATGTTTATATACCTATTCCACATGCTCAAAATATCTCATTAAATGACCAAGATCAGTCTACACCAACTTTGTCTTCTACATCATTCCCATCACCATTGCATTCACATTCATCACCATCTCATACACCTTCACATATGTCATCCTCCAATTCATCGTTATCTGCATCCATCAATAGAAGTCCATCATCTTCATTATCACCTCTCATTCTATCATCTATACCATCTCCCACCTCCTCATCACTGCCATCTCCAATTTCATCATCATTTCCATCTTCCACTCCATTACTACCTTCCTCCACTCCACCACCACCACCATTGGTTCACAATAGTCATCCAATGGTCACTCGTGCTAGAGCTGGTATCTTCATGCCCAAGGTGTATCTCACTGAAGCACCTGAACTTGCCTATGAACCTGCCACCATCACAGAAGCTCTACAGCATCCTGGTTAGAGTGCAGCTGTACATGCAGAATACTCTGCTATGCTCAACAATGATACTTGGGATTTGCAAGCTCTACCATCAAACAGAAAAACAGTCGGATGCAAGTGGTTGTTTAGGATTAAGAAGAAGGTATATGGTTCAGTTGAAAGATTTAAGGCAAAGCTAGTGGCTAAGGGGTTCTCTCAAGCTGTTGGGTATGACTTTTGAATAGGGATGGGCACGAAACCCGAATCCGACGGGTTCCGACTTGACCCGATAGGGTCAGATTTTTTTTTAAAAAAAATCGGGTTCGGGTCGGGTGGAGTTTGTAAAATGCTCGGTTTCGGGTCGGGGTCGGGTTTGGGGGGAAAAACACCCTACCCGACCCGACCCGGGTACTTACATATTTTTTTTATTTTTTATTTATATTATGTCTTTTACAATTTTACCCCTTTCTTTAATTTCCCCTCAATTCCCCCTCTGCATATTTTCACGTGTTTGAACTCTCACAGCCCTAAATCCCTAATCCCCTAATTCTTTCCATCGCAATTCGCAGAGCATATCAGACATCACTCATCAGGAGATCGCAAATCTTCCATCGCCGCTCGCTCTTGGATTCTCCAGATTGTTCAGGTTATATTATTTCAATTTAAAATTGCAGGTCTTAAAATTGCACGGGTTTGTTTTGTTATTGAAGGTCTTAAAATTGCAGGGGTAAGTCTATTTCGATTCTGCTGTTGTGTGGAGTGCTGGGTTGAAGGTCTTAAAATTGCAGGTCTTAAAACACCTCTATTGGAGTACTACTTTGAGAAGATTTTTGGGGTTGTTGTTGCTGAATATGAAGTTGAAAAGATTGTGCAACTTTGTCGGGATTTGGTCTCAGAGTATGAAGAAAAAGCGAATTCTTCAATGAATTATTCTCAATCTTCAAGCACTACATCTTTATCTAGTGTTCCGGTTACTTTGGGAGATCAAAGTGAGTTTGAAGCTTATCTATCAAGGAAGAAACAAAAGAAATTACAAGTAAAATTTTAGTTGGATCGTTACATGGAATTAGAGCTTCTTCCTAGCACGCCGGAGTTCGATATATTGAATTGGTGGAAGATAAATGGGCCACAATTTCCTATACTCAAAGATATTGCCAGAGATATTTTTGCTATACCAGTTTCTACCGTTGCTTCAGAGTCTACGTTTAGTACCGGAGGGAGATTAGTGACTGCACATCGTAATAGACTCCTTCCATCAACGGTAGAAGCTTTGGCATGTTCTCAAAATTGGTTATGGACCGAAGAAGGTATAAATATGCGTATGTGTAGTTTTGTTATTTTTTACCTAATGTTTACATATGATTTCTTATTATATTTTTTTTATATATGTCATTTTAGAATCAAATTCAAGTGAAGCATACTTTAATGAAGATGTTGAAATCGAGCAAGAAGAGATAATGGTAATATTAAATTTATATTTATTTATTTTATTACAATCTTGTATATATATTGATTTATGAATTTATGATATAGGATTTGGATGGTTAGACGAGATTGAAGAATATGAGGTCGATGACAAGTGACTATGGAAGCTTTTTTCATCGGATGTTTATGTTTGCATGATTATGTCTCGTTTTGTTTGCCTTCAAGTTTGAACTTTAAATTTATATTTGTGTTTGAACTTTGAATTTATATTTGTGTTTGAACTTTGAATTTGTGTTTGTGTTTGTGTTTGAACTTTGAATTTGTGTTTGTGTTAGAACTTTGAATTATGGACTTCTAATTATAGTTATGTTGTGTTTGAACTTTTTTTATTTTTGTTATAATTGTTTTTTATTTATTTTTTTATTGTTTTTTAATAATAAAATTAATTCGGGTCTGGTCGGGTTTGAAGTCTTAAAATCGGGTCGGGTTCGGGTCGGGTGATATATTCTTTCACCCCGGGTCGGGTAGGGTGGCGGGTGGAAAGTGTAAAATGTCGGGTTAGGTTCGGGTGGCCCTACCCGACTCATGCCCATCTTTACTTTTGAGAGACCTTCAGCCCTGTTGTGAGGTCTAATACCATTCGAACAGTGTTAGATGTGGCTGTTATGAAGAGGTGGTGCATAAGGCAGGTTGATATTAATAATGCTTTCCTCAGTGGAAGCCTAGCTGAGGAGATTTTTATGGATCAACCTCCTGGATTTGATAAACATGGCCCCAATGGTGAAGTGCTAGTGTTCAAGTTGAAGAAAGCCCTATATGGCCTTCGACAAGCCCCACGTGCCTAGTTTGATACCTTGCGAAACTTTCTTACTTCCAGCCTGGATTTTGTTGCTTCCAAGGCAAATACATCATTGTTTATTAGAGACAAAGTATCTTCTCAAGTGCTATTGATGGTATATGTTGATGATATAGTCATCACGGGGAATGTTCCAGCAGATGTAAACCTTGTGGTACAACAGATCAATGTTGCTTTCTCCTTGAAGAATCAGAAAAAGTATGTAACTGAGCTGTTGAACAAAACTGGTATGACAACTTCAACTCTAGTTCCAACTCCAATGGTTGTCACACCTAAGCTTTCTGCAAATTATAGTGATGCATTTGATGATGTTCACTTGTATAGAAGTGTGGTAGGAGGGCTACAGTATGTGTGCCTAACCAGGCCTAACATTTCATATGTTGTGAACAAGGTGAGTCAGTATATGAATAACTCTTGTGAAACACATTGAAAAACTTTTAAGAGAATACTTCGGTATCTCAGAGGGACAATTGAGTATGGCTTGTTCTATAAACACGGAGAGGAGTTTAGTCTGACTTGTTTTACGGATGCTGTCCGGGCTGGTTCACTTGAAGATAGACTATCAACCTCAGGCTACTGTATGTTTTTGGCGGCAATCCCATTGTTTGGTGTTTCAAAAAGTAAAGTGTTGTGTCCATATCAACATGTGAAGTTGAGTACAGGAGTCTGGCCAATTCAGTGTCTGAGCTTATTTGGGTTTGAACAGCTTCTAAAGGAGTTGAATGTCACTATACTAGGCAAGCCAACTGTGCGGTGTTATAATACTTCAACAGTATTCATGTTTGCAAATTCCACCCATCATGCAAGGATTAAACATGTGGAGATAGATCTTCATTTTATCCGAGAAAGGGTACTTGTTGGACAGCTTATAGTTAATTTTATTTCAAGTTCAGAGCAAACAGCTAACATACTTACAAAACCTATTCCACTAGCTATGTTCTCAAATTTAAGACTCAAGCTTGGTGTGCTGTCTTATGCTGATATTCATCAAGTGGAAGAAAACACAAGAGTTATTCATATACTTACAAAATGTTAGGAGTTATATTTCTGTTACAATTTGTTATTATATTGTTAGGTCGTTTGAGCTGTTTTGGATAGTTTGTTACCCCTCTAGCATTGGGCTATATAAGTGTAATTGGGCTCTCTCATGAATCACAAAAAATAATAATCAGTTTATTTTACTTCTCTTTTGCTTTTTTTCTATAGCTTTCTTTTCATCTTCTTCGTTTTCTCTCCCTTCCCTTTTCCATCTTCTTATTTCTCCACTCATAAGTCATAAGCTTGTTAGCTCAACATCTAACAATATAAGGCTATCTAATCTTTATAGTGCTGTCGTTATTTAAACTGTGACCAATGCAATTTCATTATCCAAAAAACGCCGTTACTGTCAAACCCACTTCCCCTTTATTCTCCGTCAGTTAACGTTTGGACACCTTAGTCTCCGAGAAAATGTCAAAGCCTCTAAATTAAATGAAATCCCAACAGCGCTCTGCTCCCTCATTTAATGCCAACTTACAATCACCGACCCTTTCTATTTTGCATCGCGGCGCGTTGGTTTTACTTGCGCCGTGAAATAAGGTTTTGGAAACAAAAGTTCAAAAGGGAAAATAGTACTCGGTTTATTTCGATAATCTGAAGAAAAGAAAAGATATTGACTTAAAACAATAACAAGGGGCTGTTCTTTAACATATCCTTAATCTAGGATTTTTCCACGTTGAATGGTCGACCTGAGTCAATACCCGAACCACCACCCTTGCATTTGCGCTGTCACCGGCGGCGACAGCTGATCATCACCCACGCGCGGTTCGTTCTTGACTCAACACCCTCCAACTCACACAAACACAAACCTCAAAACGCCAAATGCTCTCCGCTTTTCACACTTCAACACAAACCCTAACAGATGACTAAATACACAAACACACTTCCTTGTTTACCCAAAAATTTACTAAAGCCAGCTTTTCGCCGCTCAGTTTTCACACTGAAGGGCAGCTTTAATCTTCTGCACGGTGCACGAAATCAGATTATTCACCGTCTCCACCGATTCCGCCGTGAGCTTGGCCGTCGGCAAGCTGTTCACCAGTATTTGGAATGCCACCGTGAGAAGTGACCCGCCCACCACTCTCTGAGAACCACCGCCGCCGTTCCCATTAACATTTCCGTTCGACGTGGGACCACCACGAGAGCCAGGACCATCCGGGACGATAGCAAAACCCGAGGGTAAGAGAGCTACGTAAGCCGAATCACCACCGTTCATGACCACGTGCATGGCCGGGATGTCAACGGGCGCGTACACCACAAGCGACCCCGCCGCATCGATGCATGTCTCCTGCAATATCAGCATGCTGCTCTGGTTTGCGTTCATTGCCTGCACACAGATTTTATAAATCAGAATACTTCCAAATTTCCAGAGATGTCATTCTAATCTATCATTTTCGTCCCTAAATTATCATTTATTACACTCTTCGTCCCCAGATTTTATTTTAATTTTGAGAGAGACGGGTGTGAGGAATTTTACACTGGCACGGAGGAGGGAGACGCAGTTGCCGTGATCTTGGCCCTTGGCGATGTGGGCCATCTCTTGCATCGGACCACCGTTGGACAAGATGTCCCACTCGCTTCTCAGCCGTTCATCGCGCAGGAAATCAAACAGTCTCTGAGGCGAAACCGGCAACCAAACCGAAGTAGCCGCGCTCAGCACGATACCCGGCGGCTCACCCGGATCGTCGACGCTCTTCCGAGTCATAACCCTAACGTCTTCATCCACGCTCCCAACGTTCAACTTGTTCCATTTATGAACCGTGGAGGCACACACTCCGGCACAGAAATTATCCGTCATACGTTGTGCTAGCTTCAACATGCTTCGTCTCCCACTCGCAGTTATCCCTACAAAAAACAAAGATATTTATCGATCCATGGATTATTATTCGATACACTGCGAGATCAAAAAATCGTCTATCGGAAACCTGTGTGATCTCTGGTGGGATCAGTGGAGGACATGAGAATGGCAAGGCATTCACATTGGCGCTGAAGGGTGGCCACCCAACGTTGGGCGCCAAACGCCATGCCTGAGCTTAGCAAAGGGCGGTAGAGTTGGTGAACTTGGCTCTCCTCATATTCGGCATGCTCAACCCATGTCACCTGTGCAATATTTTAGCATCATCCATGCATAAATCTTGACTTATTACACTAACAAAGTAACAATCAGTGGAATTATTCATTTTTAATAAAAAAACACTAATACTAATAGAAAAATGCAAGGCAAGGCAAGGCTCAATGAAAGAAATGGCATCTTTCTATCCCATGTATCGAGGCATTAAAGAATGAAATAGGTTGAATAAGGGAGAAAGATAATATAATTTTATATTGTATGAGTTTAAATTTCAACATTTATCGAATAAAAAATGTGAAATCTTCGAATTCAAACAAATGTAGCTGGCTAGATGGGGTAATCGAGGCAGAATCAAAATTTTGGAATAGAAACATCAAAACAATAGTTTATTCAACAAGGGAATGGGGATCACAAAGGATATTATATTATATTGTATCATACTATATTATATTATATGTTGAAACTTGAGATTCTAAACAATAGTAGTTTTTTAATATCAGAAGAAGCATCAAAATCAATGTAATGAGTCTCCCACAGGGGAGTTAATGAGCTGGTTTGAAGCAAAACCAGGCACGGACAGTGTAATCACTAGACAAATTAAAAACACAAGATTCTTTAGATGCATGAGCCCTAAAGTTGGGGGCTTGGGAATGCAAGTTTCCATGGATTTTTACCTTGGAGTATCCATTAGGCATATCTTGCACCACACACCCTGAAGGGAGCCTCCTGCAGTTCACATATGAGGGTGCACCCGATGTTTCTCGGATCGTGTCGATAGACACGTCGACCACCGCCCAAACCCCATCAGCATGCTGCTTGCAGAACCTTAGGAAATCGACATCGCGAACCGGAACCAATGGAGAAAGGACTTGGAGCTCAGCGTGCATCTGTAACAAAAGAAAAGATTATTACAAGGAGTTATAATTGAGGAATGATCATTGACTATGGCTTGAAAGTTGAAACTTGAAACTAACTTACCAGTTGAAGTGCACCGTTTCTGGTTCCTCCCACACCACTAGATATCACATCAGTAGTTGATGTTCTAGCAATCATACAAGGAAACATCTCCGACCAACGATTCTATGTAAAACAAAGGGGGGGGGGGGGGGGGGGGGGGGGGGGGAATTGAAAGTTAATTCCAATGGCACAAACCTCTAGAAAAGTTTAAAGAAAATGAAATGACGAAATCGAAGCTCACTGAATCCATTAAAGTTTCAACAAGGGCCAAACTGTTGATAATCACCACACCAGACTCTCGAGAAGCCTCGGTCACAAATCCATTTGATTTGATGCCAATGCATGGAGTGAAAGTCCTCAAGTACTCATCTTGGTTTAGTATTTCCCTTCCACCATCCAAGCTCCTAACCCAAAGTGGCTCATCGGACCGTGCCATCCTAACCAATTCATCCATCGCAGCTAAAGCCAGTTCCAAAAACATCGATCTTTCCCCCGATTGGTCGACGCCGGTCACCATAGTTGTCGGCCTATTAGGAGGAGCCACTGCAGGCAAAGCATTTGTCATACCAACACCAAAGTCAGGCCCCAAAGGTAATGTTGTAACCACGGTGCTTAATCCACCGAAACCATTGTTGCCGACCCCGAGTTCCAAACTTGAGTTCGGCAATGGGGGTGCAATCGAAGCGGCTAGTGTCGAAATGGGCCGCCCCAGAAACTTGCCGGCCAGTGCACAAACTCGATCTAACTCGTCCTTTAAGCGAGCGTTCTCGACCCTTAGATGTTGCTCCTCGAGGGATATGTCCCCGATTATCGCCGGACCACCGCAGTTCGTACAAATGGGGTTCCTCATAGCATCCCTTATAGACATGTTCTCAGCTCGGAGCTTATCGTTCTCTTGCCTGAGCAAAGAGTTCTCATGGCGTTCCAATTGAGTCTGGAAACAAAAAAAGATCAAGTTTTTAACTTTACATAAACAATCAAAGCCCCCAAAGCAAGATTCTTTAGGGAAAAAAACGTACCTTCATTTGAGTACGGCGGTTTTGGAACCAAAACTTAACCTGTCTGTTTTCCAAGGAAAGCCTTTTGCTAAGCTCCGATCTCTGTTTCTCATCGGGATGAGGACACTCCTTGAAGAGACTAAACCAAAACCAAGAAAATAGTGGGAAAAAAACATGGTAAGGTGATAGTTCCTAAACAGAAAAAAAAAACATGTTTGGTTTGAGACATGAAATCATACGCTTCGAGCTCTTGGATTTGCTGAGGAGTGTGTCGGTGGTATCTCTTCTTCCTCGGAGGCTTGTCGGCGGCGTCTAGATCATCACCGGAAGCTCCATCCATGTTATCACTCCCAGATCTGCTGATCTCGTTTTCTTCTTCCCTGCTTCTTCTCCCAAAACTTCCCTCGAAATTCTCTCGCATTACTTGATTATCTATATTCGGTTGCTGCTGAAAAAAATCAAATAACCCGGATCAACCCCAACAAAAAACGAAACAAAAGATCGGTAAAGATAGAGTTTTTGATCATTACAAGAGCAAGAGAAAGGCCTGGGGAGTTGAATATGTTCTTGGGAAGAGAAGGAGACATGAGCCGAGGTTGAGCAACGACGCCGGCGGACATGTTGTTGTTGCTGTAAGGGATGTCTGCAACTATTCTTGCACCCCCAAATCCATCACCGGAGCTGTTATCAAGAAATCCCCCAAAACTCATCAAATATTCTTGTTTTATAATCTATCAAGAACAAAGCTTTGATTTTTTTCTACTCTTTCTCTCTACAAATTTACACTCTTTCTGACTACACTCCCATTTGATTCATTTCAACATATACATGAAAAAGAGAAAAAGAAAAAAAAATAAGAATCTATGAAACTGTGTTCCTTAGGGTAGAGGAGACAAAAGGATGAAGAAAAAGAAGTGGTTTTTAATGGAGAGAAAGAAAGAGAAAAAAGGCAAGCAGAAAACCCTTTTTATTACAGCTTAGCTCTTCGTTCTCTATCCCTCTCTCTTTAGGGGATGGGATTTGGTTTTAGGGTCTGAAATGGAGTGAGCGTTACAAAGAGAGTGAATGGGGAACCCTAAAAAACAGGTGAAGAAGATAATAAGACCCGTTATGTGGACTCTTGGAAGCCATACATACGTATACAATACAAAGGACCAAAAAGTCAAAAACATGTTGGTTGACTCTTCCTCTTTCTTCTTTTTCCCTTTCCACTTCAAAACACTGAGATTGGCAGTAAAAAGTGTGTAGTTTTTAACTTTTTCCTTTTTAGCCTGTCTTAAACCTGGTTGTTTTTTACATTGACATGGTACACAGCTTTTTATTTTTCACTTTCCATGTAATTTCAATGCATTGGGATCTGTAAAAAAACTAGATTTATGGGCAAATCCAAACCAACAAGGACAAACGTTATGGTGTTTTCAATTTTGCAGTGGTTTTGCTCTCACCCTAAAATAAGTTAAGAAAGAAGAGGTGAGTAATATATTTTTGGCAAAAATATAAAAAATGTCTCAAGATTTGTATGTTTTTGTAACCCCTTGTCCCGGTCTGGTCGGATGACCGGTCCCAAAAGGGCTACACGGGAAAAACCGAGTGAAAACCCCCCTAAAGGATTCCCCCTCGGTTAGCAACCCTATAAATTTTTTTCATTTTAAAGCTTGTCTAGATGAGTATTTAATCCTATGTGATCACACAGCGGGACATCATAAGCAAGACAATCGAACAAACTCAAAACCACTTCCAAAAGACCAATTTTTAAGTTTCTCTGCAGGCGGTATCGATACACCTATGGGTGTATCGATACACCTTGACTAAGTCAAAGGGGTCAGAGTCAACCCGTGGAGACCGTATCGATACACATGGAAAGTGTATCGATACCCTCCTCAAAGGTTGACTCCCCACGGTCAACGCTAGGGGACCGTACCGATACGCCTGAGGCCGGTATCGATACCAAGTTGGACAGTGTCTCCAGTGACCAAAATGGTATCGATACGCCTCCCCGCGTATCGAAGCGATATGCCTGAAAAGAGAAGGCCGTATCGATACGGGTCTAGCCGTATCGATACCCCTGCTCTGCAACTTTTCATTTCACTACTTAGCAACATCATGCATGGTTCTAGATGCTTATTTGAACACTCCTAAGCACACACAAGCATACATACAACAACCACAGTTGGATTTTAGCTTACAAGCATTGATTATAACAAGAATCATACCTATCTAGACTTCAAGCAATATCACAAGAAACCATTTAACAAGCATAGGCATCATACACATGGTAGTCAAGCTTAAGGCATGCATAGTCCAACCTCATACAAATTCAGGCATAAGCAAATAATACACATAAGAATCATAGAACATAATCCAAGAAGCAAAACATAACACAACATAGGTTTAACAATTTCAAGCCTAACTTCCTAGGGAGTTTGACCCCAACTCCTAACACTCTATACCCCATTGTCTAGGCATTATTACAAAAGCAAACCATACTTAAACTTGCTTGAGAACTCCAAAAGCTCCTCCTTCGCCCGCTCGCCTCCCGAACTCTAACGATCTGCACGTTGGAAACAAAGAGCATAAGCAAACTAGCTTAGTGAGAGAGGCTCTACAATTCACAACATACAGTTTTTCAAAATACGGATTGTATGCAAGAAAACAATGGATGCACAAGGGTTTATCTCAACCACTACACTTGGTTTGTTCAAGCACAACCAACATACACTTACGGTGGGACTACACATCACCGTTTCGACTAGTGGATTTCCAATGGAACTACACATCAATGGACTACCCTACTAGTCACTACCGGTGGGACTACACATCACCGTAGTTTAGACCACCATCACGTGAGGCACGAACTCAACTCGACTACACAATTAACAACTCAAAATGCACTTAACAATTACGACATATATGCATTCAACATATCACAACAACATGGGAGTAGAGAGTCTTACACACGGGTTTAGGTGACCCCTCAAGGTCCCACCCAAACCCCAAAAAGGGTCCATGTCGAGCATAATGCATAAATCAACAATTCTACTCACCATTGCTACCCAAGAGAAGATCGAAGACCAAGCTCAAGACTCTGAATTCCCTGGATTTGCTCCTGAAGCTTCTCCGACCAAATTTCTCGCCTCTAGCCAATCCAACACCAAGCAAATAATCTCAAGTCAGTTCGTGTTCTAAAATACTCAACCCGGATTACAAACCAATTACAAGATATCAATTTTCACATGGAGAACAAGCCCAAAATTCCAAAATCCGAGCAGCCCTCAAGCACCCCTTAAAACCATTGATTTCAACCTTCAAACTACTCCCTAAAGCTTCCAAAACAAAGCTTTCATATACCCTAACCATTGGCCCTCTCATTTCTACATAGAACACCCCCATATTTCAATCCTAAACCTCCCAAAAACCTCCCCAAAACCTCATTTCGGGAATCACCCCAAACCTTGTAAAAATCATACCCATTGGACCCCTTTAGGCTTAAAATAACTCATATCACTTCCATAAATCAAAAACCTAAGTTTAGAATGCTAAAAATGACATTTTTAATCAATATTTCAAAACACCCAAGTTACAAAAATCATGGGTTTTCTAGGAAATAAGGGTACGTACTCGTAGGGGACAAAGAGAGCAAGTCAAAAATGGCCTTACCTTTGAAAAACCTTCAAGATTGGGTGAGTTATGCAATGGAATAGTGCTCCAAAGGGGAGGGCTCTTTTTGTCGATGGAAAATAGGGAGTAGAGGGAAGAAGATGACTAAATAAAAACATTATTTAGGTTGATTTAAAATTAAAGGTCCAAAGACCTAAATACCCTTAATGAAAAAGGAAAACCACAATAGGTGCCACCCATGGCCATGTAGGCTTGTTTAAAATATGGTCCAACTTGATTTTATTTTCCTTAAAACCCGAGGCCCAAACCATTATTTTATTATTTAAATCTTGAAACCGAAACCCGAACTATTTTTAAATTATTAATTTCACCCGACCCCCGAACCCGGGTGTTACAACTCTCCCCTACTTAAGGAATTTCGTCCTCGAAATTACCTGGTGGAAACAAATACGGAAACTGCTCAAGCATGTCTGCTTTCCTTTCCCACGTGGCTTCCTCCACACCTCTATGCCTCCATAAGACTTTGACTAACTCTATAGTCTTGCCACGCAACACCTTGCTATCAGAAGCAAGTATCTCAACTGGTTCCTCATTGTAAGACAAGTCCGAATTTAACTCTATTTCTTCCACTAGCATAACATGAGACGGATCCGATCTATACCTCCTAAGCATCGATACATGAAACACATCATGAATCTTCTCTAGCTCAACTGGGAGTCTCAATCTATAGGCAACCGGACCAATTCTCTCAACTATTTCATAAGGCCCTATGTACCTTGGGCTCAACTTGCCCTTCTTTCCAAACCTCATCACCTTCTTCCAAGGTGAGACTCTCAAAAACACCCTATCCCCCACGGAGTATTCCACCTCCTTCCTTTTTAAATCGGCATAGGACTTTTGCCGATCTGAAGCCGCTTTCAAGCGATCACAAATCAATTTCACCTTCTCGGTGGTTCCCTTGAGTAACTCGGGCATCGGCATTAGTTTCTGTCCGGCCTCAGCCCAACAAATCGGGGTCCTACACTTCCTACCATACAAGGCCTCATAAGGAGCCATCTGAATGCTTGACTGGAAGCTGTTGTTGTACGCAAATTCCACTAATGGTAGGTGTTTCTCCCATGACCCCTGAAAGTCAATGATACAACACCTCAACATATCCTCCAAAATCTGAATCACTCGCTCAGACTGCCCATCTGACTGTGGATGATACGAAGTGCTGAAGTTCAACCAAGTGCCTAAGGCTCGATGCAAACACTCCCAAAATCTAGAGGTGAATCTCGGATCTCGATCTGACACAATAGACTTCGGTACCCCATGTAGTCTCACAATCTCACGAATATACAATTCGGCCAACTTGTCCAACGTATAGGTGGTATGAACTGGTATGAAGTGTGCACACTTGGTGAATCTATCTACAATCACCCACACTGAATTTTTCTTCGTAGGAGTCAACGGAAGTCCTGACACAAAGTCCATAGTGATACGCTCCCACTTCCACTCTAGAATCTTCAACGGTTGCAACAACCCTGACGGAAACTGGTGCTCCACCTTGACTCTCTGACAGACCATGCATTTACTTACGAACTCGGCTACATCCCTTTTCAAACCAACCCAATAATACTCTTCCTTTAATCCTCAATACATCTTCGTGCTACCCGGATGCATAGCAAAAGGGCTATTGTGAGCCTCACACAAAATCGTACGCCTCAACTCGGCATCCTCCGGAACCACTATCCTATCCTTGAAACATAGAATCCCATTCTCTCCAAAGCAATACTCGGTAGGCCTATCTTCCGCTATGTCTTGCACGTGAGGTGCCAAAGACTCATCTCGCAACTGCTTCTCACGAATCAACTGAACCAATGATGGCTTAACCTGAAGCTCGGCCACTAGCCCACCATCCGTAGACATACTCAACCTTGCGAACATTGCTCGCAACTCAATGGCTACCTTCCTACTCAAAGCATCGGCCACCACATTTGCCTTGCCCGGATGATACTCTATGGTAAGGTCATAATCTTTAAGGAGCTCTAACCACCTTCGTTGTCTAAGATTCAGCTCCTTTTGGGACATCAAATATTTCAAGCTCTTGTGGTCGGTGTACACAGTGCACTTCTCACCATAAAGATGGTGTCTCCAAATTTTCAACGCGAACACCACTACGGCCAACTCTATGTCATGTGTGGGGTAATTCTTCTCATGAACCTTCAACTGTCGGGAAGCATATGCCACTACCTTACCTCCTTGCATAAGTACACAACCTAGCCCCACGTAAGATGCATCACTGTAAATTACAAACTCTCTCCCCGGCTCGGGCTGAATCAAAATGGGAGCTTCGGTCAAAGCTTTCTTCAACTTCTCAAACGCTTCTTGTCTCGCATCTGACCATTCATACGGAACATTCTTCTGTAGCAACTTGGTCAACGGAGCCGCTATCCTCGAGAACCCCTCAACAAACCTCCTATAGTATCCCGCCAAGCCTAGGAAACTGCGGATTTCTGTCACTGATTTTGGTTGCTTCCAATTTACAATGGCTTCAATCTTCTTGGGATCTACACTAATCCCACTAGCTGAGATCACGTGGCCAAGGAAGACCACCTCTCTAATCCAAAATTCACACTTACTTAGCTTGGCATACAACTGATTCTCAAGTAGGGTCTGAAGCATTAACCTTAAGTGTTCATCATGCTCCTCTTCGGTCCTAGAGTACACTAGAATGTCATCAATAAACACTACCACAAACCTGTCCAAGAACTTATGAAACACCCGGTTCATCATATCCATGAAGGCCGCTGGAGCATTGGTCAACCCAAAAGGCATCACCAAAAACTCATAATGTCCGTAACGTGTACGAAAAGCTGTCTTCGGTATGTCCACATCCTTTACCTTTAACTGATAATACCCCGACCTCAAATCAATCTTTGAAAACACGGAAGCACCTCTCAACTGGTCTAGCAAGTCATCTATCCTTGGCAAGGGATATTTGTTTTTCACTGTCACCTTATTCAACTGTCTATAGTCTATGCACATCCTCATGCTACCGTCCTTCTTTTTCACAAACAAAACCGGAGCACCCCACGGGGAAACACTAGGCCTAATGAAGCCTCTGTCAGTCAACTCCTGAAGCTGTGTCTTCAAATCTTTCAACTCATTCGGTGTCATTCTATACGGAGCAATCGACACCGGTGCGGAATTAGAATAAGTCTCAATAGCAAACTCAACTGCTCTGTCTGGAGGCAAGCCTGGTAGTTCTTCCGGAAAAACACTCGGAAAGTCACACACAGTCCTGATGTCCTGAGGTCTCACCTCACTCATATCCGGGTTCATTACGTAAGCCAAGTAAGCCTGACACCCTAAACTCAACAACCTCTGAGCTTCCAAAGCCGAAACCACATTGGACAAAAACTTAACATTCTCCCCAACTACCACAACCTCAAAGTCATCAGTAAGCCTCAAAAAGACTCTCTTAGTCTCAAAGTCAACCCTAGCTCTATGCTCTACGAGCCAATCCATGCCCAAAATCACATCAAAGCCATAAAAGGGTAGCTCCATCATGTCGACTGGAAATACGTGGCCCTGAATCATCAAGGGACACCTCCTATACACTTTCCTAACTACCACTGTATCACCAAAGGAGCTAGTGACATTTACTCCTACTTCTAACCAATCACAAGGTAGTCCTAATGACTTTGCATGCTCACCCAGAATATACGAATGCGTTGACCCCGAATCTATGAGGGAAAGCAAACTCAAAGACTGTAATGTGAAATTACCTGCAATGACATTAGTGTCATTTCCAGCCTCTCGCTGAGCGTACACTCTAGCCGGTCCTCCTCCCTCGGGCTGGACTGCTACCACATGAGCCAAGTTCCTCTAACCCTCATTCCTTGGCTGGAAGTTCCCACGGCCGCGCCCACGACCTCTCTGATGCTCAAAACCCCTCGCTGGAGCCGGTCCTCCTCTGACTAGGTGTGGACAATCACGTCTCAAATGATCTCGGGAGCTACAGTTCCAACACGCCCCAAACATACCCATGCACTCACTTGGGTGGCGTCTCCCGCACCTAGTGCACTCCGAAATGTGTCCAACAGCCCCTTGGCCCTGACGGCCCTGACCATGGTTACCACCCCTAGGCCTCGTATCTGGCTGATACCTCCCATCCCTATGCCTCTTGGCATGATCTCTATCCCAGTTCGCATGTCTCTTCCCGGAGTCAGACCCACCAGCACGTGCTCTAGAGCTTAGGTTTTGCTCTACATCCTTGGCTCTAGAAACCAAGACATCGAACTCAGTGTAGTCGGCGGCCAACATGTAGGTCTTCACATCAGTAGTCAACCCATATCTGAAGCGCTCACATCGCTCCTTCTCATCCGGAATCAACTCTGGTGCGTACTGGCTCAACCTCACAAATTGGATCTCATACTCGGACACGGTCCTATTGCCTTGAACCAAAGCCATGAACTTCCTTTTCTTTTCATCTAAGTACCGGACCCCAAGGTACTTCCTCTTGAAAGCATTCCTGAAAAACTCCCATGTGACATCCACCTCGGCCATACCAGTAATAACAGTGGTCCACCAAGTGTAAGCGTCTCCCTATAGCAATGAGACAATGCATCCCAACTTACGGGCATCCGAACACTCCATCTGACCCAAGATGCGAGTAGTGCTCTCAAGCCACCCTTCCGAACCCTCCGGAGATAACCCACGAAACTCAACTGCCCCAAAATTACGAAGCCTCTCTAGGGGTAATCCTGTCCCCTCACCCTGAGCTGGTGCTGCAGCTTGCATACCAGCCAAAGCTGTCTGGAAAGCTCCGGCTATAGTCTGAATCAAATGAGCCACATCTGGGCCTGCCTGACCTTGGCCCGCTTGAGCCCCATTACCTCCCACGTTAGCCCCAGCCTGAGGCCCATTACCATCACCTCCAACGTTCCCTCCATTACCACCCGGAGCATTAAGAGCAGGAGGCACGTGCTCAGGTGCCTGGTCACCCGCTCTAGGCCGTCCCCTCGGTCTCACCATAGCAATTAATGTAATCTAAAACAATCAAACACACAACAACAAGGAAACGTTAGGTTAGCAAGGGGCAAAGGACTCCGGTTCTCAAGCTCTTTAAATCAAAACAATTTTCCCTTTTTATTTTGACAACAATACCTAACAATGGGGACTCAAACCAACTTTCAAACAACAGAAAAGTCACCATAGCATGCATACATACACCGTGCTAAAACAAAACTTAGACAGGCATGGCAAAACACTCATAATACCTTAACTTACCTCACTTACCTACCCGAGGTCTCGGAAACCTCAGGCTCTGATACCAATAAATGTAACCCCCTTGTCCCAGTCTGGTCGGATGACCGGTCCCAAAAGGGCTACACGGGGAAAACCGAGTGAAAACCCCCTAAAGGATTCCCCCTCGGTTAGCAACCCTATAATTTTTTTTCATTTTAAAGCTTGTCTAGATGAGTATTTAATCCTATGTGATCACACAGCGGGACATCATAAGCAAGACAATCGAACAAACTCAAAACCACTTCCAAAAGACCAATTTTTAAGTTTCTCTGCAGGCGGTATCGATACACCTATGGGTGTATCGATACACCTTGACTAAGTCAAAGGGGTCAGAGTCAACCCGTGGAGACCATATCGATACACATGGAAAGTGTATCGATACCCTCCTCAAAGGTTGACTCCCCACGGTCAACGCTAGGGGACCGTACCGATACGCCTGAGGCCGGTATCGATACCAAGTTGGACAGTGTCTCCAGTGACCAAAATGGTATCGATACGCCTCCCCGCGTATCGAAACGATATGCCTGAAAAGAGAAGGTTGTATCGATATGGGTCTAGCCGTATCGATACCCCTGCTCTGCAACTTTTTATTTCACTACTTAGCAACATCATGCATGGTTCTAGATGCTTATTTGAACACTCCTAAGCACACACAAGCATACATACAACAACCACAGTTGGATTTTAGCTTACAAGCATTGAATATAACAAGAATCATACATATCTAGACTTCAAGCAATATCACAAGAAACCACTTAACAAGCATAGGCATCATACACATGGTAGTCAAGCTTAAGGCATGCATAGTCCAACCTCATACAAATTCAGGCATAAGCAAATAATACACATAAGAATCATAGAACATAATCCAAGAAGCAAAACATAACACAACATAGGTTTAACAATTTCAAGCCTAACTTCCAAGGGAGTTTGACCCCAACTCCTAACACTCTATACCCCATTGTCTAGGCATTATTACAAAAGCAAATCATACTTAAACTTGCTTGAGAACTCCAAAAGCTCCTCCTTCGCCCGCTCGCCTCCCGAACTCTAACGATCTGCACGTTGGAAACAAAGAGCATAAGCAAACTAGCTTAGTGAGAGAGGCTCTACAATTCACAACATGCAGTTTTTCAAAATACGGATTGTATGCAAGAAAACAATGGATGCACAAGGGTCTATCTCAACCACTACACTTGGTTTGTTCAAGCACAACCAACATACACTTACGGTGGGACTACACATCACCGTTTCGACTAGTGGATTTCCAATGGGACTACACATCAAAGGACTACCCTACTAGTCACTACCGGTGGGACTACACATCACCGTAGTTTAGACCACCATCACGTGAGGCACGAACTCAACTCGACTACACAATTAACAACTCAAAATGCACTTAACGATTACGACATATATGCATTCAACATATCACAACAACATGGGAGTAGAGAGGCTTACACACGGGTTTAGGTGACCCCTCAAAGTCCCACCCAAACCCCAAAAAGGGTCCATGTCGAGCATAATGCATAAATCAACAATTCTACTCACCGTTGCTACCCAAGAGAAGATCGAAGACCAAGCTCAAGACTCCGAATTCCCCGGATTTGCTCCCGAAGCTTCTCCGACCAAATTTCTCGCCTCTAGCCAATCCAACACCAAACAAATAATCTCAAGTCAGTCCGTGTTCTAAAATACTCAACTCGGATTACAAACCAATTACAAGATATCAATTTTCACATGGAGAATAAGCCCAAAATTCCAAAATCCGAGCAGCCCTCAAGCACCCCTTAAAACCATTGATTTCAACCTTCAAACTACTCCCTAAAGCTTCCAAAACAAAGCTTTCATATACCCTAACCATTGGCCCTCTCATTTCTACATAGAACACCCCCATATTTCAATCCTAAACCTCCCAAAAACCTCATTTCGGAAATCACCCCAAACCTTGTAAAAATCATACCCATTGGACCCCTTTATGCTTAAAATAACTCATATCACTTCCATAAATCAAAAACCTAAGTTTAGAATGCTAAAAATGACATTTTTAATCAATATTTCAAAACACCCAAGTTACAAAAATCATGGGTTTTCTAGGAAATAAGGGTACGTACTCGTAGGGGACAAAGAGAGCAAGTCAAAAATGGCCTTACCTTTGAAAAACCTTCAAGATTGGGTGAGTTATGCAATGGAATAGTGCTCCAAAGGGGAGGGCTCTTTTTGTCGATGGAAAATGGGGAGTAGAGGGAAGAAGATGACTAAATAAAAACATTATTTAGGTTGATTTAAAATTAAAGGTCCAAAGACCTAAATACCCTTAATGAAAAAGGAAAACCACAATAGGTGCCACCCATGGCCATGTGGGCTTGTTTAAAATATGGTCCAACTTGATTTTATTTGCCTTAAAACCCGAGGCCCAAACCATTATTTTATTATTTAAATCTTGAAACCGAAACCCGAACTATTTTTAAATTATTAATTTCACCCGACCCCCGAACTCGGGTGTTACAGTTTTGTTATTTGATCTCTTATTTTTTTTTTGAAGCAAATAATTCTAACGTTTTTATTTGGTCCAAATATGCTCCGGTTAGATAAAAATTGACCGTCAATTGACAGTTAACGGTTGATGTTGATTGAACTTGTCACGTGTTAAAATCTGAAAACGTGTCAATATCATATTTGTCACGTGTCAACATCATATTCGTCATATGTCACCATCTGTTTCGCCCATATGTCAGCTTGATAGTCAGCCATGTGTCACTATAAAGAAGGGTATAACAAAATATATATTTTTAAATCTGATGTGGCATATGCCACGTCAAACAGATCTTAACGCATGGTCAGAATCAGTCATTGACCGTCAGTTAACTAGCAGTTTCCATCCAATAGGGGCATATTTGGACCAAATTAAAATATTGAGGGTTGTTTGATCAAAAAAAATAAGGGACCAAATGACAAAACATGCAAACGTTGGTGGCATCTTTTGTCATTTTGCCTGTATCTTTTATACAAATTATTTTGGATAAATTGTTCAAATAATGTTATTTAAAAATAATATCCGTTGAATTGGTGTGTTTCATAAATTATTTATTTATTTAGAGATAAAACTATCAATTCAATAGAGTATCAATAAATTTGTTGAAGTGACTTACAATAAGTACGTTTTTATGCTTAAAGTCGACATGCAGTGTTGTCAGCTTCCCCTGAAATTGGTATGTAGTTCTGTCAACTTACCTTGATACTGTAATAATATTTTTAATTCAACAAATAATTTTTAATACATATTATTTCACCAATTATTATTTTCAGCATAATTATTTAACCAAAGAAACCTGTAAATTTTAATTCACATAATCATTTATTTAAATTTTAAATTCTAAAATTAAAATTTTTAAATTTTAACTTAAAACTCTATCACGATTTTAAGCCCAACTTTAAATTTTAAACTAAAATTCATAATTATAACTGATAAAATATAAGGGAAAACATTCAATGCATTAGTGGTAGAAAACTTATTTTTCACAAAAAAAAATCTAGTTTAGAGAGTAAGTTTTAGATGTTTAGGTTGTAGGATTTAAATTTATGTTTTATGGTTACAATTTAGGTTTTAGGAATTAGAGGTTAGTGTTTAAGATTTATGATTTTAAAACTATGATTTATAATTTTAATTTTTAAACAAAATTAATCATGTTTGTGAAAAAATTCACCGATACAAGATATAATTACCCTAAAATATAGACCCTACATTATAAAATTAATAGATTATGTATCGAAACATTTTTCAAACAGTAAAACATCCTCGTAAATGCAAACATTTTGTGAAAAAATATAAAAATTAATGGATTGATTATTAAAATTTTTAATTATGTTATAAATATTTATCTATGTGGATGCCTATCATGATTAGAACTTTGTCTAAGGAGTTTGATTTATTTATTATTAGGAATATTATCTCTATTAATTAGAGTTTAATGTATTATGTACTTATTATGCCTATAAATAGATGGTTTACTGAAGGCATTGTTGATAAAATTCTATATTTGAAAATAATACAAATATCCCTCTTTCTCTCATCTTTTTGTTATTCTTGTTCTTATTCTTATTCTTTTTTATTTTATTCACAACACGTTATCAACACGAATTTGCTCGCAAAAAATATTGAGAGAGATGTGCGTTGAAACTAAAGTTCAAGACATGTCAATTACAATCCTTTAAAGTCTTCTTCACGATCCTTGAGTATATTTTCAAATAGGTATGTATTTTTTATAGGCTACAAATATATAATAAGGTAAATTTCTTCAATTTGTGATTCATAAAAAAAGTACATAAAAAACTGTACTTTAAATTGATTCCTCGCACAGTAGTAATAACATGATTTGATTAAGAATTTCTTTGGTGAGATAAAGATATGTTTCGTAACATGATAATAAAAATCGGCATAATTATTAACTTGATTTTCGCTGTCTTGTAATGATAAAAGAATCGAGAAACGAACTTTGTTTGACAAACTTATTGGGTTTTTTTTTTGTTTTTTTTTAAAAGGTTAATATTTGTTTAGTTTATTATATTGACGAGAGTTGATATTATTAACCGTGTTTTTGAGTTTAGCATGTATTTAAATGATTTGAAAAAAAATCATGATATAAAGGGATTATGAGAAGTTGTCTCGGTTATTTGCTATGTCTCCATTGTCTTCGAGAGGAAAACTATTATCGGTAAACTCTACTTTTATTTTTATTCTTTAAACTACAATTTTAAAGTGTGATAAATCAGGTGATTTTGCTTGAAAGCAATAATTCTCATGTGTCGAAAAACTCGACTATAGACTTCTTCTCTCAAGATCAAGTGTTGAAATTTTGTCTTGATCCAAAAAAGTTTTATGGGAGGCATTCCCTTAAGTGAATGCAAAGCATGATGTTTATTCCATGTGATTATCAATGATTGGGCATTCCCTGAAGTAAATGCAAGCATGATATTTATTCCATGCGATTATTGGACTTATGTCATTTCTTAAAGTGAATGCAAGCATGATGTTTATTCCATGCGATTATTGGATTTGTTTCATTCCTTTATGTGAATGCAAACATAATAATTCACTATATGTTTAGTGAATAAAACTCAGTTATGTTCTAGAGTATCACTGATGAGGTTTTAAAAACCTATTAGCCTTCGCTACATTCCCTGAAGTGAATGTGATATTTTTATAGCGGAAAAATAAATGTCACATTAGCAATTGTGGTTGCGATTGGGGCCATAAAAAATAGACATGGATAAGATGATCCTTTTGAGAATGTTTATATCCACCGAAAGTGGGATTATAAGGATGACAAGAATGATAGATATCATATCAAAATCTTTATGTTATCAATACGATGGTACAAACCATTGGTCTCGTACTTGTCAAATGCTAAAGTATTATAGATTTTATCCATAAGCATGAATGATAAATGAAAGAAAATATAAACAAGTTTTGTTTATGGCGAAAATAATTATGGCGTTGTTAGTCCAACTCAATTGGATATTGTTAATTTCTTCATAACTCTGGAAGAGAATAATTCGTCATTTATTTTATTTCCCTTATAACCTCTAAAGGGAATAATTGATCTTTTATTTATTTTGTTTTATGTTAATTTTGTTATTTATTTATGTTAATTTACTTTATGTTAACTTGTTTTACATATTATTTATTTATACTTTATTTAATTTATTCTTTGAAGAATATGATTACTTTCGGAATAAATATACAATGAATTGTTGCTATTTATGCCTAGCAGACAGTGCAAGTACTCATACTATACTTAAGCGTAAGAAATATTTTCCCATTTAAATGCAAGGAAAAATATGAGTATTATTTCCTAAAGTACTAAAATATCAATGCTTTGTAAGAGCAATAAGTTCTTGAGGGTTTATCTCTGATAGATAACCGATTTGATATGATGTGTTATATTTAATATTTTTTCATTCAGAAGTACCAATATCACAGAAGGCTTCGACTAAGCAAATATGTTATTGCCAAATGGAACTCTATTCCATTTTCATAGTGTGTTATACTCGTCAAGACGCAAAGAGACTTATTAAATTTTAAAGATATTTACAAAAATATATTGAGAATATTAGTCGAGGGATGCCGACTATCTTAATATTACGAGTATAACTCAAGGCAATAATAAAATCTTGAAAAAATATATGCACTATCATACATATTGTACTACACAAGAATTAGTACAAATTGAAGCTCATGCTATTGTAAATCAGAAGTTTATTGATAATTTTATTATTTGGCATGACCGGTTAGGCCATCTCGGTTCAATTATGATGCAAAAAATTTGTTGACACTTTCATGTGGTCATTATTGAAGAACTAAAATTTTCTTCAAGGTAATGTTTTTCATGTGATACTTGCTATTAAAGCAAATCGATAATTCAATCATCATCAACTAAGATAGATTTTGAATATATTAATTTTCTAGAACGGATACAAGGTGATATATGTGGGCCCATACACCTTTCTTATAGT
Source organism: Hibiscus tridactylites (assembly GCA_958450335.1). Classification (NCBI taxonomy): domain Eukaryota; kingdom Viridiplantae; phylum Streptophyta; class Magnoliopsida; order Malvales; family Malvaceae; genus Hibiscus; species Hibiscus tridactylites. The sequence continues at coordinate 81,181,578 of OY288274.1, read as the reverse complement.
CCATCTACATATTTTACGATTTTAATCGATGCATCGAATAAATGGTCATATGTATCCTTGTTATCAACTCGTAACTTGGTGTTTGCGAGGCTACTTGCTCAGTTGATAAAATTATGAGCACATTTTCCAGATTACCTTATAAAGACAATCGGTCTTCATAATGCTGGTGACATGTCATTTTACATGTAGTATCACTAATTCGCATCAAGCCAACAAATTATTATAAGTTCTCCCCATTACAAATGGGTTTTGGTCAAAACCAAATATTTCTCATCTTATATTTTTTCTTGTGTGCGTATATGTTCTGATTCCTCCACCACAACGCACAAAGATGAGTTCTCAAAGGAGGTTAGGAATATATGTAGATTCAAATTTCCCTTGATAATTAAATATCTTGAGCTTCTGATAGAGAATTTATTTACGGCTCGATTTACTACCATCATGTTAATGAGCCAGTTTTCCCAACATTAGGAGGAGAAAATAAAATAGCTGGAAAAATAAATAAATTGGAATGAATTATCATTATCTTAGTTTGATCTACGTACTCAACAATGTGAACTATAAGTTCAAAGGATAATTCATTTAGCAAATCAATTGTCATATAATTTTGCTGACCCTAATAGAGTGACTAAGTCACATATACCAGCTATGAATGCTCCGTTTAAATTTGATGTCCTGAAAGGACAAACTCTAGTTGCTAATGAGTCTAAATTACGCCTGTAGCGTGGTAGACAAGTAGGTTCCAAAGATAAAAATCCTCGAAAAAAAGGAAGGGAGCTATAGTTATGATGGTCTGATCGAGGAATCAATGAATTATGAAAATATCAAGAAGAGATTAAAAGTTTTTCAATAGAGGCATTAACATGACTCAGGTACCTGATAATAAATAGATCTCAATAGATTATGTCATGTCTGGTAATAAGTGGAACTGAAACAAATCGACGTCGATAATACATTTGCATGCAATGTAGCACTAGAGATTTTATTTGATGATGTGGATCATGAATCATTGTCAATTGGACAATGTAAACAAAGAAATGATTGGCCAATATGAAAAGAGGCAATTGAGGCGAAACTAAGATCTCTTTCGAAAAGAGAAGTATTTGGGCCTATAGTCCGTATATTGAAATGTGTAAAGCTCGTGGATATTAATGAGCCTTTGTGAGAAAGAGAAATCAAAAGGAGAAATCACGAGATATAAGCTTGTTTGGTTGCAAAGATTCTCACAAAGATATGAAATTGATTATGAGAAAAATATATTCCTCGGTGGTGGATGCAGTTACTTTTAGATAGTCTGACAATAAATAAAATAACCCAGTTTTCGCCTAATGAATGTTGTTACATCTTATTTGTATGAGCCTCTTGATAACAACATTTACATGAAGCTTTTGGAAGGATTTAGACTGCCAGAAGCAGTTAATTCAAGTTCTCGAGAACATTATTCAATTGTATTGAATATATCTTTTAATGGATTAAAACATTTTGGGCACATTTGATATAATCGCCCCCATTGAATACTTATTAGCGGAAGGCTATAAGAATGATTTAATTTTCGAAGCATTTTATTAAGAAGTTTAGCTTTGGATTTATCTTTGTTTTTTTTATTCTGCATGTTGGTGATTCATTGAGACTCATGAAAAGATCTCCTTAACAATGGAATCCTTGTGCAGCAATCGACATACACAGAAAAATGTTTAAAGAGACTTTACATGTATAATGCATATTCGTTGACCACTATTTGGTTGTTAGGTCTCTTAATGTAAACAAAGATTCATTCTGCCCTCGAGAAAAAAGGTGATGATATTCTTGGTCTAAAAGCATCATATATACATTAATTGATCTGGAAGTATCGTATCTTAGCTGGTCCAGAAATACTATCTAAGTGCTACGAGACCATTGCCTTTAAATAATTGTTATGCATGAGGCAAAGCCGAAATATGTGTTTGGCTAAACATATCCAGAAGATATGTGAATTGCTTTCACAAGATAAGATGCAAGTTATCTTATGTAGAGATAATGCAGAATTTATATATCAATGTGGATACATCAAATGTGATAAAACGAAACATATCTCTTTAAAGTTTCGTCCCTCATAATCTTCAGAAGAATAGTATTTGATGAATCATTTCAAGCAATAATTTGGAAGATTTATCCACTAGTGCATACTCTATTTTTGAAGATTATATTCAAGATTGAATTATGAAGATTCAAAGATCTTCTGTGATGTTTTCATGAGGGGGGTAAATACGTGTTGCACTCTTTTTCCCTTAACCGAGGTTTTGTCCCAATAAGTTTTCTTGGTAAGGTTTTTAATGAGGCAACATATTATGTGTATCAAAGATGTGTGTACTCTTTTTCCTTCACTAAAGAATTTTTTTCCTATTGGGTTTTTATCTTAGTAAGGTTTTAACGAGGCACATTATCTTCATAGACATCCAAGGGGGAGTGTTATGAATATTTATCTATGTGGATGTCTATCATGATTAGAACTTTATATAAGGAGTTTGATTTATTTATTATTAGGAATATTATCTCTATTAATTAGAGTTTAATGTATTATGTACTTCTTATGCCTATAAATAGATGGTTTACTAAAGGCATTGTTGATACAATTCTATATTTGAGAATAATACAAATATCTCTCTTTCTCTCATATCTTTGTTCTTCTTGTTCTTATTCTTATTCTTCTTTATTTTATTCACAACAAATTATTATTATTATTACTACTATTACTATTATTATTAAACATAACAAATACATGTTTTATTATAAAAACAAGTGTTTTGTTTTAAAAAAATCTTGTCATTTTGATAATAAAAGAAAGCACTTTTGGGTAGAAAAAATAAATTTTGAAAGGACAATTTAGGCATTATGTTTTTAGATGAATCTTATATCTAATCAATCAAACAATAAAATATGTTGTTCGAGTTAAAAGATTTAAAAAATACAGTGTAATGTACATAATAATGTTCTATATAATTTTACATTTCAGTAATTCTATAACCAACAAAAATTATATATTAAGTAAATCATACAAGTATTAAATCGTAACTCTTACTATATCCTATGAACAAACTACAACAACAAATCAAGTTACAATTTAATAAGAATATTTATTAATACTTTTACATGCAAGTGCGTTATTAGATTATATAATAAGCTAATGGGTTTTTCTTTTGTAATTTGAAACATTTTGGTAGAAATAATACATTATATCACTTAAAATGGAATACAAAGTTTATTATTAATTTTCTCCATTATGCATAATAATTATAAAATATGTCTAAAATGGAATACAAAGTTTAACAATTATGAGGGTGAGTATCATATAAAGACAACAATCAAACTCCTTAAGGAAAAGAATTAACTAAGATTAAAGTATGGCAATATTGTTCCATAATTAATGAGATACCTTTAACTAATCCACTTTATCAACTTTTTTTATTTTACTTTTGTTTTCATTGAGCTCCATACCTTTTTATTTATTAATTCTAAGGTCAAAGAATATTATTTACTCACTCAAAATTAATGATATTAAGCAATCATTAAAATAAATGTTTGCACAATAAATACCTATTTTGCAACGAAAATATTATAAATATAATTGATGACGTAATTTATATTTTAAATCACTGAACTTAAAAGATGTTTTTATTTACATAATAAATTTTTAATTTAATTAAATCACACCATTCAACTTTTATTATCAATAAATTGGGTCACTTATATTAATATTGTTAAATAATTTTAACGAAAAAATTGGAATAAAAAAATTTGCGTAACATATTTTTCACATATCATCATCAAATAAAGTTTAATTCATATTTTAATTTTTTTGTAAAAAATTTATGAACATTTTATTTAAATCAATTAATTCAATGGAAAAATAACCAAATTTTCTATAAATCATAACAAAAATATTTAAATTACCAATTAAACATTATTCATTGATGATATGTGAAAAATATGTTAAATAAAATTGTTAACTTTATTTTTTTTCATTTAGAATTATTTAATGGTGTCAATATAAGTGACTATATTTAAATAATAATAAATAAATAATATAATTTTATTAAATTAAAGGTTTGTGATGTAAATGAAAGTAAATGTTAATTTTGATAAATATAAAATGTAAATTACCTAAATTAATGTGTAACATAGGGGGTTCGAAGGATCATCGGTTGATTGATGGTTTGTCGTTTCGAAATAATATATGAGACATAGGGATATAACAAATGGTAATTATTAATTACTTATGTAACATGTAGTTAATGTTATGTTATATTTATTATGTTATTATTTTTATTTATTGAGTGTAATGATTTTTCGTACATTATCTAGAATGAGTTAATGCCCTTTCTTATACCATTAATTTTAGTGGTTTATTTAGTTATAATTGTTAGTATCAATATTTAAGATACTAAATTGTTATTACAACAATTATGTATTTTAAATGGGTGGTAATTGTAAAGCGTAAATACTATTGAATACCCTTCATTATTAATTTTACATGTGTATACATCATCTTTAATTAATCTATGGATTTATTATTTTTCTTAATAAAGTAATTATGCTTGTGCTTTGATTTCTTTTTGTTGAGATAGACCTTTTATCGACTTAATTAATTTTTGTTCACCGTTAAAATTAAATATTTGAGAGCAAATATGACTTGATCTAATAGAATAAAACATTAAATCTTTTAAGCAAATATTTTTAATGAAAAATTGGGTTTCATTACAATAGAAAAGGTACAACTAAACCCCCCAAAAGTATGAAGAAAAATTTGACAGCTATATTCACCAAAAAAATCTCGTACAAAAAATAAAACATGAAATCTTAAAAGAACATGGGAAATACCTTATTTTAACTACGACATTAATCATCCATAGGAATTTTGTAAAATAAATCACTTCGTCTTTATCCGACTTACGCTTAGGTACTGATGTAGGGCAAGTGATCAAAATAATCAATCTTGTAGCCTATCTCGCTAATAGTTCTAAAAACATCGACAAACTGTCATAAAAGAGTTTTAACCATACAAAATTATTGACATTATCTGATTAGAGACATACATCATGATGGTTGTTACACGAAAGCCAACTACAATAAAAATAGACGAGAACAGTGTCATAAAACATACGAAAAATGTGCCAACTACATTAAAAATCATGTCACAAAAAAGACTCTTATTAGAAATAAAGAAAAAAAATCATCAGGATTAACAATCAGTAAAGGTTTTCAAAAATACCCGACCCGACTACCCAAACATAAACAATAGGGTATTTGCCCATAATTTTTTTACCTAGGTCGAGTACATGGCCCGCTAAAATATACATTTTTTCGGGTCTGGCCCGGGTCACAGTAAAACTTATTATCAGGTACATGGTGACCCGATTCTCTATTTTTTATATTTTAAATATAATTATTATTTAAACAAAATAAACATGTATTCACTATATTCCCAAATCAAACAACCTAATTATGCATGTAATTTCTAAGAATTATGGAATTTATATTCTAAAGTTGTTTGGGTTTAATACTTTAGATCTTAAAGTTTATGATGGGATTATATAATTTAAACTTTTATTAGTTATGGGTTTTTTTATTAATAAAATAAAATAATTTTAAAAAACAAAAATACGAGTACTCGTTACCCGAATTTTTGAGTACCTGAGTTTTGCGAGTACTCGGTCAAAGCGGACCGAGACACGGGCCAGAGAATCTAGTACTCGGGACTTCGGGTACCTAATAACCCGGATACTCGGTAATGAACAGTACACCCCTAACAATCAACACAAGCAGGGGCAGATCCTTTAAGGGACCGGTAGAGGCCACGACCCCAAAAATTTGAAAATTTTAAATTTTACCCTAAAATTTTTTGAAAATTTTAATTTGACCCCTCAAGATTTTTAAAAATTCATATTAAGTTTTAAAGTTTTAAATATTTTTAATGAAATTCTCTCTCAATTTTAATTTTTTTTAATCTTTCAATTTTATTAAAAATTTTAGTTAAACCCTCAATTTTTTTAAATTTTTTGTTTAAGCCTCTAATTTTTTTTAAATAATTTAAATAGCCTTTTTAAACTTTTACTTAAAATTTTGCCACTAAACACAAATTGATGTTGTCGCTGATGATAACACAAGAGAAGAAAAAGAAAAGTTAAAATGCGGTAACGGGAAAGAGATAACAGATGGCTGCTGATTTCAAGTAAAATTAAAATCAAGAGTTTCAAATCATGATATTGTAAATATTAATTTAAATAAAATCAAAATGATAAAGTTTACAATATATTTTTTAGTTTATGTATGAATTAATATATGACCTAGAGTTTGGGTGATATTTGATTTAATTACACACGTGGGGCAATAAAAGTGTGCCGACTGTACAACAAATTGAATTATGATAAATATTGGGAATTAAATAGTGGCTCGAATGACCTGTGCCTGTTATTATCAATTTATCTAAACAAATCCCCTCTGCTTCACCTACATTTTGTATGTCATGTTTGTTCTAGTGAAATTTTAATTTCACAAAATAGTCCTATGTATGTGGAACAAATTAGTCCCATATATATTAGTTTGTTTGGTATTGTTATTGTTGTAGTGTTTTGAAAACTATATATTAAAGTATGTTTAAGTGCACATTAATTCTTTGTTTAATCATAGGTATCTGATTCATTGACCGATTAATTCGGATCAAATTTTGTAGAGGTCCAATGTGGGGGCGATCTTTTTACAAAGTTTACTCCATTTCACAACGTCAGAATTCGAACTTCTAACCTTACTTAAGAGACCTAGCGTCTTATTTTACTAGACCAACTGAATGTTGCTTAAATGCACAATATTCTTTATATGCATTTAAGAGTAATTTTATCTGATATATAAATTAAGATATTAAAGATAATTTAAAAATTGTATTTCTACTTAAAAATATTTAAGTCATTTTCACATCAGAAAAAGATTAGGATGCATATGACAGTGGTATAAATTAATATTATTTATTGAATGAATATTTAAAAATAATTATATTTAGAGATTAAAATTTTTTAAAATAGTTAAAATACAATGTTATAATTTATCTATATTTAAATTTGTTCAATTTTTGTGTGAGTTTTTTTGTTCATATGACTTTTGTTATTAGTTCATAAGGTTGGTCATATTGATATGTTTTTTTGAACAATTTCTACCTATGATAGGGGTTGGAAAATTTTGCTGAAAGAGATAATGTCATCTGAAAACTTTAACCACATGCTCTAAAAATTATTTTTTTCATAAAAAATATTTCACAGTTATGAATGAGATTTTAACATTGTTATGTACTTTATTTAGGAATCTTTAATTCTACGGCTAAACTTTAAATTATAAATCCTAAGGTTGATATTAAAACTCTAAACCTTGAATAAAATAAATAAAAATATTAAATTTTTGTTGTGTAATATTTTTTTCATTATCAATATATGAAATAATAATTTATTATTTGACTAATTGAGAATAGTGTGAACCTATATATGTATCTAATCAAACTTTTTTACACAACCGAGTAATATTTCCGACATTCTAAAATCATAACACTTATAAGAACAAGTAAATAATCTTATATTGGGATAGTGATTAAAAGGAATCAAATTTTAAATTAAAAGGGGCAAAATAAATATTTAATTATCTTTTAAGTACAATATATTGAAATAATAATAATTAAAAATTCCGAAGATAATACAAAGAATCCATTGTTGCCTACAATATCACATTGTTAGTACCCTTGAGATTGTTCCCATTCAAAGTCTTACAAATACACAACTTTTCTATAGGATCATGACATTTTCTCGATCAAATAAGAATTCATTATTTTTTATGACATCAAATTTAAATAATGAATTCTTATTGGAGCAATAACAATTTCAAAAGTTATAATATTATTTTTTTATAAAAATGTTTAACGCGTTAAAAATTCACTACTCTCAGTCAGGAATGGAGTCATTAATTAAAATTGGAGAGGACAAAATATAATTAACCATAAAATAAAAAGAGAAAAGTTAAAATAAATTAAAAATTGAATGTCTAAATATATAAAAATAAATTTATTACATTTTTTTGGATATTAATAGAGTCATCACTCAATAAAAATTAAAAATTTGAGATAAATATTAAAATTATATTTTAACTTCAATAATAAAATAATATTGAATTCTGCCTATAATACGGAAGAAAAACGAGTTAGGAGTGGGGTAATGTTTACAATCCCCACCCCACCCCCACACCAACAAGCATATATTATATCACCTTTCACTCTCATAAGAGTTGTAACATCTTAATTAATCTTGTCCACCCACTCTCTTTGATTGAACAATTCCACAACTACATGTTTAGTACTACAAGACCAATAGATTAGATTCAATTCTGTTGAGATAATAATACTTTTGTATCTTTGTTCTAGAAAAAAATATCAGGACTGAATTATAGTGTTTGAACAGTTTATAATTTATAATTTTAAAATTGTTGATATTCAAATCAAATCAAAATTTATTTTCACTTAATATTTATTTTAAAATGGGGAAAATATTGTAAACAATTTTAAAAATTTAAAGAATTTAATAGAATCGAACTGAACCAAATTCACCCTTAATTTTGAGGGTTGAGGCAAGGACCACACCCACCGCACCAGCCCCTCTTCTTTTTGGCCGTTGCATTAATAGCATTCCCATTTTAGGTTTGATTTCCAGCCTATCAACTTCAAGTTTACATTAAAAGCAATTCATCTCTTTTAGTAGCCTCTTTCTTTCTACATACGAAAACGCAATTGTGTCATCAACTGGACATAAAGGTCCTTCAAAGTTTGAATTTTTTCAAAAAACACCCACTTTCAAAATCTTCATACCTTGAAAAATAATAAATAAAAGAACTGTTTATTAGTAACGTGCTAAGTTAGCAGGCTTAGGTCAGGTGATTGGTTAAGGCTAAGAATCTAAATGCGTCTCGACTTGGTTGATATTTTTGCTATAATATTTTGGAAACTACAAGTTTGAATATGTTTAACCATAAATCGATTTTCAATTTGGAAATTTGGAGTGATTGAAAAAAAATGCAAAATCTAACCATCAAGTGCTTCGATCAACTTGTAAAGGATTGTTCTGGTTTAACTAAGGTCAAAGGTCCTATTTTGCAATACATTTTAAAATTGTTTTTGAGTTAAAGAGTGTTTTTGAGACCAAAAGTAATGCAGAACATATAATTTTTTATGTGAAATGTTTTTAGTTTGGTTTGAAAATAATTATTCAAAAGTTGAAAATTATAGTTTTAAAAAAATTAAATTATAACTTTTTAAAAAAATTGCAATCGAAAATGTTATCAAAATATATAATATTTTAAGTCGGGAGATTTTTGGCTGTTGCACAGTAGACTCGCCCATAACTTTTGATTTTTTTCCAAAGCATTATTTTTTATTTTAAATCAACAATTTAAAAGTAATCTTCAAAAACACTTCCTGTAATTTTCAAAAATAATGTTAAACTGTCGTTAGGTTCTCTGATTCAAAATTTAAAAATATAACAATATTAAATGTTTTACGAAAGAAAGAATTTTCCCATTTGTATGATCCGTTTGTATTATATTCTATTGAAAAAATTATCAGATGGATTTGGTTCACCGTGTTACATGTGGTATCAACTATTAAGTAGGGGTGGCAATGGGGTGGAGCGGGGACGATTTTGTATTTCCCACCCCGTCCCCAACACTTGCATGTACGATTTGAGAATTTCCGTCAAATGTTTCGAGGGGTTTTCGTCTCATGCCCATCCTTTAATGATCCCCATAGTTTTCGATTAATCACCGTACGCAAAAAATAAACAAAATTTATTACATTAAAATAAATACTCAACATTAAATCTCTAGAATTATAAACATAAATAATAAATTTAATTTTACTTACAACAAACAAACTATTTCAAAACTATAAAACATGACTAAAATATTAATTATTGAAACATAATAGGCTGCACTACCTTTAAAAGAAAATATGTTACTAATAATCTACAGTTTCAAATCATGATCCATTTGTTCTAAAATGAACTAGTTTCGATAATCTTTCCAACCATATAAATTACACCTTCTAATTTTACTCGTACGATTATGGAGAGTTTCTGAAATCACTGTCATTATTGTTTTTGAAAATAGTTAGCAGTCTTTCTTCTAACCTTTAGCTCGCTCAAAAATTAATAGCTCCTAATACATAACTCGAAATCAAGAACCGTTTGTTTAAACGACTCTAGACTTCCGTATGATTATAGAAATATAAGACTTACTTCTTGATTTATCTTGTAAAATTTTAGGTAATTTTTCAATGTCACTACTAAAACTGTTTTCTAAGAGCTGCCAAATTTTTATGACCTTTCAACATTTAAATATTCATATTTTTAACATACATATCGAAATAGATCCTCGTCTATTTTAAACAAACCTAAGTTGAATCACGTTTACAACGATGTATAGACCACTTTCTAATTATTTTTATAGCATTTAAGGAGAATTTTCAAACTTACTCCAACAGGCCATACTCAAGTTATGAGAGATTAGGTTTTTGTTAAAAATGGGTAAATTATCCTTATGACCATCCAACTTTGTAAAGTATTGTGTATTTCTAAAGATATTTTTTTAGATCCTTACGGTAATTATACGGGTACGGTTGGGTCATCCTCACGGTACGGATATAGCAATCTTTGTTCCCATCCCCATTTGAGCTTCGGTGACAAAACTTCCCCGTCCCCTTCTCTGTGGGTGAAGATTTCGGTTATTATGCATACTCGTCGGTTCAGATCCAACGATTTTCGGTTATTCTTCACTCGATTATCACCCCTACTAGTAAGATTTGCCAATCTCATTTTCTTTTTAGGGTCTGTTTGTTTCCCTGTAATTGGTTTTCCTGAAAACGTTTTCATAACTTTCTGTTGTTTGGTTCATGGAAAATGAAAAAGTCAAAAGGAAAACCAACTACAGTCAATGGAAAACAAACCTTGTTTTAGTGTAAAATGACTTACCCATTGATATTCGGCAAGTCGCTTTCCTTCCTCACATTCTCTCTACAAATACTAACCTAAACCATAAACTTTAAAACCTAAACCCTAAATACTAACATAAAAATTAAACCTTAAATACTAATGTGAAAACATTAAATCCTAAATCCTAAACCCCAAACATTAAACAATAAATATTAAACCATACACATTAAAAACCCTAACCCTAAACACAAATCACTAAACCTTAAATGTTAACATAAACACTAAACAATAACACAAATCCTAAACCCTAAATATTAACATAAACACTAACAACAAACCTTAAACATTAAACACTACCATAGACAAACCCTTATACCTTAAACCATAAACCTTAAACCCTAAATGAGAACTTAAACCCCAAACCCCAAACATTAAATAATAAATGTTAAACACTAAAACTCCTAACCCTAAACACAAACCCTTATACCTTAAATATTAACATAAACACTAAACACTAACACAAACCCTAAATATTAACATAAACACTAACAACAAACCCTAAACTCTAAACAATAACATAAACCTTAAACCCTAAATGAGAACTTAAACCCTAAACACTATATGCTAAAACATAAACCCTAAACACTAAATACTAAACCCTAAACCATATATGCTAAACCATAAACACTAACATAACCCTAAACCATGCACACTAATCCATAAACACAAAACCCTAAATGTTATATCATAAACATAAACCCTAAACCTTAAAACAAAACCATAAACCATATATGCTAAACCATAAACACTAACATAACCCTAAACCATGAACACTAATCCATAAACACAAAACCCTAAATGTTATACCATAAACACTAACATAACCCTAAACCATGAACAGTAATCCATAAACACAAAACCCTAAATGTTATATCATAAACATAAACCCTAAACCTTAAAACAAAACCATAAACCCTAAATATTACATCATAAACACTAACATAACCCTAAACCATAAACATTGATCCATAAACATAAAACCTTAAATGATATATCATAAACATAAACCCTAAAACAAAACCCTAAACCATAAATGTTAAACCATAAACACTAAATGCTAACATAGACACTAACATAAACCTTAAACCCTAAATGTTAAACCATATATATTAAACCCCAAACACTAACCCATAAAACCTAAATGCCAACATAAACACTAAACCATAAATAATAAACACTAACATAAACACTAAACCATAAACAATAAACAATAACATAAACCCTAATCCCTAAATACTCATATAAACAATAAACACTAAAACCTAAACACTAAACCTAAACATAAACCCTAAACTTTAAATGATAAGCCTTAAACACTAACATAAACCTTAAATAATAAACATTAACCCCTAAACCCTAAATGATAACATAAATACTAAACCTTAAACACTAAGCACTAACATAAACCTTAAACTTTAAATGATAACCTCAACCCTAAACACTAAAAACTAAAAACTAAACCCTAAAGCATAAACCCTGAACCCTAAACACTAACCATGGACTTTAAATACTACCACAAACCTTAATAACTAAACCATAAACACTAAATGTTACCATAAAACCTTAAATCATAAACCCTAAACCTTAACCACCAACCTAACCATAAACATTAAACAATAACATAAACCCTAAACACTAATCTAAACCCTAAATCTATACCTTAAATACTAATCCCTAAATGCTACCATAAACACTAAATATTGGTCTAAACCATAAACCATAAATGCTATCATAAACCCTAAACCCTAAACATTAACATAAACATTAAACCATGTTTTGGTTGGAACTTGTTTTTACCATTATCGATGCTTGTTTGTGGATTGTTCATGAAATTTTCAGGAAACTCTACCAAACAGTGTAAAATGAATTGTACAACATCATCCAAACACCGGAAAATAGTTTCTGCAATTAGTTTTCCAACAACTGTAGTTCATTTTCCAGAATTTATTTTCCGGAAACAGTTTTCAGTGAAACAAGCAGACCCTTAATGTGAATCTCTACCTCTTTCCTACATGTAAATAAGAAGTGTGTAATTACTTGAAAGATTCTTTAAGATGAATGATCTTATTGAATGAAACTACGAATGAAGTGGTGAGTTAAGTCCATCTAATAATTTATATTTGATTGGGTGCAGCCTAAACTTGACCGACCATTGAAAAGCTAGGAGATAGTCAGGTGTACTCCACGTGGTAGGAGGAGTCTTGAGTCAACCGTGGGATGCTTAGTTGGATCTTTGTGGGCCTAACAACAACTACTCTTCGTCGTCTACCATACATATATACGTTTTCATATTGAAATTCTGTACGCGTATTTTCGCACATACATTTATTATAAACAGGACAGAACCAAGATTTAAAGTTTGAGAGACAAAACATAAATTTTAAAAGGTGATATGATAAAAAAATATTTTACCTTTTAGAAAGAAAAAAAAAGCATTAAAAGAAAAAGAAAAAAAATAAAAATCTCCGAACAAGGGCAGGAGCCCCTCCCATATACCATACAGCTCCGTCCCTGATTAATGTACGCGTCTTTCTGTATGTAACTTGGAATGAAGAGATCCAAACCTACGTACACACATGAGTTGATGTTAATGGTTTACATCTAAGTCACATGGATATGTCCTATTCAAACTGGGGTGTTAGACTAGTCTCATGCTTCACTTCAAACTGTTTATGGGTTAGATTATTTGTTTAAGTTCGAAACCTCGTCTGAAATTTAAAATGTTTGAATACAATCTGAAAAGAGTTATTATTTGATGCACCGCCAATGGAAAAAAAGTACTCCATAAATTACACACATGATTTCACTCTAAAAATTAAAATTTAAATCCCTAACTTTAAAATTTAAATCCTAAACCATAAATTCTCAACTTTATAATCTACACTCATAAACCTTAGATTAAATCAGTTTTTAAAGAAATACTTTTCCACCGACAGTGCATGAAATATTTTCTCATTAAAAATAGATTTAAACAAAAAATTAGAAGCGCTCAAAATATGAGTTGATTTAAACTCCAACATTAAAAATCCGAACTAGATCATATTTATTTTTATTTTTACATGTAGTATTATATTATATTACATTACACATTACGAAATATATACCACATAAAAATGTAGACTAATAACATAAGAATTACTGTCTAAATTTTAAACCCTTAAACTTTACATTTTAAATTAAGACTTTAAACCTTAAAACTAAAACGCTTGTGGAAACTTTCAGTTTCCACTGCTAGTGTATAGGATATAAATCCATAAAATATTACTACAATGTAAACATCAAGCGTGTGTATATATATAGGGATAAGATCCGTTTACACAGGGTAAAACTCTTTAAGTTTTACACGTTTTTTGGACCGTTGGATGAGTGAAACGAATGGATGAGATTAACAGTAAATATGCGAAGATTATCACTTGGAAAAAAAGAGAGTAAGGAGTTAATCTGAGCCATCCATTTCCCTCGTTCAACGATCCAGAAAATATGTAAAACTTAAAGAGTTTTACATTGTGTAAGTTAATCCTAACTCATATATAATACTTAAATAAAAGGGTAAACTATATAAATGACCACTATACTATGAGTTTGGACTTAATTTGACCACTATACTTCTAATTTCAGTAATTAAATCACTGAACTATTAAATTGCACTCAATGTGACCACCAACCGTTAAAAACTAACGGAAGGAGTGACGTGGCTAATAGTCAAAATTAATATAATTTCAGATTTAATCCCGCTATTTACACACTTTATCACGTGGTAGGAGGAGTCTTCAGTCAACCGTGGGATGCTTAGTTGGACCTTTGCGGGCCTAACAACAACAACTACACTTCGTGGTCTACCATACATATATACGTTTTCATATTAAAATTCTGTACGCGCATTTTCATATATACATTTACTATAAACAGTGGCGAAAATCAGGATTTAAAGTTAGAAGTAAAACATAAAATTTAAAAGGTGGGTTGAGCAAATTTAGAAGTATTTCAATTTTTTTTCTTCCAGAAAATATGTAAAGAGACAAAGGTAAAAGTAACAATTTTTGACCGGTGGCATGATCCCTCCAATATACCATGCAGCTCTGTTCCTAATTACATGAACGCGTCTTTTTGTATGGAACTTGGAATGAATAGATCTACACCTACGTACTGGACAAAGTTAGGGTTTAAAGTTGGAGGGTGCAAATTATAAATATTTGAAGGAGAAAATAAATTTATAAACAAATTATTTTTTTTAAATTAAATAAGAGGATTAAGGTGAAAAAAATTTGTTCAGGAGTTGATGTTAATGGTTTACATCTAAGTCACATGGATATGTCCTACTTCCAATCTTTGAAATTCACCAAGCTGGGTGTGTTAGACTAGTCTCATGCTTCACTTCAAACTGTCTATGGGTTAGATTATTTGCTTAAGTTCGAAATCTCGTCTGAAATTTAAAAAGTTTAGATACAATTTGAAAAGTGTTATTATTTGATGCACAATCAATAAAAAAAAGTACTCCATAAACACGCATGATTTCACTCTAAAAATTAAAATTTAAATCCCATAATCTTAAAATTTAAATCCTAAACCATAAATTCTTAACTCTATAATCTACACTCATAAACTCTAAACTTTAAATTTAATCCGCTTTTGGAGAACTACTTTTTCACTGTCAGTGCATGAAATATTTTCTCATTAATATATATATATATATATAACAGAAAATTAGAAACGCTCAAAATATGAGTTGATTTAAACTTCAACATTAAAAACCGAACTAAATCCTACCCGTATTTATTTTTATTTGTACATGTAATATTATATTATATTACATTCATTTTCATACACATTACGTAATATAAACCACATAAAAAAGTAATGTAATAAAATAATACTACACTGTAAACATCAAGCATATATATATATATATATATCTCATTTACAAGTATGGATAAACTTAAATAATAATATATAAGATTCATACATTGAACCTGTCGTAACTTAAAAACTTTGACCTATCTCAATCTATTTTGCTCTAGATAGGGGGACAACTCTAGAATGTATGCCTACGTGAGAAAAGGTGGACGCAAGAATTGCCTCATAAAGCTGCTGCACCCTGCACCTTCTACCTGATGCCTCCCAGCTTAGTTGTTAGTCTAAAGACGGACACAGAATTTTATACAAAAAGTACGAATTCACATTATTAAAATATTATGTTAAAATTATAAAGAGTGCGAAATTACAAAATTTTATGAGTATAAAATTATATTATCAATAAAATATGCAAAGAAAATATTTAAATTACAAAAAAATTTAAAATTTTAGAGAAACGACAGCACCTGGTGCTTCCACCAATGTTTTCCCATGACAAGAAACAATAGATGGATCAAAGTTTTAAGTCAAATAACAAGGCACTCTGATACTGACTTATTTGTCACTAAGTATGTATTTGGTTGGAGTGGTGAAGCAATTAATCTAACGAGGTGGGTGCATTTAATTTCATCCACTTTTTTCAGCCCCACACCCTCTGTTTTCTTCAACCGGCAAGCTTCATGTGGGTTCCCTGTTTTACCTTTTCAGTTCATATTGGCCATTTTTTTCTTTGTTCAAATACTAGGTTACAAAATAAGTTGTTCAATCTTTTCTTCTTTTCAAACTATTGAAGATGAGATCTGAGTTCAAACTTTTTGGTACAACCGAAGGGGGGTGGCTTTTTATACTTGACTTATTCCAATAGCCATAGGCCAGTCCTTTTCCCATTGGGACCTTTTTACTTTTCAAAGATTGAAATTTTACGCATACCGGTTCCTTATTTTCTAACTTTTTCTCCAACCATGATGACATAATTCCATGCATTTTTTTTTTCAACATATAGTGCATTCACGGTAAAATAAAAATTATTTTATACATCACGATAAAGTATCTTAATTCCACAAGTGATGATAGAAAACCCCGCATGTTCTTAACTGGTATTTGCAAGAATAAAAACTGAATGAATGAAAACTCTGCCATCAATATACCAGATAATAATCCTAATACATAGTGGCGGATCCATGTTAGTGAAGGCTGAAATCTGAAATTTCTTCGGTCTAATTGTATGCACAGTAAAATATGAATTTCCTTTATGTTAGTTTTCTATTTTATTG
Source organism: Hibiscus tridactylites (assembly GCA_958450335.1). Taxonomy (NCBI): domain Eukaryota; kingdom Viridiplantae; phylum Streptophyta; class Magnoliopsida; order Malvales; family Malvaceae; genus Hibiscus; species Hibiscus tridactylites. The sequence continues at coordinate 81,164,402 of OY288274.1, read as the reverse complement.
ATTGTCACCCTGAAATTTCTGGATCCACATATAATATATATGTGTCCCCTCTCAAAAATATTTCTAGACCTGCCACATACATATATATGTATGTGGGATAGGATCCGTTTACACAGTGTAAGAGTTTTGTAAGTTTCACATTTTTTGGATCGTTAGATGGTGAAATGGATGATTGAGATTAACAGTAAGATATATGAAGATTATCACTTGGAATAAAAAGTAAGGAGTTAATCTCAGTCATCCATTTCACTCATCCAACGATCCAAAAAAACATGTAAAACTATACATTTTTCCTTATGTTAATCTCACCCACACACACACACATATATGCAATCTAGTAACCCCATGTCTTTGGATAACACTTCCATGATGAATAATTAAGCAACAATGAAGCAGCATCAAGTTAATGACAATCTATATATGCTGTCAAATTACAATCAGGTCTTACAGCTAACATAAATTGTATGTCTACTGCCAGAAAGCAGTAGCCTTTTTGATATTTTTTTTTATACTTTTTGTAAATCTACAGTTTCATTATATAAATATACCAAATAAGGAAAAAGAAACAAGATTGCATCTATTTGATGCATGGGGAAGGCGACTTGGCTTCATATAATGAACAAAAATGAAATGAAAAGGAAAATACCTACACTGTAAAGAACAAGTCCTGTCTCAGTGGGATGGTGAAGTTAGCTTCCAAAATGTTTTCGTTGCTACCAGGATTTTCTCTCTCCCATGTGATTCAGGTTCCTTTTCATGTATGGTAGGCGTCCACCTTACTGCATGAGCTATGCGAGCCACTTTGTCAATTACTTCAGGAGAATCTCGAATCACAACTGTTCCTTCTGGACGCAACATCCTATCTATCTCCACCATTAGGTCCACAAGGTTACACCTGCAAGGAACATTAGAGTTGATGAAGGTAGCAGCAGAGAGAAAACTAACAGAGTGAGTGATCCATGCAATAATATTGCATGAGTGCATTCAACAACGACACAACATGCAATGACTACCATAAGACATAAAAGTGCAATGATTGCGTTCTATGCTTTGTTTTGAATTGCCTTTAGAAGTGAAGCTTAAAAGGAAGGGGGAAGATAAGGTTAGTTAAGGCACAGAAAAGTATGATATAAGCAGGCATTCAATTTATCACATAACCAAAATGATAAGAGCAGAAACTTGTGTTGCTCATAAAAATGCAAAGAGAATTGAAGGATGAAGTAAAGGTTATATCTACCTGCTCTTGCTTGAACCAGGAAGCTTGATTAGCGATTCAATGCCAGCTACATGGATAAAATCGTAACTACGGGGGTATGTTGAGAAAGGCTCACACCTGCAAACAGCAATCGAGATCATCAGGTAATCACAGAGTTTACCCTAAAAGACTAAGCATACATAATTCCACAAATAAAGAGGAATCCAGAAGACAGGCAACCATAACAAACATTAAAGGAGAAGGATAAGTGTTAAACAAGTATCTTGTGTAAAAGTTAAACACTGCAGCACATAGTTATTGCTCCAGTTGAATAATCACCCATCTAACTAAAATACCTAAATCCAAGCTAGTACAGGTTTCATGGGAGGTTCAATCAAACAAAGAAATAAGCAGTAAAAGGTTTTCTTAGGGCAGAAAGGAACAAACATGGTATTTCCATGGGGAAGTTTGTCATAGATAGTAGATGACAAGGCACTAATTGTATCCTCTTGTTTTCAAACTAGTAACAAACTGTTAAATTTTCCGGTAAATAAGGATGAAAAATCCTACACTAACTCACCAATCATGGTATACTCCAATAAGGCCTCTGTCATATATAACACCAAGAGTTAGTGGCTTCCGAGCAGGAACAACATTCATCACCCATACTGGATCTGAAGCAAGTGCTGCCGCAAAACCTCCAAAAAATGCATTCATGTCCATGACATTGCGCACTGCTGGAGTCCCAAGCTTCAGATTCAGAGTATTCTTATAATAAGCAACTCTCCTTGTCCACCGCCTTGTGTCTGCCTGAAACAAATCAATCCCGTTTTTCATGACGAAGGCCCTTGAAGGAGCCCTTGTTAGCCTGTCTGGCCACTTAGGAATCATCCCAAGAGGAAATTCTCCATTCACAGAAGATGTTGGAGTCACACATCTTCTTAACTTGAAGTACCTACCTCAACAAAAGAGAAAAGAAACTTAGAACACAATGTTTTAGTTCTGGAAACAACAAGACCCATAGTATATGTGTGGCAACCAGGAACAATCCGTCATACAGCTAAACTATGAGGAAATTCATGTTGATTTCTTGAAGAAAATAAAGGCAGATCCTAATAAGAATTCTAAATTCTTCTAAATGCTTTCCATAGCAATTACCATGCATTACTGGGGTCATTTGATTCATCACAAGAATCAAGCCCAAATTCATTTTGGTTTGGTAGACATGAATCTCCATCAGGCTTTTTCCAAATGACTGTGTTCCCATCTACAGCAATCAACTCATAACACAATGCTCTTGCCACAGACTGGAGGTCTGCCCACTCCTTATCTTGCTTAGGCCACTGTACAGGGGGGCCAGAGATGACCAAATATCCACCTGGGCGTAGTAACCGATCCACTTCAACAAAATAAGTTGCATCTGCAAAAACCATATGTATATCTTCACGTTAACACCAAACAAAGAGATACAAAATAAGAATATATATATATATATATAAACTCTCTCCACACACACACACACACAGAAAAAAACACCCACTATAAGCTGTGAAAGGGATCAGGCATCGGGAACAGTGGATTAAGTCGAATGCAAATGCAGGAAACGGGAGTCTGCGAGTGCCGAGCATTAGAACAAAGGCCGGTATTCCTCTTTCCAATGCAAATTGTATTTGCGCTTTGTGCGAATCTCTAGGAGCAAATGAGAGTGTCAAAATGCCTTCAGATAACAATGAACCCCCAAAACTTGCAACCTGCACAAGGATTAATAAGGATGATATTCAAACAGAACAAGAGTATGAACTATGAACAAAACAAGATAACATACTATACAAAAAAAATCAACTTACCCCGCATCCCATATCAAGGGCAGTCCTAAGAGTTCCACCATTTATGGGAATGTACTGCCCGAGTTTCTCAATATACGGAGCGGCTCCATCAGGGAACATTGTTCCACCACCAGGGAAAATAAAGTAGGGACCTTGCTCTTTCATCCATCCTTGGTGACCTTTCCTGTCAGCAATTTTGTTGTGTGGCATATTGGAATGCCATATCTAAACATTACAGAATTAAAAACTGTTTTAAGTATAACTAATAACATTAATAATTTACTTCCGTTTCTTAAAAAGGATTAATTTATGGCAACAATAAAGATTCTATTTAATAATAATAAAGAACAAGTCCCAGGAAATCCAGAAATTGTTAAGGATTAAGAAAAGTTACCTTATGCAAGCTTTCAGGCCACTGAACAGGAAGCTTATAACCAGGAGGAGGAGGGATCAAGCAAAGAGGCATTTCATCAGGCAAAGGGCAATGCCTTTCTCTATATAAATTCATCTCCCTGCTGAGCTGGCTGTTACGCCTTGGGTCCTCGCACGGCATATGATCAACGGAATCGGCGGGGCAGGCTTCGATTGGCTTGTGGTGGTGGCCGAGTTCAACCAACGACACCAAACGGTGGCGTTGCCTGGGATCGGAGGTGGAAAGCAACAGGGCTTGCCTACCGGAGGCAGCCATGGAATCCCCGAGAGGGGTGAATACTAAGAGGAAGAACAAGAGGACGAGGCCGAAGAAAACGGCGGAAACGATGTCCAGAAGCTTCCATTGCCGTGGGTTCCGTTTGGATGCCGGTAGATTCAAGTGACCCATGGTTCTAGATCCAGATTGGGATGGTTGCAACTTGCAAATGCTGGTGCGAATATTTTTAGAGCTTCAGAAGTGAGGCTTCCAAGATTAGAGAAATTGTGAGATAAGTTTTATGGGATGGATTGGGGAGCAATGCATTAGCATGTAGCGTGGCTAATATTCGGTTCACTAATAATTAATTCAGATCAAATATTACAGAATTTATAATAATAATAATAATAGGCAGTACAAAACACATAGATTTGCCAATGAATTAATCTCACTACATCTTAAGATATGATCAGTGTTTTCAAAATGTGGGAAATTAATGCATTTGTTTAGTGTCAAGTGTCAACATCTTAGCTTTGAAGTTGAGAATTAATATAATATTAATGCATTCACTAGTTAATGATGATGCAAAGTAGGCAATTACATTTTGAAATTTCACACATGAATTTTTATGGCTTTCCTTTCATCTGATTTTTATTTTATTTTTGAGACTAGAGGCAATGAGCAGGTTTTTATAAAGAAAAACAAATAATTCCAACTCGTGAGATAAATTTCGAGTATATACAGAACAGTGTATACCAAAACCATCAAAATGCAAATCCACCATCATGGGCAGCCAGCCAATCTGATCTCCATTTCAAGGTCTTGCAATGGCGCCTCGGCACATTAAGAATCCAAGCGCAGCAATATAAGGAACCTTATCGAGATAATCTTGGTAATGATTCAGTCCAGAATTCAGATTTTCCTAGAGGCCCTAAGATTGTATTCATGCTTCAGAAGGTTTGCTCTCAACAACATTGCCCTCACATCCCAATCAAATTCATTGCCAGTCTGCAAAACACGTTGGAAAGTTGCATTTCTTTGATCGGCATGGCGTGCGTAAAGAATTTTGTTGTGAGAGTCAATCCGAGCCTGCACATACATTATAATCTTCATTGTAAAGGTTACATTCAGACAAAAATCCCCTGCATAACCTAATCTGAAGAGGCTCATTGGTAAACAAAGAGATCTTTTAAATAATCAATTTCAGATGGATATTTGAAAAAATCACATCAGATATAAAACCATGAGCGCATGCAAGGCCAACGAAACTTAAGAAAGCATGATACCGGTGAAAAACAATACCTGTATCTGGTTGTCAGTAATCAAAGATTCAAGTTCTTTCTCAAGTCCTGCAACATTTGTTTTGAAGGCATCAGCCATCATTCGCATATCAACGGACACAAATGGGTGGGTATACTGGATGAGGGCTTTGCTCCGGATTTGATCATACAGAGTGTCAACATGGTCATGCATATGGATGTCAAGCATCAGGTTGGATTTGAGGTTTCCAAGGTACTCCAAGCAGGAAGCATAATGGCTGCAATAAAAAAGAAGTCACAAGTTAAAAAGTTAAGTGCTTCTCGAATCTCGTCAATTGAGCACATATAAGGAGTAAGGACAGGTTGAAATGCAGAGTCACAAGACAAAAGGATTGTGAATTAAAGATAGATAATACCTTGAGTAAAAATCATTATTAAGCTCCCTTACTTCAGGAACCAACTCCAAGAAATCCCGGAAGTTGATATTGTCAATAACTTTGTTCTGCAAAGTAAAAACATTGCATGACCAAGAAATCTCAGAAAATAAAGGGAGGGGTGAACTAGAGAGATTCATGCCTTCAGTTCAGTTCGATCGAAGCTTGCAAGTGCACAAAGTACACCATAAGTAGCAACATCTTGAGGAGCAATCACTTCACTGTATGAATTTCCCAATTCAGGACCCACTTCCAAGAACTGCATGCATAGAAAAGATGATCAATCCAGCAATGAAATAGTATTTTTTATTCCAAAAGTGAAATGACAAGATTTATATATGAATAACAACCCATTTTCAGATAATCATAAGCAAACACTATCATCTTCTACCGACTTCAGCATATCGGGAACAAAATATGGTGCATGCCTCATCACTTGAATTATGCAAGGTAACAAACCTTCCGAGCAGCAAGCTTGTACTTCTTAGCCTCCAAATGAGCCAATCCGGCGGCACAACGCAGCTTAGCAGTAGTGGGAGGGTCAAGTGCCTCGGCTGTTTGCTCAGCCTTACTAACGTAGCTCGTCACATGAGCAAATTGACCCATCTCAATGCTCACAAGAATTGCGCTCAAACACATCTGAATAATATGCTTTGATGTAGTACAGTAATCCCGAGTTCGAACATAGCTTTTAAAAGCATCCCCCAGTACACCATGAGCATAGTAAAAATCTCCAAAATCATTGTAACCCATTCTTATACTTTCTTTGATTAAATTCGTCTGAAAATCAGAAACCAAACAAAATTAAAAAAAAAAACTAAATAGAGTTATAGAAAATGACTAAGTAAGAAAAATGGAATTACCCTGTAGGCATTGAGTTCACTCTCGAGCTTATCTTTCCTTTGCTCGGCTTTCCGATCAACCATATCGGACCAGGCGGCATCCATCGAATATTTCGGACCCAATCGACCGTCGATCTTCTGGACCACTTCACGGAATATCTGAGTGTTCTCCCCCTTTTTGAGCTCATCGTAAGCCATCCTTGGGGCTTCCAATTGCATTGCGGTATTGTCGCAGTGGTCGGCGATGAATATGAGCCGCGTGATCTTGGTACGGCCGGAGTAAAGCCCAGCATAGGCCTCAATGTCTAGCTGTTCGCCACTGATGATGGGCCGGTTCTTCCGCTCCGTTGTCGACGTTGATGATGACGGCGCATCGTCTACACCCCCGATTCCGTTAGCGCACATCTCCTCCATCAGCGGATTCGAGATGTCGTCTTCTCCATCCATTGTGAACAATTTTTTTTGTAAGAAATAGAAAAGAAATCAAATCGGAAAATTAAGGGGTTTTAGGGTTAGAGTTTGTTCACAGAGTAGTGACGAAAATCCTTGGGGAAAGGAAATTCGCCGGCAAATGATTACTTATAGACGTTTGCATACGATGTCGTTTTCAATTTGCAAGTACTAGTCTCTTCATTGAAAAAATACAAGTTTTTGAAGAAATAAGGCCTAATACATGTTTCACCCTAAATTTTACATGTTTTTCTAACTTACCTCCTAAATTATGTTTTGCCCATTTTTACCCTATAAATTTTGTTGTCGTTATTTATTTCCCTATTTCTGTTATCCTCACCGTTAAAAAAATTTTAGCCAATAAAAACATGCCACGTCATCTCTTAATTGACTAAATTAATCTGTCTGGTCTTATTTAAAGGGTAAATGACATGTCAAGTCTGCCAAGTTTGTTTTTTTGTTCAATTTAGCCACTGAAAAATTTATTTTTACCTAAAATTGACCCCTATTTGTTTCTATTTTTTTTAATTCAGTCCAATATTTATTATTATTAATAATAATATTTTATTTAAATGTTACTATTTAATAAATATAAATAAAATTAAATATTTTAATTCTAAATTAGTAATTTTTTAAATAAATTAAATTACCTAAAATTTACCCCAACAATTACTTACTCGAATTATATTCTTTTTTTTTTTGAGAAAATTCGAATCATATTCTAATTATGTTCGAATTTTGCTAAACTTAAATTGTATTTTTGAGCAAAATTTAAATTATATCCGAATCATATTTCAGTTATGTTCTAATTATTATTTCGGATTTCGCTATATTCCAAATATATTTTTTTAGTAAAATTTAAATTATATTTGAGTCATATTTATATTCTATTCGAATCATGTTCGTCTTATATTCCAATCATATTCAAATTATATTCGAATCATACTCTAATTATATTCCAATTATTAATTCAAAATTTTCCATATTCGAAATATATTTTTTGAACAAAATTCAAATTATATTAGAATTATATTCATATTATATTTGAATCATATTCAAATTATATTAGAATCATATTCAAATTATATTTGAAATATATTCGAAATATAATTTGAATATAATACGGACATGATTCAAATATAATATGAACATGATTAGAATTATAATTTGAACATGATTCGAATATAATTACATGTTAAACATGATTCGAATATAATATGAACATGATTAGAATTATAATTTGAACATGATTCGAATATAATTACATGTTAAACATGATTCGAATATAATATGAACATGATTCAAACATGATTCGAATATAATAGTTGGAAAAACATGTATTATAATAGGATTATATTCGATTCATGTCCCTATTATATTCAGATTATATTTCAAATATAGTTTCAATATGATTCGAATATAATTTGAATTTTGCTCAAAAAATATAATTCGAATATAGTAAAATTCGAATTAATAATTGGAATATAATTAGAGTATAATTTGAATATAATTTGAATATGATTGGAATGTAATATGAACATGATTCGAATATAATATAAATATGATTCGAATATAGCAAAATCTAAAATAATAATTAGAATATAATTGAAATATGATTCGAATATTGCTCAAAAATACAATTCAAGTTTAGCAAATTTCGAATATAATTGGAATATGATTCGAAATTTTTTCAAAAAAGAATATAATTCGAATAAGTAATTGTTGGGGTAAATTTTAGGTGATTTAATTTATTTAAAAAATTACTAAGTTAGAATTAAAATATTTGATTTTATTTATTTTTATTAAATATTAACATTTAATTAAAATAACATTAATAATAATAATAATAATAATAATAATAATAATAATAATAATAATAATAAAGATTGGACTGAATTATAAAAATTAGAAACAAATAAGAGTCAATTTTAGGTAAAAATAAACTTTTTAGTTACTAAATTGAACAAAAAAAAACCTGACAAACTTGACATGTCATTTACCCTTTAAATAAGAACAGGCGAATTGACTTAGTCAATTAAGAGATGACATGGCACATTCTTATTGGATGGAATTTTTTTAACGGCGAGGATAACAGAAATGGAGAAAAATGAGTAACGACGACAATATTTAGGGGATAAAAGTGGGCAAAACATAGTTTAGAGTGCAAGTTGAGAAAACATATAAAGTTTAGGGAGAAAAACATGTATTAGGTTAAATTTAAAATAACGTCATGATTATCTACTTAAAAAAATATATATTAGGTTAAATTTAAAAATTAAATACAGATGATTGAATAAAAATAATTTAAATTTAAACAATGTTATTTATAAGAGAAATAGATCTGGCAAATAACATTTTGAGCTAAAATTAGTTTGGTCCATTTTTGAATTTTTCACTATTATGGAATAGACTTTGTTTTGTTTGGTTCTTACAAGTTTCTTTGATCATTGTTAATTAATTTTTTTAAAATTTTAATTTGATCTTTTATTTTTTTTAGTCTAAGTAAATTAATCAAGGGAACTTTTCTGGAAACATGGATTAATACAACAATTTAAGAGATGGGGGATGATCGAATTAGGGTTCTAAGAAAACAAGGATGGACGTTATTTGTTCGTAATTTATCAGAGCAAATCCACTGACAGGGTTTATGGCAAGTGTTCGATCGGCATGGGCAGGTACTCGACGTTTTTATTCCTAAAAAGCGAATGCGATCTGGGGATCGGTTTGGCTTTGTACGAATGAAGACTCGGGCGGAGGCACAAAGAGTGCGAGATCGACTAGATGGACGGTGGATTTATGGAGCAAAGATTTCAGTAACATTCATACAAGGGAGATTGCAATTGGGTAGAGGGTGGAATGAACATGTGAAAGCAGGCGTGGCGACGTTAGGAGAACTGCAAGGAAGACAATGGAGGAATCGTATGGAAAATGGAAGCACTAGGCGTAGTAACACATCGATTAATCCAACACAGGGGGTTGAAGAGATGCAGAAAGAAAAGGTGGAGAATCCTATTCGAATGGTACAAGGTGAATTGGACAAAGAAAAATGGGCGACATTATAGAATTGTGCAGTGGGTTGGAGTCGTCAACAGAAGGGCTTGGCTATTGTTGCAAAGGAATTACATGATGATGGCTTAAAGGATATGAAGATTATGAGATTAGCGGGCTCTCGGATCTTATTCATATTTAAAAATAAAGAGACTCGGACTGCAATACTACAGTTACACACTTTGTTGAAATGGTTTACCAAGGTGAAGGAGTGGTCGCCAGAGTTGGAGAAGGGCAATAAACGAGCGTGGATTTCCATACGAGGAATACTGATACACGCTTGGTCGAAGGCTTCATTTAGGAAGGTGGTAGAATTGTGGGGACGAATGATCAAGTGCGAATAATCAATTACGGATCCTACATCTTTTGAAAGAGGTGAAGGTTTGATAGAGACGGAGCAATTGGATTTTATCGAAGAGCTTATCGATTTCAAAATTGACGAGGATGTATATAAAGTTTGTGTAGTGGAATTTGAGCCAATGATTGATGAGACGGAATGTAAACATTGTAGGGAGTTGACCGAATCGGATGACATGGTTGACGACATTGAAAATTTTAGAAATATGGAAGAGAGGGAGGTGAATGTAGGCGAACATGATTTAAATGAGCAAGAAGGTCAAGGACAAGAGGGAGAATTGGGGGGGGGGGGCAGTGGTGCTGGCTTAATGAGTGAGGGGAGGGGCGATATAGTGGATGATGAAAAGGAACATACACAGACCAATGAATGTGTGCAGTCGAGTGGTTCGACGAGCTGGATATCCGATGCGAAAGTGGGGTTAATCAAACGGGATAATAGATGTGTAGTGGGCAGGGAGTTTGATCATACTGATATATATTTATTTGAGTGTCCGGTGAATGTTGATAAAGGGGGGAATTTGACCACGACACAACGAGTGGAAGTGGAGGTCGTTGAGGAGGTGCATCCGAACAGTGGCTTGAAGGGGAATGTGATAGAGTTTGGTTTGGAGTCGAAGACTGAAGAGGTTTCAAAACTGAGAAAAAACATAGGGAAAAAGAAAATTACCAGCCAATTGTTAAGCACACAGCAGTTAAGTCCAAATACAAACGTAATTATAGGCTCGCAACAGCCGTTGGAGGGTGAGTGTATACAAGAAGCACGAGCGACAGTGGACTTGTGTAAACTATTGGGGGCGAAGACGATTGGTAACGAGGAGGGTATTGTCAGGGATATTGCCGAGGTGCTGAATCGGCAAGTTTCGGGGCTGTAGGAATCAGAGATGAAGATGCTGTCGTGGAATATCAAGGGTATGGGTTCGAGTTCTAAATGCAGGGCGATTCAAACTTTGTTACAACAGCATCAAGGCGAAATGGTTTTCATCCAGGAAACCAAACTAGAGATGGTTACGGACCAGGTTGTCAAACGGGTATGGCATTCGGATTCTTTTGAATATCTGTTTGCAGCAGCTAATGGGCGTTCAGGGGTTTGATGGTGATATGGGAAGCTTCGCGATTTCGACTGGAGGCAGCAGAAGTGCAGCAGAATTTCATTGCCTTTTGGGGTAGATGGATTTTAGAAGATTGGTATTGTGGTTTGATAAATATATATGCATCGTGTACGGAAGAGGGTCAACGTTCTTTATGGGATTTAATTCAAGGTGTAGTACACATGAGGGAGGTGCCGTGGTGTATCGCCGGTGAATTCAACGTGGTGGTATCTAGGGAGGAACGTTACTGTTGTCAGGGCTCGATTCGAGGTATGAATGATTTTGTTAATTTTATTGAAAATATTGGGCTAGTAGATGTTAAGCTGATTGGTAAAAAATTTACTTGGTTCGGTCCTGGAAATAAGTGTAGTCGGCTTGATCGGTTTTTGGTGAGTGGGGAATGGGTGGAACGATTTCATAGGCTAGTTCAGTGTAATTTGCCAAAAAGCTTATCAGATCATGCACCGGTTAAATTGGTGGATGAGGAAGTGAATTGGGGGCCTCGATCGTTTCGCTTTTTAAATTGTTGGTTGGAGAAGAAGTCGTATCTACAGGTAATAGAGAATGAATGGGTGAAATTTGGTGCCGGTTCTCTATCATTACTTGATAAATTGGATGGATTGCGAAAGTTTCTACGAGTGTGGAATCGAACTTCATTCGGGAGTGTAGATCAGAAAATTGAGGCAACAATGAATTTAATTGAAGATATGGATAGTCGTTTGGGTTCGTGGAGTCTGTCGGATACCGAATTGGATGAGAAGCGAAGACTACAATCGGATTTATGGAAATTATTTCGTTTTCGTGAGTCCATTTGGCGTCAAAAATCAAGGGCGGTTTGGCTACAAGCTGGTGATCAGAACACCAAGTTTTTCCAAAGGGCAGCAGCGATTAGAGGTATGAGAAATAACATTGTTGGTTTATGGGTGAAGGGTAGGTGGATTTCGAAGCCTAATGAGTTGAAACGAGCGGTGGTGGAGGAATTTCGGGAACATTTTTCATAAAAGCCACAACATGGGTCTTTTAGAACTGATCTTCATTTTGCGACATTGAATGAATGTCAGCGGCAAGGGCTTGAGGCGAGCTTTTCGGAAGAGGAAATTCGGACTGCAATTTGGGGATGTGCTGGAAGTAAGACGCCGGGTCCGGATGGATACACATTTGAGTTTTATCGCAAATGTTGGTCTTTCGTGAAGGTAGATTTTTTGATGTTGTTTCAGAATTTTTTAAATACTGGTCAGTTACCAAGGGGGATCAATCATGCTTACATTGTTTTGATTCCGAAGAAAGAGGGAGCGAGGGAAATAGGTGATTTTAGGCCTATTTGTCTCTTAAATTCAGTGTATAAAATTCTTGCAAAGATACTCGCAAATCGATTTCAAACAGTGGCGAGTCATTTGATTAGAGATACGCAAACGACTTTTATCAAAGGTCGTCAAATTATTGATGGGGTGTTGTTGGTGAATGAGGTGGTTCACTCATTGAAGAAGGCGAAAGTTGGCATGGGGGGTGTTATTAAAATTGGATTTCGCTAAGGCATATGATTGTCTTAATTGGGATTATTTAGATCGTATTTTAGAAAGTATGGGCTGTGGGAAGAAATGGAGAAGATGGATACGGACATGTATTGGAACGGCTCGCTTGGCAGTCTTATTAAATGGGCGAGCGACGAAGTTTTTTTCGATGAAACGAGGGGTGCGACAAGGAGATCCGCTATCGCTGTTACTATTTGTGGTAGTGGCAGAAGCATTTCATCGGTTAATGGAGGAGGCGATCTCGCAAGGGGTTATTCGTGGAATTCAAATTGTTCCCGGATTTCGTATCTCACATTTGCAATTTGCGGATGATACGTTGATTTTCCTAAGTGGGGATGTGGAGGAAGCAAGACAACTCAAACGAATTCTGTTGGGTTTCCAATATGGATCGAGTTTACAAATCAACTTTGCCAAATCTTGTGTGTATGCAGTCGGAGTGGACGGGGGTGTAGTGGAGGAGATGGCACGTGTTCTTGGATTTGGTAAGGGGGAGCTACCGTTCACTTACTTGGGCATGCCCATAGGGTCAAATCCGAGAAATGGTATAATGTGGGAGCCGGTGATTCAGAAGGTTCGTCGTAAATTGGCGGGATGGAAGAAGAGTTCGTTGTCTTTTGCTGCACGATTGGTGTTGGTAAATTCAGTCTTATCGTCATTACCGTTGTATTATATGTGTGTATTTGTTGCCCCTAAGTCGGTGATTGCGCACATTGACAAGATCCGACGGGCGTTCTTGTGGGGGGATGTGGACTTGAAAAGGAAAATGAGCCAAGTTAATTGGGAACGCGTTTGTCGACCAAGGCGTTTAGGGGGGTTGGGGGTTGTTAATTTACAATTACATAATGTAACTTTGTTGGCCAAGTGGTCTTGGAGGTATGCGACATAACAACAATCTTTATGGCGCAATTTAATAGTGGCAAAGTATGGTGAATAGGTTATTACATGGCGAGTCAACGTGGCGCGAAAAAACAGGATGTCAAATGTATGGAAACAAATAGTATCGGTACAGGATGTTGAAAGGGTGAGTCGATTTATGGCGGATAATTGTTTTAAATGGTTGGTGGGGAATGGGGCGAGTATTTTATTTTGGTATGATGTTTGGTGCTTGGATAGGCCTTTGAGGTTGGTGTTTCCGAGACTGTTTCGTTTGGTAATTAACAAAATCGCAAGGGTATCTAACTATGCTAGAGAAGGTTGCTTTGTCCATAGTGAATGGAGTACGTTTTTTTGGGTGTGGCTTGCGTGATTTTGAGCAGCACATGGTGCTGCTTTTGGGACAGATTGTAAGGGGATGGTGGCTGTGTGAGGGGCGGGAGGATCAGTTAATTTGGTGCCCCAATATGTGCGGCAAATTCTCGACGAAGGAACTCCTAAACTTGATGAGATGTTATGGTATCGATGAGGGGGATTTGGAGGGCTTTATTGTTTGGAAAATTGATGTTCCGCCTAAGGTGCAGTGTTTTCTTTGGTTTACATTGTTGAATAGGTTGCCGGCGTTGTGTTTTTTACGAGATAGGGGGTGCTATCGCCCACTTCTTTGGTTGCTTGTGTATGGTGTGGCGTAGGGGAGGACGAAATATCACATATCTTAATGTCATGTCCGGTGATTAAAAGTGTATGGGATAGATTGTTTCAGTGGTGGAATGTATCGTTTGTTCTTCCTAGAACGGTACAAACGTTGATTGAACATTGTTACGAGGGGGTGTTTCGGGGGATACATCGGAAGTGGTGGATCACATGTTGTGCGGCATTGATGTGGTCGGTTTGGCTCGCTCGAAATGAGCTAATTTTTCGACAACATCGTTTGGTAATGGATGAGGTAATGTTTTTAGTGAAATTGCGTTCATTGCATTGGTTAAAGGCGGCACACGATGGACATTTGTTGTATGAGGCTGCATGGTGGACTGATCCGTGGATGTGTGTACCGTCGAGTGTTGGGGGTACGGTTCGGCCTAAGTTGGAGTGGTCGCCTCTGGTGAGGGGGATGGTAAAATTTAACGTGGATGGGGCGGCGAGAGGTAAACTGGGATTATCGGAGTGTGGTGGGGTGTTATGGGATGCAAACGGGGTGATTTTGGCGTTGTTTACGGGGTCCTTAGGAGTGATGGACTCCAATATGGCGGAGGTATGCGCTATCGCGGCGGCCTTGGAGTTCTTGATTGAATTGACTCCTATATATACATCGGTGATAATTGAGTCGGATTCTAGAGTGGCTTTGGCTTGGGTTGAACAACGGGAGGCGAGGCAATGGAAATTATAGTCGTGGTTTCGATTGATTGACGATGCTTGTTGTGTGTTACCTAGTGTATGCTTTAACCATGTCTTGCGCGAGGCCAATAACATTGCCGATATGTTGGTGAAAGGGGGTGTGGATAAATTATCGTGGACTCGAGCTGGGGGACGCTTGTGAAGGGGCTTGTTGGGCGTGGTGTAGATAGTGGGGCAATAGTAAGGATTGGGGGTGTGGGGTGCGGGTCGTTTTAGGACCGAGGGTGCGATGTGTGGGATGGCTACAGTGGCGAGTTAGTTTTTGCCGATTCTAGTTATGTCCAGTGGTGCTGGACAGGGTAGCAAGGGGGGAGATATTGGCTAGGTTGGTGTTGCATCTTTGTTTGTTCATTATTTTGTCGATTGTATGTACATGTCGTACTCTTTTTCTCCATTTAGGACGTAGGGAGGTTTTTAATGAGGCGCGTGTCGATGCAAGTTGTATGATTTCACCTCAATAAAATCATACATTTTCGATCAAAAAAATAATTTTTTGATCAAAGATGTAATAATAATTTAAGTTCTTATAAATTTAAATATAAGATAAATTACGCATTATCTTTTAATTTTGAGTTTAAATACTTAATAAATTTTTATATTTATAAAATTTAATAATTTAATCTTAACATTCGATCCTGACTCATTCTCTAATAAGAAATATAGAAAACGATATTTGTTTTAAGATTCAAATTTCATGTTTATTTATTGTATTTTTGAATTCTGTGTTAATAAAAGAATTCCTCATATAAGATAGAGAGGATTTAATGAAATTCTACGTTATTCTTAGATCAATTACCGAGAAATGCCGGCCAAAAAAATTAATGCATAATTCAACATCTCGTTTTTTCAGTGAAAAGAAAGAAACAAGAAAACAGAGCAAACTTTATTTATACTTGTTGATTAAGCTTGGTCGGCAATGGCGATGCAGTCCAGTACTGTTTAACGGCAAACAGAATCTTGTTTCTTTCATGGGGCCCATCTTCATGGTCCAAAATCCTCCCATCCCATTGCATTCCATCCATTATGTTCTTCAACTTCACCAACACATCAACGTCGTCCCTGATTATTACACTCCCTTCCGGTCGTAAAATCCTGTCCATTTCCAATATTATGTCCTCCATTTCACATCTGCAACACAAAATCATCCGACAGTTACGACGCGTTGCGGCAGCAAATTAATACTATGAACAAAACACAGTCTTAGGTTTGGTTGTTTCTGTTCTTACTTGTTTTTGTACAGGCTGAAAATGGAATCAGCATGAATGAAATCGTATGTCCTAGGATAAGTAGACATTGCTTCACACCTACGAACAAACAAATAAACAAACAAACGCGATATTAATCGAAGCGAAACGATGTACCACAGAAAGGGTAATAAATGGACAAAAGGAAGATACCAATTTTGATATGTTCCGATCAATCCACGTTCGTAGACGACGCCGAGGGTGTTGAGTTGATCGGATTCGACCGGGACAGTGTTCATCACCCAGACAGGATCGTTAACAAGAGCTGCTGCAAAGCCTCCCAGATAAGCATTCATATCCAACAAGTTCCGGTACCGACCGGTCTCCGCTAGTTGATAATCGATCGTCTTGTAATACTCGACTCTCTTCTTCCATAGCTCCGAATTTTCGACAAACGTTGTCTCTGTAATTCCTGGTAAACTTCCACTGCTGATCCTCGGAGGGATTGTGTTTAGCCTCTCGGGCCATTTTGCTAATTCCCCACCAGCGACTTCCTTTACATTGGATACTTCGGGCAATGGGGTTAAACATGTCTCCAATTTTGTGTACCTGCTCTAAAGATTTAGGTGAGTATCGGATACGAGTATGTATTTGTATCTTTTCTATATATATTCGAAATCGAATCGAAAAATGTCTCACCATGCCATGTCAGGATTTTGAGCCTGGCAAAACCGGGGCCTTTTGTAGACTTTCCTGTTAGCTTTGCAATGGATGTGATTAGTAGGTTTCTGCCAAATTGCGAGGTCATCTTTCTGCACAAGTTTTTTCCAACATAGGCTTTTAGCGACGGTTTCGATCAGCGACTGCTCCGATTGAAGATCACCGGCAGTACGATTCCAACCTTTCCAATACTTTTCCCAGTTTATCGGTGGCCCCGACAGTATCCAGTAACCCCCGGGACGAAGGACTCGGTCGACTTCAATCAAGTAAAGGCCATCTGAACATCAAACATAGATCGAAATCACTAAGTATTTTCCCCGAAAATGTAACACAATGTGTTCGAGTTGGAAGACAAAGATCGTTTACCATACTGGCCCCATGGGATGAGGCAACGAGAGCAATGCGCCATGTCAAAAGCTCTCGAAGGGTACGGGAGCCTAATCGAGGCGATGACACCAATCAATGCAGGCACACCTCGTTCGAGCGCGAATTGAACCTGAGCTTCGTGTGTGTCCCTCGGCGCAAACGACATTGCGAGGATGTTCCGTGATAGAAGGTAAGCTCCCCAACTCGCGACCTTATGAATCGATTCAAACAAAAACCAGCATTACCTTATGGTATTGAATAAAAATAATGTAATCACACAGTTCAACATCGATCGTGTCCGAGGTTCAATTCCAGAAATTCGAAACCTTTCCCTATTCCGAAGTCAGTAATCCTCTTCTATACATAAAAAAATAATTACTTGACTCAACGTCAACTTGTTCACATCTTAATTATACTAATTAATTTTAGTGTTAAACTTAGTTGGGCGATAAGGTCTAAGCAAATAATAATTGCTATTCTAAAAGATAAAAACATAAACAGATAGAAAGAAGCGGAAGTTTTGGCATTGAAGGAACACTCCTCACCTACTTTTATACATAATCTTTCCCCAAATGGCTAAAAAATATGGAATTTCCTTGATTAACACTATTTATGGAAAGTTCATTAATTTGGGGATTACATTAAAAACATTGGTCTCTAAAAGTAATTGTTTGGTCTAATTCTTTGCTGGCAGTATCAAAAAGCCAGATTCGTTCCCACTATGGAAGCTTTAATTTGAGTCGGGAATTGTTAGAAGGACAGTCACATCCTTCGAAATTTTAAATTTTAATATTATTTTATGTATTTTTAATATTTCTTTTATATTTTCTATCGATGACCTAAGTGCACAACTTAGATTTTTAACCTAAGTGCACAACTTAATTTTCTAATATAATTTATGAACTAAAATTATGCGTTCGTCCCTAATTTGAGTAATTGTGATTTTTTCTTTTATGAGTATTTTTTCTTTTCTAATATAACAATTAGAGGAGTGATTTGAACGATTGAACTCTCCAACCAATAAACTTCTATTTTCCAGCAATTTCCGACCAACTTTCCTTCTCTCCAAACAAAGAAAAGAAAAACCGGTTCAAAACTGAACCAGCTGTTCCGGTTTGATTGAAAACGTTTAAAAAATGAACGTAAAAGTAATAAAAAGGGTTTAAATGTAACATAAGAACGTACCCCGCAACCGGTATCAATGGCGGTTCTTATCGAGCCATCTTTGAGATTGATCAACTTATCGATATCGTCAATGTAAGCACCGGCGCCGCGTGGGAACATCGTGCCACCGCCGGGGAATCTGAACCGGTCTCCTTCGACCCGAACCCAATTCTGGTTCTTCTTCTCGACGGTCAACTCTTTGTGCGGCACATTAGCGAACCATGCAAACTCTCGACTCTCCGGCCACCTGAAAGGAACTTTGTAACCGTACGGCGCCGGGATTCTGCACTTCAACAACTCGTCTTTCTCCGGGCAATGCCTCTCTCTGTATATTAACATGTCCCTGTCGAATTTCAACGATCTCTGCACGTCTTCGCACGGGGTGTACTCGGACAAGGAAATGTCACACGGAGGGAAGCGAGGGACACGCGCCGTCTCGGATGGCGGATCGGGAGGGAGGTGGTGAGACAAGAAGTCGAGTTGGGTGGTTGTTTTGATGGGAGAGCAAGAGACTGAGGATTGGAATCCGCCACCGGCGGCGGCGGAGGAGGAGGAGGTGGAGATGAGGCCGGTAGAGTGCTGCCATATTCCGATAAGGTAAAAAGTAGTGCATAAGATCACTACGAGAGTGACGTAGTAGAGGCTGAACATTTTGGTGTTGAATAATGTCATTTGAGAAAGTCTTCTCGGAAAACAAGCCACGGCGGCCATTGAAACAAAATCAAATCTACAACAAACAACACGAAGAACAAATACTATGAATACAGAGAAAAAATGCATGCATATGAAACATATATATGGAAAGGCGCTTGGCTGGTTAAAGGTACAGATTAACAGCAAAAATCAATTAATACATTTGACATTAAAGCTTGTACTGTATAATTAAAAATAACAACAACAATATTAATAAAATTATTTTAAATTTATATTTTTAATTATTCAAATATATATATATATATTTTGTTGATGAAAAAATATGTATCATTGGAATATGAATACAATGAATTAACTTGTATTTTTTTAATAAATTGATATCGTTTGATTTACTTGATTTGATTTTTTTAACATCAATGTATAAATCTAAATTTTTTTAATGTATCAATTAAAAATCAAATAATTAATGATATGATCTGTCTTTTTTTTTTATTGTGAGCGGGGTTTGTGATAAGATAGGACAATATTTCCCATTGTGTTGTCTTTCTTTTCTAATACGTCTTTCCTTAATTTGTTTCTCTTCCATTTTTCTATTTTTTTTCTAAAATACAATTTGTTATAATTATTATATTATAATACATTTTTTAAAACAATTTTTACTTGAGGGGAATAGAAATGGGTATTCGCTCCTAATGAATTTTGAATTTAAAAATGTGTCAACCAAAACCTTTAACCACTTGCTCTAGAGATATTCGCATATTATAATACTTATGTCTTTTATACTCACATATATTTAATCTCATGTCTTCTTGAATATTATACCGATGTCAATGTTAATCGAACTAAAATTCAATCAATATCTTTTATTTTAATTTTTTCAACTTTTTCAACACATAAAAAATATTGAAAATATAAATATATTAATCTAACGAGTAGAGATGTTTAGGTGCCCTATAAAGTGAGAGTTTTGGGATTCAAAAAGCACCTTGAATACACTGTTTATAGCCAAATAAGTGAATGATTTGTATCGGAATATAATTAATGTTTTAAGTTCAAAAAAACCTAAATTATTTTTACCAAGTAGTAATAAGTAAAGCAGAAGAGGCTGTCTTGGAATGGAGTTCTCTCTATTGCTTGATAGGGATGGATACAAGTTGGGTCGGATTTTGGCCCATCGAACCTGACCCAAAAAATAAATATCATAAACTCGCACCTGATTCGAATATTTTATTTAAAAAATTTGGCCCGATTTAAAAATAAATATACTAACCTGACCCGACTTATAGAAAAAAAAGATTTAGGGACCTAATTGTAAAAAATAATTTTAGATGGCTTAATTGTACAAAATTATAATTTGAAGGACTAAATTATAAATAAAAATTCAATTTTAAGGATCTGAATATAAAAATAATATAAAGAAGGGTATTATTATAAATATCCCTAAAAAAGTTAAAGGAAATTACACAATTAGTCCCAAGTCAAGTCGGATATTTTCAACCCTAAACGGCTAAACTCAAATTCAAACCCGACTCAACCCAAGCTCACACCTAATAAATACCTGACCCAATCCGAACTTTTTTTTTTACATTAAAAATCTGACCGGATCGGGTCGAGTTTGGTCGAAACCCGACCGGATCGGGTAAAATGCCCATCCCTAATTGCACTCGTAGTTGAACCATGACGAACGCATAGTTTTAGTGCAAAGTACGATTCGACTTTTTCCGACACGTGATGGATATGTTTGGCATTTTTCGAAAGATGGTATTTAGGATGTTTGATTTTGATACCATCTGCTCTGATTCAAAGTGATTGTTTTAAATAATCTTAAGATGTTTATAATATAATATATATTTATATATTTTTATGAAAAATAATTATTACTATGTTCCTCAATAAAACGCTTAAACTTAGTCAGAGGAAAATTGTACCCATGGTAATAAATTACAAAATATTAACACTAATCCAAACCATTGTAAACTAAAACATCCTCCTACAGGAACTGTAATACATGTACCGGAGGTGCGCCAAATGTAACCAAACCGAGACTCGCACCATATGCTAACTTCGCCAAATAATCAACAACTCTGTAGATGTGTTGAAACGAAACCCTCCATTCATGATCATGCAATGCTCTTATGTACAGTGACAGATCCAAAATTTCCTTTTAAGATAGGCACAAGTAAAAATATTCATAAGGTGGACACAAATAATAAAAAATTTATAATTTCAAGGTGGACACAAGTTATAAAAAAAATTAAGAATCAATTTATAAATAATAAAAAATTAAAGTTAAATGTGTGAACTTTGAAAAGTTCAGGGTGAATACGGCAGCCTTAATGTAGATCCGCCACTGCTGATGTAGCGAAGTAAGGCAAGCGGAACATCCTTACTTATATCTTGTTGAATCAACTTTAGTGCTTCCAAACTATCAGATTCAATCATGACGTGTCGGATACCCGTCTCCCATGCTAGAGATAAACCCGAATAAATCTCCCATAACTCAACCTCAATCCCCGAGCACCGCCCGATAAATGTGGTGAAACCTTGTGGCCACTGACCCGTATGATCACGGAATACCCCTCCACAGGACGAGCTCCCATATGCTGCCTTTCGAGCACTATCGGAGTTAAATTTGATCCATCCTACCAGCGGAGGCGCAACGTTAACTATTGCTTACCTTCGATCGCAACACAAGAGGTATCCATATAGCCACTTGCTCCTTGCTAGAATCGACCCCCATTCCTCGACCGAACTATCAAAGACGATCACATTTCTTTGGCACCAAAGATTCCAAATGACCGCAACAAACATCAAATCCCAGTTAGATGGATCTCGACCAAAAGATGATGATTCTGAAAGGTTGAGATTGAACCACCTACGGAACAAAATGTTGAAAAACTCATCCAAATGATCATGTTTCACTAATAATGACCAAATCGATCTTGCCGAATGACAATGACGAAGAATATGGTCAACATCTTCATCGCTTGTGTGACAAACAGGTCACCAAGTATCCGTAGTAAAATGACGGCGAGTTCGTTTAACATTCGTGATCAACTTGCCACAACAAGCTATCAACATAAACACTTTAATTCATTGCAGCCCCCTGAAGTTATGAATCACCTTCCAATAAAATTTTTGGATCGCATCTTGAATTCAGGAACACTAAAAATATGATTTTATTATAAAATTGTATAAAAACAAATAATTAACAAACTTTATTGTTTTTAAGGAAACATAATCTTATTCATTAATTCAGAATATCTAAAATTGCATTTCAGTAATGAGCATCATAAAATGAAACGAACAATTTCACAAGCCTGTGAGCTTGCTCGTTGAAGGTCCTGCGAACCGAAGATACAGAAACACCGCAAATTTTTAAAATTTTTAAAATTGAGACAATAGTAAAGTATATTTTATTTCTCCAAAAATATATAATTTATTATTATCCCTTAAATTTAAGAAAATTGAATGACTCTTCAATAAATATTTTTTTATAAAACTTTAGTAAATAATATTGAGTTTTGTTGTCAGTGCACACATCACATAAACATACACTCATTTTATTTTTCATGTTTTTTTTTTCAATTGTTCATAACTAATCTTTTATTATTTTCCTTACAATAACTTTATTCATTTGAAACTCTTATTTTCTTGGGACCCTATATAACTGTTCCTATTACGCACAAGGGTGGTACCTAGGGATGTTAAGAACTCGAACTGATGTACCATATTGAAAAACTGGAAAAATTAGATTAAATGGTAACTAATTGTACCGATAAAAATTAGTCAAAACGGTATGTTAACTATACCGATAAAATTAACGGTTAAACGGGACATGAACAATTACGATTTTGGCTAAACAGTTAACCGAAAAAATCGACAAGAAAACTAAAATTAATTTTATTTATACTTAACTTATTGATTATTACTAATATTTTATTATATTTGGGCAATTTGTTTTGCTTTGGTCATATTTACTTAGTTGCTTTGGTAATATTTGTGCAATTAGTTTTATATTTTTGGCTAACTATAACGTTCTTACACTTGTTCATATTTTTGGTAATATTATTTTTGTTATATGTATGTTCGTCTTACGATTTATGTTCGGGATGCAAGGTTGTTCTTTCCAATAATGTTATTTTTAAAGTTTAAACCCGTGTCCTCTCCTTAGGAGTAGTGCAATATGCCTTACCAATGTACTCACAACACTTATTGGGAGTATAATGAAGCTTTGATGGAAAGCTTTTCTTTTAATATTTGATGTAATGATTTTATTAGATTTTATGGCGATGATATTTCATGTAAGGGTTTTGCCATGGGAATGCTTTTAGTATGCTATTAGTATTTTAATTAATACAATTAAATATTAGACTTTATGGCCTTGATATTGTACTATATTATTATTAAAGACTTTATTTTAATTTATTTGGTTGATATTTTTTAAAAATATAAAATTAATAGTAATAAATATATATTATTTATTTATAATAATTAATGTAAAACAGTTTAGGGTTAACTGAGTAACTATACTGAATAAAATAGTTAACCATTTAGACGATAGTCGGTTTTAATGAAATAGTAACAGTTCACAAAATATCAAAATTTTTGTTCCGATAACCGTACTGATAAGTTGTTTTGACACGGTTAACTGCCCGTGAACACTCCTAGTGATACCTCATAGGGACCGGCGGGGACAATGGCTCCCCTAAAATTTTAAAAATTAAAAAAGAATAAAATTAGAGTAATAGTAAAATTATATTTTAGTGATCTAAAAACATATAATTTATATTGTTAACTCTCTAAATTTAAATATTTTTAACCCCTCAATAAATAACATTAAATTCCGCTACTAATTACATACCTCCGGAACCACTCATTACCCAGATGAATTCATTGCCTTGGCAGACGAATTTTAAAATTCATTTATTTATTTAATGCCTTTTAAAAATGTTTTAATAAACGAATCGAAGAGAACTATCTTATAGAATTATGTTTTATAAAAATAGTAAATTGTGTTCATATTTGTATTCTTTCCGCGTTTCAGATAACATAGAGATGCGGTGAGTTGAGGTTTAGCTTCAATCTTTGGAGCTTTAAATGTTGATCGGACAACATTGTGGCTTCTATTCCCCTTTTAGATGGTTCTGTTTTTTTTTTTTTTATCAAAGATGAACTTCATTAAAAACAACAGGAAATCACGTACAAAGACCGAACAAACAAGACACATACAAATACCAGCCAAGACAGCATCCAACCGTGATAAAACCTAATCTAGAAACTAAACCATACATACGAGCACTACAAACAAAATCCGCAAAGAGACAAACATAACCACCTCGTGAAGAGGAAGAATAGCCGCGACCATCAACCTTGTCGTGGAAACCGTCGGCAAACTGAAGCAACATGGAGAATCGTGGCTAGGGACAAAACGTGCCTTCCCCGTTTTAGGACGAAGATAACTCACCATGGCATCGCCTGAGAGCTCTATCCAGAGGCAGGCTTCCATTATCGAAATAATGGTCTTTATCAAGGCGAATGTCGTGTTGAACCTCGGCCAAAAACTGGGGTGTGCATCGGGACCCTTGCCCATTCCAAGTTGCGAACCAGTGACAAACTCAAAAGCCTAGAAACTGAGAAAATAAAAGCAGCGGAACCTAAAAAATACCATAGATAGGATAGGGTAAACAGGTTGCCAGGAAGGCAATTAACAGAGAAGATGCCTTTGAGCCTTCCTTTCAAGGGCATCTTTGCCAATGCCAATCATGGGGTATCCGGATAACTCTCGAAGGAGTTATCCGGCTCATAGTCGATAAGTGATCTAGGTGCCGAGGATGGTCCAGGTTCATCTTCGTCGCTAATTAGGATTTCCTCGTTGAGGGAAAAATTATCATCGACGCACATCAAAGGCATATAGGTTATGTTCTTCCCATAAGGATCGATCCCGAGTTCGATCAATCCAGCCTCGTCCACCATCATGCGTGTGCATTCCATCGAAAACTTTTGTCTCGCAACTTTCCTGATAAGTGTGAGGCGTTTGGTTCCGAATGTCATCCCTTTTTTCTTCCTCTCAATTTCATGGATGATCATTGACGAATTTAGAAATGATGAGGGGAAGAAGGCAGTCTTAAGAGCATCCGCATTAGCCACGATCCCTCTCTCTGAAATGCACCAGTTGTGTGGTCCAACTTGGATGATTGAGTTAGAAATATGTTCCCATAATTCCCTCCGTTTGGTTTGGCTGAAATATTCTCCATCTTCAACCTCTCGCTTTCGTTTTTTGCCCTTGGACACCACCATTCTATCAAAACCTTCTGCCAGTATATTTCCCCAAGTAGCTTTCGAAGGTACTGGTTGAGGGGTGAGAATTGGATTATCAGTAACGTTTGGCACGTGTTGGTTGCCGAAAATAGCTTCTGTTGAGGTCCCAGTAGCGGGCTTCGAAAACAGGCTAACAGCCATAGGTTTCAGTGATTGTTGAGGAACCTTCTTATTAGAGGTACTAGGTATAATCATGTTGCATGGATTTGTTCCCTGATACGTCACGTAAGAAGACTCCCCTTGGGTACTATTTCCCTGTGGCCCATGGTAAATACCAGGCTGTCCTATTTCTAAAAGGGGAAATAACTCATTGACTTTGGAGGGGTGTGAAATGACGGGTGAGGTTTCCTTAACCGAGGTGGCCCCTATCTCGGGATAGTCTGAGCATTTCAAATCCATTGGGGTCCTCGCTGCTTTGTCTTTTCTGCAGGCCTTGGTCAAACTATTGTCGTGTTCTGCATGACCCTCCCACCGTAGCTCACCGGAAGTACAATGGGGTGGAGAACGTGGTGGGGAGCATGATTTTCCGTCGTATGAGGCGCGAAGCCAGGGGCCAAATCTACCGACGAGCCTGAATAAGGAGGTGTCGCAACGACATTCCCTTTCAACATGCCCGATTTTGCCGCAACGAAAGTAAAACTTAGGTAAACATTCATACTTGAAAGCCACTTCAAGCGGCCTATCCTTCTTCCGGTTTAAGATGAATTCAGTTTTCAAGGGATCTTCGACCCTAACGGCGACTCTCAGACTAACCGATCCATGCCAATGTGTCTTGCTGTCGTCGTCCATGGAGGAGCCGTAGAAAATGGGGAATAGCTTACTGATCCTTCTAACATTGTCCGATGTGATCAAACCGATGGGAAGATTATGGACTTGCACCCAAAACTCTTCGAGGGAGAAGTCAATTTCTTCAAGCGCTTTTTCTGGCTGCCACTCTTTCAAGATGAGAAAAGAATCTTGCACTGACCAAGGTTTTTTTCCGAGGACCCAGTAGCGTTCTTCCGTCGACGGGAAAATGAAGAGAAAGAAATTTCGGCCAAGGTCGTGACATTCCAACTTGTCACTCTTCCAAGCCTTTCGCAGTATCGCCGCTAGAGCCAAAGTTTTGATGGGTGTGGTTGTCAGGAGCTTTCTCACAAGGGACTGATTTTTCAACGTGAAGTTCACTTCCCCATCTTCATTAAGCTCCAGTTCATCAATGAACTCCTGGCTATAAAGGTATGGGTTGGTGGGGTTAAGGGGATATCCGTTGTTGACAACTCCTAAGCTTAAGGAGGAGGGTTGGGTCATTTTCGGAGGGTTTGAAGTAAATGCACTGGGTTTCTGACTCATTTCAGTAAAAAGAAAAGCAGAAGGGTGGTTGAGAGGTGGTGCGGGTGGAATAAAACCTGGAGGGAAACAAAGATCTTGAGACGTAGATAAAACGAGGAGGGGAAACAGAGGCTAAAAACCAAACCTAACCAAAGAACTTCACACCACTCTGGTCCAGCAAGCTTGCTGAGAGTCCTAGGAGAGAGAGTTTTGAGAGAGGAGAGAAAGCTTGTTTCCTTTTCCAAGACCAAAGGCTAGCAAATTGATTAAACTAGTTAGGATCTTTAGATGGTTCTATTCTAAAAGTTTTATTCGTGGGTACTTTAATGTAAGGCATGATGTGGTTATTGTACGACAACAATTATAAATATTACAAGACATGGAATATAAAACTAAAAATATTATATTTTTTTATAATATTTTATGTTGGTAGTTAACTGTCGAAATTTAGCTTTAAGTATCGATACTTATCGCTTTTGATAATAATTTAGATTTTTTGTAAGTATTGACACTGTCGCGAGACACCAACAGAAAATGTTATAAAAAGTAACATTTTCAATTTCATTATCCGTTATAACATTTTCAGTTAATGTTACACCGTAACCGTACCGCGACGATGCCACACCGTAGACCTACCCTTTATTTGTGTTCTCAGTTGCTATTTATGGAAGGGCCGAAAAGAATGGTTAATTTATGGGCAGATATAATAAAGCGATCATATTTTTTTAAATAGAGGGCTTTAAAATTAATGAAGTTAAATATTTGTAAAGGAAAAAAATAGTTTTACATCAGTGATGAAGTATATAAAAAGTAAGCACTACAGCAAAACATGCTTTTCGCGGCATTTTTTAGCGCCGCTAAAAACACTCCCGGCGTTAAGAAAAACGCCGCCAAAAACGCCGCAAGAAGTAGCGTCACAATAGGTAGCGGCATTTATATCGCATAAACGCCGCTAAAGGTTTTGATCTATCGCGGCGTTTGTATATACAAACACCGCAACAGTCAATGTTCTTTAGTGGCATTTGTATTTCAAAACGCCGGTAATGCTATTCTATAGCGGCGTTTCAATATACAAACGCCGCAAAAGGTGAATGGTCTATAGCGACGTTTGTAAAATAAAACGCCGGGACTGATGCTTCAGTAGCGGCGTTTGTGTTCATAAACGCCGGCATTGGCTGCTCTATGGAGGTGTTTTTTTTTGGAAACGCCACAGTACGTTATGGATTTTTAGCGGCGTTTATTCCTTGAAAACGCCGCTAAACTCACTGCTTCTATAAAAATAAATTTTAAAAATGTAAAATACCCAAATAACCTGTAAAATAAATCCATAATAACATCAAATTCAAAGTCTACAGCATCAAATCCATAAAACTCCAACAATAACAAATTCAAAGTCTACAACATTAAAGTGAAATATAGTTCAAACGATGAATTAAAATGTAGTCCAACATTTTCATTTAAATTCACACATAAATGAACTAAGATGGCGGATTCTTTGGTTGGTTCTGCAACATCGCCATCATTTCTTCAAATTTTTCTTGAAGCTTTTGGTGTGCTGCTTCTCTCTCAGCTTCTCTTGCTTCTCTCTCGGCTTCCTTTCTTGCTATCTCAGCATCACTCTCAGCTTCTTTTCTTTCTCTTTCAGCTTCTCTCTCAGCTTCTTTTCTTTCTCTTTCAGCTTCTCTCTCAGCTTCTTTTCTTTCTCTTTCAGCTTCTCTCTCAGCTTCTTTTCTTTCTCTTTCAGCTTCTCTCTCAGCTTCTTTTCTTTCTCTTTCAGCTTCTTTCGCTGCTACCTCGGCTTGAAATTGAGATAACTGTTGTTTTAACCGATAAACTTCTGCTTGAGAAGATTGGCTCTGTGATGGCATGTACTGAGACGAGTTAGCCCCAAAATATTTTGTCGGGGTAACGAATGATCCTTGACAGCGAACCCGACCATATCTTTCAGGACCCAAGACGTCAACAATAACTTGATTCTCGATCTCTTCCATATTAACAAAACCATTAGTTGAAGCTGTAGCTTTATACTCGGTCTTCTTTTCCCTCAATTTCTCCTGACAATCAAATCAAAATTTTATACAATTGATATTAATTATAACATAATCAAAATTTTCTGTCTAATTAACATACCATAATTTCTGCAGCTTCGGGAGTTATAGGAGAGCCATCCTTTTTTGTATGCGTAATGTCGAAGAGCTTTATCCGTCCAATGCTAGTGCCAGTTGTAATTTGCTACAACGTATAATAAAAATTAATACTAAACCAATAAAGTAATTCATTAAAAATTAATCATTAATTAAAAATAATAATACCTCCTCATTAGCTAAACGAGCAAAACTCTTCGATCCAGCGGTGTGAGTAAACTTCTGTTTTTGTCTGCTAGTAACTCCAACGCGCTCTCGATCCTACAATTTAAAATTTGCATTATATATAAAGTCAATATTATAATGACAATTTTTTAAAGTGCATCGATCATACCTCTCCTTTCGTTGAACTCCAAAACCTGACTGTATCTTCCCATTGATGTCGCATAATTCCCGGCGGGATATTTTGCAGCTTATCTTGAAGAGTGAGATCCTTCTTGAAATATGTCTTCTTCAAGAAACTCTTACTGTCTCTCCATTTTTTCCCTAATGCATGCTTTAGATAATCATCTGAGACTTCTAAAGAAAATTTATCCTACAAATGATACAATCAAAGCAAATATAAATATTATTTTGAATTGTAATAGATTTTTATTACAATGACATTATTACCTTAACAAGTTCCAGAGCTTGATTTTTGTTACCATTCGGCATCTGACGCCATGACTCACAATTAATCGGCAAAATCGTATGATTGCATGCAACAATGCCTAAGTAACTGCCTAGAACACCTGCTTCTGCCCCAATGGGTTGGCCGACATCGTTTCTTGAAACTTTCACGCGTTCACCAGCGGGAAGATTGTATAATTCATTCAACGTCGTGCGCCCTCTACTCTTACGAGTTCGACCATTTCCACCTATATAAGAAATAATTCAATAATTTTTTTAAAATAAAGTCAATAATAACAAACAACTAGAATTTAAATAAAGTGTTGAACATTACCATCAATCTCTATATTTTTATAAAGGTGATAATTTAAATAACAATCTATGTTTGTTGTAACAGTTGTTATATAGAGGTTTCGTCACTCTAAAATTATGATATTTTTGTTTTTTTGAAAAAATTCACGATCGCAATACTTACAATGGTCATGATTACATTCGTTATGCGATCGGAAATACAAATCCCTATATTGAACCTTTAATCTCATTAGTTATTTATCTGTGATTACATCCGTTATGCGACTAAAAATAAATGTTGTTTTAAGAAATCTATGTCGGCGTTTATTCTAACAAACGCCACTAACCATACACCTATGGCGGCGTTTATACTAACAAACGCCACTAACCACGCACCTATGGCGGCGTTTACTCTAACAAACGCCACTAACGCTACCTCTATTGCAGCGTTTATTAGAAAACGCCACTAAGATGAAACCTTTACCGGCGTTTACTTCAGAAAACGCCACTAACATGAAACTGATTGCGGCGTTTATTATAGAAAACGCCACTATATGTCACCCTATCACGGCGTTTTTTACAAAAAACGCCGCCAATGTTCCCATATTGTGGCGTTTGTTTAATAAACGCCGTTATAAGTGAAATTTTGGCGGCGTTTGTTTCAAAAACGCTACGAATAGCGTCGCCATAGAACAAGTCTGGTGTAGTGAAGAGGGGTTTTATTTTATAAATCTTAAGTTTTTATTAAACTTATTTTTTATTCAAAAATTAGTATACTACATAAATTATAAATCAACAAATATTATTATTTTAAAATATGTCTCATCTTTAAAGGACTTTTCGATTTTGTTTCATGAATTCACTTGTACTAGTGATCTTCGAGCCACGGTTGGGATTTAGGAATCACTCTTTAGTTTTGACCGTGAGAACCCCTGCTCAATGGTTTTAGAACTCTTAACCAGGAATAACAAACGGGACAAGCGGGTAGATACTCTCCTTTATACTAATATTGACCTAAAATTTTTATACCATTACTTACGAAAGGTATAATTTACAAATTTATATTTATCTATGAAGGTATATTCTCAAATTTATCTCGCACTCACTATCCAATTAAGCTTCTACCACTTACCTTTTACTCGTTCATATCCGTCAAAACTGTCAACTATATAGTCGTTAATATCAAACATACTGAAAAATATTACTTTTCAAGCTAAATTAATTGAACAAGGAATTTATAAATGTGATTTGGGTAAGAGATGAAGCACGCTGATTTAGAATCTTAGGGTTATGGAATAACTCATAAATTTATCTCTGAATTTGTAATGGTTCGAGCAAGTGAATGCTAGGTAAGGTGGACAAAGGCAGGGTAGGTGAATATAAGACGAGTAAAGTATTAAACATGTCATCTACCCGCTACTCAAGACGAGTATGACTTTTGATATCTGCACGGACGACACCCATTAACTACTTATAAAACTCATACTTATATGGCTATATCCGCCTAAACTAAAACTGATGCGGTGCAAATCCACAAAATTGTATCAGTTTATCTTAGATGGAAATCGTCTACCCCTTAATTATGCCCCCATTGGTGCCTCCACTTTAACATAGTGAGTTTAGGGTTAGGGTGTAGGGAATTAGGGGTAGGGTGTATTTTTTAGAGTTTAGGATATGGAAATTAGGGTTAGGGGTTAGAATTTAATTTTTAGGTGTTTTTTTAGTAGAGGACATATAAGGAGGCATAGTTAGGGGCAGAAGATTTTTACTCGTTTATTATACCTACTTTTAACTATTTACTAAATGCAAAATTTACATTCTTGGTCCTTCTAAAAGTTAATAATTTAATTCAATTCTTTCAAAAATATTTTTTAAACTTTTCAGTTTCTTAAAATTTTATCTTGGACCCCAAGATTCTTTCTTTGACCTCATCTCCAACATATTTGGCATGGGTATTGTTTGTCGTGATCATTCGTTTTCTTATTCGATGGAGTTTGTATGAATTTAGCCGTGCGTCCTTTGCTGAGGTTACGAACCCAGTGTCAGGGGTAAAGCTATGGATTAAAAATTAATGAGGCCGAAAATAAAATTTTACTGTTAAAAAAATTCAAAAAAAGCTAAAAATGCCAATAATAGTATTTGTTCTATTGATTTCAAGCAAAATAAATTTACTTTCTTTTGTACATTTAATCACTATGACATGAATTATTTTATGATATCAAAGTAAGTAAGATAAACTACTATGTAAGATTTTTGCAGGGGCCAAATTAAAAAAATGAATCGTAAAAATGAAAAATAGACCGAAAGGATAAACTACGAGGGGCAGGCCTCTCCCAACCCCATATATGGCTTCGCCCTAGCCCATTGCCATTGGTTGTCCAAGCAGCAAGTACATTGGTTAAGGATTGTGATTGTTCACGAGTTATTTTCGAGTCCGATTGTCGTAATATGATTCCTCATCTTAACCAGTTAGAGTCATTTCTTTTTTAGTAAATTACACCATATGCCACTAAACTATTACTACTGACTAAAAAATGTAAATGCCACCAAAATTTAAAATTGTTCAAATCTAAAATTGAACTTTATTTTCTAACTCGTTTATGTCACTCTACTGTTAACTTTTAACGGAACCATTAACTCAAAACGACGTCATTTGACATATATAGATGTTGAGGTAAAATATTACATAATATTATGTTGGTTTAGTGGTTAAGGTTTTTGCTTTGTATCTGAATATCTTGGGTTCAAATTTTTGTAAGTGCATGAGTATTATTATTTTTCCTCCAGCAAAACGACGTCGTTTTGAGTTAACGGTTCGTTAATAGTTAACAGCGGAGTGGCATAAATGAGTCAGGAAGTAAAGTTCGGTATTAGATTTAAATATTTTTAAAGTTCGGTGATATTTTTGAGTCAGTAATTATAGTTTAGTGGTATCTGGTGTTTTTTTTTTTTGCTGAGAGACAACGAAAGCATGAGGCTATGAGAATGGAGCCATAGTGGCGGGAGACGGGGGAAGAAAAGTGAATGGTGTTTAAGGTTACCAAGAATAAAAGAAAGTGATTGAAATATTTTTACTAAAGACGAAAAATGATTAAGGGTGAGAAAACTCATTACATATTGTTGGCTTATATAGCCCATTAAATACTATAAATGAAACGCATCCACTAACCACTCTAACATAATCAAATTAAAATATTTAATTATTAAATTAGTCCAACAATTTCAACTAATTAACAAAGTAATCTAACTATTTACTTTCTCTAACATTCACTCTGCTTCTTAATCTTCCTTTTTTTAAATTTCTTAAATCAGAACACATAAAGCTGAAATTATTATCTGTTCGAGAACAAAATTCAAACACATTGTGTTGAGTTGGTATTAGTAGTGACCCAATCCTTGACCATAACATTTCCTTAATATCTCTTCTCATTCTTCGTATTTGAATCCATGAGGGGCTGAAATTGTGAGCTGATATCCAAAACAAAATGTTTCTTTCTTCTTCATTTATATTTTTATCTTCATTCACTCACTTCTTTCTTCTAATTCTTCAACACAAATTCTTTTTTATTGTCTTCTTCTTCACTTATTTGGACTGTTATTTTGTTAGAAGCAAGACTGTTAAGCGTCAAGCTTTCGGTTGCAATCTGAAGTCTCATTTGGGCAAGAAAACACCCTATTTTGTCTGGTTAAGGAGAGTAAGGTTGTTAAACACTTAACTCCCCCCAGATATTTTCTTCTATAGAACTTTTCGGTACATTTTGGAGAAGAAGTATAGCAAAAAAATGAAGAAACAAGATATCATATCATTCTTGAACAAGAACTCAGTATTCACCAACTTTTAAAACCCAACCAGCAACAAGAATAGTAGCAATTAGCTCACAATGCAGTAGTGACAGACTTCAACTTCTAGAAAATTATTTATCCAGAAATACTCCAACAAGATTGAATCAAATAAGCACAACTGGTTCATCACATTCCTTAGTGTAACTAGAAAAATAAAACGCACCATTTACTAACGAATGATCACCCAAGGACAGTGAAACAACAATTGAACCAGAAATTACACATACACCATTTGAAGATTCAACAGTTGCTTGGATCACCGATTAAAATGTGATGAGAGTGGCAATCAATCGAATAAAACAAGAGAGGGTGAATTTGAATTTTTAAAGATTGGTGGACACTAATTGCAAAGGTAGAAATTACAAAGTGATTTAGAGTGGTTCAACTCCCTTAAATGGAGTCTACATTCACTACCTTAGTGACCACACTATTTTTTTTTCACAAATCCACTAATTTGTCTTTCCTTTAAGGATAAAGAGTAACCTTACACAATTCAATAGACTTACACCCAAAGTTTATTGAATCATTTTCCCAAAACAAATACAAAGAAAAAAAACTAGAAAAACCTCACAAGGAAGGAGTTTGCAAGGTTTAAGCTTTCTCACACACCCAAAAAACACTAGGAAATTAATTACAATGAAGAACTAAACTAGTGTTTACAAGAAAGATAGAAAAATTGAGTACAAGTTGGAATTTTGATTGCTTGGAAATTTGGATAGACTTCTTGTTGCTTCATTACTGTTTGGAGACCCCTTTTATATGATCTTGATCTTTTCTAACCGATGGGAGACTTTGGAGTCGTTGGAAGCCATTCAAACCAAGCATTAAATGCTTACATGCATAGAGGTTTCGAAACCTTTACCAAAGGCCTCGAAACCTTAAGAAGGGATTTGTAAAAACTAGTCGTTACAAGGCCAAGGCTTCGAAAGCTTTATGAAGGTTTCAAAAACTGGGCATTCTACCTAGAAAGGTTTTGAAACCTTCTTTAAAGTTTCGAAATTTTTCTTTAAAAATCCAAGTTTTGGCCATTTATTGACTTTTAAAATATACATTCGATGTGGATACAAAGTCAAACTTTTTCAAAACATTTTAACAAGATTAAATCGAGTTTTTGACAAATTTATTTCGTGAACTTTACTTTACAATTTTTTACTAATTAGTCCTTGAAAATTAAATTTAAGTTATATCAAAATAAGTCTAACAAAATGCCAATCATCCAAGAATAGATCAACTAACAACAATCTGCACCAACTAAGAACACTAATCCAGAACAAACCATCACTCTAAATACCACAAATGAAATCATCATGAATGTATGCAACTTGCATCATAGTAACAACCAACATCATTGATTAGCAGTAGGAAAACCAACATGATGACAATGACCCAGCTGAAATCTAAAACTCAAAGCAACCTTTATCGATAAAAATACAACTATGAGTAGCAGTAGTAGAAAAGCAGGCAAGAGAAATTAATAGCCAAATTAGTTGGATTCAATATCCAAAGAAGTGAACCACATATCAAGATTCAAAACGAAAGCAATGGCAAAATTGAGGCATGGACCAAAGTCACCTAGAAGAGACTGAATATAGTGAATCTAAAAATATAACTCCGACGACTAACTCAATTCATCAAGCCAAACGCACGACTAGTCAGCATCGAAAATCAACCACGCTACTAGCTACGGCTAAATCAGAACCGAACGAACCAAAACCTCAACTTAAGCAGAAACGGGAGTGAAAAAAAGCTTGCAAAACATGAACATGAAAGATTGCAATCAAAGCAATCATTGACAAAGCTTTCTGATCTAGATGAGACAAACTGTAAAGCAAAGAAGAAATCTGACAGCAGGATCTGAAATCGAAATCATCATCGACATTGCAATGAAAGAATCAAAGAACCAAATCAAGATGTTAATCAACGGAAGAAAGACGACTACAGAATCGGTAGAGAATAATCAGAACCACGGTAGAGTCAAAACGACGCTGAACCGAAACAAGAAGAACCGATAGATCTAAAATGGCAGCAGCAGAACAGAGCAAAAGACGTCAGGATCGTTGATGGCGAATAACACCATATGAGAATGAAGCCATAGTGGCCGGATACGGTAAAAGACGATAGAGGAAAAGTGAACGGCGTTTAAGGTTACCAAGAATAAAAGATAATGATTGAAATGTTTTTACTAAAGATGAAAAATGATTAAGGGTGAGAAAACCTATTACATATTATTGACTTATATAGCCCATGCAAAACTATAAATGAAACGGATCCACTAACCACTCTAATAGAAACAAACTAAGATATTTAATTATTAAACTAGTCCAATAATTTCAACTAATTAACAAAGTAACCCAACTACTTACTTTCTCTAACATTCACTCTCCTTCTTAATCTTCCATTTTTTTCAAATTTCCTGAATCAGAACACATAAAGCTGAAATTGTGAGCTGGTCAAGAACAAAATTTAAACACATTGAATTGAGCTAGTACTAGTAGTGACCCAATCCTTGACCATAACATTTCCTTAATATCTCTTCTCATTCTTCGTATTTGAATCCATGTGTGGGCTGAAATTGTGAGCTGATATCCTAAACAAAATGTTTCTTTCTTCTTCATTCATATATTTTTCTTCATTCACTCACTTTTTTCTTCTAATTCTTCGACACAAATTCTTCTTTTTTTCATTGTCTTCTTTTTCACTTATTTGGACTGTCATTTTGTTGGAAGCAAGACTATTAAGCATCAAGCTTTCAGGTGCAATCTGAAGCCTCTCTTGGGCAAGAAAACACCCTATTTTGTCTGGTTAAGGAGAGTAAGGTTGTTAAACACATAACTCCCCCAGATATTTTCTTCCATAGAACTTTCCAGTACATTTTGGAGAAGAAGTATAGCAAAAAATGAAGAAACAAGTTATCATATCATTCTTGAACAAGAACTCAGTATTCACCAACTTTTAAAACCCTACCAGCAACAAGAATAGTAGCAATTAGCTCACAATGCAGTAGTGACAGACTTCAACATCTAGAAAACTATCCATCTAGAAATACTCAAACACGATTGAATCAAATAAGCACAATTGGCTCATCACATTCCTTAGTGTAACTAGAAAAATAAAATGCACCATTTACTAATGAATGATCACCCAAGGACATTGAAACAACAATTGAACTAGAAATTATACGTACACCATTTGAAGATGCAAAAGTTGATGGGCTCACCGACTAAAATGCCAATCATCCAAGAATAGAGCAACGAACAACAATCTACACCAACTAAGAACACTAATCCAGAACAAACCATCACTCCAAATACCACAAATGAAATTATCATGAATGTATGCAACTTGCATCATACTAACAACAAACATTATTGATTAGCAGTAGCAAAATCAACATGATGACTATGACCCAACTGAAATCTAAAATTCAAAGCAACCATTACCGATAAAATTACAACTATGAGTAGCAGTAGTAGAGAAGCACGCAAGACAAACTAATATCCAAATTAGTTGGATTCAATATCCATAGCAGTGAACCACAGATCAAGATTCAAAACGAAAGTAATGGCAAAATTGAGGCATGAACCAAATTCACCTAAAAGAGACTGAATAAAGTGAACCTAAAAATATAACTCTGACGACTAACTCAATTCATCAAGCCACACGCACGACTAGTCAGCATCGAAAATCAACCACGCTACTAGCTACGGTTAAATCAAAACCGAACGAACCAAAACCTCAACTTAAGCAGAAGCAAGAGTGAAAAAAAACTTGCAAAACATGAAACTGAAAGATCGCAATCAAAGCAATCATTGACAAAGCTTTCTGATCTAGATGAGACAAACTGGAAAGCAACGAAGAAACCTGACAACAAGATCTGAAATCGAAATCATCATCGACATTGCAACAAAAGAATCAAAGAACCAAATCAAGATGTTAATCAGCGGAAGAACGACGACTCCAAAATCGGCGGCGAATGATCAGAACCACGGTGGCATCAAAATAGCCCTGAACCGAAACAAGAAGAACCAATTGATCTGAAACGGCACCAGCAGAACGGAGCAAAGGACGTCAGGACCATTGATGGCGAATAAATACCATGTGAGAATGGAGCCATAGTGGCCGAAGACGGTAAAAGACGGCGGAGGAAAATTGATCGGCGTTTAAGGTTACCAAGAATAAAAGGTAGTGATTGAAATGTTTTTACTAAAGATGAAAAATGATTAAGGGTGAGAAAACCTATTACATATTATTGGCTTATATAGCCCATTACAAAACTATAAATGAAATGGATTCACTAACCACTCTAATAGAATCAAACTAAGATATTTAATTATTAAATTAGTCTAAAAATTTCAACTAATTAACAAAGTAACCCAATCACTTACTTTCTCTAACATTCACCATGTTTCTTAATCTTCCATTTTTTTCAAATTTCCTGAATCAAAACACATAAAGCTGAAATTGTGACCTGGTCGAGAACAAAATTCAAATACATTGAGTTGAGCTAGTACTAGTAGTGACCTAATCCTTGACCATAATATTTCCTTAATATCTCTTCTCATTCTTCGTATTTTAATTCATGAGTGGGCTGAAATTGTGAGCTAATATCCTAAACAAAATGTTTCTTTCTTCTTCATTCATATTTTTTTGTCTCCATTCACTCACTTTTTTTCTTCTAATTCTTCAACACAAATTCTTCTTTTTTTCATTGTCTTCTTCTTCACTTATTTGGACTGTCATTTTGTTGGAAACAAAGTTATCAAGCGTCAAGCTTTCGGGTGCAATCTGAAACTTCCGTTAGACAAGAAAACACCATATTTTATCTAGTTAAGGAGAGTAAGATTGTTAAACACTTAACTCTCCCCATATATTTTCTTCCATAGAACTTTCTGGTACATTTTGGAGAAGAAGTAGAGCAAAAAATGAAGAAACAATATATCATATAATTCTTGAACAAGAACTCAGTATTCACCAACTTTTAGAACCCAACCAGCAACAAGAATAGTAGTAATTAGCTCACAATGCAGTAGTGATAGACTTCAACTTCTAAAAAATTATCCTTCCAAAAATACTTCAACAAGATTGAATCAAATAAGCACAACTGGTTCATCACATTCCTTAGTGTAAGCAAAAAAAATAAAATGCACCATTAAGGATGATCACCCAAGGACAGTGAAACAACAATTGAACCAGAAATTAGACATACACCATTTGAAGATTCAACAGTTGTTGGGCTCACCGACTAAAATGTCAATCATCCAAGAATAGAGCAACTAACAACAATATGCACCAACTAAGAACACTAATTCAAAATAAGCCATCACTCCAAATACCACAAATGGAATCATCATGAATGTATGCAACTTGCATCATACTAACAACCAACATCATTGATTAGCAGTAGCAAAACCAACACGATGACTATGACCCCAACTAAAATCTAAAATTCAGAGCAACCATTACCGATAAAAATACAACTATGAGTGGCAATAGTAGAGAAGCATGCAAGAGAAACTAATATCCAAATTAGTTGGATTCAATATCCATAGCAGTGAACCACATATCAAGATTCAAAACGAAAGCAATGGTAAAATTGAGGCATGAACCAAAGTCACCTATAAGAGACTGAATAAAGTGAACCTAAAAATATAACTCCGACGACTAACTCAATTCATCAAGTCAAACGCACGACTAGTCAGCATCAGAAATCAACCACGCTATTAGCTACGACTAAATCAGAACCGAACGAATTAGAACCTCAACTTAAGCAAGAGAAAGAGAGAGAGAGAGAGAGAGAGAGAGAGGAACCTTGGAAAACCTGAATCTGAAAGATCGACAATCAAAGCAATCATTGACAAAGCTTTCTGATTTAGATGAGATAAACTGGAAAGCAACGAAGAAATCTGACAGCATGATCAGAAATCGGAATCATCATCGACATTGCTGTGGAAGAATCAAAGAACCAAATCAAGATGTTAATCAGCGAAAGAACGAAGACTCCAGAATCGGCGGCGAATGATCAGAACCACGGTGGAGTCAAAACAATGCTGAACCGAAACAAGAAGCACCGATAGATTTGAAACGGCAATAGCAAAACAGAGCAAAGGACGTCAGAACCGTTGATGGCGAATGATACCATGTGAGAATGAAACCATAGTGGCTGGAGACGTTGAAAGATGTCGAAGGAAAAGTGAACGGCGTTTAAGGTTACCAAGAATAAAAGGAAGTGATTGAAATATTTTTACTAAAGATGAAAAATAATTAAGGGTGAGAAAACCCATTACATATTGTTGCCTTATATAGCCCACTACAAAATTATAAATGAAACGGATCCACTAACCACTCTAATAAAATCAAACTAAAATATTTAATTATTAAACTAGTCCAACAATTTCAACTAATTAACAAAGTAATCCAACAACTCACTTTCTCTAACAGAGGCATGGAAATTGGGCAGTCAACGAAAGGTATAATAATAGCACAATGTTCTGACTCCCGACTCCTGAGAATACAGCTAAAGCAAAAGCAAAAGCTAAAGAATTATCCAAAGTTGTAAAATCTCAAATTGCTTTTCTTTCCTTCACTTGTACTAAACTTTGCTTGCTACCACGAACATTTTTAGGGCCTAATACATGGATATGGGCGTCGGATGTGGGTTGAGAAAAGGGTCTCATTTTGTATAGGATGGGCCATGGAATTTGTTTCAATTTTCGTCCCACAACAGAGATGATAATTGGGAATAAGGGGTAGAGAAATTACAGGCAAGCGGTTCTAATCTAAATCTATTAAATTAAATATTATATTTTTTTATTAAAATCACTCGTTGAGTTGATTTACCAGATTGACCCTATGATTAGTCATTTTATTTACAAAAAAAATTATTAGATAGACTCGGCTCATCACGTTATCCGTGATCCAACCTATAATGTTTATCCATCTTTTTTTTTTCAAAATAAATTTTCACCTCTTTTTTACATGAATTTTATTGACTGATATCACAAATGACGTAGTAACGGGTGAGCTGAGTTCATCTAAATTTTTTTCCTATTTACATGGACTCGAAATGAAGGTTTTGGTGTTGCTGGCTTTTGGAAATTTGGCAGCTGACAAGGAAGAAGCTTCGTGAACAAATTGGGTTTGGCTTATTACAACCCCTAACAGACAAAAGTCAATGGATGATCCCTGTCATCAGCCAAGACGTGTTGGAAGCCAGGCAGGCCACGTGTCTGAGCTGATCATACTTTCTTCTGA
Organism: Hibiscus tridactylites; assembly: GCA_958450335.1. Classification (NCBI taxonomy): domain Eukaryota; kingdom Viridiplantae; phylum Streptophyta; class Magnoliopsida; order Malvales; family Malvaceae; genus Hibiscus; species Hibiscus tridactylites. The sequence goes on along the minus strand of OY288274.1, from coordinate 81,123,617 downwards.
GTCGGTTCCACGCAGGGAGCAATTGGACTCTAGCTAATTCTTGATTTATTCAAGTTTAGGGCGGAACTAAAAATTTATTGAGGAAATCATTATGAGGTTGAAAATTTTAATGGGTCATAATGAGATTTTAAAATAATTAAAGGAGTTATAAAATTAGTTTTACCTTTTTTCTAAAAAATATTTTACTAATATTAAAAAGGTTGGCAAGGCCAACGCCCTATATTCCGGCCATGTCGAAGTTGTTATTGGAATATTTGAACATTAACCCTAAAACAAATATGATATGCTGCATGCTCCTACAACTCTCACTCTCAACTTACATAAATGAAAGTTTATAAAATTTTAATTTAATCATTAAATTTTTAATTTATTTATTTTTATCACTTCACCATTAAAAACTTAACGATGTTATGACTGAACATCTATTCTTTACAAAATATAAAATGACTCAAAATTTTCTTATTTTTTGTATGAAAAAACCCATGGTCTCTCATTATCTTTGATTTTTCGACGATAGAGAATTTTTTCTAAATTCCAACAACGTAGAGGTGGAGAAGCAAGAAGCGAGATGTACATCTTAATTTTACACTGATTAGACGATGGGTATTGTAAAAAAGAGTGATTTAAGATTTTGCGAGTTTTAAATTTTGAGTTTCGTCAGTTTTAAAGTGATTTTAGAAAAATCTAAATTGATAGAAGGATAAAAGACGATCGATGAGTTTGTTGACTTAAAATGATGATTCCAACATCAGTGTGAGATAGTCAGTGTGAGATAGAGATGAAAGTGTAAAACTTCCGTTGGAGGAAAACATTAAAAAAAAAGTAAATCACGTGGATGGCACGTGACTATAACATATTTTTATTTCCGATTTAACCTAAGTGATTAAAATAGAAACAAATCAAGAGTTCAATGATTGCATTAAAAATTTTAAACTTTAATTATTAAAATAGAAGTGAAAATAAAATTGAGTTATGAAATTTATAATTTATCTTTCAAGATACATGAATCAATACGATTATTTTTTTTTCCGATTGGAATAGAAATCGTCTGCCCTTAATTATATTTTTTTTGGTACTTTATTTTAAAAAGTGGATCTAAAGTTTAAATTTAGAGTTTATGATTAAAGTTTAGAGAATTAGAGGTATGGTGTATTTTTTAGGGTTTAGTATGTAAAATTTAAGGTTAAAATTTAAAATTTAATTTTATAATATTTTTTAATGTGAAACATAGAAAGAGACGTGAGAAGAAGATTTTGATTGCAATGATTTCCGTATCAACAAAAGACTATTGGAACAAAAGAAAAATGGAAGGACTAATCAGCCACCATATCCATAACAATTTTTTTTTTCTCTAACCATGCCTCTTTTTATGTCCCACACTAAAAATACTTAAAAATTAAATTTTAAAACCCTAACTTTAATTTTCACATTCTAAACCATAAACTCTAAACTTTAAAAAATACACTATACCCCTATTCACTAAACTATAACTACAACCTTAACCCTAAACTCACTTTTTTAAAAGTGGGACATGGTTTGGGGCACATGATTTCGATCCCCATATCCAAACTTAATAATGATATTGGGTGACTAAGACGAATAAAACTACTTTATTTTTTTTTCGGTGTTCTTACTTATGTCTAACGCTAAAAAACACTACAAATTAAATTCCAAGCCCCTAAGATTAAATTCTAAATTTTAAATTTTACCATCTATACCTTAAAAAATACATCTTACTCTAAATTTTCTACTTAAACTTAATTTTAAGCGTGAAGACACAACTAGAAGTACCGAAAAAATTGAGAAGATTTCCATCCAGGTAAGACTAGAGAGTAGAGTTATCAGGTAAAGGAAAAGACAAGTTTGGAGCTAGACGGCGAGTAGTACAATTTAAATGGAATACGTATGCATTTGTCAACAAATGCTTGCTTAATGCTTATCCACCTTCACAATCATTGAACTCCATTAAACAATATTATCTACTCACCATCCTCCTCAATGCCAAATAATCCAAACCGGCAAACTCCAACCTATTACTATTACAACACAACACAACTCAAGACACACGCGCCAAACCTAGGACTAAAGCAACACCAACTGGTTTTAAACATCACCTTGTTTGTCTCCTTGTTAAACCATACTTTTTGTTCATAAATTCCAAACTGCACCTTCAGATTTCAGGGTCTCGGGTTTCAAATGACAGTTTTTTGTGTATATTTCTCTGCATATCTCCACCGCAGGTTTTAATGGGTGCCAACATATCTAGTTCTGTAGTGGACAGAGATGAAGGTGGTGGTTCTCCTTTGAAGCCAAGGCTGGGTGACATACCAGAGAGCTGTGCGGCCTTGGTTCTGGCCATGTTAGACCCGCCTGAGATTTGCAGATTGGCTCGGCTGAACCGCTCGTTTCACGGTGCTTCGTCGGCTGATTTCGTGTGGGAATCGAAGTTGCCGTCGAATTATAAGTTCATTGTGGAGAAAGTGCTGAGAGATACAACTTTGTTGAACCTGCAGAAGAAAGAACTTTACGCTAGGCTGTGCAGGCCTAATCCCTTTGATGCCGAAACAAAGGTGATCAATGTCATTTCTTACAAATAATGCTAAAAAAATGTTCCGATCGGCGGGGCGGAACCTAGGGGCATGGCCCAAAATCTTTTGAAAATTTCAAATTTTATTTCTACTTTTTTAAAATATTATTTGAACCTCTTAAATTTCTTTAAAAAATAACATTAGGCTTCAAAACTTTATATATTTTTAATTAAAATTTTTCTCAAAATTTTTAAAAATTCTAATTAAATCTCTCAAAATTATAAAAATCGTTAGTTAAACCCTCAAATTTTGTAAAATTTTTTGTTTAAGCCTCTATATTTTTAAAAAATTTAAGTTACCCCTAATCTATTACTCGAAATTCACCATTGCCGATTGGACAGTTACTTCAGTCTTTATTTATTTTTCTGAAGCACTCTAATCATCAATGTCTCATTTCAGACAAAATAATTTTTCGTAGGTGAAAATTATTAGTCAACTAACTGTAAAATGGTTTAAAATGATTTGACAAAACATATATGACAGTGGATGCTGACATAATAGTGTCATATAGATAAATATACTTGCTTGATAAAATAATTTTTTTACTGACGTGTCATTTTGTCTAGTCGTTTCATGTTGTTTATCGTTAATAAACTAATAATTTTTATTTATAGATGGGCAATTTTAATCTAAAATAAAATATTAAAGGTTAAAATATTTAAAAATAAAAAATAAAATAACTATACAATCAACATTAAGGGCATTTTTTTTTGACATTACTCATCTTTCTTACCAATTCCGTTGCTTCCCTTGCCTGATTATTAGTTTAATGATGTAAGAATGTTGGCTTTTGACCATGCGCAGGAGATATGGTTAGACAAAAATACAGGTGGGGTTTGTTTATCAATGTCTTCCAAGGCGTTAACCATCACCGGGATCGATGATCGCCGATACTGGACTCGTATTTCCACCGAGAAATCTAGGTACCATCGAGGACACTAGCCGTGTCGGATGTCCTCTAGTCGTGTCGGATACATATACTTTAAAGAAGTCGATACCTTAAATAACATGTTCATTTTTAATTTGATGCGCAGATATCCCACTGTAGCGTACCTTCAACAAATATGGTGGTTCGAGGTAGATGGAGAGCTCGATTTTCGGTTCCCGACGGGAACATATAGCTTATTCTTCAGACTCCAGCTTGGGAAATCTTCGAAGAGACTCGGTCGTCGCGTTTGTAACTCCGAGCACATCCATGGCTGGGAAATAAAGCCCGTCCGGTTCCGGCTAACGACTTCGGACGGTCAAAGTGGTGAATCACAGTGTTATTTAGACAATCCTGGAAACTGGGTTCTTTACAAAGTAGGAGATTTTGTTGTAGAAAATCCTAAAGCATTGATGAATATCAAGTTTTCATTGACCCAGATCGATTGTACTCACACCAAAGGTGGTCTTTGTGTTGATGCTGCTTTAATTTATCCCATTAGTGTAGCTAAAGAGTGTTAGATCATGTTCATGAGATTTTTTAGAGATTAGAATCTCTATAATATTATATTTATTTCGACACACATTTATTTTTTTATTTTAATTAATTATATTATTGTTGTGTTTTGTAAATAGTTTTTTGAGCTTAAATTAAAGGTTTGAATCATATTTAAAAGTTTGACCAGTTAAATTCGTTAATTTAGATGTTTGGTAAATAGATGATTATAATAGCGGATTGAGATGAAACGTCTCAATTTGAAAAATGTTCATTATAGTAGTTTTTTTAAGTTAAAGGTTTGGATAAAAGAATTGTAAAGACTCTTTTGTCTTTAACAATTACAAAAAAATTCTCTAACATACATTTAAATAACTAATAAAATTAAAAAAGTGATTTCATAAATAAAAAAGTAATATATAAATTAATATATACGTATATGTAATAAGTTAATAAAATTATATTCAAAATAAATTTTAATAATTGACAAAAAAACATTGGATAACGGAAACCCTACGCAAAACCCTACGGAAGAGATGGCAACCGATTTTCACGGAAACCCTACGCAAAACCCTACGGAAGATTTTTTCCATGGTGGCCCCGCCCCTTGTCCCGCCGGCAGTCCCCCCTGATCGGTCCGGTGGGGGTGATGGGAGTGTGCACTCGGTGGAGTTCCCCCCGTTGCTGGAACGGCCGGGTTCGCCGCTTATGGTGGAAGAGACGCGAGCGTCGAAGAAGGGTCGACACGAACATGTTAACCCGTTGTTTGAAGCAGACGGCACGGGCGAAGGCGACTCAGTTATGGCGGATGCTGGCGACATTCCTGCTGGGGAAGAAGGCAAGACAGGTGATGTCCGAGGAGGCAGTCCCTCGTCCGTCCCGCGGCCGTCGTACGCAGGGGCAGTAAGGGGCGCGGAGAAGAAAACAGTCGACTCAGTCCCACTACCGGGACTAGATGCCGTTGTGGTGGAAGACTCGGATGTGGTGGTGGATCGCAGTGGTCCCTTCCCTTCGGTGACGTTTTCGGAGAGGGTGCATGATCAGATCGATCTCAGTATGAAACGGTCGATTATCGTTCGGATGTTAGGGAGGACTATATGATATCGGACGTTGTTGGGTAGGATCCGTGCGCTATGGCAATTACAGGGTCAATTCCAAGTTGTGGACTTGGATAATGAATATTTTCTGGTTATGTTCTCATTGGAAGCGAATTACGTTCATGTCCTTACCGAGGGTCCTTGGACGATTTTTGGATGTTATCTTACGGTCCAGCCGTGGCATAGGAAATTCTCTACATCAGAGAGTCATCCTTCGAAGGTTGTGGTTTGGGTAAGGTTACCGGGTCTCCCTTATCGGTATTATTCTAAGGCCCTTTTTCGTTATATTGCGAATCTTATTGGCAAAGTGATTAGGATTGACTATAGTACGCATGCCGGTGATAGGGGGAGGTTTGCTAGACTTGCGGTTTTGGTTGATTTGGGTAAACCATTGATTCCTTGTGTGCTAATTGATGGTGTCATGCAAAACCTTGAATACGAAGGCCTTCAAAATATATGTTTTAAGTGTGGGGTTTACGGCCATGTTAAAGAAGCATGTGAAATATTTACCTGAAAATCGGCTAGGGCAGCTCCGTCCTCGTCGGATGTCGCTGCAGAAGGTGTTGGTCGGATGAGCAAGGACAGTGAGGAGGTGTATGGTCCGTGGATGATTGCGGATAAGAGGCGTGGGCGTGTTCGTCGTGATAATGTTGGTCGTAGAAATACAAAAGGTTTGGATTCGGTCAGGGAGGGTGGTTCGCGGTTTGCTGTTCTTCAAGAGGCTAGTCATGTAGCAGCGGACGAGATTCTTGAGCCCGTGGTCTCCATTCCAATTGCGGGGGAGACGGTTGAGCATGCGGAGAAGGTGGTCGCATCGGAAGTTGTGTTGGATAGTTTACCGCAGGATGCTATGGATGTTCAGGCGGTTGATAGCACGGTTGGGGGGGTTGCGTCGGATCCGTTACATGTTTCGGAAGAGGTCGAGGGAGGCTCTGTGAATCTTGGGAATCAGCCTGGGACTATCGAGGTCGTGGCGTCCGTGGCCACTGTAGTGCCTACTGTTGTGGCACACTCTGTGCCTCCAATGGGTGGTAAGCATGAGGCCATTTCTATCATTGAGGCAGCTAATGAGAAGCAGAGAGTTAAGGGAGTGCAAAAAGGGTCTAAAGGCCCCAAGAGTTTGAGCTCGGGTGGTGTTCGAAAAGCTTCTAACCCGAAAAAAGGCAAAGAAAATCGTTCTCCTCCTATTCGTCGTTTATCAGATTGGTTGCCGGTTTTCGCACCTGAACCGGCGCTAGATGGTGGTGGGGGACGACACTCCGGTCCGAGCGGGACAGTGGCGGGTGCAGAGGTTTCAGCAAACAACACGGGTGGAGGTGAGGGGAGAAGGAGTAGTGGGGTTCGCGGAAGCAAGCCCGCATCGGCTCCTCCATCGTCCTAGTGAGTTTTGTTGGTTTTACCCCTTTTTGTTTTTTCCGATGATTAGTTTTCTTTTCTGGAATTGTCAAGGGGCGGCTAGCCCTTGCTTTCGTGGTCATTTGAAGGATTTTTGTAGGATAAGTCGACCTCAGGTGCTTGCTATTTTTGAGCCACGGATTAGTGGTGGTACAGCTGATAGGGTCATTGCTCGTATGGGATTCCCTAATTCTTTCAGAGTGGAGGCGAGAGGTCTAAGTGGTGGCGTTTGGGTTCTTTGGCGAGATACGGTTCAGGTTGAGGTTGTTAGGGTATCGAATCAGTTTGTCCATGGGCGAGTTCGTGATGTTAATTCTACCCGGTGGTTTTATTTTACGGCTGTATATGCTAGCCCAAATGTTTCTGTGCGCAAGCTTTTGTGGCCTTTGTTGGCAAGTTTGAATCCGGGGGATGGTGTGCCTTGGTTATTGGGAGGCGATTTCAACACTATCTTGAGACGAGAGGAACGGCTGGGGGATTCTGCCAGAGGTAATGGTGTTTGCACTCTTTTCCGGGATTTTATCTTTGATTTGGGTTTAATCGAAGTAGAATATAAGGGTTGTGACTTTACTTGGAAGCGTGGTGACCTCCATAAGCGCTTGGATAGATGCCTATATAATACCACATGGGCTAGTTTATTCCCGTCGGCGGTGGTTTCCCTTCTTGACAGGGTTGGTTCGGATCATTGCCCTCTCTGGTTTCATACTCTTTCTCAGGACGGGCCACGAAGTAGGCGCCCTTTTCGTTTCATTGCGGCCTGGCAAGATCATCCGGGGTTTGAGGATTTTTTGCGGGGTAGTTGGGATACATCGTTGGATGTGGGTGTGAACGTGGACAACTTCATGCGAAATGTTCAGGTTTGGAATGTTGATGTTTTCGGGCATATTGGTAAAAAGAAGAAGGAGCTTCTTGCGAGACTTCGTGGGATTGATAAAACACTTCGGGTGGCGCACTCTGAGTTCCTTGTCCAGCTTGATGCGTCACTACGTGCGGAACTTGATGCTGTGCTTCTTCAGGAGGAAAGTCTTTGGATTCAGAAGTCACGAGAGCAGTGGGTTCGTTTTGGGGATAAAAATTCCAAGTATTTTCACAATTGCACTATGCAGCGCCGTCGTCAGAATTATGTACAAGCACTCAGGCTCCCTAATGGTAGATGGTGTTCCGATCAGAGTGCTTTGCAGAAGTTGGCGGTGGATTTCTACAAAGATTTGTTCACCTCGTCGGGAAGTATTGACGTGGCGTTTGTAGGGAAGGGCTGTTTTCCTTCGGTGGATGCGGGATTGCTCGGGAACTTGGCCCGTCCGGTAACGGATGAGGAAGTTCGGACAGTTGTTTTTGAAATGTCGCCGCTGAAGGCCCTTGGGGCGGACGACGTTCACGCGCTGTTCTATCAGCGTAATTGGCATATCGTTGGTCCCTCGGTTTGTCGTTTTGTTCGGGAAGTTTTCGCGGGTAGGCCGTTCGACCCCTCTTTGAACCGCACCCTCCTTGTTTTGCTACCTAAGGTACGTAACCCGGAGTCAATTTCTCAATTTCGCCCTATTAGATTGTGCTCTGTGTTATATAAGATCATCACGAAGACTATTGTTAATAGGCTTAAGCCTCTTTTACCGTACTGGGTTTCGGATAGTCAGACTGCTTTTGTTCCCGGGCGATCCATTACAGATAATATTATTATTGCCCAGGAGGTTATTCATTCGATGCGCTTGAAGAAAGGAAAGGTAGGTTCAATGGCGATCAAAATAGATCTTGAAAAAGCCTACGATAGATTGGAATGGGATTTTATAGCGGACACTCTTTTGGAGATTGGAATTCCGGATGAGTTATGTAGCCTTATCATGAGGTGTGTTTCTTCGGTCTCTACACAAGTGCTTTGGAATGGTGCCGTATCGGATGCCTTTGTGCCGACAAGGGGTATTCGTCAGGGGGATCCATTATCGCCGTACTTGTTTGTTCTTTGCATGGAGAGGCTAGCTCACTCTATCCGCGAGGAAGTAGCGCGGGGGGCATGGAAGCCGGTTCGTTTGGTTCATTCGGGGCCTTCGATCTCACATCTTTTCTTTGCGGATGATATGCTTTTGTTTAGTGAAGCTTCATCGTCTCAGGTTTCTACTATTGAAGAAGTGTTGCGTCGCTTCAGTGCGGCTTCGGGGTAGAAGGTTAGTATTGCCAAGACTTGTATTTTCTTTTCGAAAAATGTGGAGCATGACTTGCGCATAGCCATCAGTTCTCAGTTTGGCTTTTGTCGGGTGTCGGACCTTGGAAAATATTTGGGTGTACCTTTACTACATAAGCGTGTGACTCGGGCATCTTATCAGTTTATTGTTCAACGTGTGAGGGATAAACTCTCGGGGTGGATGGCTAAATCCCTCTCGCTTGCAGGGAGAATTACACTTGCCAAATCGGTGTTGTCCGCAATTCCTTACTACGCGATGCAGTCTTCTTTCCTCCCTAAAGGTACGTGTCGTGACATCGAAACTTTAATTCGTAACTTCATTTGGGGTAAGGATGAAGGGCGGGGTGGTGTACATCTTGTGAACTGGAAATCCGTATGTTCGCCCATCAAAGAGGGAGGCCTTGGTTTTAGGTCTATGACGGTTCAAAATGAAGCTTTTTTAATGAAGCTTGGTTTCAATTTGATTCGTCAATCGGACCATTTATGGGCGCAAGTGTTACGTTCCAAATATAAGTGGATAGGAATTGTCCCGGATACCTTGTTTTGCCCACGTTGTTCTCATCTTTGGAAGGGTATCAGTTTAGTTTGGGAGGAAGTTCGTTCCGGGCTTGTTTGGTCGGTTGGTGATGGGCGCGCTATAGACTTTTGGTTTGATCCTTGGTTAAGTGATGTTGGAGTGCTTGCGGATTACGTGAGTGACGAGACTGCTCGTGCGTGCCTTCCGCACGTTAGCGTCACTAACATGGCTATGCCCGGAGGAGGGTGGAATTGGGCGGCTATCGAACACTTGGTGCCGCGTGATATTGCCTTGCGCTTGGCGGCGACATTCTCGCCTCAGCAAGTTGCGCAATCGGATGGCGTAGGTTGGAAATGGACGGCGCAGCGGACCTTTTCTGTCGGGTCTGCTTACCGTGCACGCACAAGGGAAAGCGAGGAAAATTCGGGACTGTTGTGGCGTTGTATAGCGCGTTTTAGTGGGCTGCAACGGATCAAAATTTTCTTATGGTTACTTGGTTGTGGCAAGCTTCTCACTAATGCCGAGAGAGCCCGAAGGCATATGACTGACGTGTCTAGCTGTGGTGTATGCGGGTCGACGGTGGAATCCGTGGACCATTTATTCTGTTTATGTCCTACGGCAATGACGTTTTGGGTTAGGTTGATTGTTCCTTCCAAACTCCTGGAATTTTTTAGTTTGAATATTCAGGATTGGTTGCACGTTAACTTATCGTCTCCGGATTACTTTGCGCGTGAGCCGAAGGATTGGGATCTCCGTTTTGGTGCAGTGTTGTGGTCTCTATGGAAATATCGAAATGCTTGTGTGTTTGATATTGACGCGGCTGGGGTATTCGATATACAATTTTGTGTTCGATGAGAGTGTTCGCGCTTTGTCGTTGTCGAGTGCGCTGTCCTCTCCTTTGGCACGTCTCGGGCAGCAGGGTATGACTTGGGAGGCGCCTTCGAGTGGCTGGCTGAAGATCAATACCGACGGCGCAAGAACGGTTGATTCCGGTTTGACGTCGTGCGGCGGCGTTGGGAGAGATGAGAAGGGCGATTGGATTTTTGGCTTCACGAAAACAATAGGGATTTGCTCCGTGTTGGAGGCGGAACTATGGGGCATATTTATTGGTTTATCGCAAGCGTGGTCTAGGGGCTATCGTCAAGTCATTTTGGAAACGGATTGTAAAGAAGCAAGTTCACTAGTTCAAGCTTCTTCGGACAAGGGGGATTCCATTGCGTTGTGTAGGCACATCCGGGAGTTGTTGCGGCGAGATTGGGAAGTCAAGATTCAGTTTGTGTGTCGGGAAAGGAATAAAGTGGCGGACTCGTTAGCTAAATTGGCCTCTCCGGATTCTTTGGATTGTCGGATACTCGAGTCTCCTCCCATGGTGATCGCTAGTTTGCTAGTTATGGATTTATTTCCTCTTGCATAAGTAGTTTATTTCTCTTATTTATCAAAAAAATAAATTTTAATAATTAAGAAATTAATATATACATTTAAATCTAATATTTTAAAATTATATTAAAAAAATAATTTCACAAATAAAAATTTAATATATACATTATTCATATATGCTTAGTAATGATATTAGAAAATTAATTTTTATAATCTAATTAATAATAATATATACAAAATATTAATAACTAATAAATTATTCAAATAAATATTGAATATAATCATGTCTTTATATGTCATTTTGTTTGTTCAAATAATCAAACAACTATCAGTAAATTTTACCAAACACTTTTATACAATCAGCTAATGCGTTCCGTTAGTCAAATCAGCTAGTGCAATCAGTTATCCGCTATTAGCTAATGTAATATGTTATTCGCTATCAATTATCCGTCAATTGCCAAACAAATTTATATAATTTAAATATATACATATGTTATCTTTTTTAAAAAATCAAGTCATAATTGTATAATATTAGAATTTATAATTTTAGTAGTTTTTTTAATCAAACACTAGATTTTATTAAAATAATGAGAAAAAATACACATATAAGTATACACTAAAATATAAAAATAAACGTGGAAAAGCAAAGAGTATGCAAACATGAATAGCAAATTTAAATATTCTCATAAAATTTTCATCATTGTTCTTCAAATCTATCACCATAGTGAAATCTTGGAGTGCTCACTGGAAGAGCGTAGATCCTTGAATTACTCCAATCAACAAAAATAGAAAAAAAAAACGTCTTGGTTATATCTCCACAAACAACCAACCCACGCAATGTTGTGCGTAGGATTCAACTGTAACATACATCAGGTTGTAGACGTCTTCAATATCAACGTGCCATAGATGCAGACAAAGAACTTGCCAAATGACAAATGAAGAATATGCCAAAATAGCCGACAAAAACAAATAAAAACAAAGAAACGAACAAAATAAAGAAAACAAAGAAAGAAAAAAATTACCGTCGGTAGACGACTAAAACCGCCACCATTGACTTGAAAATTTTAAAAACTACTAAGAAACTCTCAAGAAAAAAATAATCACCGTAGAAAAAATGTGAGAGTGAAAAAAATAGAAAAAAATGTGAGAGTTTAATTTTAGAGGTCGTTTGGTTCACAGAATGTAAGATTATCTTTGAAAATGAGATTACTGGAATGTTACATTACTTAACATATTACCCGGAATATTATATTACATTGTTTGATTTGTTTGACAGGAATGTAAGATTACATTGTTTGGTTGAAAGAATATAAGATAAGAAAAATGCATGTTTTACCAAACTGTCCTTGAAATATATTTTCTTTTTTAACCAACTGAAGTTTTAAGATTAAAGTCAAAATATTTACACAAAAGTTCATAGAAAATATAAAAAAATATAATATGAAAACCTTTTTATGAAAATTGATCTAAATAATAAATGCAATAAAACACATACCAATAATAAAATTCGAATCAAACACATATATAAAAAATTGAAATAAAATAAAAATCTGATATAATTTTATTTTATATGCATCATATTATTTTATAATAAGTATTAAAACCCTAAACCACTAAAAAATAAAATAGATTTGTACTTGTGTAATTATATACATAAAGGAAAGATCATTTTAAAATAACTATATTTTAGGGGTATTCTTGTCCAAAAGAGAGGGAATTGTCTAATACCTAAGAAAAGGGAGAGAATGACATTCCCGGAAAAAGACCCAAAAATAACTACTGTTGGGAATATTTCATTACCCCTGAGAAAGAATGCTTTTGAACCAAACGTAAGTATGTGATTCTAAAAAAAAAAAAATTATTGCCCTAATAATGATCTTTTCCGTAAATCAAATAAGGCAAATTATTGAAAAGTACCGTATCAATTGGAATTCACCGGTTAAAATTAATGATCTGTTACATATAAACTTCAACAACAACAAAAACTTGCTAAATTTAATTTTATTCAAATTATTTTGGGTAAACTACAACGGAGGTCACTCAATTATGGGTAAGGTTATATTTAGGTCACCTAATTATAAAGGTTACATTTTGGTCACTCAATTATGGGTAAAGTTACGTTTAGGTCACCTTTCATATTTTAAAAAGTACATCAATTTAGTCATTTTTCTTCCAAATTACTTGTATACCCTTGTTAACATTAGAATACTTTATTTGAAATCATTAATTAATCTAATACACAAATTGATATACTTTTTTTTTAAATATGAAGGGTGACCCAAATGTAACATTGCCCATAATTGAGTGATCCAAATGTAACCTTTAATAATTGGGTGACCCAAACGTAACCTTACCCATAATTGAGTGACCCAAATGTAGCTTTTAATAATTGAGTGACCCAAATGTAATCTTACCCATAATTGAGTGACCTTTATTGTAGTTTACCCAATTATTTTTAATATTTGAGACTTCTTTGCCTTTCTATCTACACACGATTCACGAAGTATTATTATTTTTAATAATTTTTACAATATAACTTTTACATCTCTTTCAAATGTTTTATTGTTATTGTTAAGTTTTCAAATTAAAAATATTTTATCACAACGTTTCAAATTCATTGAACTATGTTTAATCAAGAACTCATTGAGTGGTTCTAGTGACAATAGATATCATTGTTCTTCCTAGCTGTATGTGAGTTTATTCGAATGTGAAATCAAACAAAGATATTATCCTGTAATTGAATTAAAATATTAAAAAAATATTAATCAAAAATAAATTTATACTTCAACCAAACATATAAGAATATTTAAAAAAATATTCCATGACATTGTTTTAATAATAAAAGTTAACGATATAATTAATTTGGATCTATTAATAACATTAAAAAAATAGAGATCAAATTATATAAAATTGAAGTAGACGGCCGAACATCAAAATTTAGCTTAGTAAATGGACTAAAACCATATTTAAAGCAATGACTTCTTAATTTTTTTTAATAATTGGAAGAAAGTGCAAGATTCAAAACCTATACAAGGCAAGATTAATGCCATTTAACTATTAGAATAGTGAGATTATTGACTTCTTAATTAATTTGTTAATTATTATCTTAAAATAAAGATTAAATGAATAAATAAATGGATTTGGTTAAGGAGTAAAAAACAAGAGAAAATGAGATCCACTGATTGGCCTAGTGGCTAAGGATGCTCATATTATTTCATTTTGTATGATTTCGAATTTCGGTATGATAATGTAATATCTCAATTTAATTAATAAAAAAGAAAAAAAACATTTAAGTTAAATTAGACTTGTAAACTACTCATGGATCGTTTGTATTTGTTCATTTATTAAGCTAAATAAATGAGTATAAACAAAAAAATAAATTCATTTACTAAATAGTAAATAAACAAGTTAAAAAAAAGTTGTGTTCGTTTATGTTCGTGAACAAATTTATTTATAAGTTAATTTACATGATTGTTCATAAATTTGTTTACTTAATATTTTTATAATTTAAAAACATGTATGTTTATTTATTTATTTTATAATACAATTATTAACATTTTATGCTTAATTATTGTTTTAATCTAAAAAAATGTGTTCATTCAAACTCTAGTAATTTGTGAATATAAATTCTTTTAGTATGCGATCATGAGTTTTCCTTCGCTTTCTTCGGAAATAACTAGGGTTGACTCCGATCATGCCTCTCGTGATTTTGATCGTATCGGTCGTGAGGGAAGGTCGCCGGATACGAGTGATGGGGATCCGCTGGCTTCAGGGGTTCAGAATTTGGTACTGGGTGATCCTTCCAAGTGCTAGTTGGTGGGGATGATGTGCAAGTTTTGTCAGGCCGTTTGAATTTGAATTCTGTTGTGGATATGGTTTGTGAAGAGGGGGTTGTAAACAATGTATCGCAGGTTGTTTCTAACACGATACAAGATGGGTCCTGTGTTGGGCCACAGAGTCGGTAGAGATGATTACTGGGCAATCAAACTCTCCTTCTAAACCATCTTTCCATGATATGGTTCTGGTGTAGATGGGAAAGGTGATGGTAACCAGGAGATTATGGATCTTGATGTGGAAATAGGGGATGGTGATGTGCGAATTTCATCCTTGGATGGAATACCAGTTACTGATTTTTTAGAAAAATTACATGAATAAATTGATTCTAAGCTCTCCAATGCAGTCATGGTGAGATTGTTAGGACGAACTGTTGGGTACTCGACTCTTTTTACTCGAATTAAGGCTTTGTGGAATCTGTGAGGGGCAATTGCTCTGGTTGATCTTGATAATGATTATTTTTTAGTTCGCTTTGCCCTCGTTGAGGATTGTTCGAGGGTGTTGATGGCTGGTCCTTGGGTTATTTACGATAATTATCTTATCGTTCAACCACGGAGTAGGTATTTCTTTACATCGGTGGATCATCTAGGGAAGATCGTGGTTTGGGTCTATTTGCCAGGTTTACCTTACATGTATTATACTATGAGTATGTTTCGTGTTATTGTTGTTATGATTAGGAAAGTAATTAGGGTGGATTATAACACCAAGGAAGGTAAACGCGGTCGCTTTGCTCGTTTGGATGTTGTGGTTGGTTTGCAATTGTCGTTGTCGTTAACACTAATAATTGATGGGATTCTCTAACAAATTGAATATGAGGGTTTTCCACTAATTTTCTATTCTTGTGGCAAGTATGGGCATAACTTGGAGACATGCCCTCATTCTGCTGATGATAGTGGTGCTCATGTGTCGAATGAGGTTGTTGATATGACGAAAACTGAACTAATTGAAAAATATGGTCCTTGGATATGGGTTGTGAACCGGAAACAAAGGAAAGTTTCGAGTGCGAAAGGATATAGTAATGGTGAGTCTGCTGGTGCAAAAGGAAATCTGCTTGTTGCCGATAATGGTTCTAATGTACCGAATGTTGCGGGGCGTGTCTCTACTGATGTTAAGGCAGTGAGATTTGAGGCTTTGCAGGTTGAGGAGACTACTGAAGTATAAGTTAATAATACTGATGGTATTCCTAGTGAACAACCTCACGGGGTTGACAATTCTCTATTTCAACGTGAGAAGCAACCTTCTAGTAATAATGTGGCTCCAGTGATTGTCCGTACAGGGTCAGGATCAAAGGATGGGAAAAACAAGGGAGCTATGGCGATTCGTAAGGAGAATGAGTTGGTAAAATCAAGCGAAATTACGATTGTCGGAGCTAGTATTGAGGTAGTCTCTACAGGTGTTATGGTCAAGGAACCGAGTATACTTGACTCATCTCGGTATTCTACAGTCCGAGTATTGGGGGATACAAAGCTGAAATATGGGTTTGTAGAGAAGAAGCAGAATGTTGATAAAGGGATGAAAGGGAAATTGAAAGGACTAGTTACTTCGAGGGTGAAAGGCAGTAGCAAGGAGGTTGATGTTGTTGGGAAAACTAATGGGGGCGAGAGAATTGTGGGGCAGAATAAAAAAGGTGATAAGTCGGGAGGTGGGGCCTAATGTTACAAGGCGATTGTCGAAGGTCAATAATGTTGCGCGTTTGGGTCCGTATCCATCTCTATCCATTCTCTATCCATTCTATTCCCTATTTTGCTCTATTAGATAATGGTTCGACTCATTCATATGTTGCGAGTTCTGTGTCTGGGGGTCTTGAGATTTCTGTTGAGGATACCGTTAGTGCTGTTACTGTACACATTCTAGTGGGTAATCCAGTTGAGGTTACTAAAGTATACATGAATTGTCCTCTTGAGATTTAAGGGGAGATCTTTTCAGTTGATTTGATGGAGTTACCTTTTGGAGAGTTCGATCTTATTCTGGGTATGGATTGGTTGTCTACCCACCGTGTTACTTTAGACTGTGAAAAGAAGATGGCTACACTGAGAACTCATGATGATTGTGAGGTGATTCTGATTGGTGAGCGTAGAGGGTTCCTATGTAACATCGTCTCAGCTCTCAAAGTTGAGAAAATGATCAGGAAAGGTTATATTGCTTATCTTGCCTATATCCTTGATCCGAGACAGTCTGATTCTGGATTAGATAAGATTCGAGTTGTGAAAGACTTTCCAGATGTTTTTCTGGAAGAACTACCTGGGGTACCGCCGAAACGGGATGAGGTTGAGTTTCGCATTGAGGTTTATTCGGGTACAGCTTCTGTGTCTATGGCACCTTATCAGATGGCACCGAAAGAACCTAAAGAGTTGAAGATTCAGTTGCAAGAATTGTTGGATCGAGGTTTCATTCGACCTAGTGTTTCTCCTTGGGGAGCTCCTGTTCTTTTTTCTAAGAAGAAGGATGGGACACTTCGACTCGGTATAGATTATCGAAAGCTGAACAAGCGGACGATCAAGAACAAATATCCTCTTCCTCGTACTGATGGTTTGTTTGATCAGTTCTGAGGAGCTACGGTATTCTCTAAGATAGACCTGAGATCTCGTTATTACCAACTCAAGGTTAAGGATTCTGATGTGTTCAAAATAGCTTTCCGGACACGATATGCTCATTATGAGTTCCTTGTGATGCCTTTTGGGTTGACTAACGCCCTTGTCGCTTTTATGGATATGATGAATAGGGTGTTTCAACCCTATCTTGACCAGTTTGTTATGGTATTTATTGATGATATACTGGTATATTCTAGATTTGAGGCAGAGCATGAGTAACATCTTCGGATTATATTACAGATTCTGCGAGAGAAACAGTTGTATGTCAAATTTAGTAAGTGTGAGTTTTGGCTTTCTGAGGTTATGTTTCTGGGTCATATAGTTTCTGTTCAGGGTATTCAGGTTGATCCGATAAAGGTTGAGGCTATTATGAGTTGGAAGCATCCCAAGAATGTTCCTGAGGTTCGAAGCTTCTTGGGTTTAGCTGGTTATTATCGGAGATTCGTTGAGGGTTTCTCTTCTGTTGCAGCTCCGTTGACTAAGCTTCTGAGGAAGGATGTTCCCTTCGTTTGGACTGAGGCTCAGCAATCTAGTTTTGAGAAGCTTAAGTATGTGTTGACTGAAGCACCAATTTTGATTCAGCCTGAGCCTGGTAAGGCTTATACAGTTTATAGTGATGCTTCGTACACCGGATTGGAGTGTGTTCTGATGCAGGACGGAAAGGTAGTGGCTTATGCGTCGCGACAGTTGAAACTGCATGAGTGTAACTATCCTACTCACGACCTAGAGCTTGCTACTGTTATTTTTGCACTTAAGATCTGGAGACACTAACTCTACGGAGAGAAGTGTTATATTTATACAAACCATAAGAGTATGAAATACCTCCTCACTCAGAAAGAGCTTAATCTGAGATAACGTCGCTGGTTAGAGCTTCTCAAGGATTATGATTGTGAGATTGAGTATCATCCGGGTAAAGCTAATGTCGTTGCTGATGCATTGAGTCGTAACGCCATTTTAGATCTGAAAGCTTTGTTTGCTCGGATGCGTTTGTACGACGATGGCAGTATGTTGGCAGAACCTCGGGTTATTCCTACATTGATTTTCTGATATTCGAGCTGAGCAGCCTAGTGATCTGTTTTTGATGCATCGTATTAGAGAGGTGCATGAGGGTACATTTCGGGTTTACTCTATTGATCAGGATGGGGTATTATGTTTCTGTGGCCGATATTGTATTCCGAGGAAATCTGGGTTAAAACAGGTTATTCTCCGTGAGGCCTATGACAGTCCTTATTCTATGCATCTAGGTGGTGACAAAATGTATAAGAATCTTCGTGAAATGTACTGGTGGAAAGGTCTTAAGCGAGACGTCGTCGGATTTGTATCGAGGTGTTTGACTTGTCAGAAAGTCAAAACAGAGCATTAGCGTCCGTCTGGGTTACTACAACATATTGAGATTCCTCAATGGAAGTGGGAGCACGTGACTATGGACTTTGTTAGTGGACTTTCTTTGACTTCGTCGAAGAAGGATTCCATCTAGGTTATTGTTGATCGTCTGACGAAGTTCGCTTATTTCATACATGTCTGAGTTAACTATTCTTTGAGTAAGTTAGCCCGACTTTATATTTCTGAGATTGTTCGACTTCACTGGGTACCGTTATCTATTATTTCTGACAGAGATCTGAGGTTCACTACAAGACTCTGGGGGTCTCTTCATTCTACTTTGGATACTCGATTGAACTTCAGTATATCTTATTATCCGCAGACAGATGGTCAGTCTGAACGTGTGATCCAGATTCTAGAGGATATGTTGAAGGGTTGTATTCTTGATTTTAGAGGCAGTTGGGAGGATTTGTTGCCGCTTGCGGAGTTTGCTTATAATAATAGTTATCATGCCAGTATCAAGATGGCACCGTATGAGGCTTTGTATGGGCGTAGGTGTCGTTCACCTATTGGATTGACCGAGTTGAATGAGCACAGATTGTTCGGACCGAAGATTATGCACGCAACTGAGCAGACTGTCAGATTGATTCGGGATCGGCTTAAGGCTGCTTTTGACAGACAGAAGTCTTATACCGATTTGAGACGTCGTGATCTTGAGTTTGAGGTGGGTGATGAGATTTTCTTGAAAGTATCTCCTTGGAGGAAGGTACTTCGGTTTGGTCGGAAGGGCAAGCTGAGTCCTCGTTACATTGGCCCTTATCGGATTATTCGTCGAGTCGGCCCAGTTGCCTATCAGCTAGAGCTACCACCAGAGCTTCAGCGTATCCATGATGTCTTTCATATTTCAGTATTGAGACGTTATCATCCTGATCTGTCACATGTTATGCCTGTTGAGGATATTGAGGTCCATTCTGATTTGCGTTTCGAGGAGGAGCCTATTGAAATTCTTGCTCAAGATAAAAAGGTTCTCAGAAGGAAGACCATTAAGATTGTCAAAGTTCTGTGGCGTGGTCGTAGTCTTGATGAGGCTACGTGAGAGCCTAAGACTGTCATCCGAGCTCAGTATCCACATCTTTTTGCTCCAGGTAAATTTCAAGGCCGAAATTTCTTTTTATCAGGGGGAGAGTTGTAACACCCCAATTTTTGCCCTAAATTAAAATCCCTATTAATTGGGAATTTCAATTGAAAACTTAATTAAATTTCAGTGATTAAATTGGAAATTTTCAGAATTTCAGTGACCAAATTGTGATGGTTGCAAAACTTAAGTGTCGTTTTATAAACCCTAGAAAGGATAATGGCACGCTCTATAATTAACCCTTTTCTTAGAGTATAAATAAAATATTTCAACCATTTTCTCGGGTTTCGGCCGCTCCCTTTTCCTCTCCTTCAACATCTTGTGCGAACAAAGAAAAGAAAAGAAAACCCACCGTCATCTCTTCGTGTTTTCCGATCAAGCTCCGACGAGGGAGTTACCATCCGGAGCCACCATTCATCTCCTCTTGCTTTTCCGATCAAAACCCACCCCTCCATCGCTCTAACGTCGTTTTCGGTTACCGGAAATCGGTGTGAAAACCTTCGACTTTCTGCTTCATCGTCATTGTGCTCAGTTTCCATTCGAGTTTGGCATGTGGGTAAGCCGATGAGGCCTTGTCTGGTGTTGTCATGTTATTTGCGTGCGTGTTGTGGTCGGAAAATGACCGTAGGAGGTCATCGGAGCGTCGCCGGCGTTCGGCGCCATCATGGTGCCCCTAGGGTTTCAGTTCTACTAAGTGTAGTTGGGTGTGGGTTTGGGCTTGAATTGTGTGATGGGTTTGGGTTAGACAGATGGGTGTGAGAGTGGGCTGAAACGAGTTGGGCTAGTGAGAGCCCAAGGTCTGGGTTGAGTCCAATTGGGTGGGCTAAACCGAACCGGATCTCCATCGGAACCGAGTTGGCTGACGTTATCGATGACGTCACCTATTGACCGTTGACCTTTGACTTTTTCAGAAAATGCCTATTTTTATGTTTTTCGACGTCTTGATTCCGTTTCCACTGCCCGTTTCCTCAAATTCGAACCCGAAAGACCGTTTTGATCTCTTTTATTCGATTATTCTTGTATTTAAAGATTGGAATATTATAAAATTAATTGGTATTATTAGTATTTGCAGACGACGTTGACTCGGATACTAAGATCCTTCCTTCTCCTCCACCTGGATGACCTCCTGTTGCTCAGACATTGGGATCCGCTCATGAGTTTTCGTGAGTTTAATTGTTAATATATTCGATATCTATATTATCATTGTCTTGACATAGTAGTAGTATCTTTGATGGTGTATTTAATTGTTATAGGAGCTGACTCTGATCGACCTAGAGATAAAGCTGAGCGTGGGAGACGTCACCGTTGACGTTGAGTGTTATCTACTTGAGGTGTGTTCTCTTCTGTGCTATCTGTTTACAGTGCTCTGTATGTAAATGTGTTGATTTGTTGAAATGTATACATGATGTGGTCTGATGATATATTATTGTAATATTTTGTTGATATCTGATGTTTGACTTGTTTAGCATTCTTTTATGTTATGAAATATTTGTATATACATTCAGATTCGGATTAATGTATATTAGAGTATATGATTATGCATTTCTGTTGATAAACAATGCATTCAGATTCAGAACTCAGATTTTATGTCATCCCATTATGGGTGAGATTCTGTACGGGGAAGTTCAGTAGCTTCATCCTTCGGGATAATGTCTACTTTGGATCAGTGGTTTTGCCTACGGGCTGGATTCCACTTCGGATGGTGACGAGGTAGAGAGTGGTTCTGGGAACCTTACTCTTCGGATGGTGATGTAGTTGGGTGCATGTACATTCGTACTTGTTTATGTGTTTGAATTGATTCATGCTGGAAAAGTGTATTCTGGTAATATCTGATTGACTCTATTGACATAATGATATTGTTAGTTCTATTTGTACTGCAGAGACACACTGAGCGTTTTCGCTGACTCCCCCTTAGTTTCTATTTTCAGATACTCAGGTCTAGGCTACGGTACTTGGAGAACCTCGTTTTCCAGCTTTATTTATTTATTATTATCAGTATGAGACTTGGACTTATTTTTATTATATGTTTTATCAGATTATATATAATTTCAGATTATGGATGTTTTATTTGGGGTTATTATGTTTTATCATGCATCCATATTTTGAATATTTAATATTTTCAGGAATATTTTATCAGTATATAATATGCGATATTATTATTATCTATTTTGGAATTAAAGTTTTGAATCAGGTTACTTGTGTGAGGGACAAGCTTTGAATTTTGACTCCTTATATTCGACCCAGTTCTTCCGGGTCAGGTTTAGGGGTTACACATTTCTCATGTTTAGGAGGATGTTCGGTCAAAGATTGTTTGGATTCTTCGGGATGGTTGTCAGGCTTGTTTTTGGTATGATAGATGGTTGGATAAGATGGGGTCGTTAATTGAGATGGTATCGTTTGACCCAATGTCAAGTCCATGTCTGGTTGTGGAGATGACAGATGACAATGGTTCTTGAGATGAAAATCATTTGTGTCAATTGCTTCCGGAGGAGTGTGTTTTGCGTGTGCTGGCTTGTTTCCCATCGATGGAGTGTCTTGGTCCTGATCGGATTGGATGATGATGTAATTCTAATGCTTCTTTTCCCATTAAGTCTGCTTATTCAATGTTGATGAGGATTTACATTCACATGATGATAATTTATGGAAGACGGTGTAGCGTTTGGGTGTCCCTCAACGTATTCGCTTTTTTATGGTTGGCTTTAAGAGGGTATTTGTTTACTAATGTTGAACGAAAAAGACGACATATGACAAATGTTGATGAGTGCGAGTTGTGTAGTTGTGGTATTGAGGATATTGCGCATGTCCTTCGGGATTGCAGGAGAGCGAGGTGTGTGTGGTCTTCTTTTGTAAAGCCTTTTCTTTTGCATGAATTTCACTCTTTACCAATTAGGGAGTGGTTTTGAAAGAATTTGTGTGCTAGTTCATATGTACTGGATTGTTCTCAATGACCTGTTTTTTTTTACGGTTATATGCTGAAAATTATGGAATAGCCGGAACAAGTCCTTGTTTGATTCGGACTATGTGAAAACTGCTAATTTTGGCCATACTTGTCGTTCTTATTTTTTATTTAATTATTGCTGCTAATGAGTGAGCTCACCTAAATGGTGTTGTTGTCGAAACTACTAGTGTGATGCCACAAAGTTGGACGGCTCTAAATAGGGATTGAGTGAAGTTAAACGTTGATGTTGTTGTTGATCCAAATAATGATAATGAGGCTGTTGGAGGAGTGTTTCGCTCGGATAAAGGGGAATAGGTTTATGTTTTTTCAAGGTGTATTGAAAAATACTTTGCTCATAGTGCTGAGCTTTGGGCTATTATTGATGGTTTACGACATGCTTGGCGTATTGGGTTTCGACGTGTCCTTGTTGAGTCTGAATGTCAGGATGCGATGCGAGCTGTTAACGTTGTGGATTATGATGGTAATCAGAATAATTTAGTTGTTGTTATTCAAGAGCTGATGGGTTGGGATTAGAAAATCTCACTCAAACATGTTCAGCGATCAGTAAATATAGTGGTTGATGCTCTTGTTGTAGCCATGTGTGGGTCTCCTTTGGGGATGCGATTGATGGAATCAACATCTTATTGGGTGCGTGCGATGGTGTAAAATGAGGCTTCTTCCACCTTGTTAGATGGTGATGTGGGTTGCTTTTGTTGGTTTGAACTTGTGTTTGGTGATGTTTCGCCTTCTTTTGGTCTACATGTAACCTTTATACTATATACTCCTTTTCTTTTATTTAAGTTTAGGGAAATTTTTTAATAAGGCATAATATGGGATGCTTTTCATTTTATTTTATAACAAAAATATGTGTTCATTCATTTACCATATGTTCCCTTATTATTCATGAATATTTTTTTTAAGTATCAACCAACATATTCAATTACATGCTCATGAACTCATAGTAGGTTTTTGTTCGTGTAACGAATATTATAATATATTCTTTAGACACGATAAGACGACGGTCTAGTGTGATTAGATTTTTTTGTGGTATTTTTTAATGCAATTAAAATCGTTACCAAAACTATTTACAAGATTGATTTTCTCAACTTTTATTCTTATGCCAATATAACGTCTAGTTGAATAGAGAAAACGAGATTTGTTCATGGTCTACGAAAATAAAAAGTGTATTCAAAAAATATTTTATTTTTCTTCCTGTCTCTTGAGTTAACATATTTTTAATTTTCTTTCTTTATGCTCGTGTATATTCTAGACCCCTTAATAATACACAAAACGATTAGACTCGAATTTTTAAAATAAATATCATCCATTTTTTTTTACCGGACTATTTGTTGCAACTCATACGCCATCGCGCGTGTACCTTGCAATTCATACGCCATCGCTCTGTTCCCATTATCTCCAACAACAATAACAACGACACAATCTCTCTCTATTTCCCCCCACTTTCCGTCTCTAGGGTTTCCCCTGTTTGGGAGATTCTCAATTTCATGTTTTTCTTTTCTTTTATCATAAGAAAAGTGAGGACCTTTCCTTTGCTGTTCACATTTCCCCCGTTTGCCCTAATTTCCCCTGATTTTTTTTGTTTTATTTTCTGAATCCATTGGAATTGGTTGAATTCTGGAGCATTTGAAATCTTTGATTTTTCCGGTTTCCATGTGTTATTATTATTGTTGTTTTTAATTGATTTCTCGATATTGCAATTAAACTCTATTGATTGGATTGTTGATACTAATCTTAATACTGATTAGAATTGGGTGTTAATATTGTGAATAGGTTTTATTTATCGGTGGATTGTAAATCACTGGTTGGAATTCTGTGTTCTGATCGAGTCCTCTCAAGATTATGTTTAGTTTACGCTAATTACTTCCTTAGCTTAGTCAGATTAAAATTGATAACAATGTCATAGTTAGATTTGTCTTGTACATAATTCAATGATCTCACTTACCCATAAATTTTCTCGTTTCCTTTAATTTTTGAGCCTTTTTTTTTCCTCTGGCATGAATTTCGGGACTGGGGCATTCTTTGCCACAATGAAACTAAAAAAATTGTTTTTTGGTTGCTTGATGTGCGTTATTGGCATTATGAATTTAAGCACTGTTATTGTAGGAGTAGGATTATAACCTGAAATTCAACTTGCGAGAATATGAAGCATAATTTTACTTCCATGCCTAACCAATATGTTTGCATTGATGTGTGTGTGTGTGTGTGTGTGTTTATGCTGTATTTACTATTTTTCTTGTTAACAGCATAGTTCGATTCGATTAATTAAAAAGATAGTGTTGAAATGGGGTATTAAATGGATTATTGAAGCCTGAAGATTATATTTTACTTCATATATGAGCTAACATTTTTTTTTATTGCAGTGCTAAAGGAAGCTCAGGGCTGCATAGCTGCTTGATGCATTTGTAGCAATTTAAAAGGGGAAAAATGAAAAATGGTTTGGATTTCTTGAATTTACTCCATTATGACTTGTCAATAAAGATTCTCACATCTCTAGAGGATCCATCTGATCTTGTTCGCTTTGGTGCTGTCTCACGTTCCTGGCAACATTTTGGTGAGCTAGAATTATATGTGCAATATTCTTCGCATTTAATATGAAGTTTCTTTGTAGTTGTTAAATGCTATAAAAGCTGCGAGACAGATTCGATTCATCTTACTTTGTCATTTTGGTTCTTTCTCATTGCAGTTTGGTTGTTCTGATTTCAGTTTGATTTTCCATTCCCTTGTTTCTTGTCCCATATTTCTATTTAAGAAATCTTTATGTTTGAAGTAAACTGGTTTACAATGAAAACAATAGGTTATGACCCTCTCCATTCAGTGCAGATATGTTCTACCAATTCAATTAATTTGCTCAAAATCTTCTTTCAGATATTTCCCTTGATGCCCAAAAGTTTTGATTGATTTGCTATTGTTAGTTGAATGTTTTTGCTAAATATTCCTATGTCCTCATTTCCGTGTCTGTATTTGACCACTACTTATCTTAATAAGCTGCTTTATTTGCAATCTGATCCTTTGTTCTCATGGTGTGGATTTGATATGCGGTTCTCTTTTACATTTAAGTTCTGTGAGATGAAGCCCAACTTGTGAATCCATCCTAAGAACTTGCTTCAGAAACTGCTAACCTCAGTAAGGAAAAGAGAGTAATCCGCCTAAGCAACATTTAAGGTTGGAAATAGAGGAGACAGACAATAATGCTGTTTGTTGTTCTTTATAGCAGTGTCACAATTTATGTGTTCATTATGATATCAAACTCGCATTGCTCGTCTTTGGCTGTTATGCATGACCTGTTTGCTGTTATTCCTGACTGTATGAGTTTTCTATTGTTTGCAGTGATTAAAAATGGTCTATGTAAGCAGTTGTGCCTGAGAATGTTTCCTCAATTATCTAGAGTTGATCATGTTGATGAGCTAAGTGTTGCTGCGAAAGGGCATGCTGAAGCTGGATCTAGCAATTTTATGGAATGGGAAGCTTTGAAGAGGGAGCATAGAGTTTATGCCTTTTTAGCTCAAGGTTGTTTGTCGTTTGCTATCAGGGAGTGCATCTCAGAAGCAATCATCGCTTCTAGCACTGATAATTACCCGGAGGAAAGCATAGATAATACTTTGGAAGTAAGAGATAGGGTGGGACGGAGAGCTTCATACTGGTCCAGTAAAGGACAAAGTAACCCTGCAGTGCCTGAAACATTGACATACAGATTATGTGCTGATTTATGTGTTATTACTGAAATCAGTATAAGACCTTTCCAAGGTAATTGTTTCAATATTCTTGTAATTTGGTTTTCCATGTTTCATCGATCTTATTTTATATTGGCTTAAAACTTATAAGATATTGTTTTAATCCAGCTTACTTCCAGTTTGGTAACCCAATATACTCGGCTAACTCGGTGAGATTTCGGCTGGGCCATATCAAGTCCTCCGTGGACAATCTTGTGAGTGAATCATGCCAAGATTGTGGTAACGAGAAGTTTGTATGGACTTACACCTCAGAAGAGTTTATGATGGCTCAGGTGGGTTCAAGTAACTGGGTCCATTTGGCTTCTATCTTTTTGATTGGCATTCTCTGTTACTACAATAAATACTAGATTTGGTTATTCTGCGAGTATACATTGCCTATACTGAATATAAGTGATTATATATGATCCTAATACAATACTAAAATGGCTCTTAATAGTATCACTTCTGTATTCACTTGTTTCCATGTTCCAGATGCATGCTCTGTGAAGTTAATACTCTCTTTCTTATACTTTTGTAATAACTCATATAGGAGCACTGATTACATTGGATTTTTACATAAGCAGGAAAACAAATTGCAGAATTTCAAGCTTCCGGAACCTGTTCTTTGCATTGGTGGAGTGTTACAGATTGAGCTGCTGGGTAGGGTCCAGAGACAGGACATGGATGGCTTATACTATATATGGTACTGTCAAATGCACGCTTTATTTACCTAGTTTGATATTAACATGTTGTGACAGAGTTATGAGATTTAGGTTTTTTATAAGATTTTGGGGTGCCTTAAATCAATTACAGTGTTCCTCTCTAGGTTTCTTTATTGATTTTTGGCAATTTTCTATGCCCTTGTTTTGATTCAATCTGTTGGTTGGCATCATTGCAGTGTTTCTCATGTTCAAGTAATGGGACGCCCATTATCTCCTGCCTTTGGCATTCAGATACTTGAACCCTCTGAAAAGTTTATGTTGGAGGCACGGAGTTATACACAACCATCACCCGTACCTGAACAGACGAGTTTTCCATCCTCTCTGCAGATGCGCGTTAGAGATTTGGAGCAGATTGTGAATTTACTGCGTGAAAATGGGGGAAATGTAGTCGACATCATGGAATATGGGTATGGATGGGATGTAGAGGGTGAAGAATCAGATGAGGAAGAGGAGGAAAACATTGACATAGAATAAACTTGTACTAGTTTTCTTCCCCCATTGAACTGAGTTACAAGGTCACATGGAAGCTAAAATTTCCTGCAACACTAGTAGTCTGCCGGGCGATTAGGTCGCCCCTTCCGAGTGTTACCTAAACTTTGTTCAGGACTTGGTTATTCTGATGTAATATGCTAGCGTTATCAATATTTATAATCTTTATCCAAGTGCTGTGAGGCTTCAGGTTCTTATATATATGTGTGCGTGTGTGTCTAATAAATGCTGGTTGGTCTTGAGCTAGACGCAGGTTTCACTTTGTAATTTTGGGATGCAACTGGGCAACTGTTAACCCAACTAAACAAAGTTTTCATATAGACTATGTATAATACAACCACCTTAATTTATCAATGTGAACAAATAACAGCAATATGTATTATTATCATTTTGTTGAGTGCTTGAAAGAAATGCAAAAACAGAAGTGGTGCTACAAAGGAAGAAGATCAGGTCAAGTCACCCCAGGTTGACATATTCTTTAGAACTTTTACACAAATATGAACTTCAAAGCACAAGTTCAATGAAATTATTTAAAGGATACTCTAAGCTTGTTGAGCAAAACAGGCTTCCAACTTCAGGGTGTTTTGGACTTGGGTGGTGATGGAAGTAACTGCAATACAGAGCATAATCTTGTCAGCCTCCAAAGTCGGTAAATCGAACCAAATTTTTTATATATGTACCATTCTTGTTACAGAAACAAATCGATGTAATACTGATTTTCTTTTATCTCAGTTGGCATTCATTAATAGTAATACAAGTTCCCAATAATTTATCATTATTTAAATTTAAACTCGTTTTCCTGTTAATCTTTAACCATTCCTCAACAAAACTAGCAATTCCCCATATATGAATTCATTTCTAATATCCAACCAACCGGTGAAAAAGAAAGATGTGCCATCCAAGACTAGAAAGATGAAATCAAATACCTGATAACAGGAGATGAGAGATGAAACAAAACCAAAGGCTCCCGTTACACGGGGAGTGACTTTCTTAGGTGCCAATTGAAGAAGCCCGGCTGCTACGACTATATCCATTCCTGCTTTAACAAGGGCCAGAGTCCTCTCATTTGATTTCTGGAGCTTCGCACGATACTCCTCATTCTGCATTTATATAAGCACAATAAAGTTGGAAATTACAGCAACAAAAGAATTGTAGAGTGGAGAAGAAGGATTAAAATAACACTTCATAGAAAACACATTGAGCATACCTTGTACTTATCACTATCCTTCAGGTTCTTTTCCAACTTTTTCATTGATACAGATAGCCTTCCGAGCTCCCCAAGCTGATAAAAAGATGTTATATGTTTCGAAAAGGGGGGATTACCACTAAGCATCTTTAAAATATTGTAGTTAGAGACTTGATCTAAAATTAACAAAGAGCAACAAACCTCAACTAAGGTGGTGCAGACTGATGAACCCATCCAACAGAAAAGGGATATTCGTCCAAGCAACTCAGCTCGTTCTTTGTTCTGAAAATGGATTTTTTTTCGAGTTAACACTTGTAAACCAAGACAAGCAAATTAAATAGAATACCAAAATGAAGTGTGCTGCATACCTTATAGATGCCTGATCTGTGAAGCCAGACAATTTGATCGAGAAATAAGAAAGTTGACAACAATGCATTTTTTGACTGAAACAAACATTAAATTAATCCAAGGGGAATTAAATTAATCCAAGGGGCATTAGAGAAATACCACAGAAAATTGGAAGTTTATCACACCTTTCCTAACAGAACAAGTGGAAGGGGAGTTCCTTGAGGGACTGGGCTAATAAGACCGTGCAAATCATTGACAAACTGCAAATTCACAATGAAACAAGAATCAAACTATATTTACGATAAAAATAACGAGAGAATTTAAGTTTTCCATCATATGCCTTTTGTAGTAACAAGTTTCTTTTTCATGTTATCCAAGTTTAGTTTCGTTTAACTCATTGCTTTTCAGAAACCAAAAAGAGCAAAAAAAAGTTCTTCATACCATGCATTGAGTACAACCTCAGAGTGCTCAACTTTCACCAATATAACAGAAAACGAAATATTATCATCTAATAAGTGAACAAAGTCAATCCTTGTTCAACATAAGCTAACTAGTTAGTTTTAGTATTTCACACAATGAGATAACCTTAAAAAGACGGAACACTTTCCGAGCCAAGCTGGTTGATTTGTCAACATTTTGTGCGGTGCCAGGTTGCCCATTACTTAAGAATTTCGAGCCATATTGTATAGCCCTACATATCTTATCCCTTGCTTCAGCCTTATTCAAATATAAAACTATAAGTGCAAGTTCCGCTCTAGTTACATCCAGCGTACTCATCCTTTATCTGGAAAACACCTGAAAAAATCCTAATAATTACATTCTCTTACAAGCTTAAGAGCCGATGCAAAAGCACGCATTTGATCGTAAGACGCAAGCTTAGTATGTTGCTGCTTAAACAATCAAGTTCTAACTCATGGCATGTGCATGAAAACTCTAATTTATAGCTTAAACTCAAACTGAATAACCATAACCGAGTTCGCTTAATCCTAGAAGATACTCAGTACTAAGCATCAAATTCTCTTCACAAATACTACATAGTCTGGAGTCTATTGGCTTGCATAAAAACATACAAAGAAGATTTTAGCTAGAACAAATAATCAGAAAAAAATCATAATTAGCTTAGTCTAGTACCTAACACTTCAGCTTAGCTTTCGAATTGTATCTATCTAATGAACAAGATACCCATACTTTAATTTCCAGTTTCCCAAATTCCTATCAACCAAACATACCTGGTAACAAATTTTAAAAATGGGAAAGAAAAGAGTATAAATTCAAAGCTTAATCAAATCATCAAAACCCAAATTGGAAAACAGAATAGGAATGTTCTGAAACAACACAAACTAGATTTCAAAGTACACAAAAACAAACATTTAATATACAAGGATAAGTGGAACAATAAGAACAACATCAGCAACACAGAGTCGAGATAAAAGCAAAGATTTTTTCTTCTTACAGCTAAAAACCTATGCGAACCAATGAAAAAACTGGGGGTTTGGTGAATTGGATAACTACCCAGAATCCCAGATACAAAGAGATGAAAAGAGAGAGAAAGAGAATGAGAAAAGTAGCGAAGAAAGTGGCCGATGATTTTACCTCGAAATCCACAAAGTTTTCCCTTTTTTTCTTTAATAAAAAAATCGTTTTTTAAAGGAAGCGGGCAGATTGGAGTTTCTAGGTCTCACGCTCTCTACAGCGTCAGCTCAATGTGTCGTTTTTCGACCCTCTATCTCTACGTCTGATTAAGGCTTGTTCGGTCCAATCTTTTCGATTGATTGTTCAAAATAAAATAAAAGAATTAATAATAAAAAGTGTTTAACCTATACTTTTATTTTAGTTTGATGTCTAATATTTTTTCAAATCATTTTAGTGTGTAATGTTTTATTCTTAATTCAGATTAGGTTTTGTCATAACTGACGTTAGTTTTTGTCATTATCCAATAAAAATGGCCACGTAGTATGATATTTTCTTTATTTTTTATTTAAAAAAAATAAAAATAAAATATTTTATAAAAGGCTCAAAATTTTTAATTTCTCTGAAACTTTAAACCTTAAATCCTAAATTCTTCCTCTCCCACCACCGACTACACTTGCCTTCGCTGGCCCCCACTATTGAAAACTCCACATATCACCGTCGAAAATCGACGAATAAATCGGCGATTGCTCCGTCGACGAACATCCAACAATGAAGAAAAAGAGACCAATTAGGCTTCTAATCGACGACTAGAGGATGTGAAATGTTGAACAGTGAGGTACCTGATGCTTGGGTAGTGAACGGTGAGCCGCCGACGTGTAGGAGATGCAAGACGGGGCAAATTGGTTTGAATATTCCCTTTTGGGAATTTAATGGGAAAAGTAACCCCAAATTTTGTTATTCAGAAAAATACTCCCCTTTCATGCCATGTAGGACAAATTCGCGTCCTGGGAAAAGCGAATTCCAAATTCGCGTTGCACAGAACGCCAATTCTTGTGTTGTGTCAGTCAAAACAATATTCGCGTCCTACAAGACGCAAATTCAACGATATTTACCCCAAAATATCGCAGTAAATTGGGAGTAAATTCAGACGGTTGGGGAACCGAATTCGCGCTCTACATAACGCGAATTTGATTTATTATACGGAATTCGCGTTCTGCAGGACGCGAATTCGGTTTGAATTCCCTCCCTCCAGAACGCGTTTTCTCTATAAATTGGGGGAAATCGGGAGAGAATTTTCACCCCTGAAAATTCTCTCCCAAATTTGAGTAGAACGCAAATTCGAAACGAGTGCGATAATGGCGAGTTTGCTGAGGTTAGATGAAGGACATGTATGCAATTATCGTCGAAATAATGTAAGTTTTTTTATTTTTTACTTTGATTCGAATATGTAAATTTAATTTAGTGTTGCCGGCATGATTTGAATATGTAAATAGTATTTATTTTTAGAGTAAAAAAATTAGTAAAATTCGAATATGTCTTTAGATTTTATTTTTAGACTAAGAAAATTAGTTAAATTGGAATATATCTTTGGTATTTACTTATAGACTAAAAAATAGTTAATTTTAGACATAAAAAATAATGTTGATTCGAATATATCGTTAGTATTTTATTATAGACTAAAAATAGTTAATTTTAAACATAAAAAATAATGTTGATTCGAATATATTGTTATTATTTAATTGTAGAATAGTGAAAATTTGGACTCCTTTTTAGTATTTAATTTTAGACATAAAAATAGTGTACATTCGAATATGTGTTTAGTATTTATTGTACACTATAAAAAATTGTGACATTCAAATATGTGATTATTAATTTGTGTGCATCTTTAATTATTTGTAGAATGGAGAAGAACGTCGGTTGGAGGTTTATATCACTCGGATGAGGACAGCCCCGGATCCTCGTCTAGCCGATTACATAGCCCAAGCTGGATTTGGGTATGTGTCAAGGATTGTTGGAGGAGGTGCGAAATTAGACATTGATTTAATCAACACGCTTGTGGAGAGGTGGAGGCTAAAGACACATATCTTTCACTTACCATGTGGTGAGGCGACCATAACATTAGAAGATGTGTCGCATATTCTTGGCCTGCCTGTAGATGGGGAGGCTATCACTGGTGCCGCCAGTGGAGATTGGGAGGGCTTGTGTCTGGAGTTGTTAGGGGAACAGCCAGAAAAACTACAGGGCGGATGTCTGAATCTGCGGTGGTTGCGTGAGAAATTCTCTAATTTATCGAGTGACGCCAATGAAGATGTTAAGAAGGTAAAAAAAATTATTTTTTTGTTAGTAGTAATGAAATTATAAAATTATTATATTTTAATATTTTTCCATATTGTAGGCATATGCTCGGGCGTATATCTTATAGATCATTGGAGGAATATTGGTGGCCGACAAAACTCGCAACAAAGTTCACATGTTGTGGTTGCGGCACTTGCGGGATTTCGAAGATGCCGGTAAATTAAGTTGGGATTCGACAGTACTTGCATTTATGTATAGGGAGTTGTGCAGGGCCGCGAGTGCTGATAGACACGACATCGGAGGATGTCTTTTGCTGCTTCAGGCTTGGGCGTGGTTTAGAATGCCATTTTTACGCCCTGAGTTGTCTGCGCCAGTTGCCTATGCCTATCCACTATGTTTGCGGTGAGGAACATAATCTTAACTAAATTTTATTTATAAATTGGTTATTTTCCTAATATATTTTTTAAAATATTAAAGTTATATTTTGATGTTATGTAGGTGGTTCCATGCTTTAAGTCATGTTGGGCTTCCTACTATGATGCATTCTATTAGGCAACATATTGACAAGAAATCTGCAAATGAGGTCAATATTTTAATTTTTATATTAAGTTTAAGTTTAATATGAATATAGTTTAGTTTACTTATTTTTAATCATTTCTATATTTAATTTACAGTTTTTGTGGACCCCGTATTTGGATTCGGAGATCAACGAGTGTCTGCCTATTTTTTCGCCTAAGACGGTGTCTGTTTGGACGGCCGTGGTACCTCTCATATGGTACGCTGTAGTTGAGTGGCATCCGGTCGATCGCGTCCAATGCTAGTTCGGTCGTCTGTAAACTATTCCGTTAGATCCTCCCAATTTCGACGAATTACATAGGA
Source organism: Hibiscus tridactylites (assembly GCA_958450335.1). Taxonomy (NCBI): domain Eukaryota; kingdom Viridiplantae; phylum Streptophyta; class Magnoliopsida; order Malvales; family Malvaceae; genus Hibiscus; species Hibiscus tridactylites. The sequence goes on along the minus strand of OY288274.1, from coordinate 81,090,166 downwards.
TCACCCAACAAGGGAAAGTTGAGGTACAATAATTAAATTTGGTTTAATAGTTATCGATTTATACTTACTTTAAAATTTATAAACAATAATTTTGTTGATGTTTTGTGGTAGGTGGGCTGGTCGGTGAAACATGTGCAGTACATTGCACAGTGGCAGGAGAGGCATCAGCGGCAGGCACTGAATGAGTACAGGATGTTTGATGAGCCTATGGTGAGCAATGACTACTTTGCATAGTACTTTGGCAATGGGAAACCGTATCTCCCCACTCTAGATGAACAAACAGTTGTCATAGAGCCTGTGCAGCGCAACCGCCCTCGGACTCATCGTACGAGGGGAGGAGGTGGATCGCAACATCGAAGGGGAGCAGGTGCTTCATCCTCCAGAGCACGGGGGGCAGCTGATGCTACCGATCTGATTCGCCCCCAGGGCCTCACCCAGTTGATGATTCAGCCGCGGCCCCCGAGTCCGACTAAAGGCTTTTTCACTCCTATTGTGGGAATGATGGGTGGATCTTCGATGCCGACTGCGTACGGTTCATTTTCTGGCATGACCGGCGGATCTTCGAGTACGACTGTTCCCTCTGCTTTTGTCCCCTACCCGTTTCATGCTAGGCCTTGTGATATTTCGGGCGCTGGGTTCGTTCAGCAAACACCTCCACAGTTGTTGTTCTATTCTAGTGGGCCTGTCGGACCGAGTGGTACTGCTGGAGACGACAACGATAGCGATGATAGTCCGCAACAAGTTGCGGTTCAACGTGGACGACGCAATCCCGCTCGAACTCGACGTCCACCAAATTGTGGTATCGGCGAACATAGGCAGTAGTCATAATTTTTTCTATGTTTTTCGAAATTAGTTCGTGCAAACTATTATGTTTTTTTAATGTTAGTTTTTTTAAGTAATGTTAATTTATATTTTCTTAATTGAAGTACTATAGATTCGAAATTAGTAATTATACTTTCATATTTAAAAACTTACAATTCTGAAAACTACATCGAAAGCACTGAGTTCACAAAATACAAGTACGCAAGATAAATAACTTACATAACTTAATCAAAATTACATTACTAATCGTAGTCGGTACTTATGTCAGACGTTAAGTTTAGTTCCTCAATTATTTGTTTCTTTCTCCTGCTGTCTCTGATAAATTTGTAAGAACGCGTCATTCTCGTCTTGGCTAGCTAACGCATTCTCGTCTTCGCCATCTAACGCATTCTCGTCTTGGCCAGCTAATGCATTTGTTGAAGAACTTGACCCGTCATCAAATTTCACGCTAAGCTCGATGTTTGTTCCCCCAGCACGTTTGTATGCCTGAAACATCTTCTGCATATTTTTCTTATCTGATAGTGTAAGCATATAATACTCCTCGGGGTCGGGCTCATTTACTAGTACTTTCACACGCAAGGCCTCTATTTTTGCGCTCGTCGACTCTTTAACCCGTTTCGAGATCAACTCAAATAATTCATTTCTTGTGATCGTTTCACTAAAAGATGTGTAGAAGTATGTTCCACAAAAAAATACAGTAACTGAATATCGAGCCATACTCGCGAGCATAAAGGTAGAAGTTTGATGGGATGCCTAAGGCAAAAATGCAGAAATCTCGTGATGATAGAAAAATAATAAGTTTGATGGGATGCCTAAGGCAGAAATACAACCTATTTATAAAGGTGGTGGTAGGCATGCAGGGATCATATTTGCGTTTTAGAAAACACGGATTCATCTGAAATGTCAGAAATAATTTTGGAATTCGCATTCTGGAGAACGCGAATATCTGTATTCGTACAGAATTCGCGTTCTATAGACCGCGAATTCCTTAGATTTATGCAGAATTCGCGTTCTACAAAACGTGAATTCCAAAGAATCCTATAGAATTCGCGTTATACACAACGCGGATTCAAAAATTATTGGGCTGGCAATTGCTTTATCAGGCTTTGGGCTGACAATTGCATTATGGTGCTGAATTCTTGCACAATTCTATCAGAATTCAATAATTATTGGTATAATACTTCAACACACGTAATTCTATTTATAATTAAGGGGGCGCAAAATTTCTAGATGCACCCTAACAAAACTTAGAATCACAAAGCTCGTCGATTTTCAGAAATGGCACTGTGAATTGAGGCTATAGTATACTACGATGATCAGATGGTCCTCGATTCATACATTGGGATCATATTTCAATCTGAAAATACTGTTATGATCAACATTCCAAGACAATCAACGTTCCAGTCGCTTTGGACCTTAATATCTAGGAAGGTTCCCAACCGCTCGGGGAGGGAGTTGCAGTCTTTGAAGTATCGATGTCCAACATCGATAGATCTATTGTATTACACAATATTCGATGTTGAAGATGACAGTTCTGTAGAATTGATGATAGATACACATCGTCAGTACTCAATGGGATGGGCCATTGAGCTGTTTGCAACATTTTCTGAAGTTCACGTTGGCGCTCATAATGTGGTACCAAATTGGTTACAAGCAAATCTCGAGTTCAATCCAAATGCTATTAGTCTAACATCGAGTTTACGACGTAACTTCAACCTTCTACATACGAGCAATGATGAAGCTTCATCGTCTTCGCGGCAACGACATTCTTCCGTTCCAAGGTTCGAATTTGACCTTAACATGCCACCTACCCAAGAGTCGTCATACAATCCATACATTCCAAGAAACGATGATTTCTCTACGAGGCGCCACTCAGCATACATTCCATACACGGCGTCTTCAACGTACAATGAAGAGTTTAACCCGTTCGATGCTTTCTCTACTGGGCGCCACTCAACATACATCCCAAGTCACCGAAATGTAGATGATATGTTATCCGTGGGGAGACATTCAACCGCCGCTATTGTCGATCGGGTTATAACTTCAGAACCTGTTCACGCACAAGTTGATGATGAAGCAGAACTTTTCCAGTTTGATGAGGTGCTTTCTGATGAAGAGCCGCGTAAACAGGTTGAGCCCGATGGTGACGAGATGGGTCTATTTCCTTCTGAACCATTTGACATTGAAGAGTCGGTCGAATCAGAAGAGAGCGCAGAATATCCACAATTTGACGATGATGAGGACAGTGATGTTCGTTCGACTAATCTGCGTGGACCAAACAGTTGTGCAACGTACTATGACCCATATTCGCACTTCACAACAGTGGATAAGGATGGCTTCTTCGATACTGAATTCCCAGAATATCCACAATTAGATCATTTCAACCAATGGAATGTGGGTTCGATTGAGCTACATGTTGGAATGGTCTTCAGGACAAAAAAACTTGTGGAGGCTGCCATCAAGCATTACAATATAGAGCGTTCAGTTACGTCCACTGTTTCGAAGGCCGAGGCCAGAAAATATATTGCAGAGTGTCCTCACAAGTCTGTCGGATGTAAATGGAGGGTTCGTGTGTCACAATTGAAAAGGATGAATAACATGCGGAAAATAGCGAGATATACATGGCCCCATACATGCTCCGTTGGGAGCCTCAGCCAAGACCATCCTAACTTGGATGTACACGTGCTTTCTGACGCAATTCTTCCACTCGTGAAAGCAAACCCACGTGTATTCGTGCCAGTGTGTATAGCTGCCATCAAATCCATTTACAAGTACACCGTCAATTACGATAAGGTATGGTATGCAAGATATCGAGTCATCGAAACACTGTACGGGCAATGAGAGCTATCATACAACGATCTGCGATCATGGCTTCAAGTTATGCAGGAATACAATCCAGGGACAATTGTGGAATTGGAAACTGTTCCGAAGTACTACAACGATCGTTTTGTACCAGGGGGAGGTCGAATTTCATCGCCTTTTTTGGACGTTCCCCCAATGTATAAAGGCTTTCCGTCACTGCAAACCTATGCTCCAGATCGACGGTACATTTTTATATGGCAGGTACACGCAGATCTTACTAATTGCAGTTGCCCAGGATGGCAACAGAAAATGTATCCCAGTTGCTTTTGCGATTGTTGAAAAGGAAAATATCCCTTCTTGGGAGTTTTTCCTTTACAACCTTCGCAAGTATGTCCTGCACCGGGTTTTGCGTACACGTGAAGATGGCATCACTATTATTTCAGATAGAGGCGCAGGGATTGGGGAGCAATTCAACGTTTGGGAGATTCATGGAAACCCCCATATATACATCACCAGTATTGTTTGCGACATATAGCAGCAAACTACTATCAGAGGTTCAAGAACGACGATGAACGTATAATGGTTCTCCGTATGGGTATGCAACCATTCCATTTTGTTATTCTACGTCCATCATTTTCATATTATTACCAATTAACTATTGCATGTCTTATTCAACAGGCAACGCACACCGAGTTAATCAAGTTGAAGAGCTGCTGGAGGAGTTGCAATTAAGGAATCCACACGGGTATAACTATCTTATGGATATCCCGAAGGAGAAATGGTTGTGATGTTATGACGTGGGTCGTCGATACGACCATATGACATCAAACTTGGCTGAGGCGATCAATTCATCTCTTAAGGGAATGCGTCATTTACCTATCACGTCCGTTGTCAAAGCAACATATTACCGATTGGCAACCCTTTTCGCAACCCTCGGGAAACAAGCAATGAACTAAATGGCAGGTGGCCACATATTTCATCCAGATCTCGCCGAAAAAATCCAAGCGTCCATTGCGCATGCAAACTCGATGGGTGCGTTGTGCTTCTCTCGTCGGGAACACATGTTTGAGGTCACGCAATTTTCCCAACCGCTGCAAGGAATAACACAATACACCTACGTGGTTAATTTGCGAAAAAAGAACGTGCGATTGCGGGGAGTTCCAGACGTTCAAGTTCTCGTGTTCGCATGCTTTCGCAGCATGTGCATTGGTTCATTTTGATGCAACGACACTCATTGATTCGGTTTACAGGCTCAAAACCATTTTCAAGGTTTACCGAAACGAGTTCCCTCTGATCGGAAATGCACGTGACCGTCGTATAATCAACAACGAACCAAAGATATGCCCAAATCCCTCCCTTTGACGAAAGAAAAAAGGCCAATCAAAATCAACGATGATTCATTGTGCCGAGGATATGGTTCCTCGAGAAAAGACTGGACAACCTAAGTGGTGCAGTAAATGTGGGAACACTGGACATGATATTAGGAAATGCCCTCTTAGGATCGGCCCCCGAATTAACTAGATCAACCATTGTGTACTATTTTCTGCTTTGTGAACTTGTATTATTTGCTAATTTAATAAATCTTATGGGTACTCTTTTCCCCCTACATAGGTTTAGAGGGGGGTTTTAACGAGGCCCTTTAACTTAAAAAAACATGCCTATGGACACATTTTTGCTTCGAAAATGTTACTTTGATAGCATTTTTAACACAATTTTCTCACATTTTCTGACACCGTCTTCCTCTGAACTTTAGCACCACTGTAAAATTAAGCTACGCATCTTTGTCTCCAAACTTAGGAAAAACAAAAAAAAAGATCGAAACACACCGTAAAATGCATTTAAACATGCCTATACAATAATGCATTAAATTTAGGATAATATGAGATATTGTAACACCTGGGTTTGGGGGTCGGGTGAAAATAATATTAAAATAATATTTCGGGTTTCGGTTTCATAATTAAAATGATAAAATAATATTGTTTGGGCTTCGTGTTTTCAAAACAAACCTTTTATGTTGGATCCAATTTTAATTTGAAAACCCAAAGGTCCATGGATTTTGGAATAGTGGGAGATGACTATTCTCATTAATGGCAAAAGTGTAATTAAGTGGTCTTACAAAATAAAACCCATTTTTATTTTAAATGAGCTTATTCATCATCTTCTTCCCCCTTCCTTCCCCAAATCTCACGACAAAAGAACTCTCTCCCCAAGGGTTACTATTCCATCAACTTACTTGCTCATTGTTGGTGATTTTTGAAAGGTAAATACGTTTTTTACTTGTCCTTACCTTCCTCTTTATGTTGGTACCCTTAGTTTTCAATAAAACCAAGTATTTTGTATTTTGGGGTTTTCAAAGATTTTGATAAAAGTTGTAGCTTTATGGATTTTTAACTAAGCTTTTGATTTATTGTTGTTAGATAAGTTGTTTGTAAACCATAAGGTCCAACATATATGAATTTTAAAGGATTTTATGATGATTCTCGGATTTGGGTTTAAGTGGGGTTTTAGGAGGGTTTAAAGGTTAGTTTTGGGGCTGCTATGTGTTGGAAATTGATGGTTGATATTAGTGTGATGGTTAGGAGTTGTTTTGAGAGCTTTTAGGTGTGTTAAAAAGGTTGAAATCAAGGGTTTTGGGCTATGCTTCATGGCTGCTCGGGAATGAAGATTTTGGGGGTTGTTCTTAGCTTGAATCATGTGTTTTGTGCTTGAATTGTGTTCCGGGTTTGCTACTTTGATTTGTGAACTGATTTGAGGTTGTTTTAATTGTGTTGGGTGATTAGAAGCAAGAAATTTAGTTGGTGAAGCTTCGGGAACGAATCCGGAGATTTTGGAGACTTGAGCTTGGTTCTCGGCTCTCATTTGTGTAGCAACGGTGAGCAGAAATGTCGAACTTTGATTTGTTTTCGAAATGGAACTCTTGGGGGGTTTGGGTAGGACCCAGAGGATTCACCTAAACCCGAGTGTAAGTTGCTACTGCTACATTCTTGTTATGTGTTGATGAATGATTATATGTTGTGGTATCATGTGCATCTCGAGTTGTTTTACATCGTTGTTGTTGTGTAGTCATGTAGAAGTCGAGCCTCACGTGATGGTTGTCTTAACTACGATGATGAGTGGTCCCACCGTTAGTGACTAGTAGTAGAGTAAGATGATGAGTGGTCCCATCGAAAAACTACTAGTCGAACGGTGATGTGTGATCTCACTGTGTGTATGTTGGTTGTGCATGTGCAAACCATGTGTAGTCTTGTTGTGATAATTATTTGTGCATCCATTGATTTATTGTCAATTATGAAAAGTGTTTTGAAAACTGCATGCTTGTTGAGTTTTAGAGCTTCACTCACTAAGCTAGTTAGCTTACGGTCTCCTTTGTTTCCAACATGCAGATCGTTAAAGTTTGGGAGGCAGTGGGCAAAGGATGAGCTTTTGGAGTTCTCAAATTAGCTCAAGTATGATTTACGTAATTGTAATAATGTCTAGACGATGTGGGTGTAGACTTGTAGGAATTGGTGTCAATCTCCTTAGTTAATTTTGTGTTTAGATGAGCATGTTGGATTGTTGGATTTATGTTGGCCATGTGTACGCCTTTATATTGTGGACTGTAGATCATAATTACTTGATGCATACTTGCCTTGTGTTTTAAGACTCGTATCCTTCCATGAATGCTACATGTGTGTGTCTAAGGCATGTATGATAATGCTATGTATGAATCCTTGTTACTTTGATGTTTACTTGAATGGCCTTTATATGTATGTTAGAATGTTGATCCTTGAATGTATGGCTCTTACGTGTTTGTTGAGTGCTAAGCATGTCTATATAGGGTGCCTTGCATCTAGAATTGATGTATGTTGATTTATGGAAGTTTTAGTTGTGTTTTTGGACAACATTGTGCCATAAACCAGCTAAAACTAGTCTGCTCTTAGAGGGCGTATCGAAACGGTTAGTCCCGTTTCGATACGCCTCTTGTTTCAGGACAGGCGTTTCGGTACGCCAGAGGGTCGTTTTGATACGTTTTAGCCACTGGAAATCTGAGATTTTGTCGATAAATTGAAGTATCGAAACGGGCCTTGGCGTTTCGAAACGGTCTTCGTATCGTTGACCACGAGAAGTTGACCGCTGGGGGCGTTTCGGAACGGTTGACCACCGTTTCGATACGGTCTCTTCGTGTTGACTTGGGCCTGTTGACTTAGTCAAGGCATTTCGATACACTCCTAGGGTGTTTCGAAAGGGCCTGCAGAATAAACTAAAATGGACTGTTTTTGGAATGATATTGGATTGATCGTCTCGTTTGTTGTTTCCGTTGTTGTCCTTTCACATAAGATTAAATTAATCTAGTTAGACAAGATAATAATAAAAGGAATTTTCTAGGTTGCTAACCGAAGGGGAGCCTTTGCGGGTTTCACTTCGGTTTTCCCCGTGTAGCCTACTCGGACCGGTCAGTCATCCAGACCAGGACGAGGGGTTACAGATATTAGGGAAATTTTAAGAAACTACGAAAAAAGCTACAGTGATTCTCGAAATCGCCTCCTGTAGTAGGCGAGCACCTATATTACACTATTATCTTATTTCGGTTTTGATGGCAGAGCTGACACGACAACTTTTTTTTCAGGCGAGCTTCTTGTTCGGCTTTTTGCAACTAACGATCATGACGAGTCTACATTGTGCATGCATGGGTACACGTTCACACGCGACCAGGGCGTGGCATGCAGCTAGCTCGTGCAACTTTGGTCAAAGAGTTCAATTGATTTTTTAGTTTAATGGCTTAATTGGGTACAAAAAGAAATTAAAGATTTAATTAATTTTTTTTCTCTAAAACTTCAAGTGCTTCTTACTAGGGGTGTTCAAAAATATCCGATCCGACCGATCCGATCCGATTATCCGTTGATCCGATCCGAAAATTCGGATATCCGATCCGATTTTTATTTTCGGATCGGATATCCGATCCGATTATAGATTTTCTGGATCGGATACGGATCATGATATTTCAAGTTTCGGATTATCCGAAAACCCGAAAATCCGAATATCTAATTTTTTAAAAATATTAATCTTTTTATATCTAACAAATTGATGCTTGTTATATTCGAAATTTTAAAAAATCGAATTTTCATAGATGTGAATCTTGTTATATTTAGCAATTTGTTGTTTGTTATATTCGAAATTTCGAAAATTTTTATAAATACGACCTTCAAATTCGAAAAAATAGTTGAATCAAATTATATTTTCGGATAACCGGATATCCGAATATCCGATCCGATTATCCGGTATCCGAAAAATCGGATATCCGGTTTTTTCCGGATCGGATACGGATCACTATATTGCCGATCCAAAAACCCGGATATCCGAAAAAACCGGATCGGATCCGATCCGATATCCGACAATGAACACCCCTACTTCTTACACCCTTAAATCTAAAACAAATTATATTACATTATGGGTATAATTTCAAATTTAGAATCAATTTTTAAAGTCGATTGCGTTTAACTCCTTCAGTGTATTGTTGGTAATATACCAAGAATATAAAATCAAATCTATTTAATCGCTCAAACATAATTCAATTCATTGATGATAATGTACACATTTTTTTATTAATATTATCAAATTCCATGTTTAGAATCGATCTTTAAACTTGATATTAAATATATAGATCAAAATTTAGAATATAGTATATTATGATTAAGGTTGAGCAAAAGAATGATTAATCAAAAATCGATCAGAATTGTAGTGTTTGAAGTATTTATGATTTATATATTTAAAAACTATGGTTATCCGGATTGAATCAAATTTAATTTTATTTATAATAACTTTTCATTGTTTTATAATATAAAAGTAAATACTTTATACTATTGTAAGTATAAATAATTCCACTCTCTTTAAATATAAAATATTTATTTTTACATTATAAAACAATTAAGATTAAGGTTTAACTACTAGGATGGTCACTTATGTTTCCCCCTAGTATAGAGTTGGCCACCGATTTTTAAAAACGACCAGTAAGGTCACTTACGTTTTCGATCTGTAAACTTTTGGCCATTGAGAGATTTGTTGATGTTAAACTTAAACGGGAGACTGATCTGGCATAATAAAAAATGATAAATTACTTAGATAGTCCCTAAACTATTACTTCTCTTCTATTTTAACCACCGAAATAAAATAATTTGTATAATTTCACCTTTAATCCTCCATATTTATAATTTTTTTATTTCTTCTCTCTTCCACCATCTTCTATATTCTTCTCCATTTAATCGAAATAAAAATAATACGAGAATAAGAGAACACTCTAGATCTATCTCTAAGGGTAAAGGAATGAGCATATGAAATGTTATAAGGTAAAGAATTATTCTAAAATAAATTAGAAATAAAAAAAGGAAACACCCTACTACAACAATTAGCCTAATTTACAGTGTTCTTGACCGCTTAAACGACATCTGATTGATGTTCATGTGTCCTTTTATGTCTTTTGAAATAATGTCCGTTATCATTCCACTATATATAACCTGCAATATAAGCATTTCACGTTATGTAAAAATGAGGAAACGAACGAGTAATGGAAGGATTGAAATTTATTTTAAAGTTAAATTCTGAAATGGTATTATATAAACATTTTCAGTTGAGTTTGCTGAAAAATAGAGTTTGAAGTGCAAGATTTTTTTTGTCAGTGTAATTTATGCTTGCATAATATTTGACAGAATGAAACAAAAAAAAGAGAATGATTGACGGAACAACTCATAATATTGCACAACATTATTTTTCCTTCACTTTTCAGAAGGCAACAAAATTTATGTAATATAATATTCGATGTAAAAAGGCACAGTAACATCTAAGCTACAAGATATAACTTCTCTATAAAAATAGGTTACCATTAAACAATTTTTTTCCTATTGAATTTTATGGGTGAAAAAGCTATGAGAAATAAGAGTAGCCGGTGATTTTAAGGGAGAAACAATTAAGTTTACATACATCATGATGAATTTTGTATTTTGTAGTGTTAGTTCAAATTTGGGTTAATTTGTACAATAGAAGTAGAGATAAAAATATTTGTATAAAAAATATTTGTTTAATTGTTTTTAATTCGGTTAGATGGAGGAGTATATAGAAGATGATAGAAGCGAGAAAAAAATAAAAATAAAATTGTAAATACGAAGGATTTTATGTGAAATTATATAAATTGTTTTTTTTCGGTGGTCAAAATAAAATTGGAGTAATAATTTATGGACTATTTATGTAATTTATTCTTTTTTTATTGTGCTAGATCAGCCTCCCGTTTAAGTTAACGGCAACAAATGTCTTTATAACTAAAAATGTACAAATAAAAAATATAAATAATCTTATTGGTGTTTTTTGAAATTCGGTGATTAACTCTATACCGAAAAAAACATAAAAGAATCAAATTTGATTCAATTGTTGATGAAATATCCAAGCTACTGCGAGATGAGGACTTTATGCGCCGTATCTTCGGTTTCCCGCCAAATGAAATCTAAACTGTTTTGCAAAATGATTATGGTAGTTAAGGATTGTTTTTACTTATTTCACTTTGTTTACCAAAAAAAATAGTCAAATAATTTAAAAATAATTTATATGAGTGGTTAATTATTTCCATTTACTTGGAAAATTATTTTTAAAAAATGTTTATAAAAGATATTTTTAAATTTTATCAAATAATATTTAAAAGCGTAAAATAAATTAATATGTCAAAATAAAATATAAAATTTAAAAATCCAAAATTAATATAAACAAATTGAAATATGATATTAACTGAATCGAAAATTGGTAACTTTTAAAAATAAAAATAAAAATAAAAATCAAATCAAACCAGATGGTATACCGAATTATTATACTATTATATAAACAAACATTTTATATGGGGTGATTGTCATCTCCCACCACTTGAAAGTGGGTTTTGCACCTAATGCCATGAACATGTTGAAGGAGTTTCATTTGATGGCTTTGGCCAATTCTGACAGCTGCAAAACACCCATGGTGGTCTGGGGTTTACACCTTTTTGGTGCTTTTTAACTGCTCTTATAACTAACCACGTTTTTTTGAACGAACGCGTGATTTTATAACAGAGAATACAAACTGTTAAAAAATTATATTAGGTTGCAAACTTAGAACATCGATAGTAAATACAAAGAAAATTCATAAACTAAGAAGTTCGAAACTTTTAGAGGTGTGGCTGCCTCTTCCAACACCCCTTTAATCTATCCTTGCACATCTTCAACTATGTAATGTTATTCTTCCATGCTTCAACAGTCTTGGTAGATTGGTTTTGTTTAGGGATTGAAACGAAACATATCGGATTAATATTATTAAATTTACCGTCGTTTTACTATTGACATGTTCTGTCACGCTCTCATCGGACTCCGTCGATAATGTTAAAACTCGAATATCATTATTTGTTCAAAATCCATCGAACCCCAAATTTGGTGAACATATGCCAATGTCTAATTAATGTCATTCCATCCAAGTTCATGAACATGAGATTTATAACACATCTTCCAAATCATTAGATCCGCATAACCTCACAGAAACCAGAATCTAAAACTCTTACAGAACACCAAGAAACATATAAACACAAGGGGATCTATGATCTTGTAATAAATACAGAAACATTGATAGCATATATAACTACATTGTTTCATATCATACAAAACCGAGAGAGTTTCTTTTGTTTCTTCCCGCTATTTCCGGTTAAACAAACATCGGATTTTTCCCCTTTCAAGCCTCTCCAGTAGCTTCTTGGCACCGGGGATATCCATCTCCAAAAGCTTCTTGAGATATCCGATTGCTCCGTACGAGATCATAAGCTTTTTGCATTTCTTACTTGACGAGAGAGATGCTAGGCATGCCACTGCATACTTCTTTGCAGTGTTTTGGGGACTCGGATCGAGCAACTGGACCAGATTCGGCACACTCTTTTCGTTCTTTTTCAGTTCCCTGCAATTCTGAGACACGGTTACTAAGCTCGAAAGGGCTTGAGCAGATGCCTCTCGACAACTGTTCGATTTAGCCTCGAGCATCCTAATAAGAAGAGCAATGCAACCGGCTGCGCCCACGAGCTTTTTCGTTTCATTCGTTATGCAAACTTGACAGATGACCGAAGCTGCAGCTTGTTGTGCACCCGGTGGTCCAGATTTAAGCACATGAACTAATCGAGGGAGGAAGCCAAGTGACATAAGAACTTCTATGGATACCGAGCCAACCAAATTCCTCAAGGCTCGAACTGCGGATTCTTGGGGCAAAGGACTATCGAGGTATACCAACAAACTTCGAATTCCACCTTCTGAGACGACGGACCGTCTCAGATTCTCATTGCTGGCAGTGAGGTTCTGCAAGCATTCTGCAGCATATTCTTTGGAACCAAACAGAATTCCACAATCAAGGAGATTTATCATTACCTTTATTATACCTTCCTCCGCAAGCAATTGTCGAACCTCGGGGACGGCTGATATGTTTTTCAATGTACTAGCAGCTGCAGCTTGTGAAACCGAGCCTCCAGTCCGGCAGGTTTCGATTAGTGGTCGAATCCCACCATGTCCAACGATTGCTCGGGCTGTTTCGGTCACCATTGATAATCTCTGCAGTGAAATTATGGCCTTCTCTTTACCAACTGTGCTACCAGATTCAACAAGCCTTATGAGAGGTGGCAAAACACCTTCCGAAACAAGCCAGCTCTCGCAACTCCCGGATTCTGCAAGCGAGCAGATTACGGTCACGGTCTTTTCCCGGATACGAGGAGAAGTTGCGGTTAACAACTCAACTAAAGCAGCAATATTACTCCGTCCCATAACAGACAATACACCCTTTTCATCCTCCTTCATGATCTCAACAAGGCTGTCAAGAGCTTTGTGCTTTGCTTCCAAGTGCCCTATCTGAAGACGAGCAAGCAATTCCTTTAGATGGCTGTGCATTGCGATCTCCGATTCCGATGAGGAAGAACCGACGAAAGATACAGGCAAAGTAGCTTCACCGAGTACACCGGTCTTGATCAAAAGTCCACAATCCCTTAAATTCAGATCCAATTTCCCTGATAATGCATCCAGATCACTCTGCATCTTAAGCTTCCCTTCATACTTCTCCTTCAAACATAAACCCGCCAATTCGATCACTTCCTCCAACGTCCTACACACTGCCTGCAATTGCTCCTTACAAAGAGCATTCTTCAAGAAGAAAGGATGGCTCGACAAGTCCGATAACCGTGAAGGGACCTGCTCCAGTTTGGAAATTATCATCTTCCACTTACCAGGGAACCCTTTCACCTCCCTTGCCTTATCAAGTGCCATGGGAACAAGCTCTTGAGCACTCAACAACCACTCCTCGGCCGATTTACCATCGGCCGAAACCCCATTTCCGGTACCTTCTCCCATGATTCAGATATGTATTTGGATCAAATTGATCATTAGAGCTGTATCAATGAGCCAGCTGAGAAAAAAAAGAGAATTAATATGGAAGAAATGATATTTTTGATAGAAAAAGCAGTGGAGCAGTTGCAATCATCAAACACTGAAATTATTAAATTAATCAAATACCATTAAACAAAAACAAAAAGGTCCAGAACCAGAGTTTCTAGAGAATCTTGTCCTAACCACCACACAAAAGCTTGTTCATTGAAAATTGAAGTACCAAAAGATGCCCACACAAAGTCCTTTGCTTTATCAAGTGATCATTGAATGCCAACTAAAACATTTATGATCTTTTAAACAAAACATGTAATCATATGGAAGTGAAAGAAGTTACTTTCTAACTGCTAAAAATTGCAGCCTAATCAATCAAGCAGCAGTCAATGAAAGTGCCCATAATACCCTTTTGTAAGTAGGTGGGAAAATAAGGATAAAAATCTGAACTTTTTAACCATGGGAAATCCTTGTCTTGCCTTGTGATCTAAAGACAAAGGCCAAGAATTTTCCTGGAAATGAAAGCAAAAAACAGATAAATAATGAGCCAGAGAAGAGACTTCACTTTGAAGAGAAGATAGGCCATAGCCATAGCCATAGGAGTCACTATCCAAAGCTGTGTATTTAAATTCTCCAAGGTGGAACAAACCCCACTAGCAATATATTTATTTTCCAAGAAAATTCAAAGCAATAAGGAAATTACCTCAGATTGCTTTCACCTGCCTTGAAATTCACAGAACTCTCAAGTTTCTACCATTTACTGTGACCTTAACAGTCCCCAATATTCTCTGTTTGAGGATCATGAGAAAGAACAGTAAGAAGAAATTCAAGTTCAGATATATGAGAACAAAAGATGAAAGAAAGAGAAAAAAAAAAAAGATGGAAAAAAGGAGAAAAGAGCAAACATAAAAGTAAAAAAAAGAAAAACCATTCTTTTTCCTTACAAGAACCAAAGGACCAACCTTTACGACTCAGGTACTCTAAAGCTTGTCCCTTTTTTTTTCTTCAAGCAACCCACTGTAGCTTAATCTTCAAACTTTTCTTTCCCTTTCTCTCTTGAGTCCCAAACCCAGAAAAATATTGCTTCAAAGAATCAGCAACACGCCATAGCTTTCGAAAATTTGAAACCCATTGAAGTATTCGAGGGTTGGACTCGATTCCAAATAGATTCAAAAATCAAACCAGCTCCCGGTGTGTCTTTATAATAATAATAATAATAATGTGTGATAAAAGGTGCAGTGTCAGAGTTTTTTCAGATTCTGGGCAACTTTTGGCAGTTGCCAGTGAGGTTTCGATTGCCTAAAGAAAGAATGACCGGTGTGTTTTATTCATTTCGGACAGGAGGGTTTAAATGTCGAGCAGCTTTGAGGAGTGCTACGGTTTTGATTTCGCTTTAGGACAGATCCGACCGTTTTGGATTGATTGCAGTTTTTACAAATTGTTTTCCTCTTTTAGAACTTTTTTGCCTGCAGGTTTCGTTCCACTTGTCTTGTTGGTATTGGTTTAAGTTAGCTTTGATACGTTTCATTAATACACACAAGTCAACTATTATTATTTATACTACATTTTACTGTTGATAAAATTAATCTATTTGTCAACCCAACAAATGTCTCGTTAAACGTTAAACAAGCGGATTATGTTTATAATATAAGACACGAGTTGAAATCGCTTTGCCTACGAGATATATGTACATTGTTAAAGGGTTAAGAATATGTATGATCATATACTACTTTGTAATCACATTTAGACATTAAAAAATAATACTCAGCATTAGGGTGTACAAACTCGACTCAAAAAATTGAATTATTCTACTCAATTTATTTTGACTCGACTCAGTAATTTCATAAACTCGAGGCGAAAAAATTTCAAGTAAAGTTTGATTTATAAAATAGAAATTCGAATAACTCAAATTTTTAATAGTAATTAGTGGATCAATTTTTAAGTTCGAGTTGATTCTCTCAATTCCGCCGCATGAAAAAAGATAAAGAAATATATATGTATTGTGCATGGTTAGAAAACATGTTTTAAAAAATGGTTGTAGTAAAATGACGAGTGTTTTATTTTGTTATTGTTTTACCGATAATTACTCCCTGTAAAATCTTTAATATTGCTGATTTGAATTGTTTTTATTCGTTTCTGCGCAGGACTTCAAATTCTAAAAAACTGCATTGAAAGAACATGTTTTACAATTTTTTTATTTTCTGAAATCATGGCTAGAAATATGGGCATAACTTAGAGCATGACGAGGTTCGACGTGACAGATTCTGATAGAAAACTTCAAATTCTAGAAAGACGGACGAACGAGATTTACTTAGGATTTAAGATTAAATTTCAATTTAAATATTTGAAAATTATCGCTTTTATATTTGAGAATTATATTTTATTATTTAGAATTTTATTTGAATATTTTTAGAGTTATCTTAAACAATTTATTTTAAATATTTTTTTTATTTTTAATATTTTCTCAGGCAATTTTGGGTGAAAAACCCCTTTTTAATTAATATTGGGGAAAATGGCTCCCAAAAACTATTATTTGGCAAAATGACCCCCAAACTTGCTAGGTCGGCAGACATCGCGTTGTGTAGGACACGAGGTACGACATCGCGTTCTGCACAACGCGATTTTAGTCGATGTGGCATTCCTGTCCGTGTTAACGGTTTCACAGTACCTCGCGTTCTGCAGAACGCGAGGTCCCCGAGAAATTGAAAAGGCGGCTGAAATATATCGCACTGACCTCGCGTTCTGTAGGACGCGAGGTCTGTGCATTTCCAGCCTGAACAACAAGGAAAAACATGCGTGGGTAGGCCTGTTCGAACCCAATTTCGAGCGTGTAAATGATATATTTTTAGCGATCATCGAGTTTGGGGTTGTAGTACTAAAAATTGTCTATCGTATGATACCAACGTGGTTAATTTCCGTCAATTATACAATAATTTAAAATGGCTTCGAAAACCCTATGCCATCATTTTTTTTTATTGAAGTTGCATTTCAACTAATGTCGATTTTCGGTTTTTTAATCCCATTAAATTTATTAAAAACAAAAATTAAATAAACATTATTAAGTTTAATTATAATATGCAAACAAAATTATAATTCGTAAACAAAATTATAATACGACATTATAAAATTTAAAAGTGTTTTACATAAATATTAAAAACATAAGTAGAAAACAGAAAAAAAAAACTAAAAATGCCTATGTCCACTCGTTCCGCAGTCGGGTGGATGACGCTCACGATCCGGATACCTCCTCCGTCCATCGTGTGGTGGTCCCTGGTCCCTATCATCCTGACCATCGTGCGCGATCTGCGGATCTGTGCTGGGCCGAGGCGGGGAGTAAAACAAACTACCTATCGACTTACTCTCCACCATCGGAAACCCATACTGAGGTGGATAATCGATAAGCATAAGGTCAGTCGTGGGCGTATGGGGACGATAGGCATCAGTGGAGCCGTACTGGGGTGGAGGCATCGTCTGCTGGAAAGTCGATGGACCGCTATGCAATGGTGGGGCAGAAGATGATGCCCCTGGAGTGTCATATCGTGGTCTCGGATCGCGCTGGGTCGACTGCCTCTGGGTCTGCCTCTGGCTCTGGGACTGGCTCTGGGTCTGGATCGCTCGCCAGCTCTCGCGTGGGCGGTTTTGGGGTTGCTGGGGAAGCCCTGCTTCGCGCTCGGCCAGAGTAAGGATATGTGGCATCCCATTGTTGCTATACCACTGGTCATAATTGAAAGTGACCGAAGGACCCCCTACCATAATTGGTTGGAGAAACTCTGTGCGTCTGAGAAATCGTTGAGCCCAAAGCGCTATCCAGATAGCGTGGTGCTCGGCCCAGTCAACCTCCGTCTTCCCCTGACGCGTAAGATTGTGGAAGGAGTCCATATTTTGCGGAGGGGGTGGAACATTTTGGACGTACCCGAACTGTCGGAGTACCATATCCGTAGAATGCCACACGCAAATTTCGTAGTTCAGCAGCGGCACGACGAAAATCCAGAGGTCTCGCTCTTGCACAATATCTGCTGGAGTAATGTTGCGAATCTCCTCTGAATCGTAGGGCCTCCACACGAACTAAAAAGAATGAAAAAGTTTGTAACGGTTATATGAAATATTATTGGAAAATAGTATGGAAAAAACCAAAATAATCGTTGAATTACCTGGTCCTCCATCAAGGCATCGAATCTATATCTGTATTCTTTCTGGGAGTCCGGCAGGCCAGTGTGGGGTAGTGTGGTGGTCCACCTTTAAATAATGAAAAAGATCGTTAAATAAAATAATTTAATAAAAAAATATATAGTAGATTATGTAGTACCTCCGTAGAAGCGGAAATGACATAGGACTGGGAACCCTAAGCTGTGGTGCCAAAGTAGGGATCCGAAGCCAAACCTAAGCCTGCAGGAATAAACATCATCCTCCCATCGATGCTTTGGAGGCGTCAACGTTTCTGCAGAGGTCTCTGATAAGAAACGCCAAGACAGCTGACCCCCAAGATTTTAGTCCAGACTCATCTAAATTTGTCAGATGACGAAGCCACATAACGTGCACTTTTGTGCAAGTTTTGTCGGGCATTAATATCCCGCCAATAATGCGCAAGATGTGGGCTCGCGCACACCGCTGTGAAAATATAAATTAATAAAGACATCCTAATTAAAAAAATTGTAAGTTCATCCTAAATATAGATTAAATATAGATTTAATAAATGCATCCAAAGAAATTAGTAACTTAATCCTAATTTGTAAATAAATATTTGTAATTTATCCTAAATATTTAATGTAGGCAACCTAAATATTTAATAAAGTATCCTAAATATTTACTGAATTCATCCTAAATATTTATCCTAAATATTTATAATTCATCCTAAATATTTATTAAAAAGATCCTAAATATTGTCTGAATTCATCCTAAAATATTCATAAAGCAGCCTAATGTGCAAATAAATAATTTTAATAAAAGCATACTAAATATAATAAAAAAATACTTGATGTGCAACTTCATCCGCATCGGGGGGAGGGGTTCCAAAGTTGTCCTCCAAGTACGATAGAGAAATTTTCCCTCCGTCCCACACTCCATCAGGGGGCAGCACACCCATTTGTTCAGCAAATAGGATTGGCCAATGTGCCATCGCTATACCAGTAATAACGCTGCCATTTGTAGGCAACCCCATAATGTAGGCAACATCCTCCAACGTAATTGTTGCCTCGCCAAATGAAAGATGAAACGTGTGCGTCTCGGGTCTCCATCGTTCTATCAGCGCGCTGATCAACGACGGTCTAACCTTCACCCCCTATATAGCGAGCTATGTGCCCAAAACCAGCCTGCTCAATCAAACGCATAACAACAGGAACGGGTGCGACGGTGATACGGTTAAGGTAACATTGTAAGTTACGTTCGTATCCCTGAAAAAAAAATAGTTAGTAAAAATAAAAGAATATAATTTAATTAAAAAATTTAGACAATAAAAGGAAAAAAATAATACCTCTTCATTGTTTCGCCAATATTCACTGCAGTGACTCGCTTGGTTGCGTATCAAGGGCTCCATGTGATCGAACGATATATAACAGTTGCTGACAATTTTTTGTAAAATTTCTATAGAACTCGCGTTCTGTGGAGGTTTTTAGAAAAAAACCTCCAATTTATAGAAGACCTCCCGTCGTTTGGGATGCGAGGTTAAAGTGACCTCGCGTTCTATAGAACGCGATATTCATGGACCTCGCGTCCTATAGAACGCGAGGTTCATTGAAAAGGCGCGTCAATGAACAGACGCGTGAACTGAACGGTCAGAAAGGACCTCGCGTCCTATAGAACGCGAGGTTCTAAAGAAATCGCGTTCTACAGGACGCGAGGTCGTGGGGTTTTTTAAATTAGAGTTTTTAAAGCGGGAAACTCATTTAATATTTAATATTACAATTTTTATTTATAATAATAACAATAAAAATAAAAATAATAATTATAATTAAAATAATAATAATATTATTAATAATAACAACAATAATAATAAATGATACTAACAATAAAAATTATTAGTATGATAGTAATAATAATAACAATAATAATAAGAACAATAATAATAATAACAATAATGAATCATACTAAATACGCGTTATGTTTTCAGTAGTAACTAAAAATAACGACATAGCGCAATATTTTGGAAGTTAAATTAAAACAAAACTTCCAAAATACGCGCTATGTTGCCATTAGTAGCTGCAAGAGAAAACTGCGTACGTGAATACAGAAAAAAAATTATGTGGGTGCTCCTTGCCTCTCCAAGAGTTTGCTATTTATAGAGGGAGGTGAATATGATGACGTGGCAACCTCGCGTTCTGTAGGACGCGAGGTCACTCTTACCTTGCGTTGTACAGAACGCGAGGTCTATGAGATGTTTGTATATATATATATATATGCACGAAGATGAATTTTTGTAAGCAGTTAAGTTTAGTTTAGGTTAGTTGAATATGAGTTCGTGTAATGCTGCGTTTTTTTCCGTTGCAATTTTTATGTCCGAAATATTGTTCATTTATGATAGTTGGAGTTCACTTAAAGATTTGTGTTCCGCGGGGGTACATACCTTAATATTTACCGACATATCGCAATATTTTGGAGGTTGTATGCTGCAGTAGTGGCTTCAATGGCAGCTTCTGTAGCCGCCGTCGAGAGGATCCCCAACTACAGTTTTGAAAAGAAAGGACTTTTAGGAAGCGGGGGCGGATTCAGATCGACATTCTGCCGTGGTAGCCAACATTTTCACATGCGGCGGGTGCCGATTACATTTGTTAATGTGGATCAAAGCTGCTACCATTTCAGAAGAAATCTGGATTTCGCTCTCTGCTTCTTTCAGTCGGGACCTCCGATCAAATTTGCCCGCCGGAGCTGCTGAATATATTGTTTCAAATTATATAGATAATTTATGTAGTTGTCTCAATTTACTTATTAAAGAATACATGTTGAAAGTTTTGTTAAATGAAATGCGACTTAAATTTACTTATGTGGTGTTTTTCCTTTCCTATAAATACCCACGAATTCCACCATCATTTACTCATTCCAAATTCTCTCTAAACACCCAATCCTTGCTCACCTTATGGCAAAATTTAAGGCAACATTTTATTTTCTTGATACTTATTTTGAGTCAACAATCACCGGCAAAATGTCACTGAAAGATTTAATACAGTTGACAACAATCGAGGTTAGTAAACACACCGACAAACAAATTTCTTCCATGGAATGTCGAATCCCGACACCGTCAGCTAATGAAACGCACTACGTTATGAAGCTTACGAACGAAACAAACGTTCGTAACATGTATGACCGGCTCAATTCCGTCGGAGCTAGAGACGTCGATTTCAATGTTAAGTTTGTCAACCCCGGCGAAGGTAGTACATCTGCACCCGTAGAACCTGCTCCGAACACTGAACACGCACCGTCTTCACCGAATGTTGATGCGGCTGTGGAGGAGCTGCAACTTTTTATGTACAGGCGTAGACAAAAAAAACAACAGATGAACGAAGAACTAAACCTAAGTTCAGACGTGTCCACTGACTACGATGATTCGGATTAACCATTAACTTATGAAATTATCTTCCAATTATGTTATATGACGTCTTATTTCATCTTTTATTAATGTTAAACGGACTTCAAGTTATGTAAAACTACTAGTACTCAATTACATTATGGGCACCAGTAGTAGTAGTAGTATTCAATTACCAGACTACAGTTGTCTCAAATTCTCGAACATGTTCTCAATTACACAAACAAACAAATAGTAAATAGTACGGTTATTGTAACTTCTGACGGAATATCTGAAACAAAGCAATTAAAGTGACCTCGCGTTCTATAGAACGCGATGTTCTAAAGATATCGCGTTGTATAGAACGGGAGGTACTAATATCGCGTTCTACAGAACGCGAGGTACTGGTTAACCCTGCCTCCCATCAAATCTATCCCTTACTTGTCGAAAGTTAGGGGACTGCCTCCCAGGCACACGTCATTCCTGACTTGTTCATCATTTACCTGCTTATCGGTTTTAGGTAATGGACAAGCAAAGTTACCTCTCTGAACCACTATTTGCCTTACACAACCAGATTCTCCTGGATTGCAAGGGCCAATAATTTTGCCTATATATGAAGAAGAACCATAAAACGAAAATATAAGTTTCAATTGGCAATTAATTCCTAGAATTTTCTAAGTATCAAAATTTCAAAAGTCTTTCATAAAATATTCAAATGGCCGGACGAGGCGTTACTACGCAAATTTACTACGATGGGTAGATATTCGAGGGTACCGAACTCGGCGTCCTTTTTCACTACGAAGATCCGGTAACGATAAAGCTTCCGAGGAGATTATCGTTCAAGAAGTTGGTCAAGGAACTGGAGGCAAAAGTTCCTCATTTCGATAATCATCGTTTTTCCGACGTGAAGTATCGGGTGCCAATATCTATAGACCCTTTAGAGTACTCTGTATGCCAAATTGCGGAAAATGCTGATGTGCAAATGATGATGGAAGCCCACTTCGAGTATTCAATTGGGGGGCCCCTCGAGCTGTATGTATCGTTCTCCGAGTCTAATCCAGTTGTCGAAATACCAAGCTGGGGCCGAACGAATTTCGACTTCGATTCGAATGCCAACGTTGATAGCCCGACCGCAGGTCTACGACGTGATTTTGGCCTACTCTGTCGAGACAACGAAGTTGGTGCATCGTCATCTGCTCCTCCAAGGCAGTCCTGTGCAGCTAGTATCGGGTTCGACCTGAACTAACCCCCAAACGATGAATTCGATGCACCAACAAATGCATCGTATAGTCCATACAATCCATACAATCCATACAATCCTTATAGTTTTAGGGGGAGGGAACGTCGGCTCCTTACGTTACGCACGACCATGAAGCATCATATGGCCGGCACTCAATGTATGTCCCTGGCACCGACTACGGTCAACCATCTATGAGGAGACATTCTTCTTTCGGGGGTGAGGGAACGTCGTCTTCTTATGCTATGCACGACCATGATTCATCATATGGACGACACTCAACGTATATCCCTAGCACGGAGTACGTTCAACCATCTATGGGAATACATTCTTCTTATGGTGATCTTGATTTTGGTCTTGGAAATGAGGTTCCTGAGCGATCTCGTGAGAGGTCTCCCGCTCATCGACCCCAATCCTCGCCTCGAAGGGTAGTGATTCCAGAAGCTCTACTATTCCAGCTCCCGGAGGATGCTTCTGACGAAGAACCGATTAGAGAACCCGGGCCAGACGAAGACGAGCTGGGGCCATTCTATCCCGAACCAGAAGACTTGACAGAGTTACCAGAAGACCCAGAAGACACTGCCGTTCCACCACCAGATTTGGACGAAGAACCGACTGCCACCAACTTTCCTGTAGACGCAAGACCAATTTCTATATTCCAGCCACCATCCCACTTCACAACGGTTGATATGAATGCAATGGACGTCCCTGATTTTCTCCATGACGACACAATAGATGGCCGAGTCCACCGTTCTGATGGTGAACTAAGAATTGGTATGGCGTTCGCGAACAAGGAAATTGCAGTGGCGGTAGTTAAGTAGTACAACCTTCGTCATAATGTTGAGACGACAGTGAAGAAAACCCAAGCCAAATACTACAAGGCTCACTGCGTCCAAAAGGATCAAGGTTGTAAATGGAAAATCCGTATATCAGAGTTGAAGAGGGCAGGCAACCGTTGGAAAATAACAAAACTTGAGGGGCCCCATACATGCACCGTTGCTAGCCTCAACCAGGATCACAAGAACCTGGATGCAAAGTACCTCGCGGACATCTTTTCCACATTGGTGAAAACAAATCCCACTGTGTCGGTCCCCACATGTCAGGCTGCAGCTCTAGCTGTCACCGGCTTCCGTCCAGGTTATTCGAAAGCATGGTATGCAAGGAAAAAGGCCAAAGAGGAATTGTATGGCCGATGAGAGGAATCTTACATAGAGTTGCGCCCGTGGCTTAATCTCCTGCAGAAACACATCCCCAGAATGGTTGTCAAACTTGATACGGTTTTGGCATACGAAAATGATCGTGTCGTCCAAGGTGTTTATCAATTCCACCGGTTATTTTGGACTTTCCCCTAGTGCATCAACGCATTCAAGCACTGCAAACCGATGGTCCAAATCGACGGCACATGGTTGTACGGAAAATATACACAGATCCTACTTCTAGCTATAGCACATGACGGCAATCGCAAATGCGTTCCTGATGCATTCGCAATCGTCCCGAAGGAGGATTTGGAGTCTTGGACGTTCTTCCTTAAGAACCTACGAAAATATGTCCTTGATCCTGTAATACGAAGAAGAAGGGATGAAGGGGTGTGTGTTATTTCTGACAGAGGCACAGCGCTGCTGTGGGCGATACAAAATTTGGGTGATTATTGGAAGCCTCCATACATTCACCACCGTTTTTGCTTGCGGCACATAGCCGCAAACTACCTGCTGAAATACAAGAATCGTGATGAACGTCAAATGGTGCTCGATATGGGTACGTCATTTATGTCATTTTCATTTACTATATTACTTGTTACTCGCTTCAATTTACGACCTTTTTTCATGTGTTTTTCGCCCATAACTATTCAACTGTCATCCCGTAGGTAACTCGCACTACAAACAAGAGGTGGTTAAACTGCTCGAGGAACTGAGAGCGAGAAACAAAAATGGCGCAGAATACCTTGAAAAAATCCCAAAGGAAAAATGGCTTCGATCGTATGACGAGGGTAAACGTTTTGGTCACATGACAACGAACTTGGCTGAGGCAGTGAACTCATCACTGAAGGGAGTTCGGCAGTTGCCTATCACTTCCATTGTCAAAGCGACCTATTATCGTTTAGCTACCCTTTTTGCAACCTTGGGCAGGCAAGCAACTGAGTACATGGCAGGTGGACACAAAGTCCATCCAGATTTCCGCACAAGACTTCATATTCAATTGAGCCAATCAAGACAAATGCAAGCAACTCTCTTCTCGCGAGAAGGACACTTGTTTCGTGTTGCGGAATTTTCCAGGCGGTTGGAAGGCATTCAACACAACGCTTACGTGGTAGATCTGAGGGAAAGAACCTGCGAGTGCGGAATATTCCAAACTTTCAAATACCCGTGCGCACACGCCATTGCTGCTTGCACTAACCAACGAATAGAATACATGCATATGGTTGATGCAGTATACTTACTCAAAACGGTGCTTAAAGTTTACGAAAAAGAGTTTCCTCCAATCGGAAATGAGGTTGATCCAAATGCTGTGGACACTGAACCGATCATACGCCCAGATCCAGCACTACTACGAGCCAAATGACGTCCACCTTCTACAAGAATATATTGTGTCGAGGATTTGGTCGAACATCGAGAGAAAACCGGACAAAAGAAGCATTGTTCTATATGACGAAATCCTGGGCACACAGCTCCTAAGTGTCCTAATCGCTCAGCCCCTCGTATTAATTAATTATTTTTAATTTGTATATGTGAGTTCGCTCATGACAATCTAATCAATAAAGTCAGTCCACTTCGATTTATACAATCTGTCATCTTATATTTTCAATCATTCAAAAAAATATGTTATGATAGTGTTTTCGAACAACTTTAAATCAGCGTACAATGGACGAAAATTGACCGTGTCAGTGTCATACGATAGATAATTTCCAGTACTACAACCCCAAACTCGATGTTACCTAAAAATTAAAAATTTATACGTATGAAATTCTGCTCGAACATGCCTATCGAAATTTGTTGAAATACAACTTCATTCAAAAAAGTATGCTAGCATAGGGTTTTCGAATCCATTTTAAACCATTGTAGAATGGACGGAAATTAACCATGTTGGTATCATACAATAGACAATTTTCAGTACTACGACCCCAAACTCGATGATCGCTAAAAATATACCATTTACACGCTCAAAATTGGGTTCGAACATGCCTACTTATGCTTGTTTTTCCTTGTGGTTCAGGAAATGCACAGACCTCGCGTCCTACAGAACGCGAGGTCAGTGCGATATATTCCAGCCGCCTTTTTAATTTCTCGGGGACCTCGCGTTCTGCAGAACGCGAGGTACTGTGAAACCGTTAACACGGACAGCAATGCCACGTCGACTAAAATCATGTTCTGTAGACCGCAATGTCGTACCTCGCGTCCTACACAACGCGAGGTCTGCCGACCTGGCAAGTTTGGGGGTCATTTTGCCAAATAATAGCTTTTGGGAGCCATTTTTCCCAATATTAATTAAAAAGGGTTTTTCACCCAAAATTGCCGTTTTCTCAAGCTATGAATACTCCTTTAGGGTGAATCTTGAAAGATGTACTTAGCTTTTATTTGTTCGAGTTTTACTTTTATAAAAGTTTATTTCTCAGCTTCATTTTCTTTTAATTTTTTATTTTACTTTTTTCAAAATATGCTAAGTATGATCTCTATCATGCTTAGCTAATAGTCTAATTAGTTGAATGTTTAAAGCAGTGTCTCAATTTTGATTGTGAGAATTGAAAAACACTTAATTTGTTCAGATATTTTTCTCAATTTTTTTACAAATTTGAATTGGCAATCAGCCTTTCCTTTAAAAAAATTTACACTTTCAAATTCAAAAAGGGTCAGTTGGTTTGATTGTTGTTCTAATTTAAAGTTGGGAGGAAGGATCAGCTTGTAGCATATCCGACTTCTTATGAACACACTTAGCGACGAATTCATTAAGAGAAATTGAGATCGAGTTCGATTCTCATTGAGACAATATAACCCGAGTCGAATTTTTCTAAAGCTTAAATTGTATTGGTGCTAGCGACGGTAGTCGTGGTTAATACAAATAAGGACTTAATTCTAAAGATTGGCTTTGAATTATTGGCTTACCGAAGAGAAAAGTAAGTTACAAGGGTTGAGCTTTGTAGACTGTAATTGACATGTATCTGGAGTAAAACCTTCTTCGATGATCAGTTAGAATTGAGGCAAAGTAAAATTTGAGATTGCTCTATTTTATTGATTTTCTCAAAATTCATTTTTATTAATTTTCTAAATTTGTTTTCAAGTTCACTTTATTTAATTCTCTTAATCAAAACCCCTTATTTCTCTTTATTTTTCAACAAAGCCAGAATCAAAATCTCTCCACATTAGAAGTTTTCTAGTCCATGTGGATCGGCCTTCTTCTCTTTACTACACTTAATAATTATTTATTCTGAGATTAAGGATTATTTATTTGACAATCACGACGCTTGTCAAAAATCGTTTAAATTTGAACTAATTAGTATCATAACATTATAAATGTTTACAATTAAATTTGAACAGAAACTTGAAACAATTCAACTCGACTTAACTCCAATTTCATAACTCGATTTGACGCGAAAAGATTTTAAAATTTTTGAATGACTCGATCGAATATCCACCTCACCCCCACTCATCATAATAAAATAGAAATGAACATGGACGGAAGGTAATGGGGCAGAGGCGGATGATAATGGGGCCAGCGGCCCTAAAATTTTGAAATTCTATTATTTAGTCTTTAATATTTTGAAAATTTTTAATTTGGCTCATTCAAAAATTTAAAATATTTTTATTATATTTCATTTTTATGAATATTTTTAATTAAGTACCCTCCTTAATATTCTCAAAAAAATCTCTTAAAGTATTATTTTTTGAAAATTTTAGTCGACTCTAAATTTTTAAAAAGAAAATTAAATTAAACCCATTAAAATATTTAAAAATTTTAATTTAAACGTTCAAATATTTTAAAATTTTTAAGTAGGCCACCTCAAACTTCGACCCCAAAATCCACCCCTGTAATGGGGATTATGGGTCATAGTCTCTCAAAATTTTGGGAAATTAGAATTTGATCTTCATAATTTTAAAAAAATTTAATTTAGTCCTCAAATTTTTTTAAAAATTAACATTAAACTTTAAAAATTTTAATACTTTTATTAAATCTCTTAAAATTATTATTTTTTTGTTAAATCCTCAAAACTTGTAAAATTTTAATTTAAATCTCTAAATTTTTTAAAAATTTAAATTATCCTTAAATTTTTACTTTAAGTTCTTCTAAGTTCGAACATCGAAAATGTATACATGTAGAGCTTGCCTAGGATGCGTAGTGTCGGCGTCGCCATGATGGGACGCTGTCGTTTGTTTGCTACCTTTCAACTATTTTACCTTTTGGGTTTTTCTACACACCAACCTCCACAAAACCAAACAAAAAAAGAATCTGGTCTCTTGTTTTATCAAGAGCAAGACAATATTCAAAGACTGCCATAATTTGACCAAAGGACTTGTTTTAGGAGAAATTTGGAGAATAATCCAAATGAAAGTAAATATTTGGAATGTAAGAGATGTTGAAGAATATTTTGAGATATATGTCACTTTTTACAGTATATGAGGACTTCGTCATGTACAGGTGGCGAGGTTTAATTTTTTAATATTTTTTTCTCAAACCTTGCTATGTGCAGGTGGCTAGGTCCCGTGTGCCGTAAAAAATGGTCTATATCCTCAATCATTTTCCAACATCTCATATATTTTAAATATTAACTTTCATTTGGCCTAAAAATCTCACGGAGCCCTTGCTTTAAGTAAATATATGTTAGCTTTGTGTTAGTATTTGTAAGAAAATAGAATAGGTTGTAAGTTAAGTAGGAGAGAGACCTAAATTAGTGTAGTTATGAATTGAAATGAAAGCACACCAACTATATATATGTTGAACCAACCAAATCTCATGAATCAATTCTAGAAAGCGATGCCTACAAAAGCTTGCTTTGAATCATTTCTAGAAAGCGATGCCCGGTGGTTTATTGTTTCAGTTTAGTACATTTCCCACATTAGAAATTAACCTACCGGTTAAATTTGTATACGAACAAGAATAGAATTTGTCTGTATCTTTTTTATGTCTTTTTATATGTCTCACCAATGATTAATTTACTGCTTAATATTGAGTTAATGTTTATTGTAATATCTGAGTAGATATTTTAACTCCTCGAGACCGAGAAAAGTAACAGGTTGGTTTGGGTGCATTTTAGCAGATTAACTTGTTTTTTTTTTCTTCAATATTAGAACCCAGCATCTCCTCGTTTTATCCCTATTTTTTTATTGTAATATGTAAAGTTTGGCATTCATGCTAAGTAGTTTTTATCCTGCAAATTTCTTGTGATCATTTATTATCATACATCACGAATGGTACAGAACCCACACCAAAACAGGACCACTCAACTCAACTGCTTCAACTCTTAGGTACCCAGGCAACCAAAACCAGATTGTTTTTTATTGCTTTTCAAACCAACTTTTGGAGCCAAAAACTTGTTTTAGACAAAAAAACAATAAAAACATATAACTTTGCAGGCCAAAAATAATTTTTAATTTGCTTTGAAAAGTACTTTTTAAAATTGAAATTTCTAGCTTTTTAACTTTTTTTAAAAAACACTTTTAAGTAAATTTATTAATATATTCTCGTTTATATCACCAATTCTTTTATATTTTCAAAAGGAATGTCTAAAATATACATTTTATCTACTTAAAAATACTTTTTGACAGTAATACTAAACAATCTAAATACTTTTCAAAATTACTTTTCACTGCATATTCCAAAAGCAAGGCCAAAAGTGTTTTTCTGAGATGAAGCTGGATTTCTCTTGGCATCCTAAAGTCATGCCCTATCATTTATGTTCAATCTCACGTTTTCTTGTATATTGTATCAGCGAAATATCAACCGAGCTAAATTCAATCAACTACAATGACATGAATATCTATGTATTGGGTTTTGCCTTTTGAACTAGCTAGATAGGTGCTTTGAGTAACTTATCTTCAATATAAGCTTTTAATGTTCAGAAAGTTATGATTCATACATATGCACTTCATTGTTGTCTCTATTGTAGGTGGACCCTCTAAAAGTTGGAGGAACCACCATAGAAGAAGTCAAGAGGAAACCTTGAAACCTCTTTTTCCTTGAACCATAATGCTGATCAACAGCACTTATTCTTGGACTAATCTTGGGGCTATCGATCCACCCCGTCGCTCGGTCATTAAAACTCATTTCCCCTATATCTGATCCATCTGAATCGAACCCATGTTATCGAGACCACTCCATTCATTGCTGCAAGATGAAACACTGGACCTGTCCAAGTTAAAGGATGGGGGCAGCTCATCCACCATGTGGGGCACACTGATGCTTGGTTGCACCACTTTTTCAGTATTCTTCATATCAACTGGGTTCTGGTGTTGGTAGCTCCTAAAGTGAAGTGGTCACTCTGCATGAGTCCTTGATTTCTGCCACCCATCTTCCCGAGGTTCCTTTTCCGACTCCCAACAATCTGAATCATTGGTTTAGTTGGCTTAGTTATGGTGTTTGGTGATGTCGGTGATGACAGTGGTGGCCATGGTGGTTTGAGATCCTGCCATTAACACCAAAACTTGAAAGGAAAAAGAATTATACCACTAGTAATTGTTTAACTCAGAAACTAGCCTTGTTTGATTCAGTGAAGACTTGTCTACTAATTTTTCATATAACATGTTTGATTCAAAGAAAATTCGACTAAACTTCATGCTAGCCAAATCCGAAGACCGTAAAATAAAGGATATCATATTCATTCGTGGCAGCATGTGCCATCATACAGGCATTGCAAAGAGGGAAAGCAACACCATTCTGAGAGCATATTCATCTAACGATGGCAGTAAAATAAATAAATGAATAATAATGATCTTCCTCACACAATGGTGCTACATACAGAATATACCAAAGAAAGTTTACTACATACAGGTGTAAAACCACTTTCAGTCTCGATGTGTCTTATACATTCAGCATTCTCAGATAGTCGTCTATTATTGAAATAGCAGATGAGCGGTAACCAGAGCCGAAGAGATTGTAGTGATTTAGGTAATGATACAACAGATAAATATCTCTCCTCTTTTCAAAGCCTGGTTGTTTGGGTATCACCTGGTAAATGAAAGCAGCGTGACAAAGTAAAATAAGAAGCTCAGGTTGCAGTGACAAGGTTTTCTACAAGACTTAAAGTCAACATGATGTGATTTCTTGGAAATTTCTGACTCAACACAATCAATGGTTATAAATGGCAGACAAATTGTTAAGGCCGATGCTTCAGCAGTTTCATGGGTTCGAATGGCATTCAAATTGATCGAGTTTAGTAGAGGTCTCAATGGTACTGCCAGAAAACCTCAGTATTTTTGAAATCAAGTGCTAGTGACCCTGAAAGATATTAATGTCTTCCAATGCCAAGAACAATTATATAGGAACTTGATCATTGTTTAAGTCTAGTGTAACTGTAATGCTTTCGATGATATAAACATATAAAGCCTTTTGAGAAGAACAGTACCTCAAAGTACGAATTGTAGAAAGATCCTCCAAAGCCGGCACACCATGACATTCCAAATTCAGCCTCACTGTGTCCATCTGTAAGGGACACAAAGATATATTGAATTATTTCTTTGAGCAGCTAATTCCACACGAATTCATGTCACTACTGATACAATAGATAACTCAACACCACGGTATTTGGCCTTTAAATTGTTTTTAGATTCAAGAACAATGTAACCAAAATGTATATTAGTTCCTTCATTAGCTCTAGGCTGCCGGGATGCAGAAGTAGATTGATCCAGTTCTGGATATATATACGAAGTAAAAATAAATCAACACAAATAATAACTTACAGTAACAAGCAGGATCAAGTATAACAGGTTCGCCATTCTTGTCAGAAGTGATATTCCCACTCCATAAGTCTCCATGTAACAAGCATGGCTCTATAACAATGTCTTCAAAAAGAGGTGCCATGTTCTTTATCAGCCTTTGTCCTGTAAACAAGATTTCTATTTTTATTTAAAAAGTGTATGACATTCTGCTTTAGCATGCTGATCATAACAATCAATATCTATCTCATTCGATTTGGAGTTCCTAAAAATTGACATCGTGGGTAAACATTTGAGAAAAAAATTGCACTTTCATATGTTTTTTAATCAACCCGGTAAACAGAACTTCAAAAGGAAGGTAGTTATCGGTTATCACTCATATCTATGAGTCACACTAGTTTAAATGCAACTACCAAGATGCGAAAACAACCGGAACCAAGGAGATATTCTTGCATAAATCATGCAAATACTCTAAAATCGTCAATTAAGATGTATGAAAGTTATACATAATAAATAAATGTAGCCATAGATATAAATATTCGAAACAACATTTTTTCAATGCAGATAAACTTAACTCATTATCTGTATCAGAGTATATATGGCAAGTCATGATGTAGAACAGAAAGTGCATAAGAAAAGTAGACAACGGTTTATGTTGCAAAAGAAAACCTCTTTGGTAAATGGTTGAATCGCCATACTGGTCCTGTGCCAACTTTAGCTGGTAACCTAATCTTTGCTCTCCATAAAACTGAATCCAATCAGAACACCAAGTATTCATCTGCGGCGTACTACAAAGGCAGCACATATTCACTCGTTAAAACTTAAAAAGGAGTTCTGAAGCATACATACAGACCATCTTGAATTACTCGATACCGTCAATGGTAAAATAGTAAACATGGCAAATGTTTTTATATGACATTAGAAGAATGAATGGCCAATTATGATTGAAAACAATAATGGCCTTTTCAAGATTGCACCTGCCAATAGTATTATCAACAGGAAAACCAAAGCCTTTTTCTGATTTCCCAGCTTTATGCATTTCAGCTAGCTTCCTTCCTAATTCAGACTAATAGATGATAAACAGTTAGGATATCAAAGGCAAACCATCATTTTTACCAATATCAACAAAAAAAATTGAACTGGCTCACTTGATTGCTTCGAGATGCACCGAATTCAATAAATTCCATAATGATGAATGATCCGCTGTTTCGTAAGGGTCCAACCTACAACGCGCAACAAAGTCCAATTATAGCTCTTCCACGTAGATGAATTGCATTATAGAACTTCAAGAAACCAAGAATCAGTGTAAACTTAGAATCTTACCTTAAAGGGCTTAGGCACACGAATTGTTCGGGTTTCATACATGGCATCTAAACCAATAGCTTCTGCTTCAAACATTGATGGACCAATACTCCTGATCCAAAATTTGCAGCAACATGAAAACTTTCATTTATTTGACAAACAAGAATTCATTAAGCAAAAGAAACTGCCAAACACGGGCAACTCGGCTGAATTATAAATGCCTAATACATCAAAAGTTTTGAACTTTGCACAACACACCTATTTGTTTTAACAAAGAAAGGACCAGCATCAGTTTCATAGCAGCTTGCAAGATTGATGCAACCGCCACCTACGGGACGAATCCTTGTAATCTGGGTTGCTTTCCCTTCAGTAAGAATCCATTCTTGAACAGGATCATCACTCAATGCTGCCACTGTAGGATAAACAACATGAAATAAGCATTAGCAACCACTTCCAACTTAATTCCTTTGAAGTAGGATTGTAAATGAGACGAGACAGATTGCAAGCTACTCGAGTTTGACTCGGTCAAAGCTTGACTCAATTGGACTAGAGCTCGAGCTAGACTCGAGTTCTTAATGAGCCAAGACGAGCTACTATACCCAACTCGAAAAACTCATGAGCTACTCGAAAATATAATATATTATATTACATTGGTTAATTATGGTTTAATTTTGGGGTTTTGGGTTAATTCAGGGTTTAGAGTCTGGTTTGAGATTTAGGGTTAGGTTAGATTAACAATGGCCAATAGGCTTTTGGGAGGATAAGGGTTAGCAAATTAGGTTTTAGTTCGAGCTTTTCGAGCTCAAGCTCCAATTTATGTTTTTGAGTTCGAATCGAGCTTGATAATTTCGATCTGGGTGGAGCTTAGCCTTGAGCATTTCAAGTTCGAGTCGAACTTAACGATACTTGTGCTCGACTCGGCTCGTTTACACCCCTACTTTGAAGCACAATTTCATAGCAAACAGGCAAACCCAAAACTAAAATTGGGTTTCACCCATGAAACAGACATGAAAACCTTTCAAAAGAACATCAAATAAATGGTGGGTAATGAACTCTATTGGCTCTCAAATCAAAACAAACAATTCATTCAATCAATACTAGGGAATTCCTCAAACCCCAAGGCTTGGCCTTGGTCCTGATTCTCCTGAAACATCTAAATTCAACCATAAACAAACAAAGTGCTGCAAAAAGGGAGGCGGTGATAATGTTGCTTACTGGCAAATGGTCTGCGTTTGGTGAAGCCAATTCGAGGAAGACAAAGCATAGACGGTGAAGAAACGCCAAGAGAAATAAGACCAACGTATGCTACCATTATCTGGAAGACTGTAATCTCTATGTTTCTCTTGTTCTTGTACTCTCTCACACAGACAACTCACTGGCAATCCTGTCCTGATAGTGTCAAGTTGTTATTGGCTCTCTGTTTCAAAGAGTTTTGATTTGTTTGGCTTTGGGGGTTAACCCTATTCCTTACAAGTTTAATCCATACACCATATTCCTACACAAAAAAATAATAGCACAAATACCCCTTGTATTTTATCAAATTTGTCAATGTGGTTTTTAAAATTTGTAAATGTTCAATGTGTCTTCTATACTTTGTTTTTGTCTTCTAAATTGCCCTATAAAAATATCGGTGTTAAATGATGATGTGACAAAAACACATGATATTCTCTTATACGGTCAGTCGGTCACATGGCACTTTTTAAAATATAAATATATAAGGGCACGTTTACAATTTTACCATTTTTTCTTTACTTTTCCCCTTATCTTCCTCCTCATTATCCTCTGAAACTCTAACAGCATGCGTTTAAGTAAAATCCTGTTCCTAATAGTTCACCAAGCAAAAACAAATAATTATGATTAATAATCAAAACGATTTAATTGCTCGACTCTTCAATTCCAACATAACAACACTTTTCACACATTGTTGCTGCCTTCTCAGTAACGATCGAGAGATCTAAATATTGTAACCTAAAACCGCTTTAATAGTTACAATACCGTCTTTACTTCACCTGGAAAAAAATTGATTTAACTAAACGCCTGCTAGGGTTTCGAGGGAGAAGAAGGAGAATGATGATACGGGGAAAAGTAAATGAAACAATGGTAAAATTGTAACCATGCCCTTTTATTTCTTTTTTTAAAAGGTTTTTATGTGACAACTTAAAAAGAGTATCATGTGTCTCTGTCACGTCATTATTTAACACCGTTAATTTCAAAGGCGTTTTAAAAGACGAAAACAAAATATAGGAGGAACATTGAACATTTACAAACTTTAGGCACTACAATGACAAATTTAACAAAGTACAAGAACATTTATGCTATTATCTCAAAAAACAATCCATACACCATAGTTGACTCGTTGCATGATAGCTATGCAAGTACAAATAAAAAAATTAATTACACAAATTGTCTTCTAACATTTAACTGTATTTATTTAGTATTTTACAGTTTTTTTTATCATTAATACTGTTAAAGTTTACGCAAATTATTTATTTTATCTAAAATTGTTAATTTTCTTAAGAAAAGTGGCAATTATAACAGGATATGTAACACTTCTGATCAGTACTTTTTAGAACAATCATGTTGTAAGCTCTTTGTTGTGGCATATTAACAATTAGGGATAA
The DNA here is from genome assembly GCA_958450335.1 of Hibiscus tridactylites. Lineage (NCBI taxonomy): Eukaryota > Viridiplantae > Streptophyta > Magnoliopsida > Malvales > Malvaceae > Hibiscus > Hibiscus tridactylites. Next base: position 81,054,638 of record OY288274.1, on the reverse strand, counting down.
CATAACTGGTCAATCCAATTTCAACATGTAAAACATGAAGGGAATATGGTCGCAGATCGCTCGTCAAGTTAGCTTCAGAGGATGATCTTGAGGTGTATTACTTTCGGTCTCATTTAGGCTTAGTTTGTGGTTGCTTTTAAAAAGTGTGGTGAAAAAAGTGATTTTCAAACTAGCTGTTGAAAAGTAGTTTTGAAAAACTGATTAGTGTTTGTCATTGAAGTCAAAAAGTGATTTTTATGAGATAAAAAGTCTATTTTAGACATAATATTAAAAAGTAAAAGTAAATTTGGGTGATTGTTCAAATTAATTAATGTTATGATTTATGAAATAAATCATTTTCAATTATAATAAAAAAATATTTTTTATAAAATTTAATTTAAAAATATAAATTACATTCTAGATTATATACGGACATACCACTTACACATTAATAATAAATATAAAATAAAGTACAAATAAAACAATTTTATTATCAATATAAATATTATAAAATATATATTATTTTACAATTATGTATGCATAAACATTATTTTAACAATAAATTATAATTAAATAATAAGGGTAAAAAAGTAATTTTATTTTCAAACTAGCTTTTCCACCCAAGAAGCTATAAAATCCAGCTTCTTGGTTTGGGTGGAAAAGCTAGTTTTAAAAGCAACCAAAAACAGCATATTTTAACTAAAAACACTTAAAAAAGTGATTTTTGGTTGCGAAACGCAACCAAAAACAGGCCCTTAATAGATATTCAAGTTCAATTACATGAAGATTTATTTAGGTGTTAGCTTTCTCTGGTTTAATGCTTTTAGTGATTTTATAGATGACAAAATTATTTGAACCCGAGTTGATATGATGTGTTTCGCCTCGTCCCAAACGAATTATTTTTTGGGTAAACTACTGCAGGGGTCACTTACGTTTAGCGTCTGTACAGAGTTAGTCACCACTTTTGAAAAGTGCCAATTAGTAGTCCTCTACGTTTTCGATGTGTAAATACTTGGTCACTCCGACGTTATACTCCGTTAGTCCCCTAACAGATTGATGATGTGGCGAAATTAAAATAAGGATAAATTACTGCAATAGCCATTAAAATTTATCTCATGTACATTTTTTCTCCTCAATTTAAAAAAGTAAACATTATAGTCAATAATAAAAATGTTTCTTTATAATTTCACCCTTAAATTTTTAAAAATTCATTTTTCAATCCTAAAACTTTACAATCAATTAACACAATAATATTATAAATGCTTAGATGAAAAGTAGGTGCCCAAAGTATACCCGTTGAAACTTAGGTGCCCAAATTGCTCCTATTTAATAACTCAAACTTAAAAATTTATTCCACCAACTACTAAAAAATTCGAGTTATTGGAATTTCTATTTTATAATTCAAACTTTATTTTGAATTTTTGAGTCGAGTTTATGAAATTATGAGTTGAGTATTTTCACATCAAACCTAAAAATTTAATTTTTTCGAGTCAAGTCGAGTTATTGGAATTTCTATTTTATAATTCAAACTTTATTTTGAATTTTTGAGTCGAGTTTATGAAATTATGAGTCGAGTATTTTCACATCAAACCTAAAAATTTAATTTTTCGAATCAAGTCGAGTGTTGCACTTCCCTACATATAATTTTTAATTTTAATCCGTGTTTGTCCCAAGAAAAACTTCGAATCAAGTCAAGTCTATTGTTGCTTGTTCACCTTCCCGATCGGCTGTCGTCGATCTCCGTCACCGTCGGGCGGTGGTGGTCACTGCCTACATCGCTAGAGGCGCCACATCGTCGCGATCTCATCCATGGCCACCACGCGCGTCGTCGGGCCGCCTTCCGCAAGCAAATCTCGATTGAATCTCTGGCAAGAAACCAATCGACGCCACTGTTTCTCGCATTTTCCGGCATCGGTTGTCGTCCATTCGCGAGACGGACACCAGATCCGGGCTCCTGACGTGGCGGCGAGCAAAACCCCTAAGGTTCCGAGTCCAACCGACGTTGGCGGAGCCTCTATCGGAGCTACGTAAGTTCCGACGACGACGACGACGGCCGAAGTTTTTCTTGGGACAAACACGGATTAAAATTAAAAATTATATGTAGGGAAGTGCAACACTCGACTTGATTCGAAAAAAAATAAATTTTTAGGTTTGATGTGAAAATACTCGACTCATAATTTCATAAATTCGACTCAAAAATTCAAAATAAAGTTTGAATTATAAAATAGAAATTCAAATAACTCGACTTAACTCGAAAAAAATTAAATTTTTAGGTTTGATGTGAAAATACTCGACTCATAATTTCATAAACTCGACTAAAAAATTCAAAATAAAGTTTGAATTATAAAATAGAAATTCCAATAACTTGGCTTGACTCGAAAAAATTAAATTTTTTGGTTTGATGTGAAAATACTCGACTCAAAAATTCAAAATAAAGTTTGAATTATAAAATAGAAATTCCAATAACTCGAATTTTTTAGTAGTTAGTGGACTAAAATTTTAAGTTTGAGTTATTAAATAGGAGCAATTTGGGCACCTAAGTTTCAAAGGGTATACTTTGGGCACCTATTTTTCATCTAAACATTTATAATATTATTCTGTTAATTGATTGTAAAGTTTTAGGATTGAAAAATGAATTTTTAAAAATTTAAGGGTGAAATTATAAAGAAATATTTTTATTAGTGACTATAATGTTTACTTTTTTAAATTGAGGAGAAAAAATGTACATGAGATAAATTTTAATGGCTATTGCAGTAATTTATCCATATTTTAATTTCGCCACATCAGCAATCCGTTAGGGGACTAACGGAGTATAACGTCGGAGTGACCAAGTATTTACACATCGAAAACGTAGAGGACTACTAATTGGCACTTTTCAAAAGTGGTGACTAACTATGCACAGACGCTAAACGTAAGTGACCCCTGCAGTAATTTACCCTTATTTTTTTAAAGTTTCGAGATCGGGTCAAAACAAAATATATTTTTATCTTAAAAAATATGAGGTCAGACTCTGGGGTGATTTGCCCTTCCCTCAGATATTTTTAAGATTAACATTATTATTTAGGATATTATAAAATTGTCACTGTATATATAAATAAGGTTTTCTAACCCTAAACTATTACTGCCGCACCTCTCTAAACTTTCTCCCTTTTTTTCATTTTCTTCGTTCTTCAGCTCTATCTTCGATTCTTATCGATGTTTTCATTTTTTTTATTCATATTCTCATTCTTCTTCTCCCCTTTTATTTCTGTTTCATATTTGTTTACATGTTTCTAGCTTATTCAAGATTATAAATAAATGAATGGTTTTAGACAGTACAAGAGAAATAGTTGGGGGCTGCCCGATCTAACTTTTTGTGCTTGATTCTAATTTCTTTTAGTGTTTTTTAGAGTTTTGTGATGTGTTTTGATACTCTATTTCTGTGTGAACTTTAAATTTGTTTCCTGATGTTCTTTTAATAAAAAATAAAATACGCTAATTATCACTAAACTATACTCGAAAAAATAAAATGGTAATCAAACTTTTAAAAACTATAAAATAACAATTAAATTTTATGTTTTGTTACAAAATGGTAATTGTGCCGTTAAAGAGGTATCGTTGTTGTTAAAAGTTTTTGTATAATATCATGTTTAGTCCTCTATAGTTACACATTCAATCAATTTAGTAATAATTTGAAGAAATCCAATAAATTTAACCTTCAATTTTACAATATTGTTATAATTTAGTCCCAATTCTAAAAAATTAACCCTTGGTATTTCAAAATTACTTCAATTTAACCCTCAATTTTACACATTGTTATAATTTAGTCATGGTATGCAAAATGTTGTATTTTATCCTAACTTTACTCACAAACCCATATAAAATTCAACGACCGATGTTTCAAGTAATTCCATTTAAGTAATATAAATAAACAAACAAATTCATAAATTACTCAAAAAATTCTGTTGAAACTTCATTTTAGAATTTTGATTTTGAAATATAGAGTTAGGGTTATAATTGGAACTAGTTAAATCCAAACCGTAAAATTTAAGTTCTAACAAAAATTTAGAGCTACAACTTTTATATAAATTGAATCGAGTTTTATTTTTAAACTTCATTTTAGAATTTTTGACACATTGTTTTGTTAAAGCTAAGATTAGTAGGGCCTTGTATCATGTTACGTAGGGGTATGTTTTCGTTTTTGCAAGGCAGAATGTAGGTACGAGAGATAATGAAAAGATGAAGGATGAAGAGGGACTAAATTGAAGTAATTTCGAAATATCAAGGGTTAATTTTTTAGGATTGGGACTAAATTATAACAATGTGTAAAAATCGAGGGTTAAATTTATTGGATATCTTCGAATTATGACTAAATTGATTGAATGTGTAACTATAGAGGACTAAACATGTTATTATACACAAGCTTTTAACAACCATGTTACCTCTTTAACGACACAATTACCATTTTGTAACAAACCATAAAGTTTAATTGTCATTTTGTAATTTTTTGAAAGTTTGGTTACCATTTTATTTTTTTCCAAATACAATTTAGTGACCATTTGCGTACTTTACCCTAAAAATTTATTGGATTGATGAAAAAATTAACTTCAAATTTACTGGAGAATGTCAAGATTTTTTTAGATTATCGAGTTAGGTCGGGTTGAAGTTGAGTTTAATGGTTGTTGTGTCGGGACAAATAAATTAATATTTAAATCAAGATTGGGTCAGAGTCAAGTTTAGAGGTGAGTGTTGGGTTGGGCCAGTCAAAAACTCGTCCCACCTTGTTGCCATCCCTAAGTGGCTCTGGTTGTTTATTGTTTTGTTTTCGAATCCTCTTATTCGATTTTCATTTTGGGTATTATCATGTGTATTTTTTTTTCTTCGACTAGATTTATGAGGGTTTTTAGCGAGGCACTGGTAACACTCCATGTGTATGATTAAGTGATCAATGCAACCATACCCATTTCAACATAGAAGAGAGTAAATGACTTGTTAAGTCTTTTAAGTTTTATTTTTGTTTTATTTAATATCTAAAATTTTTATTTAATCAAAATTGGCCTCTACTTATTTCTGAATTTTTAATATTACTATATTTTTATTTGATAAATTAATACCTACAATATAATGATGACATGTGTCATTTTTTTATTAGGGAAAAACAAAAAAAAATATGGATGCAAGTGAGGAGGATCAAATCTAAATTTTCTAAATCTAAAATTAGTGAAAAATTAATTAGAAATAAATTTTATGGGACGGATGAAGTATTAGTTATCATGGCTGTAATGTAACCGATTGTTTCCTCTTAATAAATTTTATTAGTTGTGACTACGAATGACGTGATAAATCAGATTCATCTAATAATTTTAGATAGAGTGATAAATATCATATTGGGAATGGTATATATTCCATATTATTTTCCTGTTGAGAAAAGAATAGGATATATTGCTTTTTTAAAGAAAAACGTGGTAAACCGGGTACATCTAATAATTTTAGATAGAGTGATAAATATCATATTGAGAATGGTATATATATTCCATATTCTTTTCCTGTTGAAAAAAGAATAGGATATATTGCTTTTTTAAAGAAAAACGAGATAAATCGGGTCCATCTAATAATTTTAGATAGAGTGATAAATATCATATTGGCCTATTGAGAATGGTATATAGAATATATTCTTTTCATGTTGAGAGAAAATATTGTTTTTTCAAAAAAAAACGTGGTAAAGCGTGGTCTATTTAATAATTTTAAATAGAGTGATAAATATTATATTGAGAATGGTATACATTCCATATTCTTTGCCTGTCGAGAGAAGAATATGATATATTGCTTTTTCAAAAAAATAAAATAAAATAGGATATATTGCTTTTTCAAAAAAAATAAAATAAAATAGGATATATTGCTTTTTCAGAAAAAGAAAGAAAGAAAAAGAAAATATATTGCAAGACTCGACTGGCAGAGGCTGGGTAGTGGCTACAAAAGAGTTGAGCCACCAAAATAGTTAGATCTCAGTTCCCCCTTTGGTAGCAAACTTGAGAATGGCGGATCCATCGCTTCAGCACTACCACCAAGTCCAACCCATCAAAGAAATAGCCATAGACTATACCCCAGACGCCTGCACCCACTGCCCCGTCTCCAACTCCATCACTCTCACCTTCGACCACCGCGGCGGCGCCAGGTGGCGCTCCACCACTCGCTTCCTCTACGGCACTTTCACCTCCCTCATCCAGTGCCCCAAAGGCAACACCAGTGGCCTCAACTTCAACATTTACCTTTCCTCTCTCGAAGGCGACAAATCCCAAGACGAGATCGACTTCGAGTTCCTCGGCAAAGACAAAACCATCGTCCAAACCAATTACTACACAACAGGTTTATACTTTATACAACTTTTCTTTTATTTTTGCACTGTTTCTAAGGTCGTCGTTGTGTGTGAATTTTGGTGTAGGAACTGGGAACAGAGAGCAGATTCATGATCTGGGTTTTGACTGCTCCGATGGGTTCCATGAATACACAATGAAATGGAGTCCTGATTGTATAGAGTGGGTTATTGATGGGAAAGTGGTGAGGAAAACAGAGAAGAAGGAAGGTGAGGGATTTCCTGAGAAGCCCATGTTTTTGTATGCTTCGGTTTGGGATGCAAGCTACATCGATGAAGCTCGATGGACCGGGCCTTACATTGGCTCCGATGCTCCCTATGTTTGTCTCTATAAGGATATTCAGGTTCCTGTCAACACTGTTGTCGAGTCTTCTTCTGATTCTTGATCTGGTTTTTTCTTCTTCTTGCTTTCTTTTGAGTTTGAGTTTGTGTTTGTGGTTGTGCAAGTGTCTCTGTTTGTTTGATGGATCTTTTCTTTGGTTGTGAGTTGTTGTAATTCGTACTCTGGTTGGTGATAATAATCAGGACCGTTTTTAAGATTTTGATGGCATATGCGCAAGCTTAAAAAATAGGCCCCTAATTAAGGGTGAGCGTTCGATCGAGTTAAGTTGAGTAAAAAAATATCAAGTTATGTAAGTTTAGGAGTTCTCACGACTCAAACTTAAAAATGTATTTACTAAATACTAAAATTTTGAGTTATTAGAATTTTTATTTTACAACTCAAATTTTATTTGAAATTTTTATCGGGTCAAGACGAGTTGAGTCGAAAAAATCAGTTTTATTGAGTCTAGTAGAATTTTGCTCACCCTTTCCCCTAATAACGAGTATTGAAAAAAATAAATTTTGAAATTAGACCCCTAGTAAAGGGATATATATAAAAAAATGGGTCCCTATTAACAAATTTTGAAAAAAATAAATTTTAATACTATTCTTGTAATAAGGGAAAAACGAAACTTTAATAACAAGTATTGAAAAATTAAAATTTAAGAGTATGCATGTAATAACAAATATTAGGAAAAATAGACCATAAATAATAATTATTGAAAAAATTAGACTCGTAATAACAAGTATCGAAAAAAATAAAATTTAATAGTAGAGCCCTAATAACAAATATTAGAAAAAGATAGGTCCTTATTAACAAGTATTGAAAAATTGGCTTCATAATAACAAGTATTGAAAAGTTTGTACCTTAATAACAAGTATTGAAATAACAATAAATAATAAAAAAATGGGTCCTAACTACAAGTATTCGAAAAAATGAGCCTATAATAACAAGTATTGAAAAAAAATTATATCCTTAATAACAAATATCGAAAAAAAATAAAATTTAAGAATATAACTCTAATAATAATTATTAAAAAATTAAAATTTAAATAAAAAATGTTAAAAATATCAAACCCTAACTATAAATATTCAGAAAAAATAGGCCCTGGGCGGGCGCCTCTATTGCCATGCCCAGGGACGACCCTAATAATAATCTCATTTTGGTTGAAGCAGAGCTTTTTCCATTGTTATTATTATGGTAAATATACATGTTAGTACCTAAACTGGACCTTGATGTTAAATTTGGTACCTAAGCTTTTCTGGGCAGTTGGATACATGAAAAAAGATGCACGACAAAGTCATAATCTTCATTACCCTGGAGGAGATATCTTCTGCTAGTGCCCGGTGGTGTTGCTTTTGAGGTGGATTGTGGATATTAAAGTGAATTCTATGGCACTGTTCTCCATTGATGAGTTCTTATTCACTTGCATTTATCTTCTTCAAGTGAGTTATATGGTGTATCTAATTTATTGGTTGACTAATTTAAATCGTGTATTGTAGAGGTTCATCATGTGAACGACCCTTCTAATCCAATTTTCTTCATTAACAACATCCTGACTCGAACCCCTAACATTACTCAAAAAATTTAGTGACTCATCTTACTAAACCAGCTGATTATTAGTAAAAAGATTGCACTTTGTGCCCATGCAAATGGTTTTGCAAAACCTAGCTCTTCTTAGAAAGGAAATGAGGGACTATTCCAGGTGAAGCTAGATTGGTTTAAGGTGAATCCTAAACTAATAAAATATGACGCGTCAACATCAATTAGATGGTTTATATTAGGATGAGAAAGAAATTTGTTTTTGGGATTCTAAAATGAGTTAGGATCAACTTAAACAACTCATTTTTTTTATAAGTTTTACATGTTTTTTAGATCGTTAGATGAGGGAATAGATGGCTCAGATCAACTTCTTACTCTCTTTTTTTTCAAGTGATAATCTTCACATATTTACTGGTAATCTCATCTATTCGTTTCACTTATCGAACGATTCAAAAAACATAAAACTTAAAGATTTAATAGATGTTACATAAATTTTTAAAGACAATTTTATCAGGATACACGAACAAAATTATTTCCCATTGCATATAATTGAAAGCTCAAAAAACCCAAAAAAAATTTGCACCAAACAAAAAGCTTCAGTGAATAAAGAGCACATGATGCAGTTTAAAAGCACAGATTAAGTAAATAATATATACTAAATCACCTAAATATAATAAAAATACTCATTAGCGGATTAATTCAGATTAAATTTCGTAGAGACACAATATAATAATGCGAACCTCGAACCTATTTTGTTTAAGGACATAGAGGGCAAAATTGGGCTAATAAGCCAATATGGAGACAAATATTAGGGGAATAGGGTACTTTGGCCGAATTTTGGCAAAATAGGCCAAAATCTACAGTGGCACAGGGACCACGCCACCTGCTGCCGGCGAGGTCTGGACAACGCCACCTCCTGCTGGCGAGGTCCCTGGTGACCGGCTGGGAGAGCCAATGGCAGGCGAGCTGTGGCTGGTTGGAGCTGGTTGGGGCTGGCTGGGCGGCTTCACGTGGGCCTATATTCGAAATGTTGAAGTTAATATATATTTTTTTGTATATATTCGAATGCTAATTGTTTTTTAGCTGTAGAAATAGATAATGGCATCTGAAGGAGTTTTGTTGTACCGTGACCATGAACACATTTCGTCTAATATTCACGAAAAGCAAGTAAGTAAATGTTTTGTAATTTAAAATTTCATATTTACTATGTAATTATTATAACTCAAAATTATAATGAATTAATTATAGGATGTAGAGCATATGATACGCCGTCGAGGAATGAAGATAAAGGAACCTGATGAGCGTTTAGTGTATTACTTACAGCGAGCTGGTTTTTATAATGCCACCTTTCTCCGTGGGTTTAAGATAATCCTCGGGTTGATTACTGCATTGATTGAACGGTGGAGACCAGAGACCCACACATTTCATTTTCCATTTGGTGAATGTACAATAACCCTGGAGGATGTTGCGGTACAACTTGGTATTCCAACAAATGGGACACCATTGGTTGGACAAAATAATTACAATACATATGAGCTTTGCATGCAGTACCTGGGCAAAGCTCCTCCTCAGAGCTGTGTGGACGGGCTACGCGTCAGAGTATCATGGTTGCAGCAGGAATTTATTGTGACCGATGAATATGGTCATCAAGAACTTGAGTGTGCAGCTCGAGCTTATATACTGCAACTTATTGGTGGTGTGTTGATGCCAGATACATCTGGTAATATGGTTCACACACAATACCTGCAGTTCTTGGGTAATTTGGACACAACTGCTACATATAGTTGGGGGTCTGCAGTATTAGCATTTTTGTACCATGAAATGTGCAAGGTCACAATTATGCATGGTGAAAAGGCAAATTCAGATATGGGTGGATGTCAAGTATTAGTGCAGTCCTGGGCGTGGTACATGCTGCCTTATCTAACGCCCATTTTTTCTGTACCGGTAGATATGAAGTTTCCGCTTGCTGGAAGGTAATAATGTGATTGCAGTTGTATATAAATATTTATTGATATAAAATTTATATCCAATGACTTCGAAATATAATTTCAATATATCTTTGCAGATGGAGGCATCCGTTGAAGAATGCGAGAGTGGTTCACAACACTGTCAGAGAGACGAGATTAAAGATCCAAACAATAGGAAAAGATCTGGTATCTGAATCAATTTATTTTAATATATTAATTGTTCTCATTTAATATAATTTAATTTATTATTTGTTCTTATTTTGTATATTGTATATTTTAATTTTGAAAGAAAAATTGTATATTTCATTGTGAATGAATTCATATTAATAATTTTTTTTACAGTTTATTTGGCAGCCGTACGCGAATGACGACGTCAGGGCTTGCCTACCACCTACTGTGCTTGAATGTGCAGGATTCTGGGGTGCGATTGTGCCTTTGATCCATTTTTCTATTGTTGAGTTTCAATGTGCTGACAGAGTGTTGAGGCAGTTTAACTTCCATCAACCCATTCCAAGAGCTCCACGAGAAAAAATTCACACCGTTCATAGAGGTAGATTCAATGAGAATTGGATTGTGAAGCAAGCCGATTTCATTGAATTGTGGGAGGAAAGATGAGAGCGGTGGGCTAATGATTTGAGTCCAATTCAAGCCAGCGATTTTGAATTTAACACAGAATACTATTCATGGTTTTCGACAAATGGGAAACCGTTTATAGCATATGTCGAAGATGCAAATAGATGGCTTGAAAACCCGCATTGCTCAAGACAGGTTCGCCTCTCAACCGAGTTTGGTCAGAGCTCTCAGCAATCAACAGACGAACCAAACTTGGAAGGAATTTCGGGAGCAACCAACCAAGGTTGGACTTCTTCGTGGGCGCGATCTGACTCCCCCCCGAGACATGTAAGCAGTAATTATTGGGAGCAACCACCATTTGGTAATGTTTCGGAACAAACCCCATTTCAACAAAGTCATCAAACATTTGGATTTGGTCATGTTCCGCATCAATCACCTTTTAATTTTGCAACCGGTGGTAGCTCATCTTCTCAGCCGGTGTTGCGTGTAAAAGAGTCTATCGCAATTGTAGTGCAAGTGTACACGACACAAGTAGTAAAGTGATACAAAGTATCGGATATCGTCTCCACAGGGATTGGGCTAATGACTTCACCTTAGTTTACTGCACGAAGTAAAAGAAATAGTTTAGAATTGTCACGAGAATAATAAGATAAAAACGTAAATAAAAGGATTGAATTATCAAGATAGAGAGAATGGGCTGGTATTGGATTGCTCGGTAGTGCAGGTATTGAATTGCTTAGGATCTCCAATTCTGTCGTCGCTCCCGTCGTCGACAGCACCTGTCGCGGCGGCTGTCCGTTAGCTGTCGCAGGCAGCAGACACACCAACTCCGTACTTCAAGTTTGGCAAGAATCCCAGATCTGCCTTGCCCTATCCCTAGGCACAAGTCTGTCGATGATCACGTCTTTGATGATACCTCTCGGCGTGAATCGAAGGATGAACACCGATGTGTATGAATTCTTCCTTAGCCACTTAACCTCGCCCTATCCCTAGGCACGAGATGGTTCAACTATAAACTAGAGAACGCGCTCTTACTTCTTTCGTATACTTAACTCTCCCGATGCTAAGTAAATGGATAACCTCACAATGCTCTCCCGATGCTCTTGCAAGATGTTAAAACCAAAATAAGAGAACTTGAAGTTTATTTTATTGAACTGAAAAATCCTAAAACAAAGCAACCCTTGCAACTACTTTACAAAACAACCCGTAGCCCTAGGGGGAATTTAGAACATGTCGGTGACGGGTGGACGACAGGGGTTTTTGGTGTCGGTTATGGGGTAATCGGTTGTACCTCCTAGGTTAAATCTATGCCCTTATATAAGCTTTGGGCTCAAGTCATCTAAGGTAACAAGGATTACAACTTTAATTAAAAGTAAGATTCTAATAAAGACTAAATCTCTAAAGTCTCCTACTTTCCAGCCGCATCCTTATTTTGTGGGAATTCCTTTCCTTGAGCTTTGGCTTGACATATCTTTTGATCCGGGGCTTGGAAAAATATGTGGCTTTCACACGACAGACGAGCAGATTTTTCTCTATCTATCAAGGTCCATTTTGCTTTTCCTCTTCATGAGTCTGCTGTCACCATGCTGTCACGACAGGTCCATGGAAGCTTCAGCTTCTTCGTCTGCTTGTCCAGTTCAGCTCTCCTGCTTCTCTGCCCTGCGCCTGCCTTCTTTGTCAACTATGGCAGATACCTGCAAAAATAGCCATCTTTTAGTAGAATCCGTGCTTTTAATCCATTTGTGATGTTTTACTGAAAACTAACCTAAATGCAATGCAATGATGCTTGAATGCAACAGAAATATGGGTTAAAAAGGGTGTAAATAATAGAACTTTTACACACTCAACACACCCCCAAACTCAAGTTTTTGCTTGCCCTCAAGCAATTAAAATTAAAATAAAAATGAAAATTTTTGTGTTGGCCTTCAAATAGTGAACTGTCCCTTACCCGTCGCTCATTCTCTATGGCGGCAGCAACCTGTCGGAAAGGTTAGGATCTGTCCGGAATCTCCCTATAGCTCTCGTGCAGTGTGTGCATGCTTGTGAACAGTTATATGCTAAGAATCTCTTAGTTTCACTAGAATATTCAACTTCTTAACTCGAATTTTTATGCCAAAGTTTATTCTTTTAGAAGGCACATTTTCATGCTTCTTTTTCTTCCATTTTCAAGCTAAATTTTTCTAGAGCCAGTTTTGGGCACCTCTAGTTAGCTTCCTAGAGCCGGTTTCGGGCACCTCTAGGTTTTTGATTTTCTTTTGCTAAACTTCTTTCCTAGAGCCAGTGTTAGGCACCTCTAGGGGCTATTCAAGTTCTAAGCTTCCTATTCTAGTTTGGCTAAAAGAAATCTAAGCAATATAACAGTCACAAAGGTGTTTAAGTTTTCAGAACTATAGAAAGGCTCTAAACTTTTCCTTAACCTGTCCTAAAGATGCTGCCACGACAGAGCCGTCATGACAGGTAAGTTAACTTCAGAGTTTTAAGCCAACAATTTTAATTTTCTGATTTTTTTAAGAGAACTTAAATAAATAATAAGACACAACAATTAATAAAAAGATGTGCTAAAGACTCCATTAAAGATGGAGGGTTGCCACCCCCAAACTCAAGGGTTGCATTGCCCTCAATGCAAAATGACATGAAAAATAAAAGAAAGAAGAAAAAAAAAGTACATCACAAAATATAAAGGCAGGCAGCAATAAGAGGAAAAAAAATAGAAACTTAAATTTTAGTCGCTGTCCTCGCTGCTGCTGCTCACACGGATCTGCCGGCGACGTCTGGGCTGAGGAGGCGGCTGGGCAGGTGCAGGGGCAGGTGCTGTGGCAGGCTGCTCGACAAGTTGGACATCAGAACTGCTGCCACTATCCCAGCTGCTGCTAGTGGTGGTGCTGGCCTTGAGCAGCCGTTTCTTGTCGGCCACGTGCTTAATTCTTTTCACCCTCGTAAAGTCCCTCTCCAAATTCCTCCGGATAAGAGGGCTGTCATCAGTGGCAGGTCTCTTGGTTCCTCGAGGGGAGGTGTCTGCCGGAGGGCTGCCGGCTGCCGTCGGGGCAGGGGATGGTGTGGAAGTGGCAGAATGTGTATGGGGAGAGACAGGTGGTGTAGGTGTGGGGGAGGGGATATGGAAATAATGGGCTGGGAAGGTAGGGAAGATGACATCCGAATAATGTAAAGTATTAGTAATAAAATTTACCGTTGCATTTGAGAAATCGCGGATGAAAGTCATCAAGCCCATTTGCCGCTCCTCGACCCGTAGGATTGCAGCAAGGATAAGTGCCGACTGGTCTGTCGGAGCGGTGGCAGTGGCAGCTTCAGGGGCAGGCTCGGTGGCAGGTTCCTCATCCGAGTCTGCAGGTGGTGCATTTGGATCGAAGGCGTTGATGGGTGTGGCAGCTACGACCTCCATGAGGCTGGAGATGTTATTGTCGGTCCAGCCATGACCTTGGTGTAGTTTGTCGGAGGGCTCCTCTGGTACAGCAGCACATCGGCAGAGGGCAGTGATGGTGAACGGCAGACAGAGTCGTGAGTCTGAGCGGAAGGCACAATCGATGATGCTGTCCCTCATGTATCTGCCCACATTGATGGGCCTGTCATGCATAATAGAGTGAATGAGGGCCAGCCGCTGTCGGTTGATTGTCGTGTGGCGGGACGAGGGCAGGATACGCTTTTTGATGAAAGCGTTCCACAGTTTTGCTTCGGGGAGGAGCTGCCCCCTATTGACGGAGTGGGGGTTCTTCTTGCTGGTAGTCCATGTCGTACCAGCCTCTGTCAGCTCCACCATGACGGCATCATAGGCAGCAGCGTCGAGGGTGTCCAGAAATTGTTGGTGAGCATCATCATCGGGGCCAAAGAAGAGGCCGAACATATGGTTGATGCTGTTGGCGGTAAAGGGCACTTCCACTCCTCGGACAGTGACAGATGTCGCTGTTTTGCTGTCGATGGCCTCGTAAAACTCCCGGACCAAAGTATCATTTAGCTCTGCCGGCTGTTCGGCAAAGTCCTCCCATAGCTGTGCCGTTATGGCCTTCACAATGAACGGTCGGAGTCCCATATGGGGAGCATCTCTGTTGTAAATGAAGCCACGCTCCTCCCATAGTTCCTTGTTGGCGAAGGGTGACGCTGCTGCTGAAGAAGAAGCGGCAGCAGCGTTACGACGGGTTTGTCTCGACGACATTTTGGTTGCAAGGGCTGTGAAAGAGAGAAAACAAATAAAACTAGAGGAGAAAACAAAAGAGAAAAATCAGAGGTGATGAAAAATGAAAGGGGAAAACGGGGTTATATAGCTGTTGGGTATCTGCCCATTTAATGTTGCAACGGCAGGCGGGAATAACGGGGCGGCAGATTGGATGTAGCGTGTCTGACGCGTCTAACACGCATTTATGCGTCTACTGTGCGTCTGCCGCACGCTTCTACGTCTGCAGTGTCAGTCCGTTGACAGCCTGTCAAGTCCATCTGCGCCGGCAGCCGAAACGACAAGTTATCATAAATGGGCTTTATTGGGCTGGTGGATGGGCGGTGGGCTTGGGCCACTTCTTCTTTCCTTCTTGACTCCTTTATTTCCTAAAAACTGAAATTAACAAAACATTATTCGAATAAAATAAATCTAATTCCTAATAAATAATATTAATAATAAAATAAAAATAAAACTTAGGTTAAATTAGGGGTGCCTTGTGGGGCATCTCCTAAAGTAACCACTTCCTGAATTCCTGGGGCTTTAGTCCCCTGATAATGCTTGAGGCGCTGTCCATTGACTTTGAATTGGTGCCCGTCTTTTAATGATTGAATTGTGATGGCACCATGGGGAAAAACTTGAACTACTTGAAACGGGCCAGACCATCGAGACTTTAGCTTTCCTAGGAATAGTTTAAGTCTAGAATTAAATAACAACACAAGCTGCCCTGGGCAGAATTGTCGTGGCAGCAGTTTCTTGTCGTGCCACTTTTTAGTCTTTTCCTTGTAGATCCTTGCGTTGTCGTAGGCCATTGTCCGTAATTCTTCAATCTCGTTCAGATCTAATAACCTTTTCTGGCCGGCCTTGTCCAAGTCCATATTCACTGCCTTGATTGCCCAATATGCCTTGTGCTCGATCTCAACAGGCAAGTGACATGTTTTCCCATAAATCAGTCGGTATGGAGACATGCCCAATGGAGTCTTGAAAGCTGTCCTGTATGCCCATAATGCATCATTCAGAAGTGAAGACCAATCTTTCCTAGTTGGTTTAACCATCTTTTCAAGAATGTTCTTTACTTCCCTATTGGAAATCTCAGCCTGTCCATTGGTCTGTGGGTGGTATGCTGTCGCGATCCTGTGCTTGACACCATATTTCTTTAAAGCGGCAGCAATTACCCTATTATCAAAATGTCTCACTTCATCACTGATAATCGCCCTAGGGATGCCAAATCTAGAAAAAATGTTTTTGTGTAAAAACTTTTGGACCGTTCTGGCATCATTCTTTTGAGTTGCAATTACTTCTACCCACTTGGAGACATAGTCCACCGCTAGGAGGATGTACAAATTCCCACATGAAGACGGGAATGGTCCCATAAAATCAATCCCCCAAACGTCGAAGATCTCGACTTCTAAAATATTCTGCAGTGGCATCTCGTTTCTCCTCGAGATGTTACCTGTCCGCTGGCACCTGTCACAGTTTTTGTAAAATTCTTGTGCATCTTTATATAGTGTCGGCCAGTAGAACCCTGACTGCAGCACCTTGGCAGCAGTTTTATTGCCTCCTAAGTGACCTCCATATTGTGAAGCATGACAGTGATGGAGAATGTCTTCTTGTTCTTCTTGTGGTATACACCTTCTTATAACTTGATCTGCGCACATTTTGAAAAAGAAGAGGTTCGTCCCAATAATAATGTTTAACATCATTTTGGAACCTCTTTCTGGCTTGATAATTAAGATCAGAAGGTAATATTCCGCTAACTATAAAATTAACGAAGTCTGCATACCAGGGGAGGTTAGAAGACTTACCTGCCGCCATGGCTGTCGCGACAACGATTGCGGCAGCAAAGAGCTGCTCATCTGGGAAGGTCTCCAATATATGTGTTTCATCTAACGGTAGGCTCTGTCCCGTTTCCAACCTCGACAAGTGGTCTGCCACCTGATTTTTTGTCCCCTTTTTGTCTTTGATCTCAAGGTCGAACTCTTGTAATAGCAAGATCCATCGTATCAACCTGGGCTTTGCATCCTTCTTTGCGAACAAATACTTGAGGGCAGAATGGTCGGTGTGTATTATTACTTTCGTTCCAAGTATGTAAGAACGAAACTTGTCGATGGAGAATACCACAGCTAACAGCTCCTTTTCTGTGGTGGTGTAGTTCACTTGGGCGTCATTTAACGTCTTGCTGGCATAGTATATAACGTGAAACAGCTTATCTCTGCGCTGCCCAAGTGCTGCCCCGACAGCATAATCACTGGCATCACACATGATCTCAAACGGTTGTGTCCAGTCTGGTGGCTGTACTATGGGGGCTGTCACTAACTTTTCCTTCAGAACCTTGAATGCTTCAGTGCATTCTTCATTAAAGTCAAAGGGTCGGTTCTGCTCTAAGAGATGGCATAGGGGCTTTGTGATTTTTGAGAAATTTGCAATGGATCTCCTATAAAAACCAGCATGCCCTAAAAAACTCCTAATGCCCTTGACTGTGGTTGGCGGCGGCAGCTTCTCTATGACTTCAATTTTTGCCCTGTCGACTTCTATCCCACGGCAACTAATCTTATGGCCTAGAACTATCCCTTCATCTACCATAAAATGGCATTTTTCCCAATTAAGAACAAGATTAGCTTTTTCACATCTTTCAAGTACCTTTTGAAGGTTGCCGAGACAGCTCTCAAAATCGTCTCCAAAGACGGAAAAATCATCCATGAAAATCTCAAGGAAGTCCTCTACCATGTCGGAGAATATAGCCATCATGCACCTTTGGAAGGTGGCAGGTGCGTTACAGAGGCCGAACGGCATCCTCCTAAATGCGTATGTTCCGTAGGGGCATGTGAAAGTCGTTTTCTCTTGATCCTCCGGTGCAATAGCAATTTGGTTATAACCTGAATAACCATCAAGAAAACAATAATAAGATTTACCCGCTAATCTATCAAGCATTTGATCAATAAAGGGTAAAGGAAAGTGGTCCTTTCGGGTAGCTTTGTTAAGCTTCCGATAGTCCATACAAACCCTCCAACCGGTCACAGTCCTGGTTGGGATTAGCTCATTGTTTTCGTTGGTTATCACTGTCATTCCTCCTTTCTTTGGAACACATTGCACCGGGCTTACCCATTTGCTGTCGGAGATGGCATAAATAATACCAGCATCTAACCATTTAATTATCTCTTTACGCACTACCTCCTTCATTGCAAGGTTTAACCGCCTTTGGGCATCAATAGTCGGCTTATGATCTTCCTCTAGTAGGATTTTGTGCATGCAAATCGCCGGACTAATGCCCTGAATGTCTGCTATCGTCCATCCAATCGCCTTTTTGTGCTGCCTTAGCATGTCAACCAACTGTCGTTCCTGTTCCTGCGGCAGCTTAGCAGAGATGATTACGGGCAGTGTGTCATCACAACCAAGATAAGCATATTTAAGCTGCCCTGGCAGGGGCTTAAGTTCTAAGACAGGTGGTTCAACAGTAGAGGGCTTTTGGATTAAATGGTTATCCGAAGTGTAATTCAAGGGTTCGAATAATTTACCTGGACGATGGTTTAACCAGTTTACCTCCTCATGACCTTCAGTATCAGATGTAGCGGATTCAGAGGAGTCGCTGTCATCGGTGCTGTCGTCATCGCTGTCATCGTCACTGTCGTGACAGGCCTTTAAGTGGCTGTCGCGGCAGTGACCAAATTTTATATCACGGCAGCCCGACCTGATGCAGGGGTAATCAAAGGTCACCTCAATGATGGCTTTGCATTCCTCTTCCACATCGGCATGTTTCATTGCTTGGAGAACATTCAACTTAATTTCTTGATCGTTCACACGCATGGTGAGTTCTCCTTTCTCCACATCAATCAATGATCTTCCCGTGGCTAAGAAGGGTCGCCCAAGGATGACTGGTGCGTTTTCATCTGCCTCACAATCTAAAATAAGAAAGTCAGCAGGAAAAATAAGCTTATCCACTCTTACCAAAATATCTTCAATTTTTCCTTCGGGGTGAACGTAAGAGCGGTCGGCTAGCTGTAGGGTAACTGTCGTGGGCCGCGCCTTGCCAATACCTAATTTCTGAAAAACAAATTTGGGCATTAGATTAACACTAGCTCCAAGATCACAAAGTGCCTTACCCACAAATTTGTCGCCGATTACACAAGGTATGAGGAAGCTCCCCGGATCCTTCTTTTTCTGGGGTGGCTGCCGATGAAGAATACTCATGCAACCTTCTTGCATCCTTACTGTTTCAAATTCCCCAAGTTTAGATTTTTTTGACATGACATCCTTGAGAAATTTAGCGTAACCGGGCATCTCCCTAACAGCATCTAATAACGGAATATTAATATGAACCTGTTTAAAAATACCATAAATCTTTTTAAGTTGAGATTCATGCTTAGCTTGCTGTATCCGTTGGGGGAAGGGTGGTGGGGGACAATAATCAGCAATGCGTCCTTCCCACTGCATGCGAATCTGAGGACGATAATCTTCTTTTTTCTCCTCTGTCGCTTCTGCTGTCGTGACAGGCTCATCGGCAGCAGTCTGTTTTTCACCTGTCGGGGCAGCTTCCTCGGCAGGTTTATCCAAGGCAGGTTCCTTTTCTGTATCAGCTTCTTTTTCCGGCCCTGGTAGTTTCTTCCCACTCCTAGTAGTAATCGCCTTACATTGCTCATGTGGGGGTGGTCTAGCATTTTCAGTATTGCTAGGGAAACCTCCATTCTGCCTCGGCTTAATATGTTGTGACACCTGACCCATTTGTGTCTCTAGAGATTTCAATGTAGCTTCATGGTTTGTCATCCTCATCTCGGTTTTATCTATAAAATTTTCCGTCTTCTTGACAAACTGATTTATATTCTCCATATACGTACCGGTCTGAGACATAAAAGTGGCCAGAGTCTGTTCCAAAACACTACTCGTGGCAGGTGGTGGCTGCTGTTGCTGCGGCGACGGCAGGTGCTGCGGCGGCAGTTGCTGTCGCGTCAACAATCTAGGACCCCCCTGATTCTGATGATGTGCTTGTGGATTCAGGGCATTGTTAGGGTTACTCCAGGAAAATTTGGGATCTTTCCTCTAATTGGGATTATAGTTGTTGGAATTGTAGTTTGGCTTGTAATTTCCAACATTTTTTCCCTCTTCTATATTTATAGGGCACTCATCCCTACTATGATTTCCCTCACAAGTAGCACAAACTTCCTCGACAGCAAATCCTCGTAAGTCCTCTTCACTCAATAAGTGTTTCATGGCTTTAGTGAGGAATGCTACCTGTGATTTCATAGTGCTCTCGGCCTCATAGTCCTTGACAGCAAGTACCCGTTTACCCCCTCTTCTAGCGGTTGGGAACTGCTCCTCGTTCTTGGCTAGATTTTTCAAAACTTGCAATGCCTCATCCGGATCTTTATCCAATAATAGTCCATTTGCTGCAGAATCAATGCGAATGCGAGTTTGTAAGTTAGCAGCATTATAGAACTTAGTTACCTGATTCCAGACAGGGAATCCATGCATTGGGCAGTTCCGTAGAAGAGTAGTAAATCTGTCCCAGGCCTCGTGCATCGGCTCGTCATCTTTCTGTTGAAAAGTAGCAATTTCGTTACGTAATCGCTCAGATAAGTGTGAAGGATTAAAACGAGATAAAAATTCACGAGTTAGATCTGCCCAAGTCATAATGGAACCCGGTGTAAGTTTATTCCACCAAGTTTTAGCTCTGTCCCTCAATGAATGGGGGAATAACCGAAGCCTCAGTATCTCCGGACTAACTCCTAGCAGTCTAAACGAACCACAGATCTCCTGGAACGTTTTGAGATGCTCCCTAGCATCTTCTGTCGCAGAACCACTGAACTGCCCGGCGTTGTTGATCATACTAAACATGACAGGTTTAAGTTCGAAGTTATCAACATCGATATCCGGCAGCGTGGTCTCCAGCTCTACATGATCGTTCAGCATGTAGTCACGACATGACCGTCGTCCATCTGCTGCGGGCGGGTCATCGACAGGTGGTACACCGCCACCAACAGGCTGGTTACGTGCCATCTGCTCTAGCTGTTCCTCGAGGTATTCGTTCTGGTCTAAAAGGCGGCGAAGTTGTTTCTTGAGATTGAAGGAACGTTCGATCTCCGGATCTAATTTATACTCAGGATCTTCACCTCTTTTAGATCTGCGCATAAACAAGAAAACCTCGTGAAAAGGCAAGAGTTGAAAACGCAAAAGAAAAATTAAAAAAAATAAAAATAAAAATAAAAACAAAAACAAAAACGAAAATAAAAATAAAAACGAAAAGTGCAATAAAAGAAAGATGTAGTTATGTTGCCAATCCCCGGCAACGGCGCCAAAAACTTGTTGCGTGTAAAAGAGTCTATCGCAATTGTAGTGCAAGTGTACACGACGCAAGTAGTAAAGTGATACAAAGTATCGGATATCGTCTCCACAGGGATTGGGCTAATGACTTCACCTTAGTTTACTGCACGAAGTAAAAGAAATAGTTTAGAATTGTCACGAGAATAATAAGATAAAAACGTAAATAAAAGGATTGAATTATCAAGATAGAGAGAATGGGCTGGTATTGGATTGCTCGGTAGTGCAGGTATTGAATTGCTTAGGATCTCCAGTTCTGTCGTCGCTCCCGTCGTCGACAGCACCTGTCACGGCGGCTGTCCGTTAGCTGTCGCGGGCAACAGACACACCAACTCCGTACTTCAAGTTTGGCAAGAATCCCAGATCTGCCTTGCCCTATCCCTAGGCACAAGTATGTCGATGATCACGTCTTTGATGATACCTCCCGGCGTGAATCGAAGGATGAACACCGATGTGTATGAATTCTTCCTTAGCCACTTAACCTCGCCCTATCCCTAGGCACGAGATGGTTCAACTATAAACTAGAGAACGCGCTCTTACTTCTTTCGTATACTTAACTCTCCCGATGCTAAGTAAATGGATAACCTCACAATGCTCTCCCGATGCTCTTGCAAGATGTTAAAACCAAAATAAGAGAACTTGAAGTTTATTTTATTGAACTGAAAAATCCTAAAACAAAGCAACCCTTGCAACTACTTTACAAAACAACCCGTAGCCCTAGGGGGAATTTAGAACATGTCGGTGACGGGTGGATGACAGGGGTTTTTGGTGTCGGTTATGGGGTAATCGGTTGTACCTCCTAGGTTAAATCTATGCCCTTATATAAGCTTTGGGCTCAAGTCATCTAAGGTAACAAGGATTACAACTTTAATTAAAAGTAAGATTCTAATAAAGACTAAATCTCTAAAGTCTCCTACTTTCCAGCCGCATCCTTATTTTGTGGGAATTCCTTTCCTTGAGCTTTGGCTTGACATATCTTTTGATCCGGGGCTTGGAAAAATATGTGGCTTTCACACGACAGACGAGCAGATTTTTCTCTATCTATCAAGGTCCATTTTGCTTTTCCTCTTCATGAGTCTGCTGTCACCATGCTGTCACGACAGGTCCATGGAAGCTTCAGCTTCTTCGTCTGCTTGTCCAGTTCAGCTCTCCTGCTTCTCTGCCCTGCGCCTGCCTTCTTTGTCAACTATGGCAGATACCTGCAAAAATAGCCATCTTTTAGTAGAATCCGTGCTTTTAATCCATTTGTGATATTTTACTGAAAACTAACCTAAATGCAATGCAATGATGCTTGAATGCAGCAGAAATATGGGTTAAAAAAGGGTGTAAATAATAGAACTTTTACACACTCAACAGCCGGCTTACAATGATGATGAAGGATACGTACCACAATTTCAGTATCCTCAATCATCTGTATATGAGGAAGGTTTTGGTGTTGGTAGCATGGCATCTATGTTGTCAACAACTACCATTAGCAGCCCATCATTTCATCCTGAAGAAATGTTTGCTACACCACCTACTATGCAAATAACGGATGAGCAATTCTTCGATGACGATGAGCTGGCTCCTAATCCAAGAGCTCGTAGACAGGTTCAACCTGCTCCGCGGTACTCACAAACAGGCCCTCTCCACCGGCAAGAATTACCCACTAGGAGGGGGAGGGGGAGGGGGAGGAGGGGAAAATAGGGTTTTGTTTTGTTTTTATTTATTTGTAATTTGTGAACCCGGAATATTTAATGTTATATGTATTTCTTTTAATTTCGATTGCATTTTGATATTTATGTATTTCTTTTTAATTTTCGTATTCAATTAAAAGGTTGCGAACCCGGAATATTTAATGTTATATGTATTTGTTTTTAATTTTCGTATTCAATTAATAGGTTTCTTCAAAGGTAACAAGTTAAACTTTTTTGAAAAAAATGAGAATTAATAGGTTGACGGTGCACGTCTGATAAAATTGAAACAAATAAAAATTGAAAAGATGCAATATTTTCTCATTACCATAAAATTAGACATACATTAAACAAAGCATTTAGGTTGACGGTCCGGCACGATAGTTGGAAAGATTTGATTTGTGCGGACACTTGTTTCTTGAATGACCCGGTTGACTACAAAGACTACAATGTCTAACTTGAACTCCTCCCTCTCTATCATCTGGATCATCCATATTCGTATTAATACGAGTAGACTTCGGTCGACCCTTCAACTTTCTACGAAGCACTGGATTTGGTAACCATTCTTCGTATATTGGCTCTACCGGCCAATAGTCTTGGTTCGGGATTGTGTTGAACTGAATTCTATATATATTTGCAATATTCTCTAGTTTATAACAGTCATCCGCAAAACCGTAAGGGTCGAGTCGAAAATGCAAACAGGCGGCGTGTGCGTGAGAGCAAGGGTATCTAAATGCTTGGAATGCACCACAATCACACCATTTCTGATGAAGTTTCACAGTGAACATTTTTTGCTCACCTCGGACTGTAGCTTCCAAAGAAAATTCCCATCTATTTGAGTCGAATGATCTGACTCGCATAGCGGACGCTTTAGCTTGAAGATCGATCATTTTTTTTCGCAGGGCTTTCGACCAATATTGTCCGCTGTTTATTCGGGCGTTGGCATCTTGCCCTTTGTCGGACCACACTCTGCCCAATCTAAAGTAGGTCTCCCACACAATACTTGCAATTGGGAGATGTCGTGTTCCTTTAAGAACAGAGATTATAGCCTCTGCAAGGTTAGTTGTCATATGACCATAACGCCGACCTTCATCATAGGCTTGTGACCATCTTTCCGTGGGGATGTCATTTACAAATTTTATCACACCTGCACCGTGCCGCCTCAACCTTCTCATCCTTTCATGGAATTTTGGTTGAACTAGTTCATACCCTATTTATAAATAAAAAATAAGTTAAATAAAACAACAAGATGAACTAAAAAAAATTAAATTTTTTATAAACAACAAATAACAACTTACCCGCGCCTAAAACCTCTCTCTTGATCTGACTGTTTCCGAACCGCGTCTTCGCATTCGCTGCAATATGTCGTACACAATATGCTGGATATGCATGTTGAGGTATCCATAAACTCCCAGGTCTGTCAATTACTGATAAGAGCGCAGTTCCTCTATCAGAAATCATGCAAATCCCGTCTTCTTTTACAACATAATTGCATAGGTGCTTCAAAAAGAATTCCCATCCATCCGCGTCTTCCTTTTCAACTATGGCAAAGGCAATTGGAAATATATTATTGTTTCCATTCTGTGCAACGACCAAGAGTAATATATGACCGTACTTCCCATACAACCATGTACCATCCACTTGAATCATGCGTTTGCAGAATGGAAACCCTTGAATGCACGCATTGAACGCCCAAAATAACTTACTAAATACTCTTTTACCAGGAATTAATTCGCCTTGTAAGTTGAACACCAGCAATGTCTCGTACTCTACAACGGTCCCCGGGATGAAATGTTGCATTGCTCGTAAAAGAGCTGGTAGCTCATTATACGATTTATCCCAATCACCATACAGTTCCGTCATCGCCTTTTGCTTTGCCATCCACGCCTTGTAGTAAGACGGAACATAACCAAACTGGGAGCGGATAGATGCTACTAACACTGCAATCGAAATTCTTGGTTCCTGTTCAACCAAAGTCCTGATTGAAGCACATATTAGATCAGAGTTTAAATTAATATGGTCTTGTGATAAAGCCATATTGGTACATGTGTGCTGATCAATAAACCGTGACACCTCCCACATTTCAGTTCTCTTCTTGTAAGAAATTCTTACCCACCACGGACAATTGTTCTTCCAATAATAACACCTTACACAATACGTAATTTTGTTGGACTCAACAACAGAAAATGACGTATGGCGTTTGAGACAGTGCTTTTGAACTGCAAGCTTCGCGGATTTTTTTGTTTCAAATTGAGCCTTTAGTTCCAGTTCTCCAAAGTTCGAAGATGATGAAGAACCAAATACGCGAGCTTCATATTCTTGATCTTGCATTGCAGTATAGTCAACTTCATACATGCGGGCTGCTGGAGCTTTATAGGCTGGAGGTTCCGGTTGTTGGCGCTGCGGTGCAGCATTACCCCAAACAGCCGGCTGTTCATTTCTCAACCCGAGCCTACTAACAGCCGCGGCCCAAACATCTTCTTCAACATCAATACCATTGCCTTGAGACGCTTCTGTCATAATAGCGTCAATATCATCAGCATCGAGTAACTGAACGCCATCTTCTTCTTCTTCACTCATAGGAACAATATTTTCTTCATCATCACTGAAATCTTCAAGCGATTCGCCCCAACGACCAATTGTGGGTTCGGTGTCCGAATATGTTGATGAACTCATATTCTGTAAATATTAAAAAATATAAGCACAACATTAAATTTTTGGGTTTTTTTATTAAAATTTAAAAATACTTGTACCATCTGAATATATATTCAATCATACAAAAGATTTATACAAACTCTCTAAAATTAAAAAATTTAGATTAAAAGGAAAAATTTACTTACTTAATTTTCACTGGCTTTTACGAACTCTTCAACCACCCTCTTCGAATATTTCTTCAGAAACTCACAAACTCGTCCCTCTTTGCCGAAAAGCTCTCTTAATTTTTTTTCTCAACCACTACACACTCATCTCATCTTCCCTAAACCCTCTCTATATACACATAAAATAATATTAAAAAATTAATCCCCTTTAATAAATCTAGCCCGTACCTAGAACCCTATTTATCCTTTAATAGACGGACGTGCCTAAACCCTATTTAATTTGCAAATGGCGAGGTCCTGTTCACCTGCATGTCCCCTACATACTGGCAAGTCAGGCAAGTGTATGTAGGGTAAATTAAATAGGGTTTAGGCACGTCTGTCTATTAAAGGGTAAATAGGGTTCTAGGTACGGGCTAAATTTATTAAAACACCTCCTATTAAAGGGTAAAATTAAATAGGGTTCGATGGATATTTTAATTTTAAAATTAAATTAGGGTGTGTAAAATTGGGTTCGACTAACCATTTGTAAATTGTTCCGGTCAATCGGTAAGTTCGGGTCACTCAAATCTCGACCCTATATAGTAACCATTCAACCAGTTAACAGTTTATTCGGTTAACCGAAATATTCGGTACAATCTGAATTCAATGATTTTTTTTACTTTGTTTATTAAAAAATTTAAATTTTAATAATATGTTAAATATTCGGTACAATCTGAATTCAATCTTAGTATCTTTTTTAAAACATTTGAAAATATTTACAACCCTAAACACATCCCTATACCCTAAACCCTATACCCTATACCCTAAACACATCCCTATCTCTGACCCTAAAGCCAACCCTATATGCAAATGCATGGCACATGCACATGGATAAAGCCTGACGTGCCTGCATGGCACATGCATGAACAGCACCTCGCCATTTGCAAATGGCGAGGTGCTGTTCATGCATGTGCCATGCAGGCACGTCAGGGAGAAGCATGCAGCTTCACAGCTGAGCCGCCCACGCTGCCAAGCCTGCCTCCAACAGGACCTCGCCAACAGGAGGTGGCGTTGTCCAGACCTCGCCGGCAGCAGGTGGTGTGGTCCCTGTGCCACTGTAGATTTTGGCCTATTTTACCAAAATTCGGCCAAAGGATCCTATTCCCCTAATATTTGTCTCCATATTGGCTTATTAGCCCAATTTTGCCGACATAGAGTCTCACCCGCCGGATCAAATTTGAAACTAAATTTGAATATATATAGTTGAACTTTCAATGATATACAAGTTTGCTTTATGGAGAAACAAAACCTAATGTAGATGTTGAAGGAGCCGGAGAAAGGTTACGCTCCAAGTTTCCTTTTTGTACTGCCGCGCTCCAAGTTAGCAAGTTAGCCCAGCGCCCATTCGCCCATTTCGCGTGGTTTTGTCGATTAGTACTACCTGGCGTAAAACATACTGCTGACTACCCAGGTTATTATAGCCTTCTCCAAAAGGAAAACAAAGCCAAGGAACAAGGAGAGGGGAGGCAACGATGAATTCCGCACTGCCGACGACGACGAACTGAACTGAACTGAACTGAAATGCACCTCTCTCTCAGTTCAAAAATCTATTCATCTCGTTCACTCTCTTTCCAGATCTGCCAATATCGCTTATCAACGGCGTCGTTTTCGATCCCAATCCGGTAACCTTTCCGCTTCATTCTCATTCCGGATCTGATTATTACTCGTTACTTGCTGCTATTACTAATTCAATGTTCTTATTGATTATGAATTCTTATGCTGCATTAATTTTTAGGATATTTTTGTCTAAAGGAAATGAAACTGAAATCCGACTGTTGCAGGATGCAAATTTAATTAAGATCGAAATATAAAAAAATTAAACAGACGGACAAGCTCATGTTTGAAAATCCGACGGCAATCGGTTCTTCTCACAGTCCTCATCTTCGTAAACCTGCCGCCAAATCTGTTTCTTCTGACCTAGGTGAATTTTTTTATCTGTTTCAGTAATTTATTGACCTTCGATTTAAACTTATATGACAAACTACGATTTTTTTTTACTTTTTGTTTATTTATTTGTTGTTTAGGGACTGGTGAACCTGGAAATAGTGTTGAAGAAGGTTACGTGTTTCCTTTTGTTGTAGGTGAAATGAAGGGTTCCAATTCACCTATGCACACCACAGCCATAATGCCTTCTCCCACCTTTCTGTGGAGATTTAAGGTTATATGGTTTCTAATATGGGCCTTCACTTGTTGCAAGGTTGGTATTTTACAGTTAGCTAGAATGCGGTGGATGCTTGTGAGATTTGGTCTTGAAAATGCTTGATTTCTTTTTATGAAACAGATTGGATGGGATTCGGTCATGAGAATGAGTGCAGACTTGAGAGACTTGTTCTTGTATGAGGCATTCTTATATTATAACCCTCTCCTTCTTGTGGTAAGTTAACATATCTTTGTGTCTGATTACTGATTGATATTTTATATTAGATACCGAATCTTACTTCTTGTTCTTGCAATTGTAGACAATGATGGTTTGGCTGTGGGGAGTGTGTCTATGGGTCTTCTCCCAGAGTACTATTAATTATGCAAAAATATTTGATCTTGATCAAAACCATCTTACTCACAGAGAAATATGGAAGGTACTCGTTTTAAATGCTCTTCATGTTATTTGGATCTTTGCACTTTGTGTGCTTTATTGAGAATTTGGTCCTGAGATTGTGGTGCCACTGAGAAAAAGAATATGTATTCCTATTATAATGTCTTTTTTATGTTTTTCTATGTTCAGTGTAGCATATGGATGACAGTTATAGTGCCAACTAGCATGACAGCATACCTTTATCTTTACTCCCACGGAGAAGTAGCATTGGCAGCATCGCAACCAGTGTAATATCTACCCTCTTTCCCAGCATTAAATTATCTTCTGTCCCTATAATTTAACTGAATATACGCAAGACAGTAACCTTTTGCATGTTTTCACCATTCTATTTATCAATTATGGCCTTACTACTTAATTATTACTTGTCAGTTTAATGATTCTGTATGTATGTGTATGAATGCAAATGTTTCTGGGACTGTGTAGCATTCTCTTCTAGTTTTGTAGATTGGATTCTGTAGGATTACCAAGTTTCCAATGCCATCAGTAATTTGACACATTGATGGTTCTGACATTTGAAATACAACCTGCAGGTGATCCTCTATGTTGCTGTTGCCTTGGTTTTGATATTCCCCTTCGACATTTTCTATTTTTCATCTCGTTACTTCTTGCTAAGAACACTCTGGCGGATAGCTTTCCCACTTCAGGCTAGTTTCTAGTGTAGCTTTCTTTTTCTTTGTGCTTGAGCTAGCAAGCTGCATTTGCAGATTAGCATTTCCTCGTACCGGGAGTATTTTCCCTTTACTCTTTGGATTTTTCCTTTTTAGTGGCAATTACTCAGACTTCTGCTGTGGCTGACATGCTTTTTCATTTTTACTTGTTTAATTCTTGTATAACAGCCAATTTCATTTCCTGACTTCTTCTTGGCAGACATTTTAACCTCCATGGCCAAGGTATGAACCTGTAACATCATTTCATCTCCTTAAGCAAGCTGCTTATTTCCCTTCTCTTAATAGTTAGATTTCACCAATGGGAGGAAGATCCAATGAAAATACTTTCTCGTGCTTTGATATTCTTATGGAGAAAGCTTCAGTTTCCAGCTGTTTAGGTGTATCTCATAGGACAACAATTACTGGACATTTGATATTAGAATTTGATTTCATAAGTGGAGCTATATTTTTCTCCTAATTGCTTGTAATCTTTATTTTGTGAAGGTATTTTCAGATTTGGAGCGTTCAGTCTGTCGAATGGTTCATCGCCAGGTAATTTTAGTTATTTATAAAAGGCTAAGAGCGCTCTAAAATGTGGTGGTGCTTTGTGGGATTTTTAGCTTTACTTATTTTTCCAAATTGGCTGAAGATAAGACCTTCAACACTCTTCTCAACAGCCTAGCACTTTCATTGTCTTTAATTATTAATATCTGCGAGTTGTATCACCTACTTCATAATGTATTCCTGCGATTCTATGAAAAATAAGTTGATGGTTTTCAAGGCAGTTAAAACTCATTGAACTTAAGACATAATGTTGTGCCTGTAATGCTTTACAATACAGTTGATTTTGAATTGCTTGTGTGAGGTCTTCTAAATAAACTAATGCTTGTGGTTATCAGCCAACTATTTTGTCCATTTAGGGATGATTTTAAGAAACAATGAGGGTATACTTTCCCTATCTTATTTAGTACTAAATCTGATTATGCTTAATTTGGATTCGATCAACATTGAATTGCTGAAGCTCTTTGTGTTGATGCAATGTTGATCTCCTCCGTTGAATAAGATGAGGTTTGTCTTGGCATGTAGGTTGCAACAATTGCATGGTTTGAAGCAGATTCGGTTTGTGGAAGCCACTCGGTTGCAATTCCACTAGTGCTTGTTATTCCTTATATTTGGCGGCTACTGCAATGTCTGCGTCAGTATAAAGACACAAAAGAGAAGCCAACCCTTTTTAATGGTAACACATCTAGGATCTTGATGCTTACTATTTTCGTATTAAGTTACATCTGTTCAGAATGGATATGGATCTCTGAACTGATAAAGTATACAATGTAATGCCTTAAGAAAATTCTTAAACTCTATGGACAGCACATCATAGAACTTTGTCTGTGATTTCTATTGCTAGTTCTCACATGGTTCATCTCGTATGTGATTTTGGTTTTCAGCTTTAAAATACTCAACGGCAGTCCCTGTCATTTTTCTCTCGGCCCTTAAATATCATGTCTCACCTGATAGGTGGACGTATGTTTATCGCCGCCTCTGGCTTTTCTCAAGTCTTGTCAACTCACTCTACTCATTTTATTGGGACGTAACTCGTGATTGGGACCTTAGGTATGATTATACATCCCCTTTCCAAACAGTTTATATATATATAACATTTGATTGTGAGGCCACTTTGGCATTCCTTGCTCTTAATCAAGTTTATTTTAAATTCGGCATGTACGGCAGTGTCTTCACTAGGATCTTCAAGTTCAACAAACCAAGTTTATGTTCCAATCTGTTATACGGGCGACAATGGGTAAGAATCTTAGTGCAGATAATGCAATTTCATTCTGTGAGACATCGTTGGCACATCAGTAGTTGGTTTACATGCATAATTGCCATTTTTTTCAAACTTGGTAGGTTTACTTTTGGGTTATTGGAAGCAACTTGGTTTTGCGTTGCACATGGACATATAAACTGTCTGCTCATCTCCGCCACAACTACTTGACCGTGTTTACGATCGCCGCCCTAGAGATGCTAAGGAGGTTCCAATGGATATTCTTTCGAATAGAAAATGAATGGAACAAAATTACCAAGTCCGGCTTTCAGATTCCGATGGCTGACATCCCAAGAGAGGAGGAAAAATTACTTGGCTCAACCAATCACAACGTGTAAATGGATCATACAAGAGTCTCTCTCTGGCTTTAAGTAGCTTCAAATTAAAATTCATTCTTTGTGCTGCCATGGATCCTTGTAGTATTTACAGCCCTGAAGCAGTTGCTGCGTTTTGGTTGCCCCTGTTCGACACGAATGATATGATATGAATTATATAGATACATATAGGTTGGGTTTCCATTCTTCGTTGGGCAACAGTTTTGAATTCTGAAAGCGGCTTAGGTTAGATGTATAATGTGAAAAAAAAAACATTTTATTGATATTGGAGATTTGTAATGTCGTAGGACTTGGACTAGTTTCGAATTTTAAATATTTGAACTTGATTTCAAGGTTCAATTTGGTACCTAATTTTTTTTCTTGTCTAATTAGTTATTTGAACTTTAATTTATGGTTCAAAAAGGTTCAAATAAGTCATTTATCCAAAGTGATATTTGGGATAAAGAAGTCAGGTTTATGTACCAATTTGAAACAAATAGTCAAGTTTAGGTTCTTAATTGGACAAAAATGACTTTATGTACCAAATTAAACTTTAAAGTTAGGCTCGAGTACCTAACTGCACAAAAAAAACTTTAGATATCAGATTGAAACTTAGAATCAAGTTCAGGTATTATTAATGTATGGGACAATTATCATATACAGGGAGGTGTAAAGTTTTTTTTACACGTTTTTTACAGTGCTTAATCAAAGGCTAAAATTTAAAATTAAAATCTTTAATTCTAAACTCCTAACCATTAAACCCTAACCGTCAAGCATTATATCTTAAATTTCAATTATAAACCTTAAATTTTATATCATACAATCTAAACCCTAAATTAAAACCTCAAATCTTTAAATTAAACCGTTGATGTTCGTTTGGAGGCCTAAAATCTCGATTCAACGAGATTTTTGACATCAAACGCTATACCCACATGTTTGGATCTAAAAATCCAAAAGTAATTCTGGACCGCAAACGTGATTCTGAGAGAAGCAAGGTAGAAGTAGCTTTTGCGTTTCGTCGTGATTTTTACACTATATTTTTATACAATCGTAATTTTTTAAAAAAAACTCTCAAACATAAATCACGTTACTTTAAAATCAACTTTACACAAAATCAATTATATAAAATCACGTTGATCCAAACATACACGCCTAGATAATAATCAGTAACGTACATATGATAAATTTGCTGACAAGGAGATCCTCGTGAGTATGCTCGACTGTTGGGGAATGTTGTCATCCTATTATATGACGGCATTCATTCATCTAATGGAAAACGTGCCTTATTGGCAGCCAATGAAGTAAATCCAAAGTAAAATTT
Source organism: Hibiscus tridactylites (assembly GCA_958450335.1). Lineage (NCBI taxonomy): Eukaryota > Viridiplantae > Streptophyta > Magnoliopsida > Malvales > Malvaceae > Hibiscus > Hibiscus tridactylites. Next base: position 81,022,201 of record OY288274.1, on the reverse strand, counting down.
GCTTAACAAAGAACTCAAACTCGCATGCAAAGTCCCTTTAGTGGTTGCTTTTTTAGGCCCTTCCAAATAGGGTAACTCACGTTCACGTAATATACAAAATCGTGGCTTCCCCCACGGCCCCACCATTACAAACTCCCAATACTGGTCCTCAACTTTACACCACACTCCCTTAAAACCTCTTCTTTTTCACCTTCACCACTCAATCCTCTTCCATGGCGTCCGATATCTGTTGGAGTTGGATTTTTGGACTAACGTCTACAGCCGAGGACGAGGCCTCTTGGTGCTGCGTCTTCGTGTTGGTAACCCTACTACTACTCAACTCTTTCGAGGAAACTAACTCTACGATGATGAACAAAGAGGAATGTGATGGCAAAGTGATCGGTCGTCGGCTGTTGGAGCGAGCTTGCGATGAAATCTATGTCGTTGCAGAAGGAGAAACCCTACACTCCATAAGTGATAAGTGTGGTGATCCGTTTATAGTGGAGCACAACCCTCATATTCATGACCCTGATGATGTTTTCCCTGGACTTGTCATCAAGATTACTCTTCCCAACTCTCTTTCTTCGGCACCGTTTAACCGGTAGCTTTCTTCATATTTATTTGGCCTGTTATCAACATCAAATACAAGGGAAAGAAGGGTGTTTTTTTCCTTCATAAACCTGAGTTTTTGGTCAAGTAGTATGGTGTCTGTAATACTTGAAAACCTACCATGGAATTTCTATTTATAACAAAAGTACTCAAAAATACATTACTCAACAGAAACAAGCAGAAGACAATGATGAAAATGAGGCAATACAAATTTCAATGCATTTCCATATAACACCTTCAATAATGAAGTTCAAGAATGAAACACTATCGGAAAAACCGATACGATCTTCATAATGATTGCTTATAAGATATAGTAACCATATATAACCTAGATGTTCATACTATCCACCATGCAAAGTTGAAATGAAAACTACCACATCCTTCTCTTCCAAGGTTGTCTCGAGCTGGCCGCTCAACTCCCAATCGCAGTCGTTTACGAGGACGAGCACACCGGGTCTCCTGCACAAACCAAAACCACCCATCAGCTAAATGGCTTGCTTTTCAAAATCAGAATCCTAATTCAATCTTTTTGCATCCATTGCAAATGACTGTTCAGAGTCTAGACCCTTGAAAAAACTTACACAGATTCCCCTTTCATGAACATTTCAGGTCTCTCCTTGATCAAATTGGTACGAACCCAAGCTAGTAAATCCTTCATTGTTAACTGAGAAAGCAAACAAAAACCAAACCCAATACATTAAAATCCTCAAAAATTAAGCTGCTTGAAACATGCTGAGTTAAAAAAAGGGGGGGAAACAATAAAGAAAAAGGCTTACCTTATCTGCTCCTTTTGGCAGATCAACATTGACATTATGAACTTTAACAGACTCACATAGAAGTTCTAAGCCTCCACTGCATCAAACAATGAAAATACTGTGGAATTAAAATAAAAAGGCAAGAAATAAGTAAATTAAATTTGGGTTATTAGCTCAAGAACAAAACTTTATTACTAAAAACCGCGATACAGATTAGGATCAAATTGATTGTGGAAAATAAAGAATTAACAGAACCAAAAGCAATAAATTTGATTAAAAATCGTACCCAAACTCAAGCGTCAAATGCATTTTGAACAAATTTTGCAGAAATTGGAAAACCCTAATCGTGTGCCGCTTTGTATTTACGCAATATTTAGTTTTCAAGGCGTAGTTGCAAATATTAGATATTCCATTCTTTGGGCCATACTTGTTGGGCTTCAAATACTTGTACATGGGCCATTCTTTAGTAAATAGTTATGGCAGAGGAGTTGGAGCATCTCCACCCTTCACCAACACTATAACACTATTTTGGTGTTAAAAATAATATAAAAATTATAAAAAAAAGTAAAATTATTGTAAAGAGACCAATTTCAATCTTTGTATTAAAATGGTGCAAACTAAGATATTTATTATTATTTTGATATAAGAGATCAACTCCAACATTTATACTATAACACATTTGAAACATTTTAACTTTTTCTTTCAATTAAAAATGATTTAGTGTTGCTACAGTTTCGCACCAAATATGGTGTGACAATGTAGACAACACTAAAATGGTGGTATGGAGATTTAAAATATGGTGTTAAGTTGGAGAATGAATAGTGAACAAAATATATTATTTTAGTGAAATGGTGTGAAAAAATTAACAAGGTTGGAGATGCTCTTAGAGCGGTACAGTGATAAAAAAATGTGTTTTTACTGTTGTTAGTTGTTACAGCATTCAATGACAGAGACCCAATGCGATTGTTTTTGTTAAAATTTAACTGTAAAAGTGGGACAGTAAAAGTTATAGACATTTCAAAAGGTTCATTTCTTTTTAATTAGGATGAAAAGTAGGGATTTTTCTACCATGCGGCAGCCTAATATGCGGCTAATATACGGCGTTACCGGAAACATGATTGTGTATATAATGTAACCGGTAAAGCGGTACCGGATATGTGGATATGAAATGATCTTTCCGGTAAAAACCACTAAAAAAATGATAAAATAATGGTAACCGGCAAATTTAAGTAAAAGGTCAGACATAATAAAACCGGTAGCGTCTAATTTGTTATAAGGTATATAATGTATTCGGTAACGCAGTACCGGATATGTTATATTCGAAAGTTTCCATACTTTTGAAAAGTTTATCGAAACTTTTTATCAATGGTACCGGATATGTTGAATTCGAAAGTTTCCATACTTTTGAAAAGTTTTTCGAAACTTTTTATCAATGGTACCGGATATGTTGGATTCGAAAGTTTCCATACTTTTGAAAAGTTTTTCGAAACTTTTTATCAATGGTACCGGATATGTTGAATTCGAAAGTTTGCATACTTTTGAAAAGTTTTTCGAAACTTTTTATCAATATATGGATACTTATATTAAATGTTTGGATACTTCTATGAGAGGTAGAGATACTATCGAAAAAGTATGGAAACTTTATAAAAATTATGGAAACTTCTACTAAATCGTTTATATGAATTAGAATCAAGAAAATAGTAGTGCATCAGATAGAAAGGAAAAGATTACAAAATGAAAAGATTACAAAACGATATGGCAACGGAAATAAAAAGAAATTGAGAAGAAACAAAAGATTGATCTTCTAATATTTATGTGCAATGCAAAGACCAAGCCGGATTGTTTCCAATATCAAGTAATATAGTTTTATGATATTGGAAACAATCTGGCATGGTCTTTGAACTGCACATAAATATTAGACCATCAATCTTTTCTTTATTCTGAATTCATTGTCCCTTCAAGCCTTCTCCCTTCAAGTCCCCCTGCCACCTATGGAACTTGTTCCAGCACCATGTTGCTGTCCAACCATCTCTGCATATGGTCGCATCTCAAACTTGACCTTTTGGTTGCCTAATGAACAATTTTTTTTGCATAAGTATGAGCAGAAGAGTATCTTGTTATTAATAATAGAAGAAAATGATAGAGAAAACCTTGGAGATGGCGGTTGAAGATGTGTATGTCTTCTTTTTCAGCCATGTAACCATATAGTTGGCGCTGGCTGGATGGAGGGGATGGAGCATGACGTTGCCAAGCATCTAACCCGAAACCTTGGGCAGCAAACTGGTTATGCAGACGCTGAGCATCTAGATAACCTCTTGCTGTGCTCTCAAAAATCAAAAGGCTCATCCCACGATGGCCTTCTGGACCATATGAATGGCGAGCCTTGGCAACAGCACCATAGGAACTGAAAGCGTTGAGAAGGTCTTGGTTTCCCATGCCAATCCACTGAAGCAAAAAATTAAAGAAATAAGAAGTTAAGTATTATAATAGTAATGAAAACATAATTCAGAAGTTATATAACTACCTTCCCATCTTCATCTGTACGATGTTGTGTGTTCCTAATCATCACCATGGGTGGCCAGAGTATTTGGTGATGAGCTTCCTGGTGGCTTGAAGGCGGGGGGGGGGGGGGGGGGGGGGAGACAATAGCAGCATCATTACTCAGACCACGCCATTGGCCTGAAGCGTTTTGTTGAGGTTGAGGTTGAGGAGTGGCTGAAGCACCCCTTCTTCGTAATTCCTCGTCCAACGTCTGAGCAAGGAGGCGATGGATTTTCATCTTATCTCCTTTTTTGGTTTTTGCATGGGTGAGTAGGGACTGAAGGCCAGAAAACGACTTAGAGGCACTAGGACCTCCGTGGCATGCTGGACACCGCCATGTAGTAGTAGGGTCGTTGATAGAGTTCATTCGATCGAAGGCCTCGAAGAAACTCCTGAAGAATTTGCTGGATTTGAATGCCTCGTGGCTTAGTTGTTCGTCATTATCAGAATCAGAATCAATATAGAAATCATCATCACTGTTTGATGATGTGGCGAATTCAATCTTCCTCTTTGCGAAAGACTGAGGATTTTTACCCGAACTTCTGCTTGAACTCATTTTATAATAGAAGATTGTGAAAGAGAACTGATTATAAAAGCAAAGGAAAGGGTTGAGTAGATAAAATTGAAGATGTTGTGAAGAGCAAAATAGAGGAGTTGTTAATTTATAGGCAATTTCCGTTTGGGAGGGAAAGTGATAATGCATGAGACTGAAAAGGCATAGATTCGTTCGTTCTCCTCGTTTCCCGGGTTATAGAAATAAATGAGGAGAAGGTACATGAACAGAAACGGTGCATGTGATACATTGGAAAGACGTGAAACTGAAAAGGTAGAATCAGATTCGTTCTTCTCGTCGTTTTCCGGGGTTATAGAAGTAAATGTGGAGAAGTAGGAGCAGTAAACGGTGCATGCGTGATACAGGGAGGTAGAAGTGAAAAGACACGATACTGAAAAGGAAGAATCAGATTCGTTGTGGGGATTAAGGGTTTCAGCTTTATACAGGAGGAGCAGTAAACGGTGCATGTGATACAAGTGAGAAATGACATAACACTGGAATGCAAAGTTGTAGAAGTGTATAATGAAAACGGTAATAATAAACCGGATACATTGATGTAATGAATAAAGAATACAGTAAAAATATACCGGGAACATGAATGCTTTTGCAAACTTATCGATAATTCCATTAAAACATGGAAAAAAGTTTCGAAAATCTTGTTCCCATTAAACTATGGGAAGCCTTTAGTTTTTGTTAATTATCGATATTTGTGTAAAAGCATCGATATTTTCGAAGGATATTCGTACCGGAACATTGATTTTCTTTCAAAAGTATCGGGTTTTTTATTAATAGTGTGTAAATTGTATCAAAACTTTTTCTTCCAGTAAGCTATGAGAATCCTTTGTTTCTTAAAGTATCGGTATTTGTATCGTAACGTTAAGAAACTATCGATATTTTCGAGCAGATTCGCTAATGTATGATGGAATTTAACAACAATATCGAAACATTTTCAGATAGGGGGAATAATGTATCGAAATTTTATTTGGAGCCAGTGGACAAGTAAGGGATAAAGGATGAAATAAGACGTCATATAACATAATTGGAAGATAATTTCAGAAGTTTATTGTTAATCTGAATCATCGTAGTCAGTGGACACGTCTGAACTTAGGTTTAGTTCTTCGATCCAGCTGTTGTTTTCTTTCTCTACGCCTGTACATAAAAAGTTGCAGCTCATCCGCAGCCGCATCAACATCCGGTGAAGACGGTGCACGTTCAGTGTTTGGATCAGGTTGTACGGGTGCAGACGAACTACCTTCGCCGGCGTTGACGTCGTCAAACTTAACATGTAAATCGACGTCTGTAGCTCCAACGGAATTGAGGCGGTCATACATGTTACGAACGTCTGTTTCGTTCGTAAGCTTCATAACGTAGTGTGTTTTGTTTGCTGACGGTGTTGGGATTCGACATTCCATGGAAGAAATTGGTTTGTGGCCGTGTTTACTAACCTCGATTGTTGTCAACTGTATTAAATCTTTCAGTGACATTTTGGTGGTGATTGTTGACTGAAAAAAAGTATCGAGAAAATAAAATGTTTCCTGAAATTTGGCCATAAGGTGAGCAAAGATTGGGCTCGGTGTTTAGAGAGAATTTGGAATGAGTAAGTGATGGTGGAATTCGTGGGTATTTATAGGAAAGCAAAACACCACATAAGTAAATTTAACTGGAATGAAAACTATCGATTTTAAAGGGGATTGTTAGTCTAAGGATACATATATTTCGTATAAAAGTTTCGATATTTTTACAAGAGTATCGACAATTGTTTCCTAAAGGAAAATAAGTATGATATTTTTACAAGAGTAAGCTAATATGTTGACATAATTTACAACAAACTAAGTATGATATCATCATTTACATAGTGGGAAAAAGAATGGTAACATAATTATCTTTTCATACGTCCCAGGCAAGCAGTTGTGAACTTCGCTCTCCTTCTATTACAATCGTGATTTATGAGATCGTTTAAAACTCTCGGACGATCAAAATCCCCAACAACCTACATTCAAATTAGGAGTCAATGTCAGTCCCAATTTTTTTTTTTAAAAATGAAGTCCTTTTCCGACTACTTACCAAATCATCCGGTGACCTCCCTTCAGAAATAGCTTCCTTCCACATGACCACATACATTCCGCAATCATGTCCGTTCGTTTGCACCTTCGTCTTACGGACCACGAATTTTAAATCCCTCGGTGGGACCTTAATCTTCCCAAATTGGGCACAAAACGCCTCGTCCTCACTAAATTTCTGTAAACATTCCAACTGCGTAAAAAAAATACAATTAGATTACGAAGAATTTATGCATTATAAATTACAAAATGTATCGACACATACTGTTTTCTTTGTTTGCTCCACTCTAGTCTTGTGCCGGGGAGATCTATGTAGACTATCAAGAAACGATGCTACACGATCAACCATATCCAACACCAAGAGACACCAATGAGTATCCGAATTGTTTATTGGCATGAAGATCTACAATTGTGTCACACAAGATATTAGAACATTTATTGTTATTATTTAAATACTTAACAACATGTACGCAAAAATATCTTACCATGTCACAATCGGTGAGTTTATTATGGCCCATCAACGTTCTAGAATAGAAGTCTACAAGAAACGACGCATTTTGACCGTCGCTTATGAACGCGTTCTGCATTTCAAAAAACAATCTCCAGTAATTGACCAGCCATGACCAAATTGGACACAAAATGTGTACGAATGTAACTTACCACAAATTCGGATGGTAGATAGCAAATCTTCCGCTTCATGGTAGGATTCCTCATCGACTCGTAACCCAATAACCAGCCTTTCAAATTAATGATCGGACTTATTAGCCATTCCCCGGGTTTTAAGCAGCCAAGGTCGCCTGCTGTGCCGTGTTCGAGCCCGCAATCTACGATAACATCTCTATAGAAGCAATTTTTTTGTATTAATTTTTTCACCACATTTATTTAAATATCACTCGCAAAGCAATATATATAACTTACTCTGGTTCTAACAAGCCACTATTCCATACATAATCACACATCGCAGCCTCGACGTCATCAATTCCACGTGGTATTTTGACTTTTGTAACCTATGATATATCAATAGATATTAGCCGCAACACAATAATGAAAATGGATGTCATTTGTATTATTCATTTTACCTTTTTACTCTTCTGCTTCTTTGGTGCAGGACACCCTGAATCGAGCTCTACATCTATTGCATGACCCGGTGTCCTCGTATCTTCATGGTGGACCTCTCTTATATGTTCCTCCACCCTCTTACTCAATTCTTCGACATTTTCTTCATCATTTTTTTTATAAGTTCTTCATATTTTGCCTCAACATAACTCATCTTTTTGTTTATTTCAGGAATTAAATCTATCCCCTCATCCAATTCTTCCTTGAATTCAGGAGTTAAATGTATCCCCTCATCCAATTTTTTGTTTATTTCAGGAATTAAATCTAACCCCTCCTCCAATTTTTTTCCACCGTTTCAATCACCCCCTTTAACTCACCCCTCAATCCCACCACTTCTTTAACAACACCATTACACTTTTCCCCTACTTCCCCCTTTAAGCTCTCAATAGCCTGTTCGATTCTGGATTGTCTTTGCAAACAATCAGAAACGAGTTTTTTAACCTCCGCCAACTCAGCAATCAATATGTCAAATTTACTTCCCCCTTCATTCACTTTCAACTTATATTCTACCTTCTCCTCTTCCTCCTCGCCAACCTTCACAAATAAAGTACATTATTAGAGCATCTTTCTTTTGTAAGTCCTTAGTAATCTATAAATACTGAAATTACCATTACCTTCTTTTTCGGTAATTCCAACTTTAACTTTGCCATAACTCGAACAACTTCTTCCTTGCCCCAGGCAGTGATGCGTGCCACTCCGGTTTTTCGGAATGTCGGCACAGAAGAAGAATCTGACCAAAAATCATACAATGCAACCTGCATTTTGTATAAACTTTATCATTTTCTATAATAACTACTTACAAAGTTTTCTAAACCAATACCAATATTCAACTCGTTTACCTCTAAGACAGCAATGCATCCTTTGAGGTATGAGGGGGTTTTGGACTTTTGAAAAGTCTTGATTGCATCAATTATTTTCTCATACACATATGAAGCCCAATTTAATTCACCTCTAAACCCAGAGTCGCACAATAACTTCATACTATCCTTGCTCGGGGATGAATCACCCGTTGGACAAAGGAATACTCCGACAATGTACAATAGTACACGGGCCTTCAGATCATCCCCTTCATACTTGCCGCTTTTTATTTCGTCCTCAAGTGTAGCAAATGACACATTAGACGTTAGGCCATACTTCTGCACAAGTAATTTCCAATCCTCCCTGTTTATAACTTCATCCACACTCATGCCTTTATTTTGTAGCCCCAATACGGCTTAAACAATTCGGACACTAAAATGAAATGAATATTCTCCGTATCGCACATCACACTTCTGCAAATCAAAATCTCCCATCAACAACCGACACAATTCCCTCCGAATTGGTCGGTCCTGAATCCCAATAAGAGATCCAAACCCCATTTCTTCCAACAGATTTGATTTACCCTTCGCTTTCAACTCCTCTACTATGTGGTGCACTCGTTTTATGCTACACCTAGTCGACACTTCCTATGTAAATAATATTCATATAATGTCAGAGTTTTTATATATCATTTATCAAAATATTTACAACTATAATGAATACATTCTTCTTCTTCTTCTTCGCCTCATAGTTTCCTCTAGCATTTATGGACAACATGTTGAATGGTTGCTTCTCAGTTGCACTCATCATGTACCATTTCTTCACCACCACGTCTCTCACCTGCAAATTATGCATAAACCATAAACAATCAAAATATTCAACCTCCAATATATTCACTATAATTTCAATTTACATACCGAACCGACAGTGTAAGTCCCACAATCCCTCATCCTCTGCAATTCTTCAATACTGTCATGATAGGAAAGTTTAAATGTTCTTAAATACTTTCATCCAATAACAATTTACAGATTAATTATTTCACAATTTCTACTTACTAGAAGTACAGAAATCCACCCTTTGGTCTCTTCAGATTTTCCTCCCTATCTACTATCTCCGCCTCCATTTGAATCATTTCAGTCTCATCTTGAACAACATCTTCATGATCCTTAGAACCCATCTCGCTTCAGTTTTCTGACAAAAGTATCGATATATAAATTCTACCGACATTATTACTTTCTACCGATAAGTTCTCAGAACAAAGTTCCGATATTTATTTCCTAAATATATTTACACAATTTCGACCTATATCGATCCGAATTCCGATTTTACTTCAACATCACTAAACCCAAAACATTATCCCCAACTACCCAATACTACATTACCAAAAAATTAGGGTTTCGACAACATACCTTTTACTTCAAAGTCCTCAAACCCTAAACCTATCCTTTCGATTCTGATACAACAAATTAGGCTTTCTGTAAATGCAACCAAACTCGGGTCGATTTCAAATACTCTCCTCTCTAAGGTTTTCTGTAAATGCAAGCAATACAAAGGATACTTTTAACCGGTTATATCATTATGATATATATGATCGATATAATTCCCAAAAGTTTCGATACGTTTTTGAATTATGTCGATTCTTTCCACACCAAACAATAAATCCGGTAAAGATTTACCGGTTACATTATATGAATTAATAATGTAATCGGTTATGTTTTACCGGTTAGATTATATGAATTAAATATCGATTCTTTTCTGCACGCTCTTAATTAAATATCGATATAAAGTATGGATAATTTCGAAATAATATATCCGGTAAGATTTACCAGTTAGATTATATGAATTAAATATCGATTCTTTTCTGCACGCTCTTAATTAAATATCGATATTTTCGACATTTTTTTTCAACCACGGTTACGTTGGTGTTCAAAAAGTTTCGATAATGATTTATAAAGTATGGATACTTTCAAAATAAACAACAAATTAGGCGCTACCGAATATATTGAAATTCGGATCAACATAACCGGTAATTTTACCGGTTTTGTTATAGTCCAAATGTCCGAGTGCCCATCCGCTCCAACTTAACAACAAATTCGGCGCTACCGATTATATTGATATTCGGATCAACATAATCGGTAACTTTTACCGGAAACATGATCTTTAACCGCTCACCGCCCTAGCCGGTTACGCCGTATATTAGCCGCATACTAGGCGCCGTACCGCAGAACCTCCCGAAAAGTAGTGTAGTCAGTAGTGGTCGGAAGAAATAAAGAAGAAAATGGAGTTTAACTCAATCTCTTTTTTAAATCTCAATCTAGAAAAAACGGATGGTTTTCTTGGCAGATTTGGGGCAAAAACTCCTTTTTAATAAATATATATGTTTTTGGCTCCCTTCCCTTTTATTTGGAAAAATGACCCCAAACTTGTCACGTCGGTTAACCTCGCGTTCTGTAAAAAGCGAAGTTTGATATCGTGTTCTGCATAACGTGAGTTCAGTCTACGTGGCCTAGTTGTTTGGGTTAACGGTATTTCAGAATATCGCGTTCTGCAGAACGCGAGGTCCCCGAGAATTTGAAAGGGCGACTGAATATATCGCGCATACCTCGCATTCTGCAGGACGCGAGTTTTGTGCAAACCTGGGTTGAAGAACTAGGAAAAACAAACATGGGTAGGCCTGTTCGAGCCCAATTTCGAGGTTGTAAATCGTATATTTTTAGCGAACATCGAGTTTAGGGTTGTAGTACTGGAAATTGTCTATCTTATGACACCAACACGGCCAATTTTCGTCCATTCTGAAATGGTTTAAAATGGCTTCGAAAACCCTATGCTACCATCTTTTTTTGAATGAAGTTGCCTTTGATGAACAATTGAGAATTTCGATCTAGTAATCGTATAAAATTAATTAAAAACTGAAATTAAATAAACATTTTAAAGTTTAATTATAATAGATAAACAAAATTAAAATACGGCATTATAAATAACAAAAGTCTGGAATAAAAATATTAGAAACATAAGTACATATCAATTAAAAAAAAGACTAATGATGCCTATGTCCACCCGTTCCGCAATCGGGTGGACGGCGATCAAGATCTGGATACCTCCGAACATCATGTGCTGGGCCCTGGTCCCCATCATGGTCATCATCGTCTGCGATACGCGGACCTCTGCTGGGACCAGGCAGGGAGTAAAACAAGCTACCCGGCGGCGTTTGCTCCACAATGCTAAAGTCAAACTGAGATGCCAACGGTGGAATATCAAGCGGAAGGCCACTCGTCGGCATATGGGGACAGTAGGCATCGGAGAAGCCGAACTCGGGTGGAGGCATCATCTGCTGGAAACTCGAAGGACCGCTAAAAGTTTGAAATGCTGTGCCAGAAGATGAGGCCCTTGCAGTGTTAGGTCGCGGTCTCGGACCGCGCTGCCTCGACTGGCTCTGGCTCTGGCTCGCTCGACGTGTGGCGTGTGGGCGGTTTTGGGAAGGCTGGGGAAGCTCGCGCTCGTCCTCAGTAAGGATATGTTGCTTCACATTGACCCCATACCACTAAAAGTAATTGAAATCGACCGAATCGCCCCCTTCCATAATGGGTCAGAGAAGGGGTGGGCGGCGGGCAAATCGATTATCCCAAAACGCTATCCAGTCAGCGTGGTAAAAAGACCAGTCAACCTCCATTTTCCCATGGCGCGTCAGATGGTGGAATTGGTCCATATTTTGTGGAGTCAGGAGTAGAATTTTTGGACGTACCCGAACTGTCGGAGAACCCTATCCGTAGCATGCCACACAAGAATTTCGTAGTTGATCAACGGCACTACAGAAATCCATACTTGCTGCTCACACAGAATCTCGGGTGGAGTAATCTGCTGAATATCCTCTGAAGCGTAGGGCCTCCACACGAACTAAAAAAAAATGAAAACGTTTCTAACGATTATATGAAATATTATTGGAAAAAATAGTATGAAAAAATTCAAATTAATTTTCGAATTACCTGGTCGTGCCTCAACTTATCCAAAACAAGCATGTATTCTTTTTGGTTGTCTGGCAGGCTGTGGTGGGTCAGTGTTCCGCTCCACCTATCAGTAATGAAAAAAATAATTCGTTAAATAAAATAATTTAAAAATATAAAAAATATAATAGATTACGTAGTACCTCCGTAGAAATGGAAATGAAATAGCGGCGGGCTGTCTACGCTGCGGGCTTAAAAAAGGCATCCGAAACCAAACCCAAGACTGAAGGAGTAAACAACATCCTCCCATCGCTGATCTAGATGCATCCACGTTTCTGTAGAGCTCTCTATAAAGAAACGCCAAGACAGCTGCTCCCCAAGATTTTCCTCTAGATTCATCGAAATTTGTAAGATGAAGAAGCCACATCACGTGCACCTCGGTGCGAGATTTGTCTGGCATTAATATCCCGCCGATAATGCGCAAGATGTGGGCACGCGCAATCCGCTGTGAAAATAAATATTTAATAAAGACATCCTAATTTTCAAAAAAAAATATTTGTAACTTCATCCTAAATTTAATAAAGGCATCCTAAATATTTAATAAAGGCATCCTAATTTTCAAATAAATATTTGTAACTTCATCCTAAATTTAATAAAAGCATCCTAAATATTTAACAAAGACATTCTAAATATTTAATAAAGGCATCCTAATTTTCAAATAAATATTTGTAATTTCATCCTAAATTTAATAAAAGCATCATAAATATTTAATAAAGGCATTCTAATTTTTAAATAAATGAAATATATTAAAAATATATAAAATAATGAAAAAATCGATAAAGTACTTGAAGTGTAACTTCATCTGCATTAGGGGGAGGATTTGTAAATTCAGCCTCCAAATAAGATAATTCTATTTTCCCACCGTCCCACATCTCTTCTGGGGGCATCACTCCCATTTGTTCAACAAATATAGTTGGCCAATGCCCCAACGCGACACCCGTAATAGTGTTGCCGTCTGTAGGCAACCCTAGATGATATGCAACATCCTCCAGCGTTATTGTTGCCTTGCCTATCGGGAGATGAAACGTGTGCGTCTCTGGCCTCCATCGTTCTATTAGCGCGCTAATCAACGATGGGTTACACTTCACCCCCTATGATCCTTGCTACGTGGCCAAAACCAGCGCGATCAATCCACGTCATAACAACAGGAACTGGTTGGTTGTAGATACAGTTAAGGTAACATGTTAACCGACGTTCGTATCCCTTCAAAAATAAAAAAAATAGTTAGCCAAATGCATGTAAAATTAAAAAAATTAAAAAAAGAGAGAGGAAAAAGTAATACCTCTGGTTTTGTTCTCCAATAGTGACAGCAGTAATTCCCCTCGTTGCGTAGTAAGCTCTCCATTATATCGAATGTAAAATAAGGATAATTTGTTGTAAAAAACTAAAGAACTCGCGTTATGTGGTTGATATGGGGGTAGGGCCACCAATTTATAGAAGAGCTCGCGTCCTTTGGGAAGCGATGTTAATGAACCTCGCGTTCTGGAAAATGCGATATCCGTAGACCTCGCGTTCCACACGACGTGAGGTTCATTGAAAAGGCGCGTCACGGAACAGACGCGTAAACTGAACGGGCAGAAGTGACCTCGCGTCCTGTAGAACGCAAATTTCCAAATACCTCGCTTTCTACAGGACGCTAGGTCGTGGGGTTTTTTAAAAGATGACTTCCAAGGCGGGAAAGTCATTTAATAACATATTAAATATATTATTATTATTATTATTATTATTATTATTATTATTATTAAATTATTATTATTATTATTATTATTATTATTATTATTATTATTATTATTATTATTATTACTCAAGGGAACGTATATATGCTAATTGTAACATCCTAAAAATTAGCCTAGAAGATTAGAGGTCTAATTAAATAATTAACTGAATTATTAGATTAATTTCCTAAACTTTCGAATTAAAAATTGGTTCATTATGGACCAAATTGAAATGTGAGTAAATGAATAAGAAGAATTCGGTCAATATGTCTAGTGACCAATTCGAACAGGTGAAAAAGTGGAGGCTTGCATGCTAAAGTTAAAGAACATGGATTAATTCATGAAATTCCATGTAATTATAGGATTAACAAGACTTTATATAGCTAAAAGTAGTATAACTAAGATTGGTATTAAGGGAGATTAGTTGAGATATGACATGAAAGTCATATCCCGTTAAATTTGTCCCCTCCCTTTCTCATTCCTTAACCGGCTACCACAACCAAACCATTATTTCATTTGCTCTTTCACACCAAAAATACAAACATAGAAAACTTAAGAGAGTTGAGAGCTCGGTGAAGAAGAAGAGCTTACATGGTGGTGTAAAGTCCTTAGAAAATTAAGAAGAAAATCGGAAGTAAGTAAATCCTTCCCTTCTTAATTCGGTTATAGTGAAAATTGCAATAGATCATGTGTTATGAAGTGTCTAGAAAATTATAAAGATGATGTTCTTGAGTATGGTTCCTGGAAAATATGGAAATCCATAAAAATCCTTAAAGATTAGGAGTTATAAAATATTAAAAACATGCATGTAAAGTATGTTGGCAGATTTGTAAAGTTCAAGACATGCATCTTTGAAAATTTATAGGAAATTATATAGTGAGAGTCTAATGCTGAATTTTGAATATGTATCACTTTAACATGTTTAGAATAATAGAAAAATGATAAAACAAGGTTCTAATGGCTGTGTTAAAATCTAGAAGCATGAAATTGAGTAACATGCAAAACTGTCCAGCACTGATTCGAGCTGGACAGTGAACTTTAAAAATTTGTAAAAATTAATCTACTAAGAATTTTGATCTGAATTTTTGATATGTTAAAATTGGATATGTAAAATAAATTTAGGAACAAACGGTGTCTGATTTGGAGTTGTATACAGGGAATACGAAGCGAATCAAAATAGGTGGTCAGAAATGAGTATAAATGAAAATATGTGAAATTGAACTTGAGACTTATAAAATTGGTAAAATTGGATCATATGAAGTATTGTTAAGTTGAGTTATAAACTGTAAGATATGAAATTTATTAATTTTAGTGGTCAATTTGAAGGATTAAAGGGCTAATTAAAGAAATTAGGAAAAATGGAAAGAGTCGAATTGAACCAAAATAGTTAAGGGATTGTTTTGAATAAAAATGCAAAATTCAGTCTCTAATTGCATAAATTGAATTCTGAAAAATTGTTATTTGCTTGGCTTGAATGCCTTAGATCCTAGAAGCGAAAGAGTAGAAGAAAAAATTGAACCGAGATCGGCTTCGGATCGAGCGAAGGGCATCCGGATACAAAACTAGCTCGGCGAACTGTGAGTGAAACGATTTTTTTTAGAGTTGGGATTAGAGTCCCAACTGCCTTAAATTGATTTTAAGTTATGATAAGTATGCAAATTGGACTAATTAATTATTCGATTTAGTAAGGGAAGAAGGAATAATGGAATTCGAATTTTTATGCTTGTGATATGCGATTGTGTTGCGTATGTGATTGATGTTAAATTGATGATTGATATGTTTGATTCCGAAACTGATGTACTGTTTTGGATGAAATTAGTAATGCTGATTATTGGATTGTTGTGATATTGATCTTGTGTGGATATAATGACATTGAATTATGATATGCGAAAATATGATGATCTTACATGTATGATTAAGCTTGATAGGTTCAATTGAGTATTGAACTATGAAATGTGATTATGATTTATATGATATGAGTTTGGATTTGTATGAAAGCTGATCTGAAAAATGCGAATTGAGCATGTAAATTACCATATGACCATGTGTGATGACATGTTATTGGAATTGGAATTATAAGCAATTAATCGAAAGGATTAATTAAGAATTCCGAAAATTTGATTGATTATGTATCTGATTAAATTAAAGATTTAAATGCAAAGCCCTTGGTGTGTACAATCTGTTTAGGTAGTACGGCTAGCCTAGAGTCTGAGCTCAATAAGAAAATCGGTACGTTAGTGTACTCGATATTGTGGTACGTAAGTGTACTTTCTTGCTTAATGTCTGCGGACATTATGATATGTTATAAGTGATACGATTTTGGTACGTGGTACCTATTACATGGTGAATTTGATTCACAACCTCTGTTATACGTGACTTGATTACCTATCATACTCTACTATCCAAGGCATTGCTAAATGAATTAAATGAACAATTAAAGGAATGAATCTGAAAATTGAAAGTAAATTCATGAAATTGGTTATGGAAACATTCGAATGGAATATTGAATTTCATGAATTATTATTCTTGATAGGCTATGAAACCTTACTTTGTGAATGATTAAATATTGGGAAGTCAAATTTAGGTTTCATGGCTTGTATGTGTGATTGTGATATGAATGACGTGAAATCAATTGCATGTATTCGAGTAGAATTACATGATTCCTTGATGCATATATTCGAACGAATTCTATGGTGCAATAGTAATTGTGAATTGGTTATATTGTTTGAATCATTCGAATGAGCTAATGTGCAAAGTGAAATTAAATTGTTTGATCACAATGTTTAAATTGGAAACCGAATAGAATAGGGTTTCCTCACTAAGTACGAGAAGTACTTACCACTCGAACCTTTCCTTCCTTCCCCTAAATTTCAGGTTCTAGCATCGTTGACCTCTACCCGTAATCTATCCGTACGAAGCTTAAGTATGATTTTCCCTATCTTTGTCGTACTCATGATGGGTGGCCTAGCTTTCAGCATGCTAGTTCAGTTTGGTTTGATGGTTATGTTCATGAACTACTACTTTGGTTCGATATAAACTTTTTAATATGTTTCCCTATATTTTGATATGTATGTAAGGGGTAAATATTGGGGTATAGATCGCCCGCATATATGTTTAGGGCTTGATTCATTTTGTTGAAGTCACTTTTTGTATAGGCAACCTATAGGTTTAGCCGATATAGTACCCCGATTATTTTGTAAAAAGGGAAACTAGAAACGGTATGATGTATGAATCGGATATGATGCATTATATATATATAAGTATGATGAATGTTTCGGTTATGTATGGATTAAATAAATCTTGTCATGATATGTAGATTTAACTACTTGAAATAAATTATGTGGTTGATATTCGAATGATTAATTTGAAAGATTAGCAATTAGTAATTGTATAAGCCAAATGAAAATTGACTATGTCATTCGAATGAAAATATATATTGTAAATTGTTCATCAAATTGGATGATTTAAATGATGTTTGAATAGAATAGGAATTTGAATTGACTTCTTTCGAATGTAGTATAGTTAATAACTTAGAAATTAAATGTATGGTTTCTATTTACATGTTACCTTGTATGCAAATGGTAATTTAATTAGATTGGATTATAGATTAAAAGTTGACAATCGAATAGTATGAGCTCACCTTAGAACCGATAGAATGATGAAATGAATCTTGGTATAATAAATGTATTATGATTGAAATTGATATGATTGTTATACATGTGTATTGTTGAGTATACGATAGCCATGTATGTATATTGTATTCGAATATAAAAAAAATATTACACGAATTTGATAAACCATCCTTCCGCTGCCTAATCCGATTTCTGTTATAAGTTAATATAACGCTCCTTGCCCCTAATCCGGGGTGAGGGGTGTTATACTAATGCAACTACAAATATCAACATATCGCAATATTCGGGAAATTCGTTTGAAAAAAAAATCTCAAATGCGCGAGATGTTGCCATTAGTAGCTGCAATCGAAAGTTGCCGACGTGGATATGGAGACGTATATACGCAACTACAAATAACAACATATCGTAATATTCGGGAAATTAGTTTGAAAAAAAAAACTTCCCAAATACACGATATGTTTCCATTAGTAGCTGCAATCGAAAATTGCTGACGTGGATATGATGACGTATATACGCAACTACAAATAACAACATATCGTAATATTCGGGAAATTAGTTTAAAAAAACTTCCCAAATACGCGATATGTTGCCATTAGTAGCTGCGATCGAAAATTTTTAGAATTGATCGGTGGGTGGTCCTTGCCTCCCCAAGAGTTTGCTATTTATAGATGGAGGTGAATATACTGACGTGGCAAACTCGCGTTCTGTAGGACGCGAGGTCTTTTAAGCCTTGCGTTGTACAGAACGCGATGTCACTTAAAATCGCTTTATTCATAAAGCGAGGTTGGTCTATATATTTGCACGCCGATGGATTTTCGTAATCAGTGAAGTTTTTTGCAGTTGAATATGATTTCGTGTTATGCTGCGTTTTTTGCAGTTGAAGTTTTTATGTATTTTTTGTTCCTTTATGATAGTTTGAGTTCACTTAAAGATTTGTGTTCCGCTGGGTACAACCCCCCGCATGATACGTTGATTGAAGAATACTAACCGACATGTCGCAATATTCGAGAGCTTGTGGGTGGCTGCCATTTACCGCCAAGAAGTGCCTGGAAAGTTTCCAGTAAAACTTTCGAGGCATTTCTTGAGGACTCTTTTCTTAAGTTCGCAGCTTGCCCGCACAATCTGCAAAAGGTCTAGAGTTAAACAAGCGATGGCGAATTTAGATCGACCATATTGCCAATGCAGCCCTATTTTGCGAATGCAGCCAGTGCCGATTACATTTGCTAATGTGGATCAAAGTTGCTACCATTTCAGAAGAAATCTGATTATCGCGCTCTGCTTCTTTCACTCGGAACTTTTTGCTAAGGAAGACTTGTTGAAAGTTTTGTTAAATGAAAGTTTGTCCTTCGAATTACCTATAGGAAGACTTGTTGAAAATTTTGTTAAATGAAATGCGAATTAAATGTTTCATTCGAATTAAATTTATTTATGTGGTGTTTTTCTTTTACTATAAATACCAAACAATTCCACTATCATTTACTCATTCATGTTTCTCCCGAAAACACCCAACGCAAATATTTACTCCTCTTATGGCAAAATTTCACGCAACATTTTATTTTTTCGGTACTTATTTCGAATCAACAATTAAATGGAGAATGTCACTTAAAGATTTGTTAAATTTGACATCAAGCTATGTAACGCCCGTATTTTGGGTCTAGGAGTTAACCGGGTTATAGTTCGAGTCAAATAAAATTTAATTAAAACAATCCAACTTCAAATAATGACCTAATTGAGCTTTAATAAAGAGGGAGGGACCTATATTGCGATTTGACCCAAAACTTTCAAAAAGCTAGACCACTTTATGGGAAAAGTTGTCTTCCCTTTTCCCATTTACCCTTTCCCACGTTGGAAACCATATCCCCTCTTCAAAACCCTCTTCTTCATTCAAGTTACTATTCCATTCCTTTCCTTCTTCAATCCAAGGTGTTTTTCAAAGGTGATTGTATTCTCTAAATCTCCTCTTTATCCCCTATCCAATCATTATCTTAGATTTCAAAAATATGGGGTTTTGGAAATTAGGGTTCATATTAAAGTTTGAGTTTTTAAGGGGGTTCTTCAATTTGTTTTGATAAATTGAGTTGGGGTTTTAGTTAATCATGTTAAAATGTGTAACATATATCAAATTGGTTGAATTTGGGTGAAAATTTGTAGGGGGTCCTTAGGGCAAATTTTAAGGTATTAAAATTTGGGTTTTTGGTGGGTTTAATGTTGAAACTGAAGGGCTGATGGTCTACCTATGTTAGGAGGGTGATTTGGGATGTTTTGGAAGTCATTTGGGTGTTTGGAAATGGGTGTTTCAGCCAAGGGTTGTTGGAGTACGAAAATTGGGTTTTTGAGATATTATGTGGTTTGGGAATTTGTGGAAATTAGGTTGTGTTTGCAAAGCAAGTTGGTGGTTGAGTTTAGCATTGATTTTGGAAGTAATGTATGTGTTTTGTTTGGCTAGAAGCAAGAGGAAACGTTGAAGAAGCTTTGGGACCGAATCCGGATTCGTAGGAGGATTGGTTCGAATTGCTAAGAAAGGGCGGTGAGTTGTCTTAATTTGTTTTAAAGTTTGGTTCGAGCATGAGTAGTGTGTGTGGGTAAAGTGTGCTTGGTAGGCCACTTCCTTATAATCCAAGTAGTTAATTTAGTCTTGTTTTCCTTAAATGCCAATGTGCTTAATGACTATGCTCTTGTGCTTGTGATTATTTGGTACATGTACATATATTATGATGTGGATATATGTGATGAGTATGAGTGTGATTGATGATATGTGATTGATGAGTGATTGATGATGATAATTGGCACTAAATAATTACCGGTTGTAAATGATCGATCATTAGGATAGTGTGCACACAAATTGAGTCAAAACGTACGTGGCCTTGATGTTGTTGAGGTTTAAATCCGCACAATCGGGGTAATTAAAGTGGCCAATTAAACTTGTTCATGTATTGTGATATATGACGGTGATATGTGATTGTGGTATATGGTGTTGTTGCATGATGATCATTATTGATGTTAAGCTTGTTAGGATTGAGAGACCATATATGCCACTTGAAAGACTAGCTAGGTCTACTTGATTGTATACATATGCTTGATGTATGTAAGACTAGGATTGACATGCTTGAACCCTGCATTGTTGTTGTTTTTCGTTTTAGAGCACCCTCACTAAGCTTATAGCTTACGCTCTCAATGTTCAACAATGCAGATCATTAGCGTGGTGTTAGCTCGGAGCAAGGCAAGAAGGGCTTCCCAAGTTATTGCTCAAGTATGGTTAATTATGTAGTAGTTAAGCAATGTGGCAAGGGGGTGTGTTTGTATGAGCTTGTATGACTCATTTGTGATTTTGATGTTTATGCTTGACTTGGTTTGTAAGCATGATGTACCTTACCAAATGCTTATTTTGATCTATGCCTTTTAAATGTTAAGGTTGTTTTGATGGCATGTAAAACTATATGTGATTGAATTGGTATCTTATGCCTATTTAAGCCTTCGAGCATGCTCTTCTTGATATTGCCTCACTGTGTTCTTGCCATGTGTGTATGATTGATTGAATCTATGTTGGTGAGTGTTTGAATATGTTAAACCTAGGATGGATGCCTCTAGACTATGTATTTTGGTGTTGTGTGCCTTTAGGGGGTCCCAAGGGACCTTTAGACCAGTCAAGACTCACCTAAGTCCCAATTTCGAAGGTTGCAGACTGCCAACGTTTCGAAACGGGAGGGATCATTTCGGAACGGGTAGGCTTCAGGGACCCCGTATCGGAACGCGTTTCGATACGGTATGGCCTTTGAAACCCCTGTTCCGGAATGCGTATCGGAACGTTTTGGCTACTGGAATTCTGAGAAATTCACGAGATGAAGGTGTTTCGAAACGGGTATAAAGGTTTTGAAACGGTCAAAATCTCGTTGACCACGAGATGTTGACCGTCGTTGGCGTTTCGAAACTGTTGACCACCGTTTCGATACGGCCCCTTGTACAGGCTTCTGGGACAGTTGACCTGGCCAAGGCGTTTCGATACGCCTCAAGGGTGTTTCGAAACGGCCTGTTAAAAAGATTAAAATTGGGCTGTAAATAGGTTGGTTCGGGTCCGTTTGATCGTCTCGTGTATGTTGCTTCGCTATATGATCACTTAGAATTTATTACTACTCTAGACAAGATAAAAAGAAGAAGAAAATTTTATAGGGTTGCTAACCGAGGGGGAATTCCTAAGGGGTTTTAACTCGGTTTTCCCCGTGTGGCTCACTCGGACCGGTCATCCGGCCAGACCGGGACGAGGGGGTTACAAGCTAGGTTAGTAAACACGTTAAATGACTCGAACGGAATGAATGTTGGGAGCTCGCGTTACATGACTCGAACAAATTACATTACTTGTCTCCAATTGTTTGAAATATTCAAACATGTTTTCAAATATTCAAACATAACTCGTGTATACAGTTTGAGTATTATTAACTCTGGTGGAATTTCAGCCTTAGTAAAGTGACCTCGCGTTTTATAGAACGCGTAGTCTCAAGAAACTCGCGTTATACAGAACGCGAGTTCACTGTGACGTCAAATTTCTATCAAAATCGCTTTATTCAGAAAGCGAGGTTGGTCTTTATAATTGCTTGCCGATGGATTTTCGTAACCAGCAAAGTTGTTTCATGATTTCGTGTTATGTTGCGTTCTTAAAGTTGGAGTTCTTATGTATTTTCTGTTCGTTCATGATAGTTGGAGTTCTGTCACGATTTTGTGTTCTGATGGGTTCAAACCCCCACATGATACGTTGATTGAAGAATACTTACCAACATATCGCAATATTCGGGAGCTTGTGGGCGGTTGCCATTTACCGCCAAGTAGTGCCTTGAGAGTTTCCAGTAAAACTTTTGAGGCACTTCTTGGGGACTCTTTTCTTAAATTCGCAGCTTGCCCGCACAATTTGCAAAAAGTCCGGAGTTAAAAAAGTGATGACAAAGACCAGACCTTTGCTTTCTTTTCCAAGAAGACCTCCGATTACATTTGCCCACCAGACTTTTTGCATATATTGTTTCAACTTTTGTAGATATTGTATCGACTTGTCTCAATTTACTTATTAAAGAATACATGTTGAAAGTTGAAAGTTTTGTTAAATGAAATGCGAATTAATGTTTTCATTCGAGTTAAATTTACTTATGTGGTGTTTTTCCTTTATTATAAATACCCACGAATTCCACCATCATTTACTATAAATATCGAACAATTCCACCATCATTTCGAATCAACGATAACATAGATAATAGAAAATGACTCGGTACTTATTTTGAATCAACGATAACATAGATAATAGAAAATGACTCGGTACTTATTTCGAATCAACGATAACATAGAAAATGTCATTTAAAGATTTGTTAAAGTTGAGATCAAGCTAGGTTAGTAAACATGTTAAATGACTCGAACGAAACTAATGTTGGGAGCTAGCGTTAAATGACTTAGTAGTCTCCAATTGTCTAAAATATTCAAACATGTTTTCAATTATTAAAATATAACATTTTGTGTTCAGTTGGATTGAGATCCCCGCATGATACGTTGATTGAAGAATACTTACCGACATATCGCAATATTCGGGAGCGTGTGGTCGTGTGTCATTTTTCGCCAAAAAGTGCCTAGAGAGTTTTTAGTAAAACTTTTCTAGAGCCTCTTGGGGAATATTTTATGAAATTCGCCGCTTCCTATAACCATCTAGGAGACTCTTTTCTGAAATCCAGAGTGAAAGAAGCAAGGGCAGATTCAGATCGACCAGAGTGAAAGAAGTTGATGCCGATTATATTTCTCCACCAGACTTTTTGCATATATTGTTTCGACTTTTTGTAGATATTGTATCGACTTGTCTCAATTTACTTATTAAAGAATACTTGTTGAATGTTGAAAGTTTTGTTAAATGAAATGTGAATTAAAGTTTTCATTCGAGTTAAATTTACTTATGTGGTGTTTTTCCTTCACTATAAATACCCACGAATTCCACCATCATTTACTCATTCCAATTTCTCCCTAAACACCCAATGCTAATCTTTGCTCCCCTTATGGCAAAATTTCAGGCAAAATTTTATTTTCTCGATACTTATTTTGAATCAACAATCACCAGCAAAATGTCACTCAAAGATTTAATACAATTGACAGTAAGCGAGGTTAGTAAACGCAACGACAAACAAATTTCTTCCTTGGAATGTCGAATCCCAACACCGTCAGCAAACGAAACGCACTACGTTATGAAGCTTACGAACGAAACAAACGTTCATAACATGTATGACCAGCTCAATTCTGTTGGAGCTAAATACATCGATTTAAATGTCAAGTTTGATTAGGTCAACGCCGATGAAGGTACTACGTCTACACCCGGACAACCTGCTCCGAACAATGAACACGCTCTGTCTTCACCGGATGTTGATGCGGTTGCCGACGAGCTGCAGCTTTTTATGTACGAGCGTAGACAAAGAAAACAACAGCTGATCGAAAAACTAAACTTAAGTTCAGACGTGTCCACTGACTACGATTATTCGGATTAACCATAAACTTCTGAAATCATCGTCCAATTATGTTATATGACGTCTTTTTTCATCCTTTATTAATGTTCAAGGGACCTCGCGTTTTGTAGAACTTGTAGTATTCAATTAGATTACTAGACTACAATTGTCTCAATTATTCAAATAGAAAACGAGTACACAATACGCGTTTTATTAATTCTGACGAAATCTCTGTCTCAATATAATTAAAGGGACCTCGCGTTATGTTGCACTTGTAGCATTTAATTTACATTAGTAGACTACAATTGTCTAAATTATTCAAACATATACTCAATTATACAAACAGACAATGAGTACACAGTACGATTATTATTACTTCTGACAGAATATCTGCGACAACAAAAATAAAAGGGACCTCGCGTTATGTAGAACGCGATATTCAAAAGAACTCGCGTTGTACAGAACGCGAGGTCATGCTTATCGCGTTATGTAGAACGCGATTTTCTCAAAGCTACCTCCCGGTACAATAATTTCCCTTACACACTCGGATTCTCCGGGATTTCCTGTGGCAATAATAAGTCATAAGTGTCTCCATATATTAAGCAGAACCATATACCGTAAATATATGTTTGAATTGCCAAAACAAGTCCTCAAAATTTTCAAGTATTAAAAATTCACACGACTTTTACAAAATATTCAAATGGCGAGACGAGGAGGAGTTACTACTCTAGTTTACTACGATGGGCAGATATTCAACGATCCCGAACTCGGCGTCGTTTTTCACTGCGAAGATCCATTAACGTTAAAGATTCCGAGGAGATTATCGTTCAAGAAGTTGGTTAAGGAATTGGAGACCAATGTCCCATACTTCGAAAGCCACCGTTTGTCCTACGTGAAGTATCGGCTGCCAACATCTATAGCCCCTTTAACGTACTCTGTATGCAGCATTGTGTAAACTGTTGATGTGGAGATGATGCTCACTACCCACTTCGACTATTCATTGGGGGCCCCTAAAGCTGTATGCATCGTTCTCGGAGTCTAATCCTGCGTTCGAAATACCAAGCTGAGGTCGGGCGAATTTCGACTTCGATCCGAATGCCAACGTTGATAGCCCGACCGCAAGTCTACGGCATGATTTTAACCTATTGTGCCAAGACAATGAATTTGGTGCATCGTCATATGTTGTGCCAAGACATTAGTGCGTAGCTAGTATCAGGTTCGACCTGAACCAACCCCCAAACGATGAATTCGATACACCAACAAATGCATCGTACAATCCATACAATTCGTATAGTTTTGGAGGGGAGGGAACGTCGTCTACTTACGTTGCGCACGACCATGAAGCATAATATGGCCGACACTCAATGTATGTCCCTAGCACAGACTACGGTCAACCATCTATGGGGAGACATTCTTCTTTTGGAGGGGAGGGAGCGTCGTCTTCTTATGTTATGCACGACCATGATTCCTCATATGGACGACACTCAACGTATGTCCCTAGCACGGAGTACGTTTAACCATCTATGGGGAGACATTCTTCTTATGGTGATCTTGATTTTGGTCTTGGAAATGCGGTTTGTGAGCGATCTCGTGAGAGGTCTCGTGATCGTCGACCCCCATCCTCGCCTCCAAGGGTAGTGATCGACGAAGCTCTACTATTCCAGCTCCCGGAGGATGCTTCTGACGAATAACCCATTAGAGAACCCGGGCCCGACGGAGACGAGCTAGGGCCATTCTAAGAAGAACCAGAAGACTTGACAGTTCCACCAGAAGACGATACCGTTCCACCATCATATTTCGACGAACAGCCGGCAGCCACCAACTTTCCTGTAGACGCAACACCAATTTCTATGTTCCAGCCACCATCCCACTTCACAACGGTTGATATGGATGCCATGGACGTCCTTGATTTTTCGCATGACCACACTATAGACGACAGACTCGACCGTTTTGATTGTGAACTGAGAATTGGTATGACGTTCTTGACAAAGGAAATTGCGGTGGCGGCAGTTAAGCAGTACAACCTTCGTCAGGCTGTTGAGACGACATTGAAGAAACCCCAAGCCAAATACTACAAGGCACACTACATCGAAAAGGATCACGGCTGTAAATGGAAAATCCGTATATCACAATTGAAGAGGGCAGACGACCGTTGGAAAATAACAAAACTTGAAGGGCCCCATACATGCACCGTTGCTAGTCTCAGCCAGGATCACAAGAACCTTGATACAAAGTACCTCGCCGACATCTTTATGCCACTGGTGAAAGCAAATCCCACGGTGTCGGTCCCCACATGTCAGGCTGCAGCTCATACTGTCACCGGCTACCGTCCTGAATATTACAAAGCATGGTATGCAAGGAGGTAGGCCAAACAAGAAATGTTTGGCTGATAGGAGGAATCTTACAAAGAGTTGCGTCCGTGGATAAATCTATTGCAGAAACACATCCCCAGAATTATTGTCAAACTTGATACAGTTCCAACATATGAAAATGATCGTGTCGTTCGAGGTGTTTGTCAATTCCATTGGTTATTTTGGACTTTCCCCAGTGCATCAACGCATTCAAGCACTGCAAACCGATGGTCCAAATCGACGGCACATGGTTGTACGGAAGATATACACAGACCCTACTTCTAGCTATTGCACAAGACGACAATCGAAAATGCATTCCTGTTGCATTCGCAATCGTCCAGAATGAGGATTTGGAGTCTTGGATGTTTTTCCTTCGAAACCTACGAAAATATGTCCTTGATTCTGTAATACGATCAAGGGAAGGAGGGGTATGTGTTATTTCTGACAGAGGCACAACGCTCGCATTCGCAATCGTCCAGAATGAGGATTTGGAGTCTTGGATGTTCTTCCTTCGAAACCTACGAAAATATGTCCTTGATTCTGTAATACGATCAAGGGAAGGAGGGGTATGTGTTATTTCTGACAGAGGCACAACGCTCTTGTAGGCGCTAGAACATTTGGGTGACTATTGGAAGCCTCCATACATTTACCACCATTTTTGCTTACGGCACATAGTCGCAAACTACTTGCAGCAATTCAAGAACCGTGATGAACGTGAAATGATGCTCACAATGGGTACGTCTTTTATGTCATTTTCATTTACTATATTATTTGTTGCTCACTTTCATTTACGACCTTTTTGCATGTGTTGTTCGCCCATAACTATTCAACTGTCATCCCGTAGGCAACTCGCACTACAAACAAGAGGTGGATGAGGTGCTCAAGGAACTGAGAGCGAGAAACAAAAATCTTGAAAAAAATCCCAAGGGAAAATGGCTTCGATCGTATGACGAGGGTAAACGCTATGGTCACATGACAACGAACTTGGCTGAGGCAGTGAACTCATCACTGAAAGGAGTGCGGCAGTTGCCTATCACTTCCATTGTCAAAGCGACCTATTATCGTTTGGCTACCCTATTTGCAACCTTGGGAAGGCAAGCAACTGAGTACATGACAGGTGGACACATAGTTCATCCGGATTTCTGCACAAAACTGCATACTCAATTGGGCCAATCAAGACAGATGACTGCAACTCTCTTCTCACGAGAAGGACACAAGTTTCGTGTTTCGGAATTTTTCAGGCGGTTGGAAGGCATTCAGCACAACGCGTACGTGGTAGATATGAGGGCAAGAACCTGCGAGTGTAGAATTTTCCAAACATTCAAATACCCGTGCGCACACGCCATTGCTGCTTGCACAAACCAACGGATACAATACATGCATTTGGTTGATTCGGTATACTTACTCAAAACGGTGTTTAAGGTTTACGAAAAAGAGTTTCCTCCAATCGGAAATGAGGTTGATCTGAATGTCGTGGACACTGAACCTACCATACGCCTAGATCCAGCACCACTAAGAGCCAAATGACGTCCACGGTCTACAAGAATACACTATGCTGAGGATATGGTCGAACATCGAGAAAAAACCGGACAAAAGAATCATTGTACTGTATGTAAAAATCCTGGACACAAAAAGCCTACGTGTCCTAATCGCTCAGCCCCTCGTCTTAATTAAT
Organism: Hibiscus tridactylites; assembly: GCA_958450335.1. NCBI lineage: Eukaryota > Viridiplantae > Streptophyta > Magnoliopsida > Malvales > Malvaceae > Hibiscus > Hibiscus tridactylites. The sequence goes on along the minus strand of OY288274.1, from coordinate 80,993,955 downwards.
TATTTGTAATTTGTTTATGCGAGTTCGCCCATAACAATCAAATCAATAAAGTCAGTCTATTTCGATTTATACAATAGGTCATCTTATATTTTCAATCATTCAAAAAAAATATGTTATGATAGTGTTTTCGAAGCGACTTTAAGTCAGTGTAGAATATACGGAAATTGACCGTATTGGTATCATACGATAGAGAATTTCCAGTACTACGACCCCAAACTCGATGTTAGCTAAAAATTTACAATTTATACATATGAAATTGTGCTCGAACATGCCTATCGACATTTGTTCAAAGACAATTTCATTCAAAAAAGGATAATAGCATAGAGTTTTGGAAGCCATTTTAAACCATTTCAGAATGGACGGAAATTGGTCGTGTTGGTGTCATACGATAGAAAAATTCTAGTACTAAGACCCCAAACTCGAAGTTCACTAAAAATATACGATTTACAAGCCCGAAATTGGGCTCAAACAGGCCTACTCATGCTTGTTTTTCCTAGATCTTCAACCCAAGTTTGCACAGAACTTGCGTCCTGCAGAACGCGAGGTTTGCGCTATATATTCAGCCGCCCTTTCAAATTCTCAGGGACCTCGCGTTTTGCAGAACGCGATATTCTGTAAAATCGTTAACCCAAACAATGAGGTCATGTAGACTAAACTCGCGTTATACAGAACGCGATATCAAACCTCGCTTCCCACAGAACGTGAGGTTAACTGACGTGGCAAGTTTGGGGGTCATTTTCCCAAATAAAAGTGGGAGGGAGCCAAAAACATATATAATTATTAAAAAGGGGTTTTTGCCCCAAAATTGCCGGTTTTCTTATGTGGTTATTAGAGGAGGTATGGACAACTTGTCAAATCTAGGTCTTATATGTAATGATGGATGTAGCAGTATAGCTTCGGTTGTCGGTTATTAGACTTAGTTTGTAGGTCAGACTGATTTGGCATGTCTCATTAGGAGTGTTGCAACCTCTTGATGAGATAATATCGAAGGATTCTGGTATTTCGTACACTGGATGATCGTCCAACCAATACTTGTTATGGGTATGGATAGGGAGTGATGCCAGAGAAATACGCGTTGAGGGCTAATTGTAGGGATGGATCGGGAGGGGCGCTTGCTCCTTAAAATTTTGAAATCCTTATATGATTTTAGAAAAAATTTAGAATTTTTATATGTATTTTTATTGAAAAATCTATTTTTACCTCCCTAAGTTTTTATAAGTTTACCGCCTAAAATTTTATAAGTTTATCCATTTACATAAAATTTTGCATCCGTTTTTAACTAATTCCGCAAAAATATATTGTAATATATATATATATATATAACATGTTACGCAAAAAAAGAAATTGATGGATAATATAAAAGAATATAATGGGTACAACAAACTTAATTCACAATTATGTTAATAAAAGAAGCCCTCTAATCAGGGGTAGGTAGGAGAGTTCGTCTTCCTCATAAATGGCCATTCGTACTTAAAATTATAAAGATAGTGTAATAATAAAATTATATGTAGAGTTTGAGATTTGGTCCCAATGCATTTTAGCTTTGGCAAACTGGTCCAAAATTGTAAGAGAGAAGAGGGGGTGAGGTCCCATTGGCCCACCAGAAAGATGAACCGTCCCTCGTATATTAAATTACCAAAATGGGGTGGGGTCCAATTATCATTACTATTAGTGGGCCTCCCCCTGCAGCTCAAAAGTAAAAGAAGTCCAATTCTATCATCACCTTTTATATTTTAATTTGATTAATTTTAATTACTATATATTTTAAATTTTAATATTAATTCAAACTATATTTAGATAACATGATTATATTATAAGATTTTTAAAAATAAATAAAAGTATAACATAGAACATATAGGATGTGAAGAGACAATATAACTTTCCTTGAATATGATTCGTGATCAATAATTATTTTGGACATGTGCAATAAAAGTGATCACAGAAGACCAAAAAAAAGATAAAATGATGAGTTGAGTTAATTACCTTGCAAAAAAGAAAGATTCGTTTTGGATTGGTGGTAAAACGCATGAGAAAGGACAATGATATTGTATGTCGTGGATTTTGAGTCATGTTAGACTTGTTTTTATTCAATTGTTTACCATGTAAATAAGTAAACAAACATTTATTTTTATTTTTGTAAATTAATGATCTCATTTTAATAAATTGTACATGAAGCCTTAAGCCTTTGACTCTGCTCTGCCAATGATGATGGATAGAATCGATCTTACATAATGCTTCATTAATAGTTCGAAACACATTAATAAACTATCACAAAAAATGATATAACCATACTAGATCGTCGAACTTCCTTAATCAAAAACCTACCTCATACTGACTGATTCACAAATATCAAACCACCATAAAAGTAGATGGAAAATCATGCCACTAAACATATACTGTAAAACAAACACAATAAGATGTGAAAAAAATTAAAAATCCATAAAAAATAATTCTTATTAAAAATTAAAGTTAAAATATTGATAAAAATTACTGATAATTGACAACTAGCATAAAATTCATCTCATCGTCAATAGTAAAAAGAAGGAAAAAAAATTTAATAACAACGACGACAAAACATTGACTATAAAAACAACACTTTCTAGCAAAGAATATGTACGATTTAAAATATTAAGCTAGAGAATATGTACGTATAATATAAAAATTAATAATAACTTAGCAAATTTAATAACTATTGAGTCAATATTAAAATTTAAAAATTTAAGAAGAAAAAGATTGAAATGATCAAATTAAAATATTAATTATATATCTACAACTTATATATAATCAGAGGTGGATGATAATGGGGTAAGTGAAAATTTTGACCCCACAAAATTTTAAAAATTTATTGTTTAGTCTTTCACATTTTGATTTTTTTTTTAATTTGTTCCTTTAAAATCGTTAAATATTCTCATTATGTTTCAAAATTTTTGAATATTTTTAATTAAGTATACTCCTTAATTTTTTTAAAAAAAATTCACATAAAGTATTATTTTTTGAAAATTTTAGTTAGATCCCAATTTAAACAAATAAATTAAATTCGTCAAAACCCTTAAAGATTTTAATTTAAATACCTAAATATTTCAATAAATTAAATAACTCTCTCATACTCTTTTTACCAAGATCCATATATGTAAATGATATACATTCAGATAAAATTATTTGGAAAAAAAATTGTTGTGCATCGGGGTATGTACATGTATGTACACGCACACTTTGAGTCCACAAAATTCTAGTTTTCATTTTACTTTTTATCTATCTATTTATTTATTTATCTATATATTTATTAAAAGAACATATTGGGAAATTTGGTCCACCCAATAGAAGTCCAGGGACTAAAGATAATCGAATTAGAATATTAGAATTCAATCTACAACTTAAACATAATGTAGGGACTGATAAAATGATTTGACCAGAAATTGAGATGATCCTGGGTTTAGTTGGCCCGTACCCCCATGGTTCGTGGTGCTTGCACACCTTCACGAGACTAGTGAAAATGGCGGGGCTTAGATCCGTTGCCATGCATACACTACACGCGATTTGTTAAGGGTGTGCAAAATAAACCGTAACCGTTAATCGTTATAACGGTTAAATTTTATCGATTAATTAATTTAATGTTAAAGCTTAAACGGTTACAGTTAACCAACTATTAAAAATAATGGTTAACCGTTATTTAGAGATAAAATAAAGTTTGTGGTTATAAATTCTTTTTTTAAATATTTTTTTTAAATTTTAATACAATATTTATTAAAGAGATAATAGTGAACATTAGAAGAAAAAAATTGTAATAGGTTACATCTTAATATTTAAAAATTTAATGATTAACCGTTTCTTAATAGTAGATTACGGTTTAATAAACACTATAACGATTAACCTACCATGAACACCCCTACGACTTGCCAGGCAAAATCTTACAGGACAATAGAGTGGCTCTATGTTTATACGGTGGTAAATCTAAAAATATCTTTGAACGTGATCATATTTACATGTATTATATATAAATTTAAAAATTTTAATGTGTACGCAATCAATAAAATAATTAATTAATAAAAAATTAAATATGTAAAACAGACAACTATGCCATATAATACACTATTACACTGTTCGCTTACCATTTATGCTTTGGTATTAATCCTTTTTACTTCCCACTTATTCCCATAAGGCATTCAAAAGTTCCTTTTTTTTAAAAAAGTTGGTCGAGTCTTTACTAAAATTGCTAACTTTAATATTTAAAATATCTTTTTCTTCACTTCAATCCCTTATTTTTGTATAATTTTTGTCCATTTTATGGTTTTATTTTTAGAATTTGTGATTCTCCCTCTCAATAATGTAGTTTTTAATATTTGAACAAGAATTCTTTCTTCAAAAGTGTAATGTCTTTTACCATTGCACCAACACTTATGGGTATTAATTCCTTACTTTTTAACTACTATAATTGTATATGTTTTCGATTTTTAATACCTAAACCTTTTTTCACTTTGACATTTAAAATATCATTTCCGTCCCATTTTTATTTAAAAAACTGTTAACATTTATTAAAATTGTATCAGGTGCACATTTTTATTGACAACTTTTTATAGAGTGGACAAAGATGCAAGGGCAGAGCTAAGATTGAACTAAGAGAGAACATATAATTAATTTTGAAATGAATAGGGTCTTAAAAAATAACTAAACCATGAAAATTAAGAGAGTTTAGATTTAATTTTATAAATTTTAAAATTGAAAGATCTTAAAAAGTAATTAAACTAAAAAAATGAGGGTCAAAGTTTAATTTTATTAATTCTAAATGATAGGGTCTTAAAAGAATAATAAACCAAAAAATTTTGGGAGGGACAATGGTTTAATTGTAATGATTTTAAAATTATTTAGACCTAAAATGCAATTAACCCATCAAATTTTAATACTACAATTGCCCCTTCCACCTTACATGCAGTACCGTCCTTGCAAAGATGGTAGTTTTGATACCAAAATGAAGCTGATATAGTTCATTAACAAGTGTCGAGTAACAAATTCAAAATATATACTTAAGAAAATACCCCCCCCCCCCCCCCCCCCCCCGACATATGCAGTATTACCGAAAAAACCGATATAATTATATTTTTTCATTTTTACGAGTAAAATAAAAAAAAACTAGTGGATGACGTGGTTATTTGAGAATCAAGTGCACGGCATCCCTCCTTAGCTAAGCAACCTAAAAACTCATACCTTTTTGTCAATTTTTTAGGCTAAAAAGTTCAAAAAAAAGCTGTGAAAAGCTAAAAACCATATTGTCTATATGTTATGGTTTATCACAGTAATTTTTTCAAACATGTGGTGTGGGTGTGCATGTGATGAAGAAAAATCAATCGATTAATAAAAATTCACTGTTTTTTAGTGCTTCTATTTATATTTTAACACTAAAATATTAAAAAACGAACGAAAAAAGAGCGGATGTTCGACCCCCAAAGATGGCGCCCACACGCGTGATGGTGGTGGGGATTGAGGGAAAAGGCATCACCTGGCCATGGCCCTCCTTCGTATGCTTAATACTTTGCCAAGAATTCTAGGGTTTTGGCCCCCCACGTCGCCAAATCCACATCCCAAAGCTTTTTTTTGTCTTTTTATTAAATTCAAGATCTAATATCATAATTTCTCGTGGTTTAAATTATATAATTTTTTAGCACATTAAGTGGTCTTGGTAATAAAAAATTGTGTTGTTTTTTTGAGTGACTCGAAATTGAGTAGTGTAGTCTTCAATTGTATGTCAAATTATTAAATTTAAATCAGATTGAGATACATCTTTTTAATTGAATTAGAGCCAATAATTAAAATCATATAACTTATAATTATTAAACAAATATTACAAATATAAAACGGTATGACTATCTCAACAACCAAGTTAAATTAAACGAAATAAAAATTAAAAATAGGCTCGCCTTCTTTTCTAATAATCCTTTATTATAAGTTAACTTAAACAAAAAATAAAAATTTAAAATAAACATTTAATTTATATTAAAGAAAATCAAATATGCACATTTAAGATTTCAATATCTCGATATTAATCGATCATGAGCCAGAAATTGAATTTCATCAAAAATAAGGAAAAACAAAACAAATGCAATATACTCAAATCATAAAAAGAACTTTCAGGATAAATCTAACAAGAAAAACTATTGGAGAAAGAATTAAAATATGTAACTCAAACCGCGTGAAAATAACATTGAATTTCTATCAAATATATTGTTTAGAAAATTCAACAACCATCATAAAAATCTTTTATGACGATATATTGATGTATGAGTGGTGATGAAGAAAATAAATCTTACAAATTGTTCTGCTAACTGTTTGATTGCATTGACAAACTATTACAAAAGTGGATCTAATCATATTAAATTGTCAACCTTTTATAATAAACGACTATGTTATGATGATCGTTACACAAATGTTGAACTACCATAAAATCATATATGCCAACGTAATGAATCCAACGTAAATATATAGTTATTTAGACTAAAAAAGTAAGTAAGAAAACAACCCTCTAAACAAGAAAAACCTCGGAATTAATCGATTTCCATGGCGTGAACCGTTAATCTATGTAAGTGAAAATAAATATAAATAAGAAGACACCCAAAGAATTTGCAATTTGGATATTCCAAGGCACCAACTTTTGACCCTCAACGATCAGATAATCTAATAATCCTGTGGGGAGAGCACCTACCACGTGTCATCACTTAGTGGGTCCAACCCTCAATTCCACGATTCGGTTGATCACCCTAGATTCTTTTCATCAAGATATTAATAAAAACAGAGATTTTAGTTTAAAACTCGGCCGCATTGTTGAACTAAACTTATGAGATAATAATAAAAAGTTTTCTTATTATAATAAAGGATTATTAGTATATACACATGCGATAAAAAAATTATTTTTACAAGTGCCTTAAGTTTAGGGTTTAGAGTTTATAGGTTTTAGTGTATGGGTTTAGAACGTAGGGTTTATGGGTAAAATTTAAGATTTAAGGTTTATGGTTATGGTTTAGGTTTTAGGGTAATATGGTTGGGGTTTAGATTTTAACCTGTAAACTTTAAAGTTTAACCATAAACCCAAAATTCTATCAACAACCCTTAAAATCAAAACTACTGCACTTAAACTCATAAACCTTAAAACTAAAGCACTTGTGTAAACAAAGTTTCCACAAGTGGTTGTGCATGGAATGATTACCCTTATAATACTATTAATATTAACTTTCGTTTTTTAGCATACAATTTAATACAATACTTATATTATCGAAATCAACAAGTGTCCCAAACTCATAGTGGAAAAATGGATCATATTCATCTTAGGAAACACATGTTCAAATCACTTTGTCTACAAGGTGTATGTGCATTGTAAAGGGGTTAAGAATATCTATGAATAAATACTACCTTCTAATCTCCTTTAGACTATTAAAAAAACTAATACAATATTTATGTTGTTCAAACTCTTTTTCATATAAAAAAATAACGAACATTTAAACATATTCAATCTTACAGCTTTTTGTATAATATATCAACGACATGTAAACTGAATTAAACTCAAATAAATAAAAAAGCAACAATCTACTGTATAATTTGGCATTATTATATAAAAACTCTTTTTAAATAGTTATTTACGAAAATAATCTCAAATCGTCCATGTAAGGCGACCTCGCGTTCCGACACACGTGAGGTATGACCTCGCGTTCTATATAAAGCGAGTTCCGTCCGATGTGGGGTGACTTTTCATATACCTCAATTTAAAATTACTAAATAAGACCTCCCTTTTTGGAAAATGCGAGGTCCACGAGATATTGAAGATGTAACACCCAAAAATCGTTCTAGTCGAAATTGGATTCCGATGATCGGAGTATTGGTATTAAAATATTGAAATATTGAATCCTTGCTATAGATAATATTGAAATATAAAGCGAATTTGTCCGACGTGGGGTGACTTTTCATATACTGAATTAAGTCCTTAGTGAGATTGCCTTTTTAATGCTTTAAGATGATGTTTTTGAGCTAGGCGTTTCGATACAGGCAGACCCATACCGAAACGGCTTAGGTAAGACGTTTCGTAACGTTTATAGGCGTTCCGATACGATTTCAACGGTATTAACTAATTTTTGAACTTTTGCTTGACCGTTTCGATACAGTTTCACTTGTTTCGAAACATGTCTCCTGTTTTCAATATGTTTGAAGGTAAAATTGAAAAGAAATGATTAGGTGATGACTCACCAGCTTGCTTAACACCTTCTCTCACATGAATGATCTAAAAAGATGACTTATAGTCATCTATATGTCTAATTTAAAAAAGGATAAAGGAAAGGTAGAAAATATTATTAAATAGCCTACCTTAGGTTGAAGGAAACATTCCTATTGGTTTAAAGAAATGTGGGTAATGATTAGGTTTGAAATTCCCTTAAAATGAACAAAAGAAAGCTTTCATATTTGTTTAGCTTCACCGAGAACCATTCCCATCTTTTAGCTTTGAAAGAACAAGCACACATCTCCATTGTCATCTTCTCCATCAAGCTCAAGCACACACATCTCTATTGTGAGCCATAAGCTTAGGCTTTCTTTGATTTAAAAACACCAAGTCATAGCTATCGATAGGGTAAGTGAAAGCCCTAAGTCAATCATCGATTCTCTTAATTATTAGATAATCAATTTCAAGCTTAAAGATAAGCTTTGTTTATAGCTAATGGTTATTCAAGCATTGATATTGTCATATTGATCCCTTATTACTTTTCCTAGCTCAAGAAGTGGAAAAGACTAATCCATCACCTCCATCGAAAGCTAGAGATAAGGGCATCGCCATTCGAGAGCCTTAGGTGCTTCGGATTGTCAAGGTGAGTGTAGTCGGAGTCTTGAGAGTGGATAAGTGCCATCTCGAATCATTGTTTATTAATTTACTATCCATTGGTTTTAAGGGATTTGCATGAAGCATTATTGTAAGCCATATTGGAAAGTTTTGGTAAGTATTGCATCGATTCATTGTTCAAAGCATTACTATCATTGTCATGGAAATCCTTGAAGGTTGACATGTAGAATCGTTGATATGAGATTATTGCTAATGTCTATTGCTATGACCATATGATTATTGAAATATTGTCAATGAATCATGGATATTGAACTATTGATTAATGGACCTTGGATTCGAAGTATTGGATACAATTGACATGCCATAGAATTTATGAGCTCATTGGTACGGGTGGACTACGGTCCCAGGGCTACGACCTATATTGATTTGGCTAGGCAGAGGGATGTATTGTGTATTGGTCTTATTGGCGATGTCGGCGGGATTGACCATTTATTGATTTGGCGAGGAGGTGGAATTCGTGTATCCATATACCATGAATTGATCCAATGAAACTATTGATTATTGATATTGTTTGCTATGAAATAATGATAATGCCATTGATGACATGATACTATGTTCTTATTGTGAATAAGAAGCATGATATGTTCATTGCATAATTAATATTATGATTATCATTGAAGCATGTTATATGACATCCATGTCATTCATTGTTTTGTGACTACCTCACTAGGCAAAGTATGCCTAATGCGTCTCATTACATCCATTTCAGGTTAGTCAAGTTTTGGGATCGATATTGGAGGAGTCAAGCGTTGCATAAGTCACAATCAAGCTCGAAGTAATGTATATTGACCCTTTGAACCTCCTAGTTGGTGGCAAGGTCTATGTATAAGTCTATTAAGTCTCTTTTGATGTGACTATGTCATGGTTAAGTGCTATAAGTGTGTTATATTTAAGATGAGTTCTCTATATAGTGAAAAATGGCTTTAAATGCATGTTTTGGCACTAAAAGGTAAAAAGTGGGTAAACAGATTCATATAGCTCTAAAATTTGACATGTTAGTAGAATTTATGGTTATAATGTTGTTTGTAAAGTTTCACTGTATTTGGAAACTGTTTGATAAGATAAAATGAATAAAAATCAGCAAGAATTTGTCATTACAGGTCAAGCCGTATCGAAATAGGTGATGGCGTTTCGATACGGGTAAGCATAATTGAACCAAGGGGTCAGGGCGTATCGAAACAGTTTAGGGTTGTTTCGAAAAATTTTGCTACTGGAATCCCTCGTTTTGATACGAGTTCATAGCATATGGAAACGGGTCAAAGTCTAAGTCAAAGGTAGTCAACCTGTACCGATACAGGGCTTGCCCGTATCGATACAGTCAAAGAGGAAAAGTAAAAAAAGGTTGACCATCGTCTACCCGTATCGAAACAACCTTGAGTGTTTTGATAAAGGGTTAGTTAAAGTGGTTAAGAAGCTTAGTCTGTAGGTTTGCATTGTTTACAGTTTAATCACTGAGTTTAGGATGATTAAATTGAGTGAGTAAATGATCACCGTTATGCATGAAATTTTGTAGGCTAATCAATGTTGTATTGAATTTCATTGTGGTGTAGTCTAATGCATCGAAGGACCTTTAATTTGTAAGATTTATAGAATAGTCCTTAAAACTCTAAAGGTTGTGAATTGGTCCTAAATAGTTAAGTGTGACCTTCTTATGAATGAATTAGACTAATATATATATATATATATATATTGGTAATGTTTTGTATATGTATTTTGATTAAGTGTTGATGATAAGATGAAATTTTATCGCACCGATCATCGTACTGTTCACCGGTAACACACTCCGACCCAGTTCTCGACCAGGCTAGGAAGGGGGTGTTACAGAAGAGGCACTTTAATGTATTGTGGTAATTACCGTAGGGACCTCGCGCTTTGCACATAGCGAGGTCCCATGAACCTGGTATTGTTAGTATTTAAAAGAAAATATGGTATTTAAATTTTATTAATATTTAATAAGTTGTATTTATGTAATTTCTTTTTATTTATGTAAAACAACTTTATTACCATTTAATCCAAAAAAACTATGTTATATCGTGGTAGATCTTGTTAGTTGAAATGTATCATCACTTAACAACGTAAATAATATTATAATTACTTAACAATCACAATTACTTAATGATGATATCGCCACTTAACAACACATTTACGTTTAATTGAAATGTATAGAAGATAAGTCAGTTTCTTTGTTGCTTCTTTGTTTTTGGATGAAGAAGCAATGTCATCAAATTTTACAGTCAACTTGATGTTCGTACACTCGACACAAGTGTAGCTTCTAAACATATTTCTAAGGTCTCTAGTGTTTGGTAAGAGGAGTATGTAATGCGCCTCAGGGCCAGGCTCATCAACATGTATTTTCATCAACAAACATGACATTTTGCGTGTTGTAGATTCGCTAAGCTGCATTGAAATCAAATCATAAAAACTCGTCTTCGTTGATCTTGTTGCTGAAGATAGTGTACAAATAGGTTCCATAATGGAACACCGTTGTAAAAAATCCGTCCACCTTCTAGACACTTTCGGTTATAAAAGAATTCCTACATATCAAATAATTTCACTATAACTAACACGAATCGAAGCTTTTATAGGCGTTTTGAAAATTGGAACTCACTTTCTGTAGATAGAGAGGTTCCTGACACGTCAGGAATCTCTATAGACCTCATATTCTACAAGACGCGAGGTTGTGGGTTTTTGTAAGGAGTTTTATTCTCGGTGCCCTTATATCAGACAAGGCGGGGAGAATTGTGTCAATTGTAGTAGTTCATATAAGGAAAGGCAAAGAGAAGTTAGGCTCACCAACTTAATCTGTGTGACGACGCTTTCAGATAAGTGTGTCAATTGTACGTTTATGCGAGACTTCTTGATTCTTACATACTTTGAATTAAGAACAAGGTTGCTAATGTATGTCATTCTTTCTAGAAATTAACGTATAATAAGTTGTCGAAGAAATTAACGTATAATAAGTTGATTAAAGAAGTGAAGAACAATGTTATACATGCTCGTGGAAAAATGATAGAGTCGTTGAAGTATCGACTACCTACATCGTACGAACTAGTAACATACTCAATATTCAATATCGTGGACAACGGTGATGTGGAGTTGTTTCTAGATGCCCTCTTGAAGTATTAACTCGGAGGACCCCTAGAGCTGTATGCAATATTTTCTGATAATGATTATGATATCGTACTCCCAAATTGGCAGTAGGCAAATTTTGACTTCGATCCTAATGCCAACGTTCAGAGCCCAACAGACAATTTACGCAATGATTTTAACTTATTAACCACACACAGTCCACACAACAACTTAGGTGGATCATTGTCTTCTATGCCAAGACATTCTGGTGTAGCCTGTAACACCCGGGCATGGGGGTCGGGTGAAAATATTATAATATTAAAATAATGTTTTGGGCCTCGTGTTTTGAAAACAATGATTTTTTTATGTTGGGCTTGTTTTGGTTTTAAAACCCAATTCAATGGAATTTGGGAATTTGAGATTTGCCATCTCATTAATGGCAAAGGTGTAATTAAATGGTCTTTCATTTTAAAACCCCATTTTTATTAAAAGACCACTTTGAACTCAACTTCATCTTCTTCATTTCCCATTTTTCACGTCAAAACCCCTTCCCCTCCAAGTTCACTATTTCATCATCTCCTTTGATCTTTGTTGGTGATTTTTGAAAGGTAACCTCGTTTTTTACTTGTCCTCATTTCCCTCTACAAGCTAGTACCCTTAGTTTTCATTATTGTTCATGATTTTGGAATTTAAAGTTTTTGAGTTTTTGATTAAAAATGCTATCTTTATTGTCTTAAACCTAAGCTTTTTATTTGTTGAAGTTATATGAGTTATTTACAACCTATAAGGTCCAGCATATATGAATTTTAAAGGGTTTTATGAAGATTCCCAGATTTGGGTTTAATGGGGGTTTTGAAGTGTGCTTAGTAAGGTTTTGGGGCTGTTTTGGGTGAGGATATGTTGGATGATGGTTATACTGTGTTTGGGTAGTGTTTTGAACATGTTTATGAGTGCTTTGGATGGTTATATCGCTGATTTTTGCTAGGTTTTTGTGGAAGTACGAAAATGAGAATTTGGAGAATGAATTTGGCTTTGAATTGTAGTGGATTTGTGTGTTGGTGTTAAACTTTGGGTTTGTGGCTGATTTTGAGGTTAATGTATTGTTTTTGAATGGTTAGAAGCAAGAGAAAACAAGGGAGAAGCTTCAGGCTCGAATCTGGAGACTTGGATGCTTGGTAGGCTAGTCGGCTTGTGCTAAATGGAGTGGTCGGTGAATGGTTATTGTTTTTAAATGGTTTTTAAATATTGGTTCAAGCATGTGGACCTAGGTTGGGCTTGGTAAACCCACCTAGAGGTGTTGGATCAAAAAAAAAACCACCTAGAGGTGAGATTAGAGTGGTATCCTAATCTCAAGCTTAGTTCAGGAAACTTTTGGTTGAACTCCTAATTGCTTGGTTATGCCTCTTGTTTATTTGTGTTTATGGTGGTTATGTATATTGTGTTATACATGTTGCTGAGGCATGGTTTGATGCATTGTTATGCATGTGGTTTGGATTGTGATTTGTGCATGATGGTGATCATGGTGAGTACGTGCTAAGCATGAAAGTTGATATGAAATGATGTTGTGAAAGGTTATGTATTGTGTTTAATATTGGCACTAGTATGCTTGGGTACAATGATCGATCATTAGGATGTTTAGTGTGCACACGAGAGTCAAATGCGCGCGTGGTCTTGGTGACAGTAGTCAATAGGATGGAGTACGGGTTCGCCCGAAAATCTTCATATATATATGTTAGTCGGTGATGAGTGAAATCCCATCGACGGGGTGTGAGGATGAGTGGAATCCCCTCCGCGAGAAACGATGATGAGTGTAATCCCACCGTAAGGTAATGGTTGTGGTTGGACGTAAGTTCCAACGGTTATCCGCGTATTCGAGTCATAGCTAGGTGCCAATATGGATTGATATATGTGGTTGTTAATGCATTGATATATGTATCTTCGTGTGTTGGGCTTACGAGTTGTTGAACATGGCATAGTGTTGATTATATGTTCATGCATCATGTATATTTTGGCTCTTATGGATCGGAGGTAAGATCATGTATTCTACCTTGGTTGTTGCTCGTGCTTGGACCCTGCATTGTCGAGGTTTGTTTTATGAGCTTACCCTCACTAAGCTTTTATGCTTACGCTCCTTTTTGTTCGACAATGCAGATCAGTAGCTTGTGAGTGGCAAGGGTAAGGAAGGGCCTCTAAGTGTCGCTTTTGGTTAGCTCAAGTATGAATTTTAAATTGAAAGATTGTAATGGTCAAGCAATGTGATTTGAATGCTTTGGATTTATGATGATGTTGGTGTGGCATTGTTGACGCCATGTTTTGATTTGTAAACCATGCTTATATGCTTATCTTGGATGCTTGTGTTTGTTAGCTATTTGGCATGAAACCTTAAAATGCTTTGTAAGCCCCTCTTTGGGTAATTGTATGAATTCCTTTGTATGGTTGCTCCTTGTTCGTTGTAATGTCTCGTATGATGCTATCTTGGTTGTTGAATGTTATATGTATGTTGTTTGTGGCTAGGGGAGTCGTAAATCGCTTCTAGGGTCGAGTCTTAAGTCGTTTTGCAGCAAATTTGGGTATTGCAGTGCAGGGCGTATCGATACGCCCAAGGGCCGTATCGATACGGTCCTACACTTTGGGACTCAGATTTGGCTTAGCGTACCGATACACGGGGGTGTATCGATACGCCAAAACCTCACTAGGAATCTAAGTTTTAGATGAGATTTTGGCGTATCGGTACGGGCTCTAGGCGTATCGGTACGGTTCTGTATCGTTGACCGCGAGATGTTGACCGAGGAGGGTGTATCGATACGCCCAAGGGTCGTATCGTTACGGTCTCCCTAGGTTGACTGGAGGCAGTTGACTTGGTCGAGGCGTACCGATACCCTGGTCGGGTGTATCGATACGGCCTATTGTGTAAGTTTAAATGGGTTGTTTAAAGTGTTGTTTTGGTTTGGTCGCTTTTATTTTCATGGTATTTTCCACTGTCGTGATCACATAGGAAATAAATATGCCTTTAGACAAGATATAATTAAAAGAAATTTTCTAGGGTTGCTAACCGAGGTGGGACCTTAACGGGTTTCGCATCGGTTTTCTCCGTATAGCCTACTCGGACCGGTCAGTCGACCAGACCGGGACGAGGGGGTTACATAGCCAGTTTTGACTTCGACTTGAACCTGCCACCGAATGTTGACTTTGGTGCATCGTTGTCTTCTATGCCCAGATATTCAACATACAATTCATACAGTATGGGTGTCGGCGCGTCATCATTGCAAAACTACATGATGGCCAAGACCATGAAGTGTTTAATTCGTTCGATGATTTTACATCTATACGATATTCAACATATATCCCTTCTGAGGAGTATGTTCAACAACCTGTGGGGAGACATTCTTGTGCTGGTTCTGTTGACCTTGATCTTGATCTCCGTAATACGTTTCGTGAGCGGTCTTGTGAGCGTTCTCGCGATCGATGAGCAATTGCTAAATCTATTGTCGTAGCATTTGACGACTCAAACCTATTTCGATTTGAGGGCTTAAAATGTGAGGAAGAATCAATAAGGGAGTCGGGGTCTAATGGTGACGAGCTAGGCCTCTTTCATGATGAACTAGAAGACTTTGACATGCCTGACGAAGTAGAGGAATATGACGGATTAGAGGATGTAGTAAAAGGTAACGAAGAACATGTCCCACCTACCAACGTTCCATATCCTGCTGTCTTAGTTTTTGTTTACCAGCCACCATCACACTTCACAACGATTGATATTGAAGCCTTTAACGTTCCAGAATTCTCACAATTCTCATAAATTGAGTAGTGCAACCGGCGTACTGATGGTGACTCAGTATTGAGATGACCTTATTGAGGAAAGAACTCGACGTAGCTGCCATTAAGAATTACAACATACACAACTCAGTTACGACGACTGTGAATAAGACTCAACCGGATTACTACATTGTTGAATGTGCCCACAAGAGCCAAGGTGTAATTGGAGGGTTCGTGTATCATGGTTGAAAATGCTGAACCGACTGTGGCAGATCACAAAATTCGAGGGGCCTCATATGTGCACCGTCAGCAGACTAAGTCAGGATTATCCTTACTTGGATGTACACGTACTTTGCGAAACCTCCATCCACTGGTCAGGGAAAATCTGCGTGTAACAATTGCCACGTGTGATGCTGCAGCCAAATCTCAATACAGCTACATAGTTGAGTACCACAAAGCATTGTACGCAAGGTGGTGGGCTATACAAAAATTTATGGCCAGTGGGAGGAACCGTACAGAGACTTACAACTGTGGCTAAACCTAATGCAGAAACACATATTGAGAACAGTTGTGAAGTTGGAAAGTCTACCAGCGTACCAAAATGGTTGTGTCGTTGGAGGAGTGTGTCAATTCCACCGGGTATTTTGGATATTTTCGCAGTGCGTCAATGCATTCAAATATTGCAAGTCCAAGGTTCAGATTGACGACACTTGGTTGTACGACAAATACACAAAAATTTTGTTACTAGCGGTTGCACAAGACGACAACAGAAAAAAGGTTCCCATCACCTTCGTAATAGTCGAAAAGGAAGATCTCGAGTCATGGGTTTTATTTATTAAGAACTTACGAAAACATGTCTTATCTCATGTTACGCATCAAGAAAAAGGTGGGTTATATGTTATTTCTGACAGAGGCACGACGCTCCTATGGGCGATCGAGCTTATGGGACCATTTTGGCAACCTCCCCATATTCATCACTAGTATTGTTTACGCCACATTGCTACAAACTACTTAAAGAAGTACAAGAATGGTGATGAAAGTCAAATGGTGGTCGAATTGGTACGTCCTAGTCCACTCATTTCCGTTTAAGATATGTTCCTATTTATTATTCATCATTAACTACACCATATTTTTATATGCAACTCGCATTACGTGCAAGAGGTTGACGAGTTGTTTGAAGAACTTCTACTCAAGAACAAAGATGGCTACGACTACCTAGCTTCAATCCCAATGCGAAATGGCTTCGATCGTATGATGATGGTAAACGATATGGTCACATGACAACGAACTTGGCTGAGGCCGTGAATTCGTCAATAAAGGGAGTGTGGCATTTGCCTATCACTTATGTTGTCAAGGTGATATATTATCGATTCGCTATCCTATTTGTAACCTTGGGAAAGCAAGCAACAGACTATATGGAAGGTGGTCACATAGTCCACCCACACCTTCGCGATAAATTTCAAAACTTTGCGTGGTATTCAAATGCGATGAGTGTTACATGCTTCTCGTGCCGACAAGATTCCTTTCGCGTATCAAAATATTAGAGGTCGTTGGAAGGTATACATCACAACTTATATGTGGTTAATCTACAAGATAGAACCTACGACTATAGAGTATTCCAAACATTCAAGTACACGTGTCCGCACGCCATTGTTGCTTGTTCGTTTGTACAGATTAGCTACATGTATTATGTTGACCCAGTATACTTACTCGAAACTGTATCCAAGGTTTATGGATCTGAGTTTCCTCCCATCGGGACTGAAGTTGATCCGACCGCAGTTGATGAAGAACTTACAATATGGCCAAATTTTGGACTGCGACGCAAAAAAGAGGGTCGTCCATGATCAACGAGAATTTATTGTGCTGAGGATTAGGTCGAACATCGAGAAAAAATCGGACAGCCGAAACTATGCAATAGATGTGGGAATCCTGAACACCAAAAGAACAAATGTTCTAATCACTCAGGCCCCTGTATTAATTAATTGTACTTTCTTATTGTACCATTGTTATCTCAAGCAATAAGATCTCTTCGTTAAGGTTTCCAGTATTTTGGAACCATTTTAAACGTATTTACACGATTACGGAGGTTAATTCCTATGTGCTAATACCAAATTATTTTCAATTCTCCATAACCTTTTTACACAAAATTTTACTTTTAAAATTGTATTAAATTAAATTAAATTAAATGGACGTCGCTATTTGCAGAACGCGAGTTCCAATGCCACATCAAATCTTGCACGTTCTTCGGTCCTGACACGTCAAATCTCTATGGAAGTTGCGTTTTGCAAAACGCGAGGCACTTCTATATAAATGAAAGTTATGTCAACCAGACTCACTCACCGACATTTGCTTGCTATCAACCCAAAAAAAAAATTAAATTGTTGCTGATTACCATCATATCCGAAGAAAAAAAACAGCACCCAATGGCAACAAACCACATTTTTGGAATATTTATCTGCTATTTGTGGGTTGACAATTTTCGTGAGAGAGTTAACAATATTAGGAAAATATGGTCTTCTCAAAGTCCTGGAAATACTCTTAACATTTTTTGAGGTTGCGGGTAACTTATTTTTACGTATTAATCGTAGAGGCTAGGTGAAGACCACCGCTTGTAACCGGAGTCAAAGCTTCTACCAGTGCACCTGATAATGGGAGTGGGTTGCAATTGCAACCTTTGGAGGACCTCAAAATCCTCGTCTGTCCACATCGTCAAAGCATGTTTAGGGATACAATTAATCGGTTAAAACGTTCACTGACCTCGTCCCGGTTATATACAAGATGTCATCTTTGACCGGGATTAGTGGTCTAATTACCATAATATATTTTTTCTTCATTTTATGTGGTATAACTACATAATCTAGTTCCTTCATTTTATGTATTTGTTTGAAAAGTAATAAACTTACATTGTTACTCCGAGCTTAAAAAAACTTCGAAACTATTTTTCACGCGCTTGTTACACCTGCTAATTAGAATTGCAAATTAGTTATTATTGCAATTGCTTAACATCTAAAATTACAATTCTCAATTTTAAATAACAATTACATCTACAATTTACTCAAATCATTTGCTGCTTCTCTCATAAAATTTATTTATAGACGGTGAAATTTAAGATTTCAATCATAATTAAAAAAATAGACGTCGCGCTCTGTATATAGTGAGGTCCGGTGGTACTTCTCCTGTTACGTTAGGAATCTCTGCAAACCCAGTGTTCTGCAGAATGCGAGGTCCATTTAAAACATGACCAAATCTTTCGCGTCTTCGAGGCCACGAATGTTCTCCTATATAAGACAGAAAGGACGGCAATCAAACCCACCAACACTTGCTCTCGCTTGAGAAAAAATCTATATTAGATCCGAAGATAATTTACAATTGTTGCTACTAATGGCAACATATCACGTATCAGGAAAATTATTTTACCAATGTGATTTCTCTAATATTTCGATCTGTTGGTATAAGTAGTTGCATATATACGATTTTAGTTCAAGCACTATAGCAGATCACAATATTAGAGAATAAGTAGTTCAAGATCACCGCATGTAACGTATTTGGAGCCTCTAACATCGTGGATGATGATTAGGGGTGATAATGAGCCGAGCTGAGCCCGAGCCTGGCCAGGCTCGGCTCGGAAATAGTGTAATTGGGCTCGGCTCGCCGAGCTCGGAATTTTAGGCTCGAGCTCGGCTCGAAAATAATTCTATTGGGCTCGGCTCAGGCTCGGCTCGGCTCGGACTCGTCAGGCTCGGCTCGGCTCGAAATGAAAAATTTTGCTATAGTTTTTTATATAAAATATTCGTTAAAATTCCCTTTCATAACCAACACTAAAACGAAATTCAATGACCGGAAAGGGGAAAAAGTGTGAAAAATTAGATTAATCCAAATAATCAATAAATATTCTTATAATACAAACACATAATTAAAGAAAATACAAAATGAAACAACAATCAACTAATGAAAGAAAATACAAACACATAATTTATTTTAGTGCATATGTAGATTCCGATCCTGTTCATGAGCTTTTCGAGCCAAGCCTGGGTAAGCTCGGCTCGGCTTGTTAAGGTTTCGAGCCGAGCCCGAGCCCGAGTCGAGCTCACTCGAGCCGAGCTTTGACCGAGCCGAGCCCGAGTAGCTCGCGAGCCGGTCAGGCTCATTATCACCCGTAATGATGATGATTATCAGGTACTCACGAAATTCAAAACCTAGTCCTCGATTGTTCAGAAGGTTTAGGGCTCTAACAATTAGGACGATCTATGGCGTCATTTGTCTACATCAACGACACATCTCTCGGCGGCTATACAACTCGGACAAACTATTACACCTCTCGTCTAAATCAATTCCTATGTAATTTATTTTGTCTGCATGTTTAGGGGTACAATTGACGGCGCGTTTAGGATAGATTTTGGCCATATACTTGGTCTAATTCAATAATTTATTTTCTTCATTTTATGTATTTGTTTCAAATTAATAATTTTACTGTGTAATTCATCAACAAAAATAAGCTTTAAAACAATTTCGACGCCAAAATATTAGCTTCGCCGCCATGATTTATAATTACAATTACTGAACGACTAAAATTTTTAGCTTATTATTTTTTAATTACAATTTTTTAATATAAGTATACACATCCGATACTACGCCTTTAAGCTTAAGGATTACGCGAATGCAACGATTAACTTCCCGAATAAATCCATCAAACATGATTCTCTAAGACATTTCACTTTTTTATTCATGCCCAAAAACAAGCTTTAGAACTATTTTGAGGGTCATTTCTATATCGTTTACAATGTTTATTATGTTCCAATATCTGTCTCAAATGAAAGATAAGTTCCAATACTATACCTCTAACCTAAAATATTACGAAGATTATTCTAATAATAACCCGGGAAAACACCTCCAGCATGCCTACCAAGCAATTTGAACTTTTTATTCTTGGACAAAAACTAGCGTTCGAGCCATTTTCAACGCGCTTTTTATGCAGTGTGCAATGTCTAGTACATGCTAATATCAGTCTCAAATGAAAGATAAGTTCCAATACTACGTCTCTAAGCTAAAAAAATACCAAAATTATCGGGCTAATGACACGTTAAAATGCCTCGAACATGCCTATACACCTTGTATTTCATACTGGGTTACAAGGACCTCGCTTTGTGTAAAACGCAAGGTCCCTATAATTTTTTGTCCCGATAAATTTAAATTCTCAGGGACCTCGCGTTTTGGATAATGCGAGGTTTTATCCATTAATTTTAAATAAAGCAAAATAAAAACTCGGCCCACGTCAGACGAATCTCGCTATGCGTAGAACACGAGGTCATAATTTGTGTTTCTCAAAACGTGAGATCGCCTTACGTGGACGATTCGAATATCATTTTTCTAAAAAACATTAATTGTGAGTCATTTTCATAAATAACTATTTAAAAATAATTTTTTATATAATAATGTCGTATTATTTACCCCTTAAAATTCGAGAGCTCTGTACTAAATAGTACTCGTAATTCATTCATACATAAAACGATTTTTATCTTTGGATTGATACTGTTGAAGTCATTACAAAAAGACTTCCCCGTGGAAGATGTAACCCACCGTATTTGTTTTCTCTTTTTCTTTTCTTTTCTTTTCTTTTCGTCCTCTATAAAATTTAAAGCTTTGTTTTCCCGTTCAGTTTCTCTCCTCTTTGTTTTATCTTTTTACGTACTTTGTGTTTCTTCTTAAAATAAAAACGATGGCCGCAATTCATAAACAAGAGGTTGAAGAGGATAAAGATGGCAGGGCAGTTGTTCTCACCATCAACGG
Source organism: Hibiscus tridactylites (assembly GCA_958450335.1). Lineage (NCBI taxonomy): Eukaryota > Viridiplantae > Streptophyta > Magnoliopsida > Malvales > Malvaceae > Hibiscus > Hibiscus tridactylites. The sequence continues at coordinate 80,972,471 of OY288274.1, read as the reverse complement.
CGGCGGAGACGCGGCTGCAGCAGCGTCGAAGAATCCCAAAGAAGAGCCTGACATATTAGAGACAGCTGTAAGTCTGACGCCCGTGGCGGTGCACGTACCGTCAGCTGTTCCTGTGCCGTCAGTAACGGCACCACCCGCCTCGTCGAAACGAGCGTCCTCCAAGGATCGTCACACGAAAGTTGAGGGACGTGGCCGGAGGATCCGAATTCCCGCTACTTGCGCGGCTCGGATCTTTCAACTGACGCGAGAATTAGGCCACAAGTCAGATGGAGAAACTATCCGCTGGTTATTAGAGCATGCTGAACCGGCGATAGTAGCGGCAACCGGAACCGGTACGGTTCCCGCCATCGCTATGTCGGTTAATGGGACGCTTAAAATCCCAACAACCTCGAACGCCAACCCCGAACCCGGTGACCCTAGTAAAAAGAAGCAAAAACGAACCGCTAATAGCGAGTTCGTTGACGTCAACGACGTCGTTTCGGTTTCTTCCGGTTTAGCTCCGGTAATTCATTCTCAACAACAGCAAGCTGTTCTGCCGCAGGGTTTGGTTCCAATTTGGGCGATACCAGCAAACGCCGTCGTACCAGGCGCGTTCTTCATGGTACCAAATATGGCAAACGTGGCCGGACCATCCACTCAGCCTCGTATACTCACAATTCCAGCCACCGTTACACCGTTAATCAACATTTCGGCTCGGCCTATATCGTCGTTCGTGTCCGCCATACGAACACCGAGTCAACTTCAAAGTAATGTAGCGGCCACTAGCAGCACAGTTCCGGTTTCCAAGATGGATAAAACGGCGTCGGTTACGACACCGAGTTCGAGTTTCGCCGACACCACTACCAGAACAACGACTCAGATGCTTCGAGACTTCTCGTTGGAGATTTACGATAAACAAGAGCTCCAGTTCATGACTCGATCTTCACAGCATTGATTAAAAAACAAAAACTCTCTTTTTTTGGTTTTCATTTTGCTTACTGTGTTTGGATCTTTTTTATTTGCGGCTTTGTTGTTGTTGCATCCGCCATGGTCGAGCGAAGGTAAAGGACGAGGACGAGGAGGAGGAGGAGGAGCACGTGCTCACGTGAGGGTTGTTTATTTCAAAGGTGTGCACGTGTAATGTGGGGTCAGATTAGGCGGAGCGGGTAGGGTCCACATTATGTTTTGTGGGTCAACACTGAAACCAAAAGGCAGGGGGGCAATCCGTGGACCGTGGCTTGGAAAAAGGAAGTCATGGGCCGGGCGGGCCACCTCATCGAACCGTCATGTGATGTGGGGGCACGGCACGGGACCCAATAGTGAAGGGGCAAAAAGGAAATAAAGAAAGTGGACCCTACGGGACCGTTTTTTGCATTGTTCCCAAGGAGTTTCCGCGTGGTGGTCCCTACGGGGTTAGTTCGGTGGTCCGATCGAGAGTGTGGGCCAAAAGTTGGGTCGTTCTGGAGTTGCGACACGTGTCCCAGACTTAGCTGTTAACGGTAGGAACTCGTTTTTTTTTATTTATAAAAAAAACATATATATGACACGTGGGATCCATCGTTGGTAGGGTCTACAAGATAACTGATCGTGATAAGAAAAATGGAGGAAGAAGAAGAGAGACGATTCTGGCAGTGGCATCAGTTTCAGATGCTCTTTTTCCCCTTCCTCGATATTTATCTTTTGGGAGATTTTTTATTTTCTTTTGTTTTTTTTAATTTCCTGAAATTAAATTGTAAAATGTAAATAAATGTTTTAGTTTAGCTGGTGTAAAGTTTGGTTTCAAGTTTCGAAATAAGATTGAATTAGAAAAAATATTGGCAGATGATATATATGAGTGAAAAATTAATTGTTGGTGTAATTTTTTTATATAAGTATGTCAATTTTAATTATGAAATCAGGAGGAAAATAAAAATTTTAACTTGAGTGGGAAAAGTATAATTTTTTTTAAAGATAGTGGACATATAATTTTATCAAAAAAAAATTTAAATTTATTATATAAACTAAAGGTAAAAGATTATTTTTGAGGTTGGGCTCCTACTAAAATATAAATTCCTAATATTGAAATTATAAAATTTTATCCCTAAACATATATCATAATACATAAATTTCAATCTTGCCAAATTCTAAACACTACAACTTAATTCTTAGACTCTAAATTTTAAATTTTTAAATAGAGTGTTTGTAGAAATTTTGTTTTCTACCACTAAAATTATGGTTGTATTTAGGATTAATAGTCAAAAAAGACCCCAACTTATACTCGTTTTTTCCAGTTTGGTGCTTAATATTTTTTTGAGGCATAACGTTTCATTTCGTAACTCAGTTTGAGTTTTTCCATCAACGACCGTTAAAATTTTCTGTTATAGATTAAAAATGTGATACGTGACATATTCTGGTAATTTCTTTAATTTTTATTTTTCTAAAAATCAGAAAATCTTTAATTATATAAATAAAACCCAAAATCTTTAATTTCTCTAAAACCCCAAATACAAATCCTAGATCCCTAAATTCTCCCTTCCACCACCGATTCAACTACCACCGGCCACCTTTGCGCCTTCATCGGCCCCTCACTACCGAAACCCCCATCATCCCGCCATCGAAAATCGGTGAATGAACGGGCAATTGCTTCGTCGACGAACATCCAAAAATGAAGAAAAAGAAATCGATTGAGCTTCTAATCGACGGCTAGAGGGTAGGGGATGTTGAACGGTAAGGTACCCAACGATTAGGGGTGAACGGTAAATCGTCGGCGTGTGTGGGATGTCTGGCGACGAAGGAGATGTTATTTGTGGATTTGATCGAAATAAATTAAAACTTTGGGGTTTTTTAAGAAGTTCATATTTTTAAAGAAATTCAAAAATTAAATAAATAGATAAAAAAATAAACCACGTGACATGTTTTTATTGGATAATAAATTTTTTAACGGCCGTTGACGAAAAACCCAAACTGAGTTATAAAATAAAATAGACCCCAAAGTGGCTCTAAAAAATGTTAGGCACCAAACTAAAAAAAAAAAAATAAGTTAGGGGCCTTTTGACTATTAAGCCTTGTATTTAAAGCGTGGTTATATTTAAAGTATATAATATGAAATATTTCTTTAAAAATATTAAACACATTACCATTCTTATCGAATGGCATTTAAACAAATATTTTTCCCATCCTTCTATTATTTTTTTTTGTTTAATTTATGTCTCAGTTTTTATATTTTTTTCGAACTTTTAAATTATTTTAACCTTAAAAATTTAGTCTGTTTTACTCGTATTTAAAATTAAAAATTAATTAATAATACTATTAATGGACTTACATTGAATTTGAACATGTAACATTTTAATGTTCAAATGTTTGATTTTAAAAAATGCATTTCAATTGAGATTCACTAATTGATTGAGTGATTGAAAATGATTATGTTGTTTAATTTTGTATGAGTTTGAACTCGACATTTGCCTTTAAAATGTAATATATCTCTATTTAATAAAAAAAATAATATTCAATTGATAATGAGTTCAAAATTTAACAAAAGTCAACGGTATAATCGACTATACTTTAATTCTCAAATAAACAAGTAGAAAAACTAAATTTGAGGGGATAAGTTTTAAAAGGAAACAATATAGGGACTGAAAGCAGAATTAGGCCAACATTTGAAGTTAAGACTTAAGAATATTGTCGTTTGAAATTTAATTGTTCAATAATAAACCCACTGAGTGACCTCAATAGTAGAAGGATGAAAATATTATCTCATAATCATATTAAGAGGTTAAAAAATTTATCATAAAAGTTTTTTTTTAATATTTAAATGTTGGGATTCAAAACGAAAAGGTTAAAATATAAGTCTTGATCAGCACTTTTCAACGGTGTAAAACAATAACAATAATTAAAAAGGAGGTGGGTCCAATGGGGACAGGTACAGACGATAAAATGCGCGGGTTCCGTCTTTGCTTTTGTGGGCTACAAATGCAATGAACTGGGTCCGGTCCACACTAGAAAACAGTGGATTTCAGCAATGCTATGTCCACGTGTACGGTTGATTTTCAAGTTTGATGAAGTTTCTGTGCGGTCCCCCTCCCTCAGCCCCCACAATTATAGCCGTGTCATATTTAATCTCAAAAGAAACCATGGACCACTTTTAATAGGCCCTAATACCACCTAAATAATTGTATAAACCAACTAGTTAAACCAAAATTTCTCTAATCTTTTGGTATAATTATTACTATTTGATTCATAAACCAACTAATTTACATCATAAATCACAGAAATTTATTACTAGAACGATATTCTAACTTACCTGGGTCATTTTTAACGCCAGCATTTAAACTCTTAACATTATTCAAAGGTCACAACACCTCTTCCCGTTAATATAATAATTGAAAATTTATTAATTGAGAAAAGTGTTTTTTATTGCCCTTCCAGATTCAGAGCTTTTCTCCCGATTAATCTAAACCAACCCGCGTATACACCTATTTTTGGTGGGCGAGTCTTTAGGCCAAAATTTTTTACATACACAAAGTCTTGGACACAAAACTTACTTAAACGATACTAAACTGTTTACCATTTGAACTAACTCATCAGTAAAAGAAGTGTTTTAAAAGTTAACATAACCTAATTTTCCTTTTCTATCTTGGTGACTATCTCTCCTAACAAGCTTAAATTGAAAGAAGAAAAGCTTGGTATTAAAAAAATTTAAAATAATTTATATTATAACTGTTAAGAAAATAAAAAGAAGGAAAGAACGAACCAGGATCATTTCTGTTTGAAATATGAACAATATACAGGAAAAAAATCTATAAAATAAATTTTGGGCACTCAAAACTACAATATATGTATACATTTCGTTTATAGTTTCAAAACTTTATTTGAATCGTTATATGTAGTGGTAGCATATTAGGTTAAATTGTAAGATTTTCTTGCACGCCAAGAAATGAGCCGCAAATGTTTCCGCCAACGTCGGGGAACGTTTCACATCCAGGAAGGGGCTTGATCTTACCCTTGGGATCTACTTCCTCAGGGTACTTTACCAAGTGCCCTCTCATCTCCGTCACTTCATCCGATGCAAATTGTTTCCAGTTCAGTTTACCTATTTGAACAATCCGTCTTACGCAGTCGAGACTCTCTGGTTGAGTGAAGCAGTCCTCAACGACTCCAGTATGTTCTGCCCAAAGTGACATCCTATACCCATAGATCTATAATAAACAGCAAAGAGTTAAGGATACTCCGGGGGGAAATGGGTGAAGATTGTTTGTGGAAACGCAAAACATCTATATTCGTGTTTTTAAGATCGTGTGGTTCATTTAGTAAACAAGGAAATGTATCATTAATATGGATGTAATCGAGAGGCTACCTGTCCGAGTGGACTAGAATGTTTTGCTGCCCAGGTATATCGAGGTTGGTAAGCTCCCATTGCAATCTCAGTGTCTCTGGTACCCTCCATGGAACGTTGATTGATGTTTGCAGACCCCACTATTACATACTCGTCATCAACTATCATACCTTTTGAATGGACATAGATCATAAATCTTCGACTTTTCCGGCTAAGAGACTGGAATGCAGAAACCAGGAACATATATATTAGCAGTGTAGGAACTTTAGGTTTATGCTTGAGATATTCAAGTGAAATTGGATCTTGATCTGCTGTGTTCTTCATTCAATTCAATCAAGGGGTTTTTTAACTACCATACATGATATTTCCCAAGATGTTGAACTGCTAAAATATTGTTTTTGTAACATGGTAAAGATTACCTCAGGAGTGTTTGCGGACCTAGGACTTTCATTGCCTGGGGGTTGATATCCACCATTCTCGCGGTTGGCAAGACAGAAGAAATTCAAATAGTCCTCCGGAGAGTAAATACCATCAAGTCCCGCCTCTACCAAAGCCCTGTAAATAGTCTCGTACATCATTTCCCTAGTTTTGTGCTGCGACAATAGTAACAATTCAAGATCAAGGGCTTTTCAGTATCTAGTTTAAAGATCATAATTCTTCAGTTAAAACAGAAAGATGATGATTCTCGGAAAATTTCATGCCAAAGCAGTATAAACAGGTCTTAATGCACCAATTGAACCAAGATAAAACATCAGTGTCCAGCAAAAGCTTCTGTAGGACTATGGAATCTCTGCCACAGTTAGATGGAAACAAGGAACCACCTCTTTGAATGCCAGTTCTCTAAAAGAGTATTTGGGGAATGAATTTTGAGGATGTGCAGGATTAATCGCGATGTCTTTGGTTTGCAACACAAAACTAAAGGGTAAAGCTTTAATCACTACCATCCTAAAGCTTGCATGGAGGGCTCATGTCTATCTGGTTCGGGAAGAACGTAACAGAAGACAGTTCAGACGACAGCAAAGGATGAATGAGATTTTGAGGTCCATTAAGGAAATAGTAAAGAACAGACTGAGTGAATTTGTATTTGTGTACGGTTTGTGGCATACTTGATTAGAAAGGTTTAGTGGTGTAATTGATAAGATAGCGTAGAGGAATTAGAGACTATCTTGTATGTGTAATTGTAACCGAATTCTGCTTCTTTAGATGATACTACTAAACACTTGTCCAAAAAAAGAGCTTCTGCAGGACTTGCTCCAGAGCAGACATCTCGATGAATTCTCAAAAAGATAACAATAATCCGGTCAAACATTTAAACATTTTAACACCAAGTTTTAAGTCAAATTCTACCTGCCAAAATAAAATCCTTTGAGTAGCAGCCCCCGTTGGAACACCCTCTGGCCACATTGGCATAACAATATAAGCAGCAAACCTCTCATTTGCTTTAATTTTACTGGCAATCTTAAGTGCAATTTCCATTGGAATTAAGTTGTCAGCACCTGCAAAGAGAATGTAAGGTTTATAGTTCCGAACCAAAACTATGAACAAATGCCTTATTATTCCCATAAAAAAATCCATAAGTCATCGAATACAAGAAATATCAGATGAAGCCCTGAACAAAAAGGGCTAACCAAATGCTCTTATTAATTTCTAGTTTTTGAAAGGAAAACTTAGTTATTTTGTATGTCATCCTCTGCCTCATTCTGTGCTTCAATGTCATAAGTCTTAGCACATGGACTTGATACATTGATAATCTAACTGATATAGTTAACCAGAAAGTTTGCTACATTGATAATCTGACTGATATGAGAAATATCAGATTAAGTGATGAACAAATAAGACTAACCAAATGCTCCAACTAATTTTTAGTTTTTGAAAGGAAAACTTGGTTATTTTTTATGCTACCCTCTGCCTTCTTCTATGCTACAATTACATATGCCGTAGCACATGGACTTGATACATTGATAATCTGACTGATATATTTAATCAGAAAGTTAGGTTCTAGATCAATTATTATATTTCTTCTACATACATCCAAGCATAAGATTTTACCACTTTCTATATTCAAACAGAAATGTTTCAACCAAAATTTACTGAGTCCATTTATTAACCTTCTTGAACGGCTTAACTTATGCATTCAAGCAGACTAAAGTTGCAATCATAAAGCAAGATCCATTATCAACCTTGTTACGTTAGTCACAAACATCACGATCATCAAAATCTAAGTGCCTTACCTAAGTCTTTATAAGATCTCCAATTGAAGGAAGATCCAAGGAAATACTGATTCTCTATATAAATGAAATGCTGCGCAGAGCGAATGGCCTTCACATATGCTGTATGTATGCTCATATCAATAAGGACATTCTTGCCGCACACCAAATTCTGTCACAGAAACAAATAATCATTCAACTTCTACCCAGGAAGAAGAAGAAGAAGAAACCTTCTCTTTACCTTGCTTGTCGCATCTTTTGGATCCTTTGGGAAGCCTTTAACAGAATTTGAATCAATTGAGCGAAAAATCTGCATGTGAAACACCAAAACAATCCATTTGTTAGAAAACTAAAAGGTAAAAATGAAAGCAGCTTCTGAAAATCACATTGGCCAAGCAAACTTAGACCTATGATTTACTTGAACCCCACCCACATAACCATTCATGACTAAAGCCGTGATTAAGTAGCAAAAATACCTGAACATGCCAACCTTCCGGATCACTCTCAGAATCGGTAAAATCAGAAACTCCCATAATGTCCGGAATTCTTTCTATCCTCAACAAATTATCATCAAAGGTCTTTTTCATTTTTTTAAGTCCATGAGGCTTGGATGCCTTTAACCATCGTTCCTCAAAGTTGACCAGAACATCATATGCAGCTGGGCCATCAATTTTACTGTGCATATCATGCCAAGGTTCTCTTGGACAACCTTCTGTAGAATTCTGCTCAAGTAATTTGCAATTAAATAATGAGCAGGAAATCTTATTTATTGGGATGACTTGCCATTAAACTTGCAGCTACCCGAATATCATAAAACAAAAGAAAAAGAATGGTAAGTAGTTACCGTATATGTTGGATTATGATAGTCATCCTTATGTAATGTTTGCAGTGTCCTAAATAAAGGATGATGTGGATCATCATATCGTCCATCACATAAGTCAAGGCCACCAACAAAAGCAATAATTTTTCTCTTATTTTTCCCAGCATCAGCATCAACAATCACAGTTTTCTGATGGTGTGTATAAATTGTTCCAACTTCCTGATAATTGATTGCATCAGAAAAACATAGTGCTTTAGCCAAGGAACATGATAAATATAACAAAAAAACTGGTGACAATTAAGGGATGACTTGGTGTTTGTTAGCCCTCCTCAGTAGAGTTAAGGTCCAAGGTTCCAATCCCTTGGACTTCCTAATAAGTACCAGCTACCAATATAAAAAACTGATAACAGGACATTCAGCAGAAATAAAACTAATAAAGTATTTTGTTGGGCTCGAAACGATCAACCAAGAACAGCCAAAAGGGGTTGAAAAAGCTTCTTGAATGAATTGGAGAAAAACCGAAATGAAAAAGACAATTTGCACAATCGATTTATAGTGATTCGACTTCTAAACCAAGTCCAGATCCACTACCTTAGCTCACCGCTAAGGATTTCCCAATTCACTAACAATGAATTCTTGCCTTTAAGGATAAGGCGTAACCTTACAACCCCTGTCTTTTCCATGGCTAAGATAGAACCACTCTAGTTTTTCTAAGGCTAAACTAGAACCTCTCCCTTTTACAAGTTTGAATTTGGGTAAACAAAATAGCACACAAGGTGGGTGTATACAAGAATTAAGCTCACTAAATAAGAGTTATTTATCTCAACATATTTGATATTTGATAGGCCTAAGAGAAATTGAGAATCCATTAAAAGAGGGAAACATGCATACAAAAACTAGCATGAAGAAGAACGGCTCTGATTATTTTCACAAGGTTAATCACCATCATGGTATAGATGCAAAAAAGTAATCAGCATTTGGTCTTTGAATTATTTTAATATATATCCAGAAAAGGGGATATGAAAGACCTATGGACTTTCCCTCATTCAGCCCTACTCTTTCAAAGTTTGAATGTGCACCTTACAAAATATGCAAAAAGTTAAAATACTACTTCAGGCAGTCCAAAAGCTAGCTTTTCTTGAGAAGTATGAAATATCCAACTCAAATACATTTTTTTTCCTATTGCCAAACATCCTATCAGCATGTGGTTTGTAGTATATTGTCAAATGCAGCAACCACATGTTACAATAATACTGCAACCTGTGACTCAAAAATCTTAGTAAGGCTGATAATGATTTCCCAACAAACAACAATCTAGCAGTAACATCTAATGATGCCAAATTGAATACAAATTGATACAGAGACATTTGTAGAGTTAGGAATGCATTTAGGGGATGAAATTGTTGAAACAAACGGTCACTTAGAGCTAACCTTTTGCTTGACCCAACTATGTCTTTTTCCAGCCATACGAGGGCAAAGCAACACATGCACTGAAGAGTGTTTGAAAAAACTACGTGTTTCCTCATCATGGGTTGCCATTATTCCATCCTGTATTTGTCAATTTAAAGAGGTTAATTAAAATCCATGATAAGCAAAGCTTTCTATAGGTTAAAAAGTGATTAATTCCTATCTTCATAAACAAGTGTGCACACACTAAGTGGACAGAGTTCGCATACTCTCATTGTCATCATTCATATGCACATTTCATTTTCTCAATTAACCAGATATGCACAATGATTACCATGTACTTCTATTGTCATTAGGTTTATACCCTGACGCTATAATGTACAAGAAATAACTAAATAATAAGTTACCGTTTTGTATCCCAAGATGCTTCTCGAAGTAGGATCATCCCATAGCAGAAGTAGCACTCTAACTCCTTCCTGGGACTTTGACCTAAGAATATCCCCCAAAGTGCAATCTGAAGCAGGACCAGCATCGCGTGCCAGCCTAACTTTATGCCAAACTGACCACCCTGTAATGTAAATCAAGCGCCTAGCTTGATGGATAGCATCAAATATGTCACTCCAGCATTTTCCGTGCACATAGGTCATCCCTTGGTCAAGTTTCATGGTTGGAAGAATCCCATCAGGGACATGGGCATCTTGATAAAGTGTCACTTTTACCCCCTTCCGAAGAGGAAAATATGTGCCAGGAACTCCCACATAATCAGGACCTGCCCCAACACCATGATGATAGATGCTCAAATTCTCCATTGGTGTGTACTGAATTGATAATCTTAAGACAGCTCCAGGCTTACAGGGCTTTCCCCTATCGTTCAGAATTGGGTAGCTTCCCTCAATCTTTTGCCCCGAGTATATCTGCTCAACTGGAATCGCTACGACTCCTATGATATCTGACCCCAATATATCACTGTCTTTAACAACAAATCGCACTTCGGCAGCACGATGTGCAACAGGAACACAGAAATGTTGCATCCAGACAGGGTTTTCACTATTGCTGATCACATACGTCCTTCCTATAACGGCACCAGTAATTGAGATTGTGACATAAGGATCACTTGTAATCTTCACTTCCCCTTTTCCTCCAACTTTTTGGGAGATATTTAAAGAAAAATTCCCAAACACATCACCTAAAGTCTTATGGAACATATCCATGTTGGGAAGATTTTTGGCCTCGAAAACCCACATATCTAAATTTCCATGTAGAAGCAAAACTCTCAATGAACCTTTATGGAAAGGTACAACCTGCATACTCTGACCATTCTGTGAATCCTTACCGGGAAAGGCAGATTGATTAGCCGAATCAGCTCGGCCTAAACTAGCATTACCTGCATAAACCAGACTATCTAGCTCAGGTGTCGAAGTAGCAGCGGGCACTGGAAGCACTGGAGGTGCCGAGGGTGATGCAGGAGCTGACGGATGCCAACCAGACAAATGCACATTACTCAATTGATGGTCCAAAGTCGGATAAGCAACAGGTAGGGAACTACCTGTACTTGCTCCTAAGGAACTGATACTGTCCTGCCTGTAATATCCAGAGAAGCTATTCTGTCTGGAGTGGAGCTCAGAATTACTGTTAGGAGGAGGAGGATATTGCGCAGGTTGTTGATAAGAGTCAGATGATTGCAGATTACTTTCAGGTGGTGGGTAATGACCAGATGGGGATTGCTGGTAAGGGTAAGGAGATGAACCATAGTGGAAACTAGGAGGATGTTGGAGAGTAGGTTGGGAATGATTTAGAGGAACCGGGTGTCCGTACTGATAAGGAATCGGTCCAGAATGAGAATGAGAATGAGAATGCCAATAGTCTACAGGAGCTGAACCAGGAGCATGGCCCGGGGGTGGATACATATGAGGTGCATGAGTGTATTGGGGATTGTAAGGATATGGATACGGCGGATGCGCATACGGATCTTGATTTGGAGGAGGGTATCCCTGGTGATAAGGGTATGGATTTTGGTGTGGGTTATTATCCATTTCTTACCAAATCACTCTTCTTGTCTGATAAATAACGAAACTTTGTTCTTCATACATATAACAAAAGCTGCACAACAACAAAAAAACACAAACTCAGCTGTGTTCCTCAGTTTCAAACATTCAGTGGAGCTCAATTGTAATACTACAAATAGAATTGAAAAGAGCAAACACCCAAGGATCTAATTGAATAAAGAACACAAACGAAAAAGAAAAATCTAAAAAAAACACACACAAACTCAGCTATGTTTCTCAGTTTCAAACATTCAGTGGAGAGTTCAATTGTAAAACTACAAATAGAAATGAAAAGAGCAAACACCCAAAGATCCAATCGAACAAAAACACAACGAAAAGGAAAATATCAACAAAAAGAAATCATTTTTAACTGAGATTCCAAGTAAAAGAGGCTTACCTATTGGGAAAGTTTTTGTTTTTCTTTTTGGTCACTGAAGAAGATGAATGATCAAGGAAAGAGAGAGCAGTCGGGAATTGAAAAAAAAAAGGTGTGTTGGGTAGGAAATTACCTCTTCGGCGTTGACTAAGCGCGTGACGATCAAGAAACCAAACGTTACTAAATTCTTCATTTTTTAAATACCGTAGACTGGAAGGTTGTTTGTTCAGCTGTTACCCGAACGGCCGAATCCTCGTGGCAAGAAATTACTGGGGGTTTAATTTATTTTTGGATAAACTACATGAATGGTCCCTGAACTTTTAGTAGAATTACATTTTAACCATAAAACTTCTCTTTAATGTCGAGCCCACCACTTCATATTTAACATATGCAGAATTTCGCGAGTTATTATCCAGCACAATTCAATTCTACACCTACTCTATTCCACATGACATCAGTAATAAACCTAACCAAGGATTGATCATATCGGTATATATTGGTCTCTACAAGGTTTTATTTTAAACATATTTATTTAATTAAATTAATATCTGTTATATATATATATATATATATATATATATTGAATATGCTGTGTGATACAATGGTAGCATTTGTTCAACTTTTATAGTCTTTTTTTAATAAAACACACATCGTGACTGGTGTTCGAACCCGAATCGCCTGAATAAATTACATCATCCTTTACCAATTATCACTAAGACAACAAAGGGTAAGCATATATTTTTTTTAAAAAAAAATTGATATAACTTTATCATACGTAACGAATGGACATGGTTCAATGTTATAGTTAATTTGATACCAACAACGTACAAATAGAAGAATGAAATGAAAGGATAAAAAGATCTTACATGAAAAGAGATTTTAATAACGAAAAGAGATGGAAAAAAATCCTACGTAAGAATTTTTTAATAAAAATAAAAGGATAAAAAGATTTTACATGAGAAGAGAATTTTAATAACGAAAATAGATTTTTTTTCTTTTTCCTTTTTTTCTTAAAACTTTAGACAATAAATTTAGTCAGTTATAATCGATATTAGTATAGGGTAAACTACAATGGAGATCACTCAATTATAGATAAAGTTACATTTGGGTCACTCAATTATTGAAAGTTATATTTGAGTTACTCAATTATGGGTAAGGTTACATTTGGGTCACCCAATTATTGAATGTTACATTTGGGTCACACAATTATGGGTAAGGTTACGTTTGGGTCACCCTTCATATTTTCAAAAGTATATCAATTTAGTCATTTTTTCTTTCAAATCACTTGTATACTTTTGTTAACATTAAAATACTTCATTTGAAATCATTAATCAATCTAATACACAAATTGATATACTTTTTTTAAATATGAAGGGTGACCCAAATATAATCTTGCCCATAACTGAGTGATCCAAATGTAATCTTTAATAATTGGGTGACCCAAATGTAACCTTACCCATAATTGAGTGACCTAAATATAACTTTTAATAATTGAGTGGCCCAAATATAATCTTACCTATAATTAGGTGACCTTTGTTGTAGTTTACCCATTAATATAATGATCAAATGTCGATTCCCTTCCATTTCACCTTCTTTCTTATTTAGCTTTTTCTTTTTCTTTTTATCTCTTCTTTATTTGATTAACTACCATTTTTTTTTTTCCATCAACTTTTTTCAATTTATATTTTTCTTTAATTTTATAAGTTTTTTTTTATGAAAGGATGAGTCTGTCACGCTCTACGAGTACCGATGAGCATCACTATCGACGAATATTGATGAGCACTATTAATTTAATTTATAAAGATTAAAAAGCTAAAATACTCACTATATAATTATAAAATATTTAAAAATCAAAAAGATAAATTAATTAAAATATATTATTTTATTTTTAATTTTTTTAAAACATGGATCAAAATACCTATTTACCCCTAAATTACAAAACACTAATTTTTGTTCATTTGAAATTTAAGCCGTCGCTGCCCTACCGTTGTTTCATTGACGACGGCCATAGTTTACGTAATATGATGCCGCGGCTTAGCTAAGTTAATCACTCTAAGTCCAAACCAATAACGTTGAGCATAACTTACATAATAAAATTGATGCAATTCAAAACACAGTAAATTAATGAGTTTTAAAATTCTCAATTTTAATCTTGAATTTCATCATACAAATCACTAAAGCAAATAATTTGTTATGTTCAATGACGACGACCATAATTTATTATGTTGCAACGAAAGTGACGGCAGAAGCCAGCGACAACGACAACTTAAATTTCAAATGAATAAAAATTAGAGTTTTATAATTTAAAGGTAGATAGATTTTTTATATGTGTTTAAAAGAAAATTAAAAATAAAATAATATATTTTAATTAATTTACCTTTTGATTTTTAAATAATTTATAACTATACGGTAAGTTCTTTAGATTTTTAATCTTTATAAAATAAATTAATAGTGCTCATCGGTGCTCGTCGTTAATAGTGCTCATCGAGCTTGACAAAATTTTCCTTTATAAAAATGAGAGAAACTAGAATTTACATCCGCATTTTCACATATAAATGTTCATTTTTTCGATTGAATCTCTGATTTAATTGAATTTATTTAAAATTTAGATATTTAGTTCGAGTTTAGAGTTTACGAATTTAAAATTTAGGGTTGATTGTTGGAATTTAAGATTTAGGGTTTATTTGTTAAAACATAAATCGCACTCATCATATTACCCTGAAATATAAACATTAGCATCTAAACCCTCAAACCTTAGATTCAAAACCCCTAAATCATAAAACTAATGTGCTTGTGCAAACTAAAAGTTTTCCACGGCCAGTGTATTGAAAATTCTAAATCTATTTATTTAAGGATTAATTTTTCGTACACATGCGGTAGAAACTTTTTATTTTCACAATCGCCTTAATTTTAGGTTTATGGTTTCAGTTTAGGAGTTTTAGTGTATGGATTTAACATATAAACCTTAAACTTAAAATATATTAATAACCCCTAAATTCAAAACCACTACATTTAAACTCATAAACACTAAACTCGAGAAATAATTATCCCTTATTTAATTCTTTATTTAGGCGGTCATAATTTATAGATAATGGTAGGCTGGGCCGTGAGGTCTAATCCTGTTTGAACATCGTTGAAGTGGTTCTGGATATGTTGTTTTAAGGCCGAAGTCTATGGGTTTTTATGCCAAAACTTGATAATGGCAGCCCAAATCCTCAAATCAGTTCATATCATTCAGCAATCAGCATGGCATGTCGGCAACAAAGTTTTGTCTCTCGCATTTTGCTTCATCAACAAGAAAAGTAAAACAGATGACGTTTTCTGGTTGACCATTCCAAAGCTCTCGAAAACCCAGCATTTGTTGTATGGGCTTTTTAATTTAATATTTTGTGTTTTTATTGTAATACATTAATTTGGCAAATGTTGTACATATTGATATTTGAATTTGACGTTTTCTTGATGTGCTATTTTTAGTACCTTAATTTTGACAACTGTTGCACGTCTTTGTATCTTAAATTGACACATGGCCGTATCGATTCAATTGAAGATTTGACATTTTTTCCATGTGTTATAACTTATAACTTCGTTAGGTTGTTGAAAATAACTTTATCAAAATATTTTAAAGTCCCCTAATTTTAAACATTTAGTTTTGAAAAAAATGAAGTGTCATGTCATCAGTTAACATTGTTAGTTTTGGAGATATTTTAGAACACGAAAACAAAATATATGAGATACGTTGTGCGGTTTGAAAGTACATACACTACATTTGACAAAAATGAGCATTTGTGTATTATCCCTATCTTATTTAATGTTTAGGTGTTAGAATTTTAGATTAAGTATTATATTCAAAGATTTATAATCAAAATTTAGAGTTTAAAGCATTCATATAGGACATGTGAGAGTCTTAAAATTCTACTTTGCAAAAAAAAACGTGAACCATTGGTACATAAATAACTAGTCATTAGAGTAATTTTGCCCCCTCCATTTTTAAGTATTTTCACAATTAACATTTTAGTTAGGGTCAAAATATCATTATGCGGATGAAAATTATTAGTTAACTAACATTAAATGGCTTGAAATGGCATGACAAACTTATATTACAGTGCAAGCTGACATAGTCATGTCATATAGACAAATGTGCCGACTTACATAATGACACATCAGTCAAAAAATAATTTTATAACAGTGTATAAAATATAAAATTATTTTTTTCTAATGACGTGTCATTTTGTCAAATCATTTCAAGATATTTATGGATGGACCATTTTGACCCAAAATAAAAAGTTGAGGTTTAAAATGCTTTAAAAAGAAAAGAATTGATATCAAAATGACTATCCAATCAAACGTTAAGCAAAGACAGAGCCAAGTAATAGAATGGGGTATCCGATGACACCTCAAAATTTTTTAATTTTTTTTATATAATTTATATAAATGACATTCTTTATAAATAAAACGATACCCAATTATGAATGAATAATATTCCTAAAATACCGTTAAATAAATTTTTTTGGCTACTCCCCGCTAAAAGGGAATTTTTATTTAACCATGGACGAAAGATGGTTAGAAAAATGCCTTGTTTTATCGCCAGCTCTCCTCGCATGGGAAACAAAGTAACAATTAACATAGTTTCCAAAGTCCGATAGCGACCGGGCGATGAATCACGAGTGCGTGTCGCACTCCCTTCCTCGTCATCCGTCGGCAATCCAAATTCTGAAAAAAACCTGAACCTGTGCTCCGAAACATGACACGAAACAACCTCTTCCACGCAATACGACAACAAATCTGACCCAAGCCATTGCCCCACCTTGAACCACGACCGCAGTCAAGGGCGCCGATTGTGTCTGTCCATGTTATTTGCAATTTGGATAAACATTTTTTAGCCTTTGAATAAACTCCAACTCGTTAATTTGCCATACGTTGCACCAACATTGGTCCAACAAACCAATCCAATCCGGTCTTCCAGTCCATTGACAATAATATTTTTTAGGGTGAACACTCATAAAATTTCAAAATCTTAAAATAGCTACAATTTATAAAGATTTTAAAAAATATAAAGACGAATACATAAAAATAAAAAAATTTAAATTAAATGTATAAAATTTATATTATTCAGAGTGAACATATGACTACCCTAAATTACACATAGATCGACCAGTGTCCAGTGCCATTGAGTAACGGTCATCAATCCCGATAGATGTTGCAATTTGGAGCGCTACAGTTGGTTTTAGATACAACATATCGAGTGTTACGATATTTAGAAGATAATATGGATAAATTATATTACTTTTCACAAATGATTCATTGTTTTTACATACATATTTAGTTATAAATTCGACATGGAAATCTGCAATTAGGTATATTATCTTTTTTAGAGATTCATATATTTCTTGATAATCTAAAAAAATGATATAGTGTGTCATGTTTTTCCGATAAAATCGAGTATCTAGTCATAACAATTATTACATGTTAAGTTGTTAGGCTATTAAGACTTTTAGAAAACTTTTATATTCGCATCTTCAGTCTTTTTCTGTTATATCATGTTATGGTCAATGTATTTTTTTGTTCTTCCGGTTCCCCATAGTTTTGTCCTGACTACTTTGGATTACCCGCGTCGCACACTTGACTTTGGTGAGAGAGTCTCTGGTGGAAATTTTCTACATACACATGACATACTTGATTTTGGTGAGTGAGTCTCCGGTGGGGATTTTCTACATACACATGGCACACTTTGACTTTGGTGAATGAGTCTTCGTTGGGGATTTTCTACATACACATGGCCTTGAATTTGAGACATACTTAAGCAATATCAAACTGCTTACCACTTGGACTAACTCGTTGATATGTACAATATATTAATTACTAGCGAACAAAACATATTATTCGGCCAGATTTTCAATCAAGACAATTTTTTTGACAATCCTAAATCTTACCTAGAGGGGGAGGGAGGGGGACTCTAGGAAAAGGAAAGAAAATACTATTAGCAGGTCTCGAATCTATAACTTACAAAAATATAAAAGAACAAAGATAAACAACTTAGTCAACCAGCTAAATATTTGTTACTTGCTATATTTGTTCACAAAACTAATGGACCGACATAATCACTAAATCACTTAGGCGTGGTCGATTTTATGAGTTGTTAGAAAAGTTGGATATTTCTAAACTTCATGCTCCAACTTGATGGGAGTATAGGATTTGTTGTACAAGGATTTCGATTAGCATGGTTATAGGAATAATCGCAGCAAGTTGTTTAATTATCTCATGGTTATAATTAGCAAAACTTTAGTTATATAATTAAATTTTGTAAGGTTATAACAATTATTTTCCAATGAGAAATACACGTATTTTATGTCATTTGGAAAAGCAGCGTTAATCCTAGAATCAGATTCAAAAGTGGCATTTAACTGGATAGATAACCCACTGCAACGTCTGTGGAAATGGTTTTTATTCTTTGAAATCGATAAGGGGATTCGCAAAATTAAAAACGTTCAATTCTACTATGTCTCAAGGTCTTGTAATGTGATGATCCCGACAACCTAGTGAAGGACGAGATACATCGACAAAAACTTTTCAGAGCTTGATGGTGAGCTTCGAGTGTATTTTCTCCTTGGCTGGTATATAGTACGTGTTTAGGTGATTAACTAGTTTGGCGGGTGTTATCGTTTTGACCACGTAATCTTGGTCAAGGTGCCTGAATGTAGTGTATTTTTTTATCCGTATAAATTTAGAGAGGTTTTTAATGAGACGCACGTTTGAAATTATAATTTTAACATCAATAAAATCATTTGTTGAGAGAAAAATCTTAAAAATACAAATTATTATTTTTACATGGGAGTTGGTAATTTTAAACGGTTCACTGATTTTTTCCCAACAAACCACAAAATTACAAATAAGAACATTTTACAACTCCGTCCTGCCCTTTTTTTTCTCTTCAAAATGTAAAGCTTCTTTATTCAAATTTCAAAGGCATTAGGACAAAGGGAAGTATCTAACCTAATCAAGACACCTATTCGAGATGAACAAATGATAACAATAATTAGTCTAACAACAACATTCTAACTTGTTGAGATTTTATGTTAGTGTTCAAATAATGTGAAAATTATATTTTTATCCATTATAAAGTAACATGTGTGAATCAATGAATAAATTAAAGTTAGAATTAGAAATATAAATTATAGATAGAACCAATTATTAATTAGAATATATCAAGGGCTAGACAAAAAATAATATCAGAAATGACATATAAATGATAACAAAATCGTGCTGCAGCATGGGATTTGTTAAGACAACTAGATGACACTCCCTATGTCCCCTGGTTGGTAATTGGGAATTTTAATGAGATATTATATGCTTCTGAGAAAGTGGGTGGTTTGTCGCGTAACCAATGGCAAATGGATAATTTCGGAACGATGCTCAATGATTGTTCACTTGAGGATATAGGTTATGAAGGTGCTTGGTTTACCTGGGAGTGGGGTCGTCTCCAGAGTAATAACATTCGGGTACGGTTGGATCGTGGAGTGGCAAATTCTGTGTGGTGGGAACTGTTTCCGTGCTACAGACTTGAGCATTTGTCACACGCTTTTTCTGATCATTGCCCCCTACTATTAACAACCGATGCCACTATTTCTGCTGGAACTTGGGTTCACCACTTCCGGTTTGAAGCTTCATGGTTACTTGAGGAATCGTGTGAAGCCGAGGTTGGAAAACTCTGGGCAGACTCCAGTGGTTCAGTTCCTCATCGTCTTAAGCATGTTAGTCGGGGTCTGGATAGTTGGTTTAAAATTATTTGTAAAGAGAAGAAGATTACAGTCCAGTCCCTTAAGAAGCGTCTGCAAGAGTTAAATTTTTTACCATCCTCCGATGCTACGTTGGGTGACATTACGGATGTCAAAATTGCTCTAAATTTGGAAGCAGATAGGGATGAGATCTATTGGGAGCAAAGAGCTCGAGCAAATTGGCTAAAAAACAAAGATCGAAATACTAGTTTCTTTCATAAATTCGCTTCTATGCGGAAGAGTAAGAATCGGGTCACTTTAATTTTAAATGATGATAATCAGTTGTCTGATACAACCGATGGGATTCATAGAGTGGCTCGAAGCTACTTCCAAGATTTATTCACGTCTAAAGGAGTGGGAGATTGCTCGAATATTCTTGAGGGAATTACAGGCTGCATTTCGCCAGCGACGAACAATACCTTACTGGCCGATTTTACTAGAGAAGATGTTCTTATTGCTCTGCAGTCCATGGGTCCTCTTAAAGCGTGTGGTGAGGATGGTTTAGGTGCACTTTTTTACCAGCGATTCTGGCATATTGTTGGCCCAGACGTGGCTGATTATTGTATTGCTGCTGCTAAGGGTCTCCACCCCCTGTCGGAGATAAATTCGACTAGAATTGTGCTTATTCCCAAGGTACCTAATCCTACTCGAATGTCTCATTTTAGACCGATAAGTTTATGCAATGTTCTCTACAAGATAGTGTCTAAAATGATTGCTAATCGTTTCCAAAGTGTGTTGAATTGTTGCATTGACGTCTAAAGGAGTGGAAGATTGCTCGAATATTCTTGAGGGAATTACAGGCTGCATTCGCCAGCGACGAACAATACCTTACTGGCCGATTTTACTAGAGAAGATGTTCTTATTGCTCTGCAGTCCATGGGTCCTCTTAAAGCGTGTAGTGAGGATGGTTTAGGTGCAATTTTTTACCAGCGATTCTGGCATATTGTTGGCCCAGACGTGGCCGATTATTGTATTGCTGCTACTAAGGGTCTCCACCCCCTGTCGGAGATAAATTCGACTAGAATTGTGCTTATTCCCAAGGTACCTAATCCTACTCGAATGTCTCATTTTAAACCGATAAGTTTATGCAATGTTCTCTACAAGATATTGTCTAAAATGATTGCTAATCGTTTCCAAAGTGTGTTGAATTGTTGCATTGACGAAGCACAAAGTGCTTTTATTCCGGGGCGGGTAATCTCGGATAATATCATCTCGGCGTATGAAGTTCTCCATTCTCTGAAGAATAAAAGATCGGGAAGGAAGGGGTTTTTTGCTCTTAAATTAGACATGAGCAAAGCCTATGATCGGGTGGAATGGGGCTTTTTGGAGGTGGTTTTGCGGAAAATGGGCTTTGCTGAAGCTTGGATTGACTGCATTTCTCGTTGTCTTAGCTCTGTTTCCTATTCGGTAGTGATTAATGATCTAGTTGGAGATTATTTTGTTCCTTCTCGTGAGCTTCGCCAAGGTGACCCGCTTAGCCCGTATCTTTTTCTGATTTGTAGTGAGGGCTTATCATCACTCCTTCGACAAGCAGTCCGTAATGAAAGAATGCAAGGTGTACGTATTGCCTGTGGTGCACCACTGTTGACTCACTTGCTGTTTGCTGATGACAGCATAATTTTTTGGGAAGCCTCTGCCTCTGGTGCTCTTACTTTAAATGAGATATTCACAGAGTATTCCTTATGTTCGGGTCAATTGATAAACTTTGATAAATTCAGAGTGTTTTTCAGCTCTAATGTGGTGAATTCTAATGTCTCGGACGTTTGTCGAATTTTGGAGGTCCAAAGACAAAGTTGCCCAGAAACGTACTTGGGCCTGCCGTCTATGGTGGGCAGAAATAAGAGACGGTCACTTGTGAATTTGAAAGATAAATGTTCAAAGTATTTAGCCACGTGGAGTACGCATCATTTATCACTCGGAGGAAAAGAAGTGTACATTAAGTCGGTATTGCAGGCTATCCCTATTTATGCTATGATGGTTTTTCTTTTCCCTCAATATCTTTGCCGTGAATTAGAGTCTCTTTTTGCGAAATTTTGGTGGCAGCACAACTCAGGCAAACGGGGTATTCACTGGTGTTCATGGAAATCTTTGTGCATACCAAAGGAGAATGGAGGATTAGGTTTTCGTGATTTGGGTAAACAAAATGTTGCTCTTCTTGCTAAGCAGGGTTGGAATTTAATTTCGAATCCTGGTTCCCTTGTATCTCGGATTATTAGAGCTAAATACTATCTAGAAGGTGACTTTTTACATTCGAGATTGGGTTCTAATCCATCTTATATTTGGAGAAGTATTTGGAGCGCAAGGCGTACTCTTGAGTTAGGAATTTTTTAGAAGGTGGATACGGGCCATTCGATCTCAGTATGGAACGATTACTGGTTACCGACTTCGCCGGTTCGATTGGCAACTCCTCTAGACCCATCAAACGTACAATGGGTTTCAGAACTGATTGACCCAGTTACTCGAGAGTGGGATGCTCCGTTGGTCAATTCCATTTTCAGCAATGTGGACACTGCTGTCATCCTGAATATCAGGTTATCCTCACTTGGTCATCCTGATGTGCTAGCTTGGGTGGGTGAGAAGTCTGGGACTTACTCATTCAGAAGTGGCTATCGAATTTTAATTCAGGAAGATATTTCTAATGCTTACTCGAAGGATTTGTTTAAACAAATGTGGAGCATCGAGTGTCCATCGAAAATTCGTATTAATTGTTGGAAGTTCCTATCGAATTATGTCCCTACATTACAGAATCTCTACTACAGACGGGTAGCTACTACGAATGTTTGTCCTCGATGCAATCTTATACCGGAATCAGTTGCTCATGTAGGCTATCAATGTTCTTTTGCTACTCAGGTTTGGTCAAAACTAGATTATACCTGGCCTTCTAATATTTCCTCGGCCACTTTTAATGTTTGGTTAAGTTGGATGTTTACTAATTACAGTAGAACTAGACATGTAGAGATTATAATCGTAATATGGTCTTTGTGGATTTCAAGAAATAAACTCATCCATGAAGGTATCAAGCAAGGAATTCAATTGATAGTTACCTTTGTCCCTGGATACCTTTTGGAGTTAAGAGGCTTGAAGTCCAACTTGTCTCAACTGGCGTCTAGGGCCAATGTCAGATGATCCCCTCCAACTGCCCCGGAGGTGAAAGTAAACTTTGACGCGGCGTTCTCTGCACAGGAAAGACAATCATGGTCAGGTATCGTGATTAGAGATAGCGAAGGGGAAATCCTAGGGGCATCATACTGTGTGAATCGAAATGTGGACTCGCCTTTCGTGGCAGAAGCGACGGCGGCTCTCCAAGGTCTTCGCTTTGCCAGAGATTTGGGTCTCCCGGAGGTGGTGGTTGAGGGCGATTCAAGGTCGATTATTCAAAAACTGGCTTCCCCAACCGCTGACCTCTCTTCCGTCCGACCAATTATCTCCGATGCCCGCCGTATGGTTTCGAGCTTCAGACACTGTCGGTTCGCGTTTGTTGGGCGAACGGGTAATGCAGCGGCACATGCAATGGCCGTTGAAGGAAGATCGGGACTCGGTGATCGCTTTTGGGTTGAAGACGGTCCTCCATCGGTGCTAGCGGTGGCTGACTCCGACAGGCGCTTTGGTGAACCGCCATGAGTTTTGGGGTTGTCTGTTTCATCTCCCTCGGTCTGCCCTCTATTTTGTCTTTATCAAAATCAACCGAAGGGACTGTGGGCCACTTCTCTAGAGCCTTCCTCTTTATTTTACTTTATTGCTTTCTTTTATTTGACGTTTTATCTCCTATATGCTCTGTAATTTTTATGCTTTGCAATAAAGGCTCGGTGGCACCGTTTTCAAAAAAAAAATTAAAATAAAATTTTAAAATAATTCATATATGGTAATACTATTTTTGACATATTAATCAAATAATTTTATTGATAAACAAAAGTAAAACTAAATTATAATCTAATAGAGGTTTTAAAACATAAAAATACAACAAAAAGAAAATAATAAATCTAAAAAGAAAAGATAAGTGTTGCACCAGTTAGATCAAACACTTCCTCTTTGCACCAAAGAAAATCTCCACAATTCATTGTTGGAAAAGTCATTGGGGAGCTGTCAAAACACGCATTAGATGAAATTCACAAAATCGGCAACTACCTTTCACGCATATTCCCCCCAAACGATGATCCGTTACAAATTACATTGACAAATAACTAAAAAAATATCAAATTTTGCGTGACCATCGACAAACACTAATAAAAAAACAAGCGTCGCAAGATTATCATGCGAACACCAAAAACCCGCAAAAATAATCATAGAAACGTATCATAAAGGTAGAAAACATGTTATACAGGCAAAGAAAAACATAACAAAATGTATAGAAAAAATATGAATTACTAACGGTCGACAACTAATTGTAAATCGACAAAGAAAAAATATAAGAAACAAACCACTAGGGTTCAAAGAGAAAAAGGAAACCTCTATTAATATTTATTGACAAAATATCTGTAATGTTTGATTTCAAAAGTAGTAATAAGGAAAGTTTAATTATTACATGCGTTTTTGCGATTCAAAAAAATATACATGCGTTTTAAAATAGTGTATCGTATTTGAAAGTCTGTGTCATAATATTAATAAGATTTAATGAAAAATAAGTAAAAACTCTAGTAGAAGATAAAATTTCTTCAAGACGTAATAAAATGCATTATGTAATTTTGTAATTATTTCATAATTAAAAATTATAAAAATGAATTTTTTTTTTTTTACTATTAAAGCAGTCTTACTGGACATAGAAAAAAATCCACGTGAGCAATAATCTTACGGGCTTACCGCATAAATCCTTGAGCTCCACTTTCCTCTTCCTTCGCTCCCTCCTTTTTATTTTCCTTTCATCCAAACACACACAAAAAAAGGAGTTCCTTTCCGCTGATTCACTTTTTTTGATTCAGTAGAATGGCGGAGCGTGATCTAACGTCGCCGCTTCTCTCTCCTCGATCGTCGTATCAACCTCAGACCGTCCTCACTGTCCAAGATTCCGAACCATCCAATCAACAGTCTGCCCACCAAACCGGCATTTCTCATCAGAATCACAATCACAGCCAAATCCACCATGAGAACGGACACGCCAGCTCTCCAAATCCATACGAGTTTATCGGGTCTGGCGGGTTATCGGTTCCGGCACCGACCACGGCTGACCCGTTTCGAAACGGGACGCCGTATATTTCGGGAGTTTATGAAGTAATAAAGATCGTGCTATGCTTGCCGATTGCTTTATTGAGATTGGTCCTGTTTGGGTCGTCTTTGGCAGTAGGCTATATCGCGACCAGGATAGCGTTAGCGGGGTGGAAGGATAAGCAAAACCCAATGCCCAAATGGAGGTCAAGGCTCATGTGGGTCACTAGGATTTGCACGCGCTTTATTTTATTCTCTTTTGGGTAAGTTTAAAACAGAAAATATTTACTTTGAAGTTGAAATTTCTACTGTTTACGATGAGTTGATTTGAATCCTTCCATTAATCTTTGCCTTCAGTTATCAGTGGATTAGAAGAAAAGGAAAACCAGCTCCAAGGGAGATCGCTCCAATTGTTGTATCTAACCATGTATCATATATAGAACCGATTTTTTACTTCTATGAAATATTTCCAACAATCGTTGCCTCAGAGTCCCATGATTCGATACCCTTTGTTGGAACTATTATTAGGGCAATGCAGGTAATTTATTATCTTAATTTTTTTATAATATGTTTTTGTGGTTGCTATTCTCTTTGTGTGTGCTGAACTCCTCTTTCATGTTCGTAGGTTATATATGTTGATAGATTCTCATCGACATCAAGAAAGAACGCTGTAAATGAAATAAAGGTAGGAAGTTTCTATGAAATCCTTTCTGTTTTTGCTTGTTTGACATAATTGTTCGGAACCCGGAAATGAAAACAATAAAATGTTTAATTGTTCATGAATCTAAGTGAATTCAATTAAAGTGAATTTATATGATCTTTATCAAGTTGTAAGCTATTTGATACAGAAATGTGTTTTAAAGTTTCTAAAAACAGAGAAGGGCTTCATGTCATACATTTCCTAGAGTGCTACTGTTTCCTGAGGGGACTACGACTAATGGGAAGTTCCTTATTTCGTTTCAACTTGGTGCATTCATCGCTGGTCATCCAATTCAACCCATAATTGTTCGTTATCCTCATGTACACTTCGATCAATCTTGGTAGGATTTGGTTTCTTTGGACAAGCATACCATCCTTTCCTTTTGTTTTTATTCTCTCCATGCATTGTCTAAATATCCTTGCGTTGTCTTGTTTAGGGGGTTTATTTCTTTGGCTAAGCTCATGTTTAGAATGTTCACTCAGTTTCATAATTTTCTAGAGGTATGTGACCTAGCTTATCTTATTCAATTTTAACTGTTAAAATTGCACAGTTCAGAAAGTTTAGATTCTGTTAAATCCAATTCACAGTTTTCTTAATTGACAGGTAGAATATCTCCCTATCATTATGCCCTCTGATCATCAAAAACAAAATGCTGTCCGCTTTGCTGAGAGGGTGAGTCTTTGCTAGTTATCTAGTAGACACACAGTGTACATTCTATGGAAACTTGCTCTCTCTCTCTCTCTAATATTCTAGATATGTTTAAGTAGTCTACATGTAATTTTGTTTTTTCCTGGTAATGTTGGAGGTTTGTAGATTATTTATTGGTTCATATGTGTGTGGGCAGACCGGTCAAGCTATGGCAAGTGCTCTCAATGTTGTACAAACATCTCATTCTCATGGGGATCTAATGCTACTTATGAAAGCTGCTCAGCTACAACAGGTTTGTGCTTCTCAGTGGTGGTTTATGAACTTCTAAATAGATGAAAAATTGAAATCAAGTTTTTTGAGAAATTGGGGTCCCACGACATGTAATTTATCCTGAAGTGTAATTGGGGATTTTTAGGCCAACTTGTCATTATTAAACCTTCTTTTAGTTTCTTAAGAACATATTTTTTCTCTTTTAGTAATATGTTTCCTTAGGTGAATCATACTAACTGTTGAAGCAAGTTTGGGGTGCTTATGTCCATGTTTTGTAAAATTTATTTAATGGAGATTGGTGGCGTATGGAATAAGAAAGTAAAAATGGAGAATATAGTGCATTTAGTTTAGTACCACTACTTAAGTCCATTTCATGTTGCTTATTATCAGTGGATGTATTGACATAGGAGCAAGTATATTACTGTGTAATCAACTAACTAGTAACTCCTAGTGCATTTTTTGAATTATTGGTTGTACCACCTCTCTTTCTGGATTAATATCTCGTAATGAACAGCCTGGCATTTGATTATTTGTCTGTGATAATTTATGCTGAGATTTCAGTCACATTGCTTTTATAATTTGCGCTAATAGTTGTTTTAACTTAAATTTGACAGGAAAATCCCTGGAGTTATATGGTTGAAATGGCCAAAATTGAATCGGTGAGGCAGACATTGAAATTCCTCAAAGTTGAAACATACTTGTATTCTTTTATCTTATGAAAATGCATTTGTATTTTGAAGTTGATGACCATATTTTTATTGCCTTCTATGAGGATGCTTACTCCTGTGTTTTTATTTCCAATTACCCCACTTATTAAACCATTTTCTCATTTTGCAGCTATACCACATAAGCAGCTTGGAGGCCGTGGACTTTCTGGATAAGTTTCTCTCCATGAATCCGGACCCCAGGTATTGCCAAATCATTGATGAGAGAAGTATTCTTGACTTCTTGTTACTGAGCCAACTTAGAGTAATCTGTAATCCCCGACTTTGTAGAATCACACCACCTCTAATTCATAAACTTTGAAGGATATGTATTCCTTTCTTTTCTAGTATTGTTTTAAGCTTTGAATAATGTCTCTTGCAGTGGCTGCGTTCAACTTCATGATTTTTTAAGGGTTCTACAATTGAAGCCTTGTACACTTTCTGAAGAGGTCACTTGTCCTTACCTTTCTGTTGGTTTTTGAATATGGTTTACTTTAAAGTATCTTAGTAATATTTTCTTATTCTCATGATTTGTTGTCATTTTCTTGTACTGTAATTGTGTTCTCGAATGCAGATTTTTGGGTTCCTTGATGTGGAGAAGAATGGATCAATTACATTTAAGCAGGTAACTATACTGCCCATATCTCCCGTTGGATTTCTAATTCTGTTTATTTGTCTTCTTTGTTAGCATATTGCTACCTGACCAAGTTCAATGCAGCTTACCGATGAAAAATGATAGTGCACTGGTCATATCTAGAGGATCTTTTTACCTGAAGACCTATACATCTTTTCCTGCATGGCCTATTAGTTCTCCTTAGCAAGTCATGTTTCATGAACTTCTAGACTTTGGTCATTGGTTCCTCTATGTTATCACCCCTACTGCTTATTCTGCCGCTGTATTACCCTTAGCCCTTAGTTATCAAGTTTTAGTAGTCTGCTGATGTTCTAGTATTAGAGAAAAATTTAAGAGCAGATATACAGCTGATAATTCTTTAGAGGCATACTTTTGTTGTGGCTTAAATCCCACTTCATGTTTTAGCATTGTCTTCGGCTGCCTTACAAAAAAAATGGTTTCCTTGTAGAACAAGAAAACTATTCCTTACCCTGTCACTTTCAGTCTTGTTCTATGTTTTGTATATCACTGCTAGGTTCTTGTGCTTGATTTGAAATGTGAAACTACACCTGAACCAGCCACCAATATTGTTTTCTGTCCTTCCTGGCAGTTCTTATTTGGATCAGCTCATGTTCTGAACCAGCCACTCTTCAGGCAAGCATGTGAACTAGCCTTTGCCGAATGTGATGCGGACGGAGATAACTACTGTATGGAGAAAGAAGTACGCGGTTCTTTCTTTCCTTCCCCTTAGTTTGTGCACTTATAATCAAACGATTAAATTAACCTTTTGGATTCCGATTGCTTCTGGCTCAGTTGGCAGCTATTCTTAGAAGCACATCTCCAGACCTGAATGATGACGAGGTAAAGAAAAGGAACCATATGGGATCGTTTGTGAAATGTATTTGTGATCGTCATTTATGACTTGATGAATCTACATGTATGTGCCATTGAACTAATTGCAGGTCCATGTGCTGATCAATCTATTTGATACGGACAACGATGGGACAATCAGCAGAGATGATTTCTTTTGCTGCATGAGGAAGAACCCTTTGTTGATAGCACTGTTCTCACCCAGATTACTGCATAAAAAAATATCAAAAGCTCGTGACAAGATGCTGGAGGAAATTGTTTGACGAGCTGTCGAGCCATGCCGATGTTCTCGACATAGATAAGATTTTTGTGTACTAGGTTTTTCATTTTTCGTGTTACCTGATTTTCGAGGGAAAGGATTTTGGCTTAGTGTTAGTCATGAGTAACGGGCATAATATAACATATCAGTGATATCATGACCTTGCCTTGTCCCATGCTGTGTACGTTGCTCGCATGATTCTGATACATGCTATCTATTTCTTTTACTGGGG
The DNA here is from genome assembly GCA_958450335.1 of Hibiscus tridactylites. Lineage (NCBI taxonomy): Eukaryota > Viridiplantae > Streptophyta > Magnoliopsida > Malvales > Malvaceae > Hibiscus > Hibiscus tridactylites. The sequence continues at coordinate 80,943,119 of OY288274.1, read as the reverse complement.
AGATAACTGTTGATGTTGGGATGAAGCGAATAATAGTTTATAAATTGCTGAACAGCAAAATAAGTACCCAAATTATACGTGTTGTTCACTTTTGTTGTCTAAATTATTTTTAACTCGAAATTGGTGCTTAAAGTTTCATTTCGATAATTTTAGGTGCCTAATCATTGACATCAGTTAAAAAAATCTGTTATTCATTCAAAACATAATACATTGCATGTTTTTTTTCAATGTTTTTTCTTGGAAAAAAAAACATTAACAATTTAGAACTTTTAGAAAATAATCTCAAATCTAAAACCCATAATTCTTAAATTGCCATAGTTGCTGCCATTGTCCGCTTCGTCGAAGCCCATTACTATCACCGCCGCATATTGTCGCTCATTTGTCCTAACCATTCACCACCTGTAATCGACAATAGATGTGTCGATTGACTTTCTTTTGCGGGTTCGATTTCTTTTCACCTGAATGACACACTTATTGTCGGTTACTAACAATGGGTAATTGAAGAAAATGAGCTGTGATATCAGACGATGGTAGCGGTGAACTCCGGTGAGGCTACTGATGGAGATAACAATGGTAATTTTGAGAATTTGAGTTTTGGGTTAGGAATTTGAGAGTTATTTTATAAATTTTATGAAATTTAATTTTTATTCAAACTAAAATATAAAAATAAAGGAAAATTAAAAAATATAAAAAATAACGGTAGTCAACAATAGACACCTAAAATTATCGAAATGAAACTTTAGACACTTATTTTAAGTTAAAAATAATTTAGGTACCAAAAGTGAGCAACAAATATAGTTTGGACACTTTTTTTTGCTATTAAGCCTTTATATTGCTGGACACTAGTTGAAGAAAATGAGCTGTGATATCAGACGATGGTAGCGGTGAACTCCGGTGAGGCTACTAATGGAGATAACAATGATAATTTTGAGAATTTGAGTTTTGGGTTAGGAATTTGAGAGTTATTTTGTAAATTTTATGAAATTTAATTTTTATTCAAACTAAAATATAAAAATAAAGGGAAATTAAAAATAAATTAAAAAATATAAAAAATAACGGTAGTTAACAATAGACACATAAAATTATCAAAATAAAACTTTAGACACTTATTTTAAGTTAAAAATAATTTAGGTACCAAAAGTGAGCAACAAATATAGTTTGGACACTTATTTTTGCTATTAAGCCTTTATATTGCTGGACACTAGTTGTAAGCTGGTGTGACGTGTGAAAATTATGTTAAAATCAGGTTATATTGACAAGGACGGAATGATGAATAGTTCTAGGAAACAACACGTTAAATACAAGCTAAAAAAGGCATGTATTGAATTTGTTAAAAAAAACGTAAGAAATTTTGTATGTACGTAATTTCTTACGACTTTTGTGTACATACCGAATTTCTTACAAAAGTTATAAGAAATTATGTACATTCCTTAAGTTTCACGATTTTTTGTAAAAATTTTATACATGTACCGAAATTCTTACAAAAGTAGTGTAACACCCGGGTTTAGGGGTTAGGTGAAAATAATATTTTAATATTATTTGGGCTCGGTTTTATAATTTAAATAATATTTTGGGTTTTGTTTTCAAATTAATTAATTTGGGTTGACCATGTTTTAAGATTAAACCCCAATTAGTCATGGATTTTCCTTCCTTGTAAATATCCCATTTCATTAAGGGTAAACAAGTCTTTTGAGCCTTAAAAATATCACATGGCAAATAAAACACCCACCTTTCTCATCTTCTTCCCCTCCCACTTTCAACCCTAACGTCTTCTTCTTCTCTTCCTTGGGGGTTCACTATTCCATCACCATACACTCACATCCTTGGTGATTTTTGAAAGGTAAACATGTTTCTAGCTTGTCCTCACTTCCCTCTACATGCCTATACCCTTAGTTTTCATTAAAACTCTTGTTTTTGTATTTTGGAGTTTTGGAGTTTTGAATTAAAAATGTTAACTTTGTTAACTTTAAGTTGAGCTTTTGATTTGGTGATGATAGATGAGTCATTTGTTGTTCAAAAGGTCCAATATATCTAATTTTTACAAGGTTTTATAATGATTTCCGGAATTGTGTTTCAAGGGGGTTTTTGGAGGGTTTTAAAGTGGTTTTTGGGTGGTTTAATGTTGATTTTTGAGGGCTGGTGTTAGTATATTATATGAGGGTTACTTTGGGTGTATTTGATGGTTGTTTGGATGCTTGAATTGGAAGATTTCAGTGGGTTTTGTGGGTTGCTCGAAAATTCTGTTTTGGACTTGTTTTGAGTGTTGGATGCTTGAAAATGTTAATCCGGGTTAGTTCCGATGATGAGCTTTTGATTGTGAATGTTTTGTTTGTGTTTGAGATTGATTAGAATCGAGTTTGGGCATCGGTGAAGTATCGGAAGTGAATCCGGGAAGTTGAAGGTGGTTGCTTGCTTGGTCTTTGAGCTTGGAAGCTTAGGTGAGTGGTTAATTGTTTTAAATGGTTTTAAAATAGTTGGTTCGAGTATATGGACTAGGTTGGGCTTGGTAGACCCACCTAGAGTTAGGATTAGGGTGGTAGCCTAATCCTAAACTTGATCTAGAGCCTTTGGATAAACTCATGTATGTGGTTGTGTATGTCTCGTATGAAATGTGATATGAATGATTGTGTATATTGAATTATACATGTGAGGTGAGATATGACTTGTGATGCTTGAGACATGCATGATGATGGTTGTTGGGGTGAGCACGTGCTAAGCACGGAAATGATTGGGATGAGTAATGTGAAATGAGTAAATGTTGGCACTAGTATACTTGAATACAAATGATTGATCATTAGGATGTTAGTGTGTACACATGAGTCAAAAGTCGCGCGTGGCCTTGGTGGCGTTGAGTCACCAAGGAGGAGTACGGGTTCGCTCGGAAATTGTATTTAAATATAGTCGGTGATGAGTGGAATCCCATCGACGGGGCGTGAGGATGAGTGGAATCCCCTCCGCGAGACCGGTGATGAGTGTAATCCCACCATGAGGTAATGTGGTTGTTGGATGTGAGTTCCAACATGTCTATCCGCGTATTCGGGTCATAGCTAGGTGCCAATGTTGTTTGATATGTGTATCAATGTGTTGAGGTTTATGATCTTTGATGGGATGCTTGAATGTGATTACATGTATTGTGGAGTTGAGCTTATGATCATGACATTTATATTGTATATTGCTCATGCATCTTTATCTTGTGGCTCTTGTGGATTCTTGGTATGTTTGTGTAATGCCTTCGCTAGATCGTGCTCGGACCCTGCAATGTTGAGGTTTGTTTTTAGAGCTTACCCTCACTAAGCATCATTGCTTACGCTCTCTTTGTTCAACATTGCAGATCCTTAGTTCGCGGGTTGCTCGAGCAAGTGGAGGGCCTCCAAGTGTGGTTGTTAGCCTTGAGTACTTCAAGTATGAGTTTTTAATGTTGAACATATAATAGTTTGAGCAATTGGACATGTGTTGTTTTGATGGATAGTTGTTAGTTGTTTAGGAGCTTGTTTAGACTCCTTGATATCTTGCTTTTGTATGGCTTGTGTGACCATGTTGAATTGTAACCCATGCCTAAATTGCTTATTATGAATGTTAGCCTTGTGCCTTAGAGGTTGCCTTTATGTTTGAATGTTGATGTATGAATGCATGACTCGTGATGTCTTGCCTTAGTGTTTAGACTCGTCTTAATCTTGTTGAAGCATGCTAATATAGTTGGGTTGCCTTAAGTTTAATTGTTATGGTGTTGTAGGGTGTTTTGGTTGTGTTTTGGGGCACCCTTGTGCCTTAAAACAGCCAAAAGGGAGTCTACAGACAGGGGCGTATCGAAACGGGTCACCCTGTTCCGATACGGTCCCTTTGCAATTGGCCTGCCGTTTCGAAACGGATGGGGGTCGTTTCGGAACATTTTTGCTACTGGAATTTTGAGAAATTGGCGAGATAAAGGTGTTCCGAAACGGGCTTTTGACGTTTCGAAACGGTCAAATATCGTTGACCACGAGAAGTTGACCGTTAGGGTCGGTTCGATACGGGTCACCCCTGTTTCGAAACGGTCACCCTATGGTTGACCCTGGCCTGTTGACTAAGTCAAGGCGTTTCGGAACACCCTAATTGCGTTTCGAAACGGCCTGCTGTAAAGGGCTAAAATGAGCTGTTTAATGTATTGGCTGATTGGAGTATGTTACATTGTTTGTATTTCCCGCTGCTGTGTTACACATAAGATTTAATTATGCCTATAGACAAGATAAAATAAAAAGGAAATTTTCTGGGTCGTTAACCGAGGGGATGCCTTAACGGGTTTCGCTTCGGTTTTCCCCGTGTGGCCCACTCGGATCGGTCATCCGACCAGACCGGGACGAGGGGGTTACACTTGTTGGTATCAGAGCCTAAGGTTACCGAGACCTTGGGCAGGTTAGTGAGGTAAGTTCAAGTTTTTGATTGATATGCACGGTGTTTGCTTGCCTTGAAAGAATGGTTGCTTGTTTGACAAGTATGATTGACTGTTTATTCAAAAGTATGTGTGTGTGAGTCCCATTGCTACTATTACATTGGAAAAAATGATTTTTAAGTGAGGGAACGTACTTGAACACTTGGAAGCCTTGCCTTGCTAACCCAACTTGTATGTTTTGTTGTTGTGGTTGTAGTTGATATCTGTGAGAGCGATGTCTAGACCGAGGGGTAGGCCGAGGGTGGTTCGTCAGGAACCACGGGTTGCGGCTCCTGTCGAGCCGGCAGTTGGTGTAGGGGCTCACATAGAAGGGCCGGTGGCCGCGGGAGTTGGCGCTCCACCACCACCTCCACCACCACCACCTCCTCCATCTGGAGTTGGGGGCGAGGATGGAGCCGGAGGAGATGGACCTCAAGGTGGCCAAGGTCCAGCTGGAATTGATATGACTTCGCTAGTGCAAGCGATATCGGGAGCATTTCAGGCCGCGGTTGCGGGAGCTCAGGCTGCAGCTCAGCCTAGGTGTGACTATGCTAGTCTACCTTTGGAGAGGCTCCGTAGCTTGGGGGCTGAGGAGTTTAGAGGATCTACTCCGGAGAGGTCAGAGTTATGGTTGGAGAAGACAGTTCGTATCTTGGCTCATATGGGTTGTGCGGGCGCACGTAGATTGGGTTGTGTGATCTCGTTGCTTCAGGGTGATGCCTACACCTGGTGGGTCACCATTACTACAGGGGTTCCAGAGGCAGAGATAGATTGGGATTTCTTTGAGTCTGATTTCAGGAAGAGGTACTTGGGACCGAGGTACCTAGATGAGAAGAAGCGAGAGTTCATGGCTCTTACTCAGGGAGAGGCTTTTGTGACTGATTATGAGATCCGCTTTGTTCGCTTGAGTCAGTATGCCCCAGAGTTGGTTCCTACTGAAGTGGAACGCTGTAACCGATTCCGCTACGGATTGAATGAAGAGGTCAAGAGGTACACGTTGGCTTCTGACTACTCCGACTTTGATGTATTGGTCGCGAGGGCCAAGGATTTAGAGCATAGTTTGGGTTCGGCCAAACGATCTGGTGGTTCCAGTTCTGGTAAGAGGCATAACCACTTTGATGGTAGAGACGCCAAGAGGCACAGAGGTGGAGGACATCAGTTTGATCATAGACGTGGCGGTGGACACCATGGTAGGGGCCATCAGGGCCATAGAGAAGGAGGGCGTTTTCCCGAGTGTACCCGTTGTGGGAGGCAGCACGCTGGTGAGTGTTGGGGTAATTTCCATGCTTGTTGGAATTGTGGTTCGAGGGACCACTTTAGGAGGGATTGTCCGCATCAGGCGGCTCAGGCACCGAACATTGCTTAGGCTCCTGCGAGAGCGAATGATTTTCAGAGAGGTCGTGGGCGCGGTCGTGGCTACTTCTAGCCTAGGGCTGATGCACCTAGGGTAGATGCTCAGAGGAATCTTGCTCATGTGGTGGCTGTGCAGCCAGAGGCGGGAGGACCAGCGAGAGTTTATGCTCAGAGAGAGGCCTAGAACGACACTGATGTGATAGCAGGTAATTTCGAGTTACAGTCTATGTCTTTGCTTTCTTTGGTTGATTCGGGTTCTACGCATTCCTACATTTTGAGTGAGCATGCACAGAAGTTAGATATCCCTGTTGAGATCTTAGATGTAGGTATGCATGTTACTAGTTCTTTTGGTGAGACAGTTGTGGTTAGACGTATGTATAAGAGGTGTCCACTGAAGATTCAGGGTCATGTGTTCTCAGTTGATATGATGGAACTTCCTTTCTATGGTTTTGATATTATTCTGGGTATGGACTGGTTGGTTGAGTATCGGGCTAGTGTGGATTTTGAGACAAAGAGAATTTCTTTGAAGCTTTCTGATGACTACGAGGTAGTAGTAGTAGGCGAGAACATTAAGTTCTTGTCTAATGTGGTGTCAGCTTTAGAGGCTCATAGGTTGATGGACTCTGGATGTGGGGCTTATTTAGCTTATGTTATGAATCCGGATATGAGTGAAGCTAGACCGAAAGATATCAGAATAGTGTGTGACTTTCCAGATGTGTTTCCTGAAGAGTTGCCGGGTTTGCCTCCTGACAGAGATGTTGAGTTTGTGATTGAGACAGTTTCAGGATCTAATCCAGTTTCGATAGCTCCGTATCGTATGGCTCCGAAAGAATTGAAGAGTCAGTTGCAAGAATTATTAGACCGTGGTTTCATTAGGCCCAGTAGTTCTCCGTGGGGTGCTCCCGTGTTGTTTGTGAAAAAGAAAGATGGTAGCATGCGCATGTGTATTGACTATAGACAGTTGAATCAGTTGACCGTGAAAAATAAGTATCCGTTGCCTCGTATAGATGATGTGTTTGATCAGTTGAGAGGTGCTTCAGTGTTCTCGAAGATAGATTTGAGATCCGGGTACTATCAGTTGAAGATGAAAGAGTGTGATGTTCCGAAGACAGATTTTAGGACTAGATATGGTCACTATGAGTTTCTTGTGATGCCATTTGGGCTCACGAATGCACCAGCAGCATCCATGGACATGATGAACAGAATTTTTAGAGACTATCTGGACCGTTTTGTAGTTGTCTTCATTGATGACATACTTGTGTACTCGAAGACAGAAGAGGAGCATGATGAGCACTTGAGATTTGTTTTACAGAGATTGTTGAGCAATCAGTTGTATGTGAAGCTTAGTAAATGTGAGTTCTGGATTCGAGAGGTTGTATTTCTTGGCCATGTTGTTTCGGCCGAAGGTATCCGAGTTGATCCATCGAAGATTGAGGCTATTGTTGAGTGGAAACAACCTAAGTCCGTGACCGAGATTAGGAGTTTCCTAGGATTAGCCGGTTACTATAGGAGATTTGTTGATGGTTTCTCTAGAGTAGCTGCTCTTTTGACTAAATTGTTGCAAAAAGGAGTCAAATTTGAATGGTCAGATGCAAGACATAAGGCCTTTGAGAAATTGAAAGAAGCTTTAACGAATGCTTCAGTGTTAGTGCAACCTATTTCAGGTAAGAAGTTTGTGATTTACAGTGATGCTTCCTACGTAGGCTTAGGATGTGTTTTGATGCAAGATAGGAGAGATGTTGCTTATGCTTCTAGACAGTTGAAGATCCATGAGAAGAACTATCCTACTCATGACATAGAGCTAGCCGCAGTTGTGTTTGCATTGAAGATTTGGCATCATTACTTGTATGGTAAGAAGTGTATTGTTTACACCGATCACAAGAGCTTGAAGTATCTGATGACACAGAAAGAGTTGAACTTGAGACAAAAAAGATGATTAGAGTTGCTAAAAGATTATGATTTGACCATTGAGTACCATCCGGGTAAAGCAAATGTAGTAGCCGATGCTTTGAGTAGAAAAGTGGCCGTTGAGTTGAGAGCTATGTTTGCTAGATTGAGTGTGTCCGATGATGGTGGTTTGATCATCGAGCTGCAAGTGAAGCCTTCCTTGATTCAGTTGATTAGAGAGAAGCAGTTGCAAGATGCGAGTTTAGTTCCGCATGTTCAGGACATAGCCGAGGGAAGACCAACCGAGTATAGTTTCAGTGGTGAGAACCTGTTGTGCTTTAGAGATAGAATTATTGTACCAGAAGATGTTGAGCTGAGACGTCAGATTCTGAGTGAAGCTCATTCGAGTCCCTTTTCTATGCATCCGGGTAGTACCAAAATGTACCGAGATTTGAAGAATGATTACTTCTGGGTTGGTTTGAAGAGAGATGTAGCCGAGTATGTGAGCCGTTGTATGGTTTGTCAGAGAGTGAAGGCAGAACATCAGGTTCCTTCAGGTTTGCTACAGCCTTTGAAGATTCTGAAATGGAAACGGGAGAGGATCACCATGGATTTTGTGTCGGGGTTGCCTTTGTCTCCTTCGAAGAAGAACTCTGTTTGGGTGATTGTTGATAGGTTCACTAAGTGTGCTCACTTCTTAGCAGTGAACACTACGGATTCCTTAGACAAGTTGGCAAACTTGTACATTCGTGAGATTGTGAGACTTCACGGGGTTCCGAAGTCTATTGTTTCAGATAGGGATCCTAGATTTACTTCGAGGTTCTGGGGTTGCTTGCATAGTGCTTTAGGTAGCCGTTTGCATTTCAGCACATCTTACCATCCTCAGTCCGATGGGCAGTCAGAGCGAGTGATACAGATTCTTGAGGATATGCTTCGTTGTTGTGTGATTGACTTCCAGGGTTCTTGGGAGAAGCACTTACCGTTAGTTGAGTTTGCTTACAACAACAGTTATCAGTCTAGTATTCAGATGGCACCTTATGAGGCTTTGTATGGTAGACGATGTAGGACTCCGATTTGTTGGGCCGAGACAGTTCAGAGATTGTTACCTATGTCAGACTTGCTTAAAGGGACTACCGAAAAGGTGAAGTTGATTTGTGACCGTTTGAAAGCAGCTTCCGATCGTCAGAAGTCTTATGCAGATTTGAAGAGGAAAGAGATTGAGTACTCAGTGGGTGAGAAAGTGTTTCTGAAAGTATCTCCGTGGAAGAAGGTAATGAGATTTGGCCGGAAGGGCAAGTAGGCCCGAGGTTCATTGGTCCGTATGAGATAGTTGAGCGGATTGGGCCTATAGCTTATCGTTTGAGGTTACCTTCTGAGTTAGAAAAGATCCATGATGTCTTTCATGTGTCTATGCTTAGGAGATATAGATCGGATCCTTCTCATGTGATGCCCGTTGAGGAGATAGAGTTAAACCCGAATTTGTCCTATAATGAAGAACCCGTTGAGATACTTGCTTCTGATAGCAAAGTGTTGCGTGGCAAGACCATAGAGTTGGTCAAGGTGTTGTGGAGACATAGAGGTGTGGAAGAGGCCACGTGGGAGAGGAAAGCGGATATGGTTGAGCAGTTTTCGTATTTGTTTCCACCAGGTAATTTCGGGGACGAAATTCCTTAAGTGGGGGAGAGTTGTAACACCCGGGTTTAAGGGTTAGGTGAAAATAATATTTTAATATTATTTGGGCTCAGTTTTATAATTTAAATAATATTTTGGGTTTTGTTTTCAAATTAATTAATTTGGGTTGACCATGTTTTAAGATTAAACCCCAATTAGTCATGGATTTTCCTTCCTTGTAAATATCCCATTTCATTAAGGGTAAACAAGTCTTTTGAGCCTTAAAAATATCACATGGCAAATAAAACACCCACCTTTCTCATCTTCTTCCCCTCCCTCTTTCAAACCTAACGTCTTCTTCTTCTCTTCCTTGGGGGTTCACTATTCCATCACCATACACTCACATCCTTGGTGATTTTTGAAAGGTAAACATGTTTCTAGCTTGTCCTCACTTCCCTCTACATGCCTATACCCTTAGTTTTCATTAAAACTCTTGTTTTTGTATTTTGGAGTTTTGGAGTTTTGAATTAAAAATGTTAACTTTGTTAACTTTAAGTTGAGCTTTTGATTTGGTGATGATAGATGAGTCATTTGTTGTTCAAAAGGTCCAATATATCTAATTTTTACAAGGTTTTATAATGATTTCCGCAATTGTGTTTCAAGGGGGGGTTTTTGGAGGGTTTTAAAGTGGTTTTTGGGGTGGTTTAATGTTCGTTTTTGAGGGCTGGTGTTAGTATGTTATATGAGGGTCACTTTGGGTGTATTTGATGGTTGTTTGGATGCTTGAATTGGAAGATTTCAGTGGGTTTTGTGGGTTGCTCGAAAATTCTGTTTTGGACTTGTTTTGAGTGTTGGATGCTTGAAAATGTTAATCCGGGTTAGTTCCGATGATGAGCTTTTGATTGTGAATGTTTTGTTTGTGTTTGAGATTGATTAGAATCGAGTTTGGGCATCGGTGAAGCATCGGAAGTGAATCCGGGAAGTTGAAGGTGGTTGCTTGCTTGGTCTTTGAGCTTGGAAGCTTAGGTGAGTGGTTAATTGTTTTAAATGGTTTTAAAATAGTTGGTTCGAGTATATGGACTAGGTTGGGCTTGGTAGACCCACCTAGAGTTAGGATTAGGGTGGTAGCTTAATCCTAAACTTGATCTAGAGCCTTTGGATGAACTCATGTATGTGGTTGTGTATGTCTCGTATGAAATGTGATATGAATGATTGTGTATATTGAATTATATATGTGAGGTGAGATATGACTTGTGATGCTTGAGACATGCATGATGATGGTTGTTGGTGAGTACGTGCTAAGCACGGAAATGATTGGGATGAGTAATGTGAAATGAGTAAATGTTGGCACTAGTATACTTGAATACAAATGATCGATCATTAGGATGTTAGTGTGTACACATGAGTCAAAAGTCGCGCGTGGCCTTGGTGGCGTTGAGTCACCAAGGAGGAGTACGGGTTCGCCCGGAAATTGTATTTAAATATAGTCGGTGATGAGTGGAATCCCATCGACGGGGCGTGAGGATGAGTGTAATCCCCTCCGCGAGACCGGTGATGAGTGTAATCCCACCGTGAGGTAATGTGGTTGTTGGATGTGAGTTCCAACATGTCTATCCGCGTATTCGGGTCATAGCTAGGTGCCAATGTTGTTTGATATGTGTATCAATGTGTTGAGGTTTATGATCTTTGATGGGATGCTTGAATGTGATTACATGTATTGTGGAGTTGAGCTTATGATCATGGCATTTATATTGTATATTGTATATTGCTCATGCATCTTTATCTTGTGGCTATTGTGGATTCTTGGTATGTTTGTGTAATGCCTTGGCTAGATCGTGCTCAGACCCTGCAATGTTGAGGTTTGTTTTTAGAGCTTACTGTCACTGACTTAATTTCTTCAAGCTCAAATCCGTGCGGCACTAGCACTCTCGGCACGATGCTAGTCAGCTTTTCTCACGCAACGCTATGGCAAAACAAAGGAGCAAGAGTGTTTACAAGGAAAGGACCTTGTATTACACAACTGAAGCTTTACAAGATAGCTTTACAAGTGTGAGAGACTTCTTAGGTGCTTTACAAATGAGGGAGGTAACCCTATTTATAGGCACCAACCTCCTCAACGGACGGTTAGGATCGTTTTGATCCAACGGTTACAATGTTGCCTCCTAAAATATCTAAGGGATATAAACTATTCTAGAGATTTCTATATGATTCTACATATATCTCTAAGGACCTAAAGTATTCTATATAACTTCTATAGATCTACACATTTTATAGGTTTCTAGAATGTTCCAGACGTCTATAGAGTAGTCCCGATTCTTCCATAGTCTTCCAGGATCTTCTATAACATTCTAGATCCTTCTAAAATGTTCTAGACGCTTCCAGCATGTTCCAGGTTCTTCTAGAATGTTCTAGAATCTTCAAAAATCTTGTAGAGTCTTCTAGAATCTTCCAGGGCGTTCTAGGTGTCTCTAGACCTTTGGAGAGCCTCCCGGATCGTTCTAGACTTGTGTAGGACCTCCTGGAACCTTCTAGATTCATATAGGGACGTCTTAAGAGGGTTGTGGGCCTCTCTAAACCGTTCTAGATCCTTCTTTAGTTCATGTTTGGCCTTAGAACGTCCAAGGCTCTTCATTTTGCCTTGGTTGGCCCGAGTGCACCTAGGGGGCACTCCTCGGTCGGTCCTGGTGCACTTTGGCGGGGCGTGACATCCTCCCCCACCCGATCTCGCGACGTCCTCGTCGCGTCTCGGTCGAGCTGCTGGGGTGTTGCTGGTGTGCCTCCCTCGGTTCCTAGCTTTCCTCGTCTTCACCCTCGGCTTGGCAGCTTGATCTTGGGCGATCGTATCTAGTTGTGCCTTACCATCAACCCCTTTGATGAAGGCAACAAGATGCTTTCGTATCGGACACGACCTCATCACATGAGGTCCTTCACATAGGTAGCACTTCACCCTCGTGCTAGCCTTTCGTGCGGACTTAACCTTTTCATTGCCACGATTCCTTCTCGTGGACTTGACCTTAGTGACGCCACCTTGCTTACCCCGTGCAAGCTTGGTCGGTGACTTGGCCTTACCCTCGGCCTTCGGAGATGATGGGTCGTCCTTGTGCTCCACGTCAAGCCTTGACCCTGGCTTAAGTCCCTTGGTGTCTTGACCCTTGGGGAAGGAACTTCCCTCGTTCCTCTTGGTGTCCCCTTCTGTTTGAAGTGCTGAAATGAGTTGTATGGATCCCATTTGTGCACCCTCTTCGCCACTGTCGGTGTCACTACCTTCTCAGTGCTTGGCTAGGAGTGAGTTAAGGGCTTGGCGTTGTGGGCATTCACGAGTCCAATGGTCACCATCACAAATGAAGCAACTGCTCGGTGGTGACTTCCTCGCACCTTGGAATTCCTTGGACTTACCCTTGTCCTTGCTCTTCCAAGGGGACGAGTCTCGGTGCCTTGGTGAGTGGCCTTCTCGATGGTCCTCCTTATGTTGGCCCTTGTCTTCCCCTTTTTTAACATGACCGCCCTTCTTATCCCTTGGCTTAGGGGTGGTCTCCGTGTGGCTCGAGTAGTCGATGAGGCTCTCGGCCACGGTAATTGCATCGGCAAGGGTTTAGACTCCCCTTCGCCTTAGCTCGGTTTTGGCCCAACTTTGGAGACCATCTAAGAAGTAGAAGAGCGAGTCTTTCTCGGACAGATCGGGGATCTCGAGCACCAAACTAGTGAACTCCCTCACGTAGTCTTGGATGCTCCTCGACTGCTTCAACCTTCGCAGGCGAGCTCTTGCCTCATCCTCTTCATTCACCGGATAGAATTGCATTTTGAGCTCCCTTTTGAAATCATTGAAGGTAGAAATGGTGCACGTACCTCTCTCGACATCGAGACGCCTTCTCCTCCACCAAAGCATGGCGGTGTCGGTGAGGTATAAGGTTGCGGTCTGGATCTTAGAGGAATCCTCCCTGATGCCAACGGCTTCTAAGTATTGCTCCAAGCCATACAAGAAGTTGTCGACTTCTTTGGCGTTGCGTGTCCCTGAAAAGGTTTGAGGCTTGGGCACCTCCACCCTTCTAGCCTCCACGGTGGTGCTTGGCTCGGCTGCCATAGCACGTTTGCACAAGGCAAGGTCGCCTTGCAATGACTCTAGCTTAGCATACACGTTGGAAAGTTCACGTTGGAAAGACTCACGTACCTTTGTGAGCTCTCCCATGAGTGCGTCGCGTACTTCGCCCATTTCCGCGCGCAGGGTCTCCTCTAGCTTGATCTTCATGGCCCTCACGGATGTGTGGATCTCGGCATCCTCCGCCTCGAGGCCTTCAATCCGCTCATGAAGGTCGTCCACTTGGGCACCCATGCCCGATACACCTTCCTCCACGCGAGTCAGGGGCGACTCCAAGCTAGAGAGTAGGTCTTTGGATTTGGCACAAGGCCTTGTCTCGATAGGATCAGCCCTTACTTCTTGCCCACCTTGGTCGTGCGTGACCTCGGTCTCGGACGGGCTAGCGGCTTGAGTTTTGCTGTTCTTGGCCATGCTCCCAAGCGATCGGAACTTGCTCTGATACCAACTGTCACGGACTTAATTTCTTCAAGCTCAAATCCGTGCGGCACTAGCACTCTCGGCACGATGCTAGTCAGCTTTTCTCACGCAACGCTATGGCAAAACAAAGGAGCAAGAGTGTTTACAAGGAAAAGACCTTGTATTACACAACGGAAGCTTTACAAGATAGCTTTACAAGTGTGAGAGACTTCTTAGGTGCTTTACAAATGAGGGATGTAATCCTATTTATAGGCACCAACCTCCTCAACGGACGGTTAGGATCGTTTTGATCCAACGATTACAATGTTGCCTCCTAAAATATCTAAGGGATATAAATTATTCTAGAGATTTCTATATGATTCTACATATATCTCTAAGGACCTAAAGTATTCTAGATAACTCCTATAGATCTACACATTTTATAGGTTTCTAGAATGTTCCAGACGTCTCTAGAGTAGTCCCGATTCTTCCATAGTCTTCCAGGATCTTCTATGACATTCTAGATCCTTCTAGAATGTTCTAGACGCTTCCAGCATGTTTCAGGTTCTTCTAGAATGTTCTAGAATCTTCAAGAATCTTGTAGAGTCTTCTAGAATCTTCCAGGGCGTTCTAGGTGTCTCTAGACCTTTGGAGAGCCTCCCGAATCGTTTTAGACTTGTGTAGGACCTCCTGGAACCTTCTAGATTCATATAGGGACGTCTTAAGAGGGTTGTGGGCCTCTCTAAACCGTTCTAGATCCTTCTTTAGTTCATGTTTGGCCTTAGAACGTCCAAGGCTCTTCATTTTGCCTTGGTTGGCCCGAGTGCACCTAGGGGGCACTCCTCAGTCGGTCCTGGTGCACGTTGGCAGGGCGTGACATTACCCTCACTAAGCATCATTGCTTACGCTCTCTTTGTTCAACATTGCAGATCCTTAGTTCGCGGGTTGCTCGAGCAAGTGGAGGGCCTCCAAGTGTGGTTGTTAGCCTTGAGTACTTCAAGTATGAGTTTTTAATGTTGAACATGTAATAGTTTGAGCAATGGGACATGTGTTGTTTTGATGGATAGTTGTTAGTTGTTTAGGAGCTTGTTTAGACTCCTTGATATCTTGCTTTTGCATGGCTTGTGTGACCATGTTGAATTGTAACCCATGCCTAAATTGCTTATTATGAATGTTAGCCTTGTGCCTTAGAGGTTGCCTTTATGTTTGAATGTTGATGTATGAATGCATGACTTGTGATGTCTTGCCTTAGTGTTTAGACTCGTCTTAATCTTGTTGAAGCATGCTAATATAGTTGGTGGTGTTTTGGGGCACCCTTGTGCCTTAAAACAGCCAAAAAGGAGTCTGCAGACAGGGGCGTATCGAAACGGGTCACCCTGTTCCGATACGGTCCCTTTGCAATTGGCCTGCCGTTTCGAAACGGATGGGGGTCGTTTCGGAACATTTTTACTACTGGAATTTTGAGAAATTGGCGAGATAAAGGCGTTCTGAAACGGGCCTTTGACGTTTCGAAACGGTCAAATATTGTTGACCACGAGAAGTTGACCGTTAGGGTCGTTTCGATACGGGTCACCCCTGTTTCGAAACGGTCACCCTATGGTTGACCCTAGCCTGTTGACTAAGTCAAGGCGTTTCGGAACACCCTAAGGGCGTTTCGAAACGGCCTGCTGTAAAGGGCTAAAATGAGCTGTTTAATGTATTGGCTGATTGGAGTATGTTACATTGTTTGTATTTCCCGCTGCTGTGTTACACATAGGATTTAATTATGCCTATAGACAAGATAAAATAAAAAGGAAATTTTCTGGGTCGTTAACCGAGGGGATGCCTTAACGGGTTTCGCTTCGGTTTTCCCCGTGTGGCCCACTCGGATCGGTCATCCGACCAGACCGGGACGAGGGGGTTACAAGTGGTAAGAAATTATGTACATGCCGAATTTCTTACGATTTTGTAAGAATTTCGGTACATTGTACTAAATTTCTTACGATTTTTGTAACAAATTCGGTAAATGCCTTTTTTAGCCTATATTTAAGGTGTTTTTTAGAACTTCCCCCGAATGATGTATGAGTTTGGAGAGACTTTTTGCGCCTAAAATAATGGTTTGGACAAATATCGAAATAAAATTTTAGACACTCATTTTAAGTTAAAAATAATTTAGGCACCAAAAATGAGAAACAAATATAGTTTGGACACTTATTTTTGCTATTAAGCCTTTATATTAATGGACACTAGTTGTAAGCTGGTGTGACGTGTGAAAATTATGTTAAAATCATGTTATATTGACAAGGACGGAATGATGGTTAGTTCTAAGAAACAACACCTTAAATACAAGGTAAAAAAAAGGTATGTATCGAATTTGTTACAAAAAAATCGTAACAAATTTTGTATGTACATAATTTGTTACGATTTTTTTGTACATACCGAATTTCTTACAAAAGTCGTAAGAAATTATGTACGTTCCTTAAGTTTCACGATTTTTTTGTAAAAATTTTGTACATGTACCGAAATTCTTACAAAAGTAGTAAGAAATTATGTACATACCGAAATTCTTACAAAATCGTAAGAAATTCGGTACATGCCTTTTTTAGCCTATATTTAAGGTGTTGTTTTTTAGAACTCCCCCGAATGATGCAAAGTTTGGAGAGACTTTTTGCGCCTCTCAAATTTTTTTTGATATGATAATATTTTTAGTCTTTCTTAATTTAAAATATGAATTAAATAATGTCTTTGACCCTTCTAATAATATTATTTTTGCATATTAAACAACTACTTTTATCATAGTGTTTTAAGAAGAAAGTAAATTCTTTCCTTACTTGTTTTTGACATATCGACAAAACTACGAAAGGGAATAAAAATATCACAGACCACCGATTTTCACTACTATGAACGCTCGATTGATATTCGTTATACGAACGTTAAACTACTAAAACATACATTATTATAATAAATACAGATTAAAATTATCATAAAGCAGACGAATGACACGAATAAACTGTCATGAAAGTAAACGAAAAAAATAAATATGATATGTATCCCGCAAAACAAATAAAAAACCCACAAAAATAAAGTTAAAAAATGAAAATAATATTCATCAACAAGGATAAAATTATTTTTATTTACAAATAAAAGAACAAGAAATAGCTAAAGCCGCCGTCCACAGCAAAGAAATAAAAGAAATTTTTCTACATTTTTTTTTTGAAAATTGCCAAAAACTGCCGCAGAGTAAAAAATGGAGAAAGAGGGTTTAAGTTCTATTAAAAGGTATCCTTATCTCGGTACCAAAAAGAATCATCATCTACTAAATTAAAAAAAAAAATCATCTTATTATAATTAATTATTTTTCTCTCATATTCATTCGTGGAATATATTTATCAGAAGAAACAGACTTAGGTTTGAGCATGTAAAATCGAAAATTAATATGAATTAAATTGTTTGGACGGCTCATGATTTATAAGTTTAAAATTTATGGTTAACCGAACTGAATTTAAATATTTATTTAATTTATAATTAATTTTAAATATTTTATAATGTAAAAATAAATATTTTATACTTAGAATTAGTGAAATAATTAAAATTTGTTATAGATAAATTACTAATTATTTTTATTTACTTGAAAATTGTTTTTTAAGAAATATTTATATAAAATACTTTAAAGTTTTACCAAATAATGTTTAAGAGTAATTAAATAAAGCTTTTTGTCAAAAGTTAATACAAAATTTCACAAATCTAAAGTTAATATGGAAAATAGATAACCAAACCGAAAAGGAATAGGATATCAAAAAAATATACCGAACCATATACACCATTAGAAAAACCTCATAGATTCAACGAGATCTCTCTGCTCACAAAGTTTTGAAGCAGAGAATTATGTTGTGAGGTGGAGAGGATACTCAAGAGGGAACTGTGGGGTTATGACCCTTCTAAAATTTTAAAAATTGAAAAAGTTTTAAATTGAGAATATTTTAAAATTGTTTTTATCCCATTAAAAACATATAATTTATTATTAATTCTCATAAATTTAGACATTTTAAATGATTACTCAATAAATAATGTTAAGTTCCGTTACTGATATGAGGAATAGGTGTGCTTATCGAGCGAGTCGATCATGAGCTAAGCAGTGCATGACTTGACTCGATAAGCTCAATAAAATTTTGTAAAACTTGTTGTTCGACTAGAGTCGTTGCTCGATAAGCTCGTCAGAATTTTTATAATTTTTTAATACATATAAAATCTAGTAATAATATATAGAGCTTAATATAAATATAAATTAACAAATTTAACAAAAAAAAGAGAGATCAAAATAGTGCACGAAACAACTACAAAATTTAAACTCCAAAATAAAAATTCATTTTTTTCTTCTGAAAAGTGATGGCCCTCATTAAAAAGTAAAAATTCATAAATACACCAAACTAACATATTATGAAAAAAATAATAATGAATTGTTCGTAAACTTATCGGTCAAGTTGAATCTTACTCGACTCATAAAGTCTCGAGTCGAATCAACTCAAATTGAGCGTTGATCGAGTCGAACTCGAGCTACTCAACTCAATTAACACCCCTAAAAAGTAAATTTTTTTATCAACGAATATCACCATATTTTTATGTTTTATTGCTTATTTCAGATTCTTTTTTAAATGACATGTCACATTAGTAAAGGTACGCTCAGTCAATTGTATTTTTATACAAGTGTTTTTGTATCATGCATTTCATGAACAAGTAATTTTAAATTTGGCTCAATAATTATGCATGCGCAATTTTTATTGCCCAGTATTGTGTTCAATTTCTTACAAGATATATAATATTATTTTGTTTTTATCTATTTGACTCTTAAAATGTATTTGGCACTGTTTGGTAATTAGCGGGTAGCTGATAGTTGATAGCGGATTACATTAACTTATAGTTGATAGTTGATTGCATAAGCTGATTGTATAAAATTGTTTGACAAAATTAATTGATAACTTATAGCTGTTTGATTATTTAAACAAACAAAATGACATATAAGGACATGATTATAATCTATGCTTGTTTGAATAGTTTATTAGTTATCAATATTTTATATCTATTACCGTTCAAAAAATATTTTGTATCTATTAATATTAATTAGATTATGAAACTATTTTTTTAATATATATAACAATACTAAGCATATTTGAATATCTATATACTAATTTATTATTCATATAATTATTTTTAATAAAATTTAATTAATTATTAAATTTAAATAAAAATATAAATGTGTGAGAATAAAAAGAAAAAAAAGAAAAAATATTACTTTACAAATGTCAAAATATAAATACGTGAGAGTGAAAATTAAAATAGAAAATGTTAAATTTAAGTTATTTGGAGATATTTAATAACTGTTAAGGGTAAAAGGGTCTTATAACTATTATGTCAAATCGCTAATTTCAAAAGGCTCCTATTAGCAGTTTTTTCAAAATTAGAGGTTTCACTTCAATCTGCTATTCATCAAACATTCAAATTAGTGAATTTAACCGATCAAACCTCTAATATTAGCTCAAATCTCTAATTTTGGCTCAAACCGCTATTTATCAAACATGGTGTTGAGTGGATCGAATGATCGAAATGAACCAAGAGGGGGTGAATTGGATTTTTAAAGGTTTAGGTGGTGGAAATTACAAATTAAAAAGATAGACAAGGAATTTTAGAGTGGTTCAAGTTCCAAATGAACTCTACATCCACTACCTTAGCTTTACTAAGGATTTGCAACAATTCCACTAATTGCTCTTCCCTTTTCTAGGCTAAGGAGGCAACCCTTACAACTTTCGGTTAAATTTCCTACCCAAAATTTAACCCAATCCTCACACAAATAGAAAAAAGATTTTGTTGGCTAAAAAAGTATCTCTCAATACAAATTGTAGCTCAATTACAAGCACTCAACCCAATTGAAATGATAAGAATAAAAATACAATTGGAGTTTCTAGACAATATTGGGATTTTGACACAAATGCTTGGATTTGATGTTTGGATGTTTGCTTTTAGATCAATAGTTGTTGCTGGAGCTTTTAGAGGTCCCTTTTATACATTCTCATTGATTTCTAGCCGTTGTGGTTGTTGCATTCATCAATAGAGCCATTGGGGATGTTATCTCACCTCCATAAATGCAGTCTGCAACCAACCGTTTTGAAACGCCCGACCCTGTTTCGAAATAGACCAAAATAGAAAGAGCCGTTGGGGTGCATTAAAGAGCCCGTATCGAAACGGTCTGACCTGTTTCGATACGCTAAGAGCCGTTTCGAAACTTGTTTCGAAACACTTTTGCCACTGTCAAGGGTCGTATCGAAACGGCTTGAACCCGTTTCGAAACGCCTTAACGGTTTCTTAAAAATCAGTTAAAAACTTGCAACGATCATATTTTTCAAATCAAATGAAGAACCGTTTCGAAACACTATATGTCGTTTCGATACGGTTTCTCTATGTTCTAAAGCCGTTTCGAAACACAAGTTGGAAGTGTTGAAAACGTCTCGATACCTGTTTCAAAACATTGGTTGACAGTTTCAAAACCATTTCGAAATGCCTTAGGCCGTTTCGAAACAGGGACTCAAAAATCACTATTTTGGCTTTAAGAACACTTAGAAAATATTTGGAAAGCTTAGTTTTTAACTTAGGCATATTCTTTAAATCATATAGAGATGTTTGAGGACTTAAAAATTCGTTTTCACATTTTCAATTTAGTCCTTAGGTTCTTTAGTTATATCAAAATTAAAATATCGGTTTCACAATCTCCCCATTTTTGATATAACAAATCCAAACTTAGAATTTTTAAGAGTTTTGAAAATTTTGAATACATTCTACCTCCCCCTCAATTTAAGATTGGTTTTTAAAGTTTTAAAAAGACTTATCTTTGAAATTCAAGGTTTAAAACTTAAAAACACTTAAAACATTTAAAACGAATTTTTGCCTCTTAGATGTCTTCTCCCCTTTTTGTTAGATCAAAAATAATAAACAAGGCTCATAGAGAAGATATAGGGTTAGTAGCAATAAGCATTAAGCAATAAGCAATAAGCAACAATAATATTAATTCATAAAATTAAAATATCCAAAACATAGATCTTCCACAATAAGTTCAAAGCATAATCCCAAATAAAACTAAAAGCATAGGTTCATAAAACATAATGAAAATAAAGATGCAAACTTAATCCTAAAATGCATAGCTAATATGATATGTCATGAAAGACCTAGGCCTCGTCGTCACCATCATCATCCGAAGTCTCATCATCGCTCTTGACTTGAGAATGCCAAAACTTCATCCATTGGCCATAGAAGGTGGAGAAGGACATGTCCATGGCCGAGTGTGAATTCTCAAAGGATTGGAGTCGATCCTCTACATTTTGCAAACGTGTATTGATAGCACCAAAGCCCGAAGCCATGTTAGTGTCCATGGCGTTGAACCGCTCGGTAATCAAAGACGTGAGAGCTTCATTGTTCGCAACTTGAGCTTGTGGTTGAGGTTCAATGGGAGGAGGAGGAGGAGGTGCCGCCCTATCAACACGGTCCCAAATTCCATCGTTTACATAGCGAAAATCGGACTTACGGAGAGAGGACTCACCAATTTTTTACTTACGAGGTTCTGGAGAGTCGTAGGTGCAATCAAGATTAAGCTTGCTAAAGATGTGACTTAAAACCGTTCTATAAGTAAAGGATTTTAGAGCATCGGTGTCACGAAGCTTAACATTATTAACCATTTCGGCAAACATGATCTTAACTAGATTAGGGCGCTCACCACGACGGAAACACTCAAGCCAAAAATAGTCAACTTGACGGATGTGAGAATATTTACCTCCGGAGGGGCGAAGGAACCATGAGACCATCAAATGGAGGAAACGATCGTGCGCATCCAAAGTATGCACCTGACCGGTGTGAGAACCAAAGTGACTCTCATTCTCAATTCCTACATCCTTAAGAGAAAATGTAGACTCCAAAGAAAGTGACTCTCATTCTCATTCTTCATCATTGATAAGTTGAGCATTGAAGTAAAAGAGAAGTACTATGTGTTTGTAGCAAATGTCCGGGATGCTCAACAAGACAAGGAAATCCCATTCTCTTAAACACTCGAGGTAACGGAAAAGAAAGCGCTCGGAGTCATGGAAGTTGAGATGAATCACACGCTCACGACGAACTTCGTACTCCTTGACATATTTGAAACGATCTCTCATCTCTGGAGTTCGAAGAGATTTTTGAAAGAGCAAGGTGAGATTTGGACGAATACTCAAGTCACTAGCTTGACCAGTCTTACGCTTTTTGCTAACATTCTCTGTCATCCTAAAAATATAAGCAAGCAAGTTTGAAAAAGAATTAAGTGTATGCATAGATTTCTTAATTCAATCCAATGGTAAATCCCACTTAGGTTTAAGAACAAGTTTTTAAAACAAATATACAAAACAAAATAAAAACAAAATTTTTTTAAGAGAAAAACAATAAAAAAATACGAGTGAAAATTTTTATATTCGAATCAGAAAATTGAAGATTTTGAATTTTTTTTACAAGATATGAAAAACCCAAGCATAAAAACATATAAACCATACAAAAATAAAATTTTCTAACCTAAGATTCGAACATAAATTGAAAGAAAAAGAAAAAGAGAAAAAATACCTTAATTTGAGATTTTGGATGAATGATTGAAAATCCTTGCACAATATTGTTGAAGCTTGCTTAGACTTGTGTTTTAGAGAAAAACCCCTCAAGATTTGGTGAAAAACAAATAGGTTTAGAGGGTTTTTATAGGAAAAATTCAGGCTAGGGTTTTTAGAGTTTGGGAGAGTTTTAATTAAAGTGTAACTTTATCATTAAAAGCCCTTCTTAAAGAAGTCCGTGAATCCGTTTTGGAACGGTCTTGACCATTTCGAAACGCGGGCATGAAGTTTTGACCGTCTTTTGGACTTCAGCTGACCGTTTTGATACGGGGTTGACCGTATCGAATCCCCGTTCACTCGTATCGAAACTTGTTTTGATACACCCCTTGGCAGTAGCCAAAATGTTTCAAAACCCTGTTAAGGCATTTAGAAACGCCCTTCTCTCAGATATGAATTTAAAGCATCCGTATCGAAACATGTTGACCCGTTTCGATACACTTGGGCCTGAAAGTGCATATGATGCTCTAAAAGTGCAGAAAAATGAATTTTTCTAAGGCCTAACTTGCATGAATGACATGAATGAGCAGGAAAAACATATGCAAACATAAACATACTCCCCCTAGCTATAGGCATGGATGAAATTAGGAGTAAAAACACATAAACATGGCATTTCACAAGATCAAGCAATTTTAAGCACAAAAGAGGTCCTAAAAGGTCAAGATAGGCTAGCTAGACCTAACTCTCTCCTAAGGGACCAAAAACACTCTTTGTCTAAAGGTTTTGTAAATATGTCCGCTAATTGATTTAAGGTGTCTACATACTCTATAACCACATCTTCTTTAAGGACATGATCTTGTTGCGACTAAAAAATTTCAGAAAATACAAGGTACCTCGGGTGTCGCTCGGACGAACCGGGTTTTAGATTGGTTTTTGAAAAATTAGTCGGATTTGAAAAAATAGAGGAGTCGCCACCGGCCATTTAAAATAGTAGACCGGACACCGAAATAAAACCAGAGATTTTTCTTTTGAAAATGGATTCGGGAGTCGGTTACACGCGGGGAAGGATGAGCACCCCCGTCGTGCCCGGAAATCGGTACCAAAAACATTACCGCTTAAATAATATTAAATTTTGCGAATAAAGTGACGATTCGTATCAAAATTTGGTTATACGGGTGAGTAAATTTTAAAAGTCTTAATATTCGAGAAGGAACGTCCGAACTACCACCACTACGACTGGTACTGGCCTCGTTCGTTCCCGAATAAAAAGACGCTCGCATTGCATTTTATAATTCAAGATGCAACCTATCATGACATATTAGGATGCATGCCACATATATTCGAACCATTATAAAAAGCAGATAAAAACACAAATAAAAAAACGCATGCATCGTACTATACTACGCATCATAAATACATGCTTAAACAAGATTTAAAGACATACCATCACATGTCAAAATAAATAAAATGGGGGTACACATTAAAGAAAAGCAAATATCACATGCATAACATATTCGACATACTAAGTAAAATGCATGAATAACGAAATCATTTATCACAAGGATAAAATGCTAAGTGAATAATTAAAATACAGACTGTCAGGGACCAAAACTGTAAATTACCCACTAAAAAAACGAAATAGGGATTGAATTAAAAGAACACAAAAAGCCAAGGGGACTAAAACAGTGATTCGACCGCTAGAAAGCGGATAAAAATCGATCAAAATGACACGGGGACGAGATTGAAAAAAAAAAGAAAACAAGCAAGGACCACGGAGAGGATTT
Source organism: Hibiscus tridactylites (assembly GCA_958450335.1). NCBI lineage: Eukaryota > Viridiplantae > Streptophyta > Magnoliopsida > Malvales > Malvaceae > Hibiscus > Hibiscus tridactylites. The sequence goes on along the minus strand of OY288274.1, from coordinate 80,918,999 downwards.
AATAAAGCGGAGACCCTTACTCGTGTAATTAAAATGGCACGGAGGCCCTTAAAACGGAATTAGACCAGATTTAAAAAAAACAAAACAACTATATAAGTTGTGTTAAAACAAGTTTTAGCCCTTTGCTTCATTTTAAATAACCCTAACAAACCGAGAGATCCCCCTTTCTTCTCTGTAAAATCCGGCACCGCCAAGGGGTTCCGGTCGCCGTTGCCGGCGCCGGAACCATAATTTTTTTTTTCTTTTGAAACCAAAACGAACCCCTTTTTTCCACCATCTTTCGGAAACCCAAAACACCCAAAAAAACCCTTTTTTTCCTTTAGTTTTAAGATCGAAACCCTTAGGTATCAAGCCGTCAACGACGAAGAAGAAGCAAAAAAAAACTTTAGCCCTGTCGAAAACGCCAAAACAAAGACCCCAAAACCCAAAAACAAAGCTTTCTCTCCGCGGCTCCGATGGCTCACCCCGGTTGCTTCCCCAAACGAGAATCGGTGGGATTTTTGCCGGTTCGAAAGTAGAGACGGAGGGAAGAGACGACTTTCGAAAGGTAAAAGAAAGTTTTTTTTGTTATTTTTCACATGCACGCAATTGAAAAGATAAAGAAAACGAGATGCTACCTCAGAAGGTTTTCTGTTGTTATTATTTCTCTCTAAATTTTTCTCTCCTTTACAATGCTTTTTGGTTCTGACTTTATATCCGAAAAATTACATTCGAATATGAAAATAATAAAAAGGTTGACTGTGCTCTCGATTTATTATTTATTGTCTTTTTCTGAAAAAATGGTCTCTGATGCTTCTGGTTGATATTTTTTGATTTTGCGTTAATCACATTTTGGGTTTCTGATTTTTCTGTTTTGCGTTCTGATGTTGCTAGACTTGCCCGATCGGGAGAGGCGTGCCGGTGTGGTTGTGGTAGAAGCAACATAAGGGACTGAAACGTCAGGCGCGCGATCCTTGCACGCGCGCGTCGGGGGAGCAAAGCGTCGCGCGTGCATTACACTCGTGCGGAAATTCAATCCTGGCCGTTCAATGCCGTCACGATCGGACGGCTAGGGCGTTGCGGCGCGGTGACGAAAGGGGTACCCTTCTAGGGTTTCTGCTTTGAGGGATCTGGACCGTTGATTGATCAACAGCCGATCCAAGGGCTGTGAGAGTGCGGCGCTGGGGATAAACAAGCTGTTAGGGTTTCCTCTTACTCCGGATTAATCTGGACCGTTGAGATCAAGCATCATATCTGACAGTTCAGATTTGGCTGCGCATAGATAAAAAGAGGGGTTAGGGTTTCTGCTTTTATCGGGCTTGGGCTATTGTATTATTTTTGGACTTGTTTCTTATTAAATACAAATGTAATGGATTTCATTAAATAAGTATATTGGGTTTTATTTATTTCATTCTCTATTTATTTATTTTTTATGATACTATCCGAAAATAATAATAATAATAATAAACAAATAATAATAATATACTAGTAATAATAAATAATAATAATAATGATAATAAACAATAATAATATTAAATAATAACACATAATAATATATAATAAGTGATGGTAACAAAATCAAATAATATGATAACAATACGTAATGAAAGATAAGTAATGATGATAGTATAATATTAAAAATATTATAGTAATGTTTAGGGTTTTTTTGAAATGGATAACATTAATAGTATAAAATAATAATGTTACTAATAATAATCCTAAAAGGCAAACACAAAAATAGTATAGAAAAATATACATATACACATCTAAGCATTATTACTTAATTATACCTATATCTAATATGTCACATGCACTTATATATACAATAAATACCACTCATAATAGTAAGGTAATAATATGTATGACATATATATTTATATTTTTTCTTTTTTTCTTTTTCCTTTTTTAATTAATTAATTAATTTTTTTAATTTCATAATAGCCCAATATAAACCCATTAACAACTCAAACTTAAAAGGGTCCGAGGTCTGGACAAAATTAGTGATTACAGCTGCCCCTCTTTGCTTATACTTGTGGAACAAGAATAAAGCAAAGACCATAAGCACTAATTTTGTCCTACTTCCCTGTTAGACGGTTCGTTCCCCGAAGCAGCCACATGATTCCAAGAAACTCCTCTTCCCAACGCCTCTGATCATGAGTTCTCCCTCCGGATGCCCCGAACAGGTAGACAGAGTTTTTTTTTTTTTTTTACAGATTTCCATTCTCCAAGTGCCCGAATGGATAGGCAAGTTCTATTCTCCAAGTGCCCAACCGATGAGCAGATTTCGAACATCTTTCTCTTCTCTTTTCAAAAAAACAAGATGGTTATTCAAACAACCTTGCCTTCCCTTTCGCGGTCTAAAAGCAAGTTGAAACTCCAAATATTTTTGCCTCCTCTGTCGTGGTTAAAAGACGAACTTGGGCGTCCAAGTGGATTTGCTTTCCCTTCATGGTCGTAAAGCAAACTGGTCATAACTATATATGTCCAACTTCCCTGTTGGACGATTTACTCTCCTAGAGCTGCAACACGCTACACCGAGTAATTTTCTCTTTGAAGCCTTAAGAATATGAGTTCTCTCATTATAGAACTCATTTCCTTGGCGTGTTCTTCGAGTGGCAATTCTTCCTATATAGAACTCTCGTATTTTTGAAATTATAGATCTCCAAGTCCTCTCTCTGTAGGACCCTCCGCTTTCGAGATCTTGAAGCCTTAGGATTCTGAGTTTTTTTCTCCACTAAACTCATTTTCCTTAGCGTACTCTTCGAGTATTAGTTCCTTCTCTACAGAACTCTCGTCTTCGTATTTCTGAAATTAAAGATCTCCAAGTCCTCTCCCTATAGGACCCTCCGCTTTCAAGATCCGAAGCCTTAGGATTCTGAGTTTTTTTTTCTCCACTAAACTCCTTTTTCTTAGCGTACTCTTCGAGTAGTCGTTCCTTCTCTATTGAACTACTCTCTGAAATCAAGGATCTACAAGTCCCCTCTCCGTGGGACCTTCCGCTTTCGAGATCCTGAAGTCGTACGTTCCCCCTATACAGAACCTCTTCGGACCCTTTCTCTGTAGGATCCTTCATCTTGAAATCTTTTCGGCAAGCTTGAAAGCTTTGATTTGAAATCCTTGAGTGGCGAACATGAAAGCTTCACCTGACATTCTGGAGCGGCGGCTTGAAAGGCTTCGCCTGAAATCATTTTAGTTCTCGCTTTATCGTTTTCTTCTCATCCCGAGAGGTATTCAATTTGTCTTTCAAGAATCTGTGAAAAGAGATAAAAACGCTATGATGGTATGAGTTAGCATGCTCCTATCCTAGGGATGCCTAACTACTCGTGATGCATGATTGGGGTTTCCAAGTTATTTAATTATATTAATTCTATTGACATCGTGTCCTTTGGTGCTGCTTCTTGCTTTGATTGCCTCTCTTCTCGGTTCTCCCAGACCATTGTTCTTCTTCTTCTCATCTTGACTCACTTCTGGAATTATCTGCCTCAAAGTGCTCATGCGGGTTTTCACCTTGAACCCTTCATCTCTTCTTCTTCTTTTTTTTCTTTTCTTTTCCTTTCTTTTCTTTTCTTTTCTTTTCGTTGTTGCTTTGATTGCCTGAATAGGTAGGCAGATTTCTATTCTCCATATGCCTGAACGGATAGGCGGGTTCTATTCTCCAAATGCCCGAATAGATGAGCAGATTGTATGCTTCAAATACCCGAATAGGTGGGTAGGGTTCCATTCTTCATGTACCTGAACGGATAGACGTGTTCTATTCTCCATGTGCCCGAATAGATAAGCAGATGTCATATATCTTTGTCTCGAGCTTTGAGTATCTGTCTCCTTTGCTCTAAAATCTTGGCTTTTAGTTTCTGTCTCATTTGTCACGAGCTTTGAGTATCTGCCTCCTTTGCCCTGAGCTCTGAGTATCTGCCTCCTTTGTTCTTAAAATCTTTTTGGCTTTGAGTTTCTGCCTCCTTCGCCATGAGTTTGTGATCTGAAGCGTTCCTCTTGAATTTCGCCTCAATCCCCAAAGTGTCTTTTGGGTTTTCACTGTGTCTTCTCTTTTCTTTGTACTCTTTCTTCATCTTTTTCTCTTTTTGGGTACTCCTTTGAGTTTTCATATTGAAGTCAACTTCTCTCTTTTTCGCTTCTTCTTGAAGGGAGGACTTACACTGATTAGAATCCCATTGCCCCCACTTGCTTTAGGCTTATGTAACTTATAACTGACCTATGGTTAATGTCAACTGCTTTAAATGGTGTCTTCTGTCCAAAGATGCCACCAATTTTTGGCTCTTGTTCCTCTAAATTCGTGGTCAAGAGCGCCTCTTCTGAATTTTGCTCATTTGCCCCAAAGTGCCTTTGGGGTCCTCGTCTCGGCTTCTCTTACTTTTCTCCTCTACCTTCCTTCTTTTCTTAGGCATCTCTCCGTTGCCTTTTATCGAGTTGATTACTGTCTCATCTCAGTGCGTGCCCTCAACGCGGCGCGCATGGTCGTTCTTAAGACATCCTCTTCGGCAAGATGCTTAGGCTCCGACAGTAACTTCTGTTCCCAGATTCTCAATGTCAAAATGTCTACCCTCATGTTCTATTCCAACCCTTCTTAGCGAAGGTCGACTTCATAGCTCGATATTTTACCGAAGACGGTCTGGATGTTTCAATTAGAGGTAATAGTAGCGACGTCGAACCTCCAAGGGTGCCCCTCCGGGTACTAATGGCTTTACCTCGAGCCATGGTCAGTCCGCTTATTTATTCCCATGTAGGAGACTTATGCAAGTGATTGGGTAAAAATAATTTTATCATGAAAATATATTTTAAAGAATCATGTCAAGTGAAAATCAAGTTTGGGGTCTTTGAAAAAAAGGTCGACCCGAGTGACATTTTCCGAATGTTGCAGAGATGCACATATGAAATCTTTTCTAGGCTATTAGGCTTCCAAGAGGAGCGACTCCCATACTTAGTTTCTACCCAATTTAAAGGTGGCTCTCTTTAACTCACTAACTCACCTTGCCCCATCCTTCCCTCTTTTCTGATCTCAATCATGCATTAGAAGTGTGGCAATCCTTGAAGAAAGGTTAACCCCAATAGGCAGAATGTGATCTGAAGACAAATTCATCCTTCCGCGTATGGTCCAAATGGTCTTTTATGGCTTGTAATGTAGGCTAAGGCTCACTGCTATGAAAGAAAGGGTAAATAGGCCCAAACAAGTGTTTAAGGGTGGTGAAACCAATGATCATTTCTTCCAATCTGAAGTCTCAATTATGCTTCGATGAAATGCTATTTCCTCTCTTACTTCTTTGGATCGCTCTAGACTGCCCCTTCTTGTTGGGGTTTTCACCCTAGAGTTCATTTCCTTCTATCAAGCGTAGTTTCGGATCCATTTGCACCTTCGCATTGTATTAGTGCAGGCTTTTGATCAAAGGTGAACAATCTTTCAAGGCTCATCTAAGCAGAGATTCATTTGGATAGGGAATCCTCTTGCCCCTTTTCTTTATCCGCTTCTCTCTCTTTTCAAAACTGCAATTTTCACTTTAGTGCCTTTGCTTTTGATTTCTTCAACTTTTATGTCGGTAACTTTTGACTTGATTTGGGTAGCTCTTTGAAAACCGACTTTTCTTTCGATGTTTCCTTTTGATTTTTTGGCTGCTCAAACTAAAAGTATATCCAATGAATCTGTTCTCTTTTATTGCCCTTTAATTCACAAGGCCTCGTCTTCATAGCAAAATCAGGATCCCATGTCATTCACTCGTCCATAGACTTCTATCCTTTTCTGCCCCCAGTGTAGGGGTGATCCTTGGTTTGGGTTCAATCAGAAGAAAAAATTTGACAGGCTCAAACGGGGACAACAATGGGTATTTTTTTATTTTCTTTCTGTGTGAATGGAATTGAAGGAATGCCAAATGTCCTCCCATACACTGAAATCAAAATTGGTCTTCAGGTGGTAGAATTTTTAGGGTTATCACTTCATTCAAGAACCTTAGACAACAATGCCCGAGAGGAAAATTCACTCAATGTGAGTGGCCCATTATTCCTAAACACCCGTTGTCACCCCTCTCTTGGCCTGGGTAGAACAGATGGTGCTTCCATTCATATCATTCCCACAACATTTGGTTTTTTCTTTTCTTTTCAAAGTATTAAGGTCATTTTTTTTGTAAAAATATATACATATATGTTTTTAATAGAAAAAACAATAAGGTTGTGATCATAAAGAATAAATGAAATGTCTAAAAGAAATTAAGGAATATAAAATGCTTGTAAAAGTCTCCTTCATTGAAAATAAAACAAACGGACATCACAAAAGCCCTTACAAAAGATGCTAGCTATCACAGGCCAACAGTACAAACTTACACATGCACCTCAACGAGGGAAAGATCCGACAACAAAAGGTAAAACATACACGATGCATGGAGACATAACATCCTAAACTACGTTGAAGACCAGCGTCTTCCAAAAGTTTCCCCTTCAAAAGATTGCCCCATCTTAGGCCGTCTATAGACCTAATCCGCGCGGTAGACTCGGGAGTATGTTAGCAGAGGGGTGAGTTTTTCCTTCCCTTTCTCGGCACTCTTGGCCTTCCTTAAGTTTCGAGGGTCTTCAGCCGTACCCCGAGGCTTCGAAACTGTGGCACTCCTGGGGGTCTCCACTCGTCTTTGTTGCTCTCGGTCCCATTCTTCATCTAGGATTTTTCGCAGTGAATCCTCGATCTTGTCTAGAGCCAACTCAATAGGGCATTCGGAATAGGAGCAGTGCACCTCATATTGGCCGATGACAGCCTGGTCTTCTTCAGATAAGACCTCCTCCATCACAATATCGGAATCCCCGTCCTTACTCTCTTTGGGCTGGGGGGCTTTGCCCTTCTTGGTCAAGGCGGCGAACATGCCCTTCAACTCATTAAGCTGCTCTTTGGTTTCATCTTGGAAATTCTTCATGCATGCGATCGTTTCCTTCTGGTTCCACACTAACTGCTGGTGGAACTGTTCGAGCTCATCCATTCTCCTCACCAGGTTGTTCACATTCCCGAAGCGGTATTGGCTGGAAACTGTTCCTTTGTCCATTTTCTTTCTCTTTTCTCTCTCTCTGACATGAGTGTTTTCCCCAATTAGTAATGGTGCGATGAAATGCCTTAAGCAAATTTTAATGTCCAATGATAGATGTATTATGGACTCGAATCAACAGATGCATGATCATGGGATGGGTGCACGGCTAACAATTTTAATGCTGCTCTAAAATGATATATGCTACAAGTGTTACAAATGGATGCAAGTCAAAAGTGTTGGTCATATAGGTGATTCCCCTTAGGTCAACTTTCATTTGAACGTAAAGGAGGCTCATTGTTACAAGATAGTCATAGCAAAAGTCCTACGGGTACTCTTCTTGCCCCCTAATCATGTTCAAGGAAATGAAAACTTCGGCTAAAAAGCTGGGGCCGAATTTGCTTTCTTCTCTAGCAATTTAAGACCCTCTAAAACTGCTGGTATCAGGTCCCGGAAAACAAGTTATTTCCTCAAAGCTGAATCCATCTCTTGACCTAATCCATGCCCTTTCTAGTTGCCACGCTCTTTCCTGTTGCCACGCTCTTTCCGGTTGCCTTTTTGCACTTGGTCGGGTAGTTTTGTGACTTTAGGTGTTCGGAGTAGATCCGGTCTTGCTTGACTTCCTCGGGGTGGAGTAAGGTTGTGCCTTCTTCGATGGTGGGTATTAAATGACCTGACACTGTGTGTTCGCTCGGTAAGCTGCTCTCTTAATCTTTCTAATTCAACTTTGACCAATGTCGGACTTGCTAATTGATATTATCCTTTCTAGCAACCTCCCGTCCATAATGATAGCCCTTGATTGGGTAAAACCACCTTGACTCAACACCTTTATGTCATGAAATGCATGCGAGAATAAATGCAAAAAGATCATAAGAAAAATCGTTAGTGTCAGATAAACATGATAAAAAGGCAAGCATGAAAGCAAGCAACCCTATTTATCCCGTCTAATGAACCTAGGCTGTCCTCATGGCTCTAAAAGGGGTGGGCTTTCTAATTCTCTACATGCAGTTTTGGTTCTAGGAGGTACTCGAACTGTCCTCGTTGTCCCCTACTAAGGGTAGCAAGGCCCCCGGTCATCACCCATTATAGGCTCCTCTCAATCGAGTTCAATTCGAGGGGACCCTTTCGTTATATCCAGACGGAAAAACGATATTTCCACGAAGATATAGGGTACTCGAGCCCCGAAGGTACTTGCTAGGCCCAGACGGAGGAACAATATTCCCACGAAAGCACTAGCGTTTCCCCCCCACTTAAACAAACAGGTTTAAATGTCAATTTTAAATGCGTTTAAAATAAACTCGCACTTATAAACAAATATCGATCGATTCAGTCACTTTAATTCGCAACTTCTAATATTAATTGAACGGTGAAGTTTTTTTTTGGCTTGACTCTATTTTTTGTTTTTGAAAACAAAAATTTATCCCTAGCGGAGTCGCCATCTGTTGCGACTAAAAAATTTCAGAAAATACAAGATACCTCGGGTGTCGCTCGGACGAACCGGGTTTTAAATTGGTTTTTGAAAAATTAGTCGGATTTGAAAAAATAGAGGAGTTGCCACCAGCCATTTAAAATGGTAGACCGGACACCGAAATAAAACCAGATATTTTTCTTTTGAAAATGGGTTCGGGAGTCGGTTACACGCGGGGAAGGATGAGCACCCCCGTCGTGCCCGAAAATCGGTACCAAAAATATTACTGCTTAGTTAATATTAAATTTTGTGAATTAAAGTGACGATTCGTATCGAAATTTGGTTATACGGGTGAGTAAATTTTAAAAGTCTTAATATTCGAGAAGGAACGTCTGAACCACCACCACTACGACTGGTACTGGCCTCGTTCGTTCCTGAATAAAAAGACGATCGCATTGCATTTTATAATTCGAGATGCAACCTATCATGACATATTAGGATGCATGCCACATATATTCGAACCATTATAAAAAGCAGATAAAAACACAAATAAAAAAATGCATGCATCGTACTATACTACGCATCATAAATACATGCTTAAACAAGATTTAAAGACATACCATCACATGTCAAAATAAATAACATGGGGGCACACATTAAAGAAAAGCAAATATCACATGCATAACATATTCGACATACTAAGTAAAATGCATGAATAACGAAATCATTTATCACAAGGATAAAATGCTAAGTGAATAATTAAAATACAGACTGTCAGGGACCAAAACTGTAAATTACCCACTAAAAAAATGAAATAGGGACTGAATTAAAAGAACACGGAAAGCCAAGGGGACTAAAACAGTGATTCGACCGCTAGAAAGCGGATAAAAATCGATCAAAATGACACGGGGACGAGATTGATAAAAAAAGAAAACAAGCAAGGACCGCGGAGAGGATTTAATAAAGCGGAGACCCTTACTTGTGTAATTAAAATGGCACAGAGGCCCTTAAAACGGAATTAGACCAGATTTAAAAAAACAAAACAACTATATAGGCTGTGTTAAAACAAGTTTTAGCCATTTGCTTCATTTTAAATAACCCTAACAAACCGAGAGATCCCCCCCTTTCTTCTCTGTAAAATCCGGCGCCGCCAAGGGGTTCCGGTCGCCGTTGCCGGCGCCGGAACCATAAAAAAAACTTTTCTTTTGAAACCAAAACGAACCCCTTTTTTCCACCCTCTTTCAGAAAACCCAAAACACAAAAAAAACCCTTTTTTTCCTTTAGTTTTAAGATCGAAACCCTTAGGTATCAAGCCATCAACGACGAAGAAGAAGCAAAAAAAAACTTTAGCCCTGTCGAAAACGCCAAAACAAAGACCCCAAAACCCAAAAACAAAGCTTTCTCTCCGCGGCTCCGATGGCTCACCCCGGTTGCTTCCCCAAACGAGAATCGGTGGGATTTTTGCCGGTTCGAAAGCAGAGACAGAGGGAAGAGACGGCTTTCGAAAGGTAAAAGAAAGTTTTTTTGTTATTTTTCACATGCATGCAATCGAAAAGATAAAGAAAACGAGATGCTACCTCAGAAGGTTTTCTGTTGTTATTATTTCTCTCTAAATTTTTCTCTCCTTTACAATGCTTTTTGGTTCTGACTTTATATCTGAAAAATTACATTCGAATATGAAAATAATAAAAAGGTTGACTGTGCTCTCGATTTATTATTTCTTGTCTTTTTCTCTGTGATTCTGGTCTCTGATGCTTCTGGTTGATATTTTTTGATTTTGCTTTAATCACATTTTGGGTTTCTGGTTTTTCTGTTTTGCGTTCTGATGTTGCTGGACTTGCCCGATCGGGAGAGGCGTGCCGATGTGGTTGTGGCAGAAGCAACAGAGGGGACTGAAACGTCAGGCGCGTGGTCCTTGCACGCGCGCGTCGGGGGAGCAAAGCGTCGCGCGTGCATTACACTCGTGCAAAAATTCAATCTTGGCCGTTCAATGCCGTCACGATCGGATGGCTAGGGCGTTACGGTGCGGTGACGAAAGGGGTACCTTTCTAGGGTTTCTGCTTTGAGGGATCTGGACCGTTGATTGATCAACAGCCGATCCAAGGGCTGTGAGAGTGCGGCGCTGGGGATAAACAAGCTGCTAGGGTTTCCTCTTACTCCGGATTAATCTGGACCGTTGAGATCAAGCATCAGATCTGACGGTTCAGATTTGGCTGCGCATAGATAAAAAGAGGGGTTAGGGTTTCTGCTTTTATCGGGCTTGGGCTATTGTATTATTTTTGGACTTGTTTCTTATTAAATCCAAATGTAATGGATTTCATTAAATAAGTATATTGGGTTTTATTTATTTCATTCTCTATTTATTTATTTTTTATGATACTATCCGAAAATAATAATAATAATAATAATAATAAACAAATAATAATAATATACTAGTAATAATAAATAATAATAATGATAATAAACAATAATAATATTAAATAATAACACATAATAATATATAATAAGTGATGGTAACAAAATCAAATAATATGATAACAATACGTAATGAAAGATAAGTAATGATGATAGTATAATATTAAAAATATTATAATAATGTTTAGGGTTTTTTTGAAATGGATAACATTAATAGTATAAAATAATAATGTTACTAATAATAATCCTAAAAGGCAAACACAACAATAGTATAGAAAAATATACATATACACATCTAAGCATTATTACTTAATTATACATATATCTAATATGTCACATGCACTTATATATACAATAAATACCACTCATAATAGTAAGGTAATAATATGTATGACATATATATTTATATTTTTTCTTTTTTAATTTTCAATTTTCCTTTTTTTTAATTTTCTTTTTTTAATTAATTAATTAATTATTTTAATTTCATAATAGCCCAATATAAACCCATTAACAACTCAAACTTAAAGGGGTCTGAGGTCCGGACAAAATTAGTGATTACAGATCTCTAATGAAATGATGCCTTATTTTGTATGTGTTTGGTTCTAGAGTGTTGGATGGGATTTTTTTGTTAAACATATAGCACTAGTGTTGTCACATTTTAGGGGTATGATTTCAACTTTAATACCATAATCTAAGAGTTGTTGCTTCATCCAAAGGACTTGAGCACAACAACTCCCTAAGGATATGTACTCGGCTTCGGTGGTAGATAAGGCTACACTATTTTGTTTCTTAGAGAACCAAGATATGAGCATACTACCTAGGAATTGACAAGTTCCCGAAGTACTTTTCCTGTCGATTTTACATCCCCATAATCCGCATCTGAATAAGCATGAAGGTTGAAGGTGGAGTCTCTAGGGTACCAAAGACCCAAGATTTCACCATCTTTGACATAGTTGAACTCCCTTGGGTAGCTCACTTCCTTTTCCTCAAGAGCCAAGTCTTTCAAGGCTTCAAGAGGTGGATCTTGTGTGTCCTCTTCTTTTGTTGTTGGAATCTCATCCTCCTTTGAAGTTTGTCCTCCATCAAAGACATTTATGATTCCTACATCATCATCATCACAAGAATCCTTCCTTGGAAGGAGGTTATCATCGAATACAACATGTATAGATTCTTCTACTACTAAAGTTCTCTTGTTAAATACTCGATAGGCTTTAGAGGTTAAAGAGTATCCTATGAAAATAGCTTCATCACTTTTTGCATCAAATTTACCTAAGTTGTCTTTTCCATTATTTAAAACAAAACACTTGCAGCCAAAAGGGTGAAAATAGCTAATGTTAGGCTTTTTAGATTTTAAAATCTCATAAGGTGTTTTCTTTAAAATTGGCCTAATCATTACTCGGTTAACAATATAGCAAGCGGTGTTTGTGGCTTCCGCCCAAAAATATTTAGGTAAATTATTTTCACAAAGCATGGTTCTAGCCATTTCTTGCAAAATTCTATTTTTCCTCTCAACTACCCCATTTTGTTGATGAGTTCGAGGAGCCGGAAAATTGTGGCTAATACCATTTTCATTCAAAAAATTCTTAAACCCTAAATTTTGAAACTCGGTTCCATAATCACTTCTAATATGTGAAATTCTAAGTTCAAGATCATTTTGGGTTAGTTTTGAAAATGTGGTAAATTTTTCTAAAGCATCATCTTTAGTACTTAAAAATGGAACTCAAGTAAATCTAGAAAAATCATCAACAAGTACAAATGCATAAGATTTACCACCCAAGCTCATAGTCCTAATTGGCCCAAATAAATCCATATGGATAAGTTGTAAACATCTACTTGTAGAAACATCATTAATGGATTTAAATGAAGACTTATGTTGTTTACCCTTAGAGCATGCATCACAAATTTTATCGTTTGAGATTTTAATCTTGGGTAAACCTCTAACAAGATCAAGAGAAACTAGTTTTTCTAAAACACTAATGCTAGCTTGTCCTAGTTTCCTATGCCACAACCATGCATCATTTTCATTTTGTGCTACTAAGCATGCATGAGATATATGTATTGTCATCTAGATGCACGATGTATATGTTCCCTATGCGATGACCTATGAGCATAATATTATTAGATTTAATGTCAACAATTTTGCATTCATTTTTATCAAATAAAACATTAAATCCTTTATCACACAATTGACTTATGCTCAATAAGTTATGTTTAAGACCATCGACATACAAGACATTTTCAATGAGAATAGTAGAGTGATTACCTATGGAGCCAATACCTTTAATGTGGCCTTTGGAGTTGTCACCAAATGTCATCACTCCTCCTCTTTTTGGCTTTAGATCTATGAATCTACTCTTGTCTCCGGTCATATGCCTTGAGCATCCACTATCAAGGTACCATGAGTTTTGACTTTGTGCTTTGGCCTTGTAGCAATGCTCCCCCTACAAACAAAGATATTAAGCTTTTGTTTTTGGTACCCAAATCATTTTGGGTCCATGAGTGTTAGCTCCCAAAACCTTGGTTCCCTTAGGAATCCAAGATGACATAGCAATAATGTTATTCGATTTTACAAGTTCCTTAGGAACTCATACACTTCTAATTATTTTAGTTCTATTATGTCTAGGAAAGCTACCTTGTTTGTAGTAGTTAGTCTTTTTCTTAGATTGGTTTGATTTTGAATATTCACCTATTTCATGCTTGACACTACCAACATTTTTAAAAGACTCTTTGAGCTTATTTAGCTCATCTAACACCTTTTGGTGTTCACTATTACATTGAGATAAAAGATTATTAAGGTCAACATTTTCTTCTTGAAAAAATTTTAGTTCATCTTTCAACCCTAATATCTTTTTCTCAAATTTTGAATTAGCTTGAGAGAGTGAGTCATTTTTCTCATTTAGTTCCAAAATGATTTTCTTATTCCTAATGACCGACTCCTTGTATTTCTCAACTAATTCATCATAGACCTCTTGTAACTCATCATATGCATCATTTAATTCATCATATGTAAAATCTAAAGATGATGAGTTGGAGGTTACCATGGAGGAATCTTCCTCAAGTGCCATGAGGCAAAGGTTGGCCACTTCTTGTTCGTCATCCTCGGATGACTCCTCATCACTCCAAGTAGCAAGCTTGGCTTTGAGCTTCTTCTTCTTCTCAAAGCCCTTCTTCTTGAGTTGAGGGCACTCCAAACGTATGTGGTCGGGTTTATTGCACTCGAAGCAAATGATTTGATCCCTTGGTTTTTCTTTGTTCTTACCTTTAAAGTCTATCTTCCTTTGAATTTTTCTTCCCCGATTGGACCTCATAAAGTGTGAGAATCGTTTGGCTATCATAGCCAATTCTTCTAGCTCATCCTCCTCACTAGAAGAGCTCTCCTCAAGTAGTGAAGCTTTGAGAGCTATTTCCATCTTCTTCTTCTTTTCAACCTCTAGCTTTTCTACTCTCTTCTCTTCTTTCTTCTTCTCTTCTTCCCTTGCTTGCTTCATAATCTCATGTGTAAGGAGAGAACCCACTAGCTCATCAAGATTTAAAGTCTTCAAATTTTTAGCTTCTATGATGGCGGTTCTCTTCCCATCCCAAGATTCGGGAAGTGAATGGAGTAGCTTCCGGACAAGCTTGTCTTCCGGTATTGTCTCTCCAAATCCTTTGAGCCCATTGACTATTGTGGAGAAACGATCAAACATCTTGGACACCGTCTCATCGGGCTCCATCTTGAAATTTTCATAACTAAGATTGAGAATTCCAATCTTAGTTTCTTTGACATCATTGGTTCCCTCATAGGTAGTCTCAAGAGTGTCCCACACTTCTTTGGCACTTTCAATGAATGATACTTTGGAATAGATGTCCAGACCGAATGAACAAAAGAGCATTTGGAGAGCTTTGTCATTTATTTGGATCTTTCTCCTTTCTTCTTCACTCATCTCCATCTTTTTCTTCAAAACTATCTTGCCTTCACTATCTTGCTTCAATGAAATGTAGGGGCCATCTTCAATTACATCCCAAACCATGTAGTCATTGGACTTGATGAAGACGCGCATTCTATTCTTCCAAAACGGATAGTTGTCGCCATTGAAGAATGGTGGCTTTGTAGTGGATTGAGACTCATACATGCCCGAACCGGAGGTTGAACCCATCTCTTGATTTTTGGATGATCACACTCTTCCTAGGAACTCCTCTTGTAGTTGTTAATCCTCAAAGAGGTAGGCTCTGATACCAATTGTTGAGTGGATCGAATGATCAAAATGAACCAAGAGGGGGTGAATTGGATTTTTAAAGGTTTAGGTGGTGGAAATTGCAAATTAAAAAGATAGACAGTGAATTTTAGAGTGGTTCAAGTTCCAAATGAACTCTACATCCACTACCTTAGCTTCACTAAGGATTTGCAACAATTCCACTAATTGCTCTTCCCCTTTTCTAGGCTAAGGAGGTAACCCTTATAATTTTCGGTTAAATTTCCTACCCAAAATTTAACCCAATCCTCACACAAATAGAACAAAGATTTTGTTGGCTAAGAAAATATCTCTCAATACAAATTGTAGCCCAATTACAAGCATTCAACCCAATTGAAATGATAAGAATGAAAAATACAATTGGGGTTTCTAGACAATATTGGGATTTTGGCACAAATGCTTGGATTTGATGTTTGGATGTTTGCTTTTGGATCAATAGTTGTTGCTGGAGCTTTTAGAGGCCCCTTTTATACATTCTCATTGATTTCTAGTCGTTGTGGTTGTTGCATTCATCAATAGAGCCGTTGGGGGTGTTATCTCACCTCTATAAATGCAGTCTGCAACCAACCGTTTCGAAACGTCCGACCCTGTTTCGAAACAGACCAAAATAGAAAGAGCCGTTAGGGTGCATTAAAGAGCCCGTATCGAAACGGTCTGACATGTTTTGATACGCTAAGAGCCGTTTCGAAACTTGTTTCGAAACACTTTTGCCACTGTCAAGGGTCGTATCGAAATGGCTTAAACCCGTTTCGAAACGCCTTAACGGTTTCTTAAAAATCAGTTAAAAACTTGCAACGGTCATATTTTTCAAATCAAATGAAGAACCGTTTCGAAACACTGTATGTCGTTTTGATACGGTTTCTTTATGTTCTAAAGTCGTTTCGAAACTCGTTTCGAAACACAGGTTAGCAGTGTTGAAAACCTTTCGATAGCCGTTTCGAAACATGGGTTGACAGTTTCAAAACCGTTTCGAAACGCCTTAGGCCGTTTCGAAACAGGGACTCGAAAATCACTGTTTTGGCTTTAAGAACACTTAGAAAATATTTGGAAAACTTAGTTTTTAACTTAGGCATATTCTTTAAATCATATATGGATGTTTGAGGACTTAAAAATTCGTTTTCACATTTTCAATTTAGTCCTTAGGTTCTTTAGTTATATCAAAATTAAAATATCAGTTTCACACATGGACTTTAGCTGATTTGACTAGCGGATTGTATTAGGCTATTAGTTGATTGTATAAAAGTTTTTGGTAAAATTAACTGATAGCTTATAGTTGTTTGATTATTTAAACAAGCAAAATGACATATAAGGACATGATTATATTCGATATTTGTTTGAATAGTTTATTATTTATCAATATTTTGTATCTATTAATATTAATTAGATTATGAAAAATAATTTTTAATATAACATTACTAAGCATATTTGAATGATTTATATATTAATTTATTATTTATATAATTTAATTAATTATTAAATTTAAATACAAATGTGTGTGAATAAAAAGAAAATAACAAAAAGTATTAGTTTATAAATGCCACAATGTACTTGATGAATTAAAATAGAAATAATTAAATTTAGGTTATTTTGAGATTTTTGATAATTGTTAAGCGTAAAAGGTTTTTTATAACTCTTACGTCAAAACTTATAATTTCAAAAAGCTCTTATTAGCACATTTTTTAAAATTAGAGGTTTTACCTCAATACGCTATTTTAATTTGCTATTTATCAAACATTCAAATTAGCAGATTTGACCGGTTAAACTTCTAATTTTAGTTCAAACCTCTAATTTTAGCTCAAGCCTCTCTTTGCCAAACATGTCCTAAGTCTAAATGATTAAAACGTCATGTTGTTTAATTAAAGATTTTGTTATGTATTTTAAAATATTAATGGTCAGATTAACAAAAACTGTAAAAGACTAAAAAATTATTTTATTTTTTAATGATTATCATGACTATACTTAACAATAAAGTTGAATAAAACTTAGTAGAAAGATCAAATGGGTTTATTATTCCATTGATATATAAATTATATTGAGTTCTCATTTTTATATATTAATTTTTTTATTCAATTTTATACATGAATTTCTTGTTGTCAACGGGTTTACACTTTTCTATTATAAAAGCTGACGTGATCCCTTGGACCAATTAGGAATTGACACGTGACAATTTTTTAATTTTTTTCCATTTATTTAAGGTTTAATAACAAGATTAATCCTCAAAATTTTTATTATTTTTTAATTTGACCCTTCAATTTTTTTAAATCCAAATATGTATTTCAAAAAATTATAAAAAATAGTGAACCAATCAATGAGTGACATGTAGCACCATATTAAAAAACTGTTTTTTTTTCTTCTAAAAAATTAAGTCTTCTCTTCTCCTCCCCTTCTTTCTCTCTCTTCCTTATTCAACCAAATTCATTCCAGCAAGCAATCTTTCTTCTGCAAGCAGCAAATATCTGGAAATTCCTTAGTTTTCTTCTACTTTCATCCAACATTATCTTCATCTTCACCATCTTTTTGTCAACCAATGGAAATATTTGTGAAAACCCATTTACCTTTATATCAAGAAACCAACTTTAAATCCATAAAAAATAGGTAAAAAATTCAAATCATGGGCATGAAAAAGACAAAAGTGATCTATGAAATTCAAAACGAAAATTTTTGATTTACTTGGGTGGATTCACTGTAATTGAAAACATGAATTGAAAAGACTAATAATTGGAGAAAAAAACGTGGTCCTATGAGCAGATAATATGTTTCTTGAAATGGATTTTTCGTTTCTATAATTTGCTGAGCATGATGTAGAAGGAAAAGAAAAAAAATTTAATAGAGTTAAACCATAAAAAAAGAATTAAATTTAAATTTGTGCCACATGTCACTTAGTAGTTGGTTCAAATATTTTTTTTAATTTTTTAAAAATAAATATTTTATTTTTAAAGACCAAGGATGATATAAAAAATAATAAAATATTGAGGACTAATCTTGTCATTAACCTTTAAATAATTGAGAATTTTTAAAAATAAAATAAATGTCACGTGTCAATTTTTGACTTGTCCAAAGGGTTCATGTCAGCTTTCGTAACGGAAAAATATAAACCCGTTGACGACAAAAAATTCCTGTATGTAATTGAGAATAAAAAAAATTGATGTGTGAAACTGAGAATTCGGTATAATTTATATACCAAGGGCAGTTAACCATTTTTGAATAAAAAATAATACAATCACTTAATGTTATAAAAAATAAAGTATGATGAGTACATTTAGTTTTTATAGCCATTAGGCTAGCAGTTTAACATAAAATTGGAAAAAAAAATAGTGTATGAACCAATATTTAAAAGAAAATAGTAAAAAATTTAATGTCATAAAATCAAAGTATATGGATTAAAATTTAATAAAAGTATATCATTTTGAAAATTTATAAAAAAAAAAAAATATGTGCCAGATTAAAAAATATTTTTCTATGGTGATATTTTGATAAAAAGGTCTCGAGGAGTGGTCATTCCTATGTCGTCACCTGTTGGATGAGCTTTCGGAACCTGATTGGTCCGTTGTGTACGGCATTGTACGGACGACATTGACCCTTTTCTAATATACTTTTGTTTTTCCCATTATTTAACTAGTAAAAATCCACTACCCCTAACCGTGCTTCCTTCTATGCCCCTGCTTAAAAATATTTAAAAATTAAATCTTGCCCCATAACCTTAATTTTCATATCCTAAACCTCAAACTCTAAACCCTAAAAAATACACCCTACCCCTAATTCCCTACACCCTAACCTTAAGTCCCAACCTTAAACCCCAAAACATAAACCCTAAACCCACTATTTTAAAGTGGGGCACAAATGGGTCAGATGATTTCCATCCTTATTTAACTTCCCCCGAACGAACTTGTGGAATTATTTGTTTTTTTGTCCCTTTTCTTTTAACTTTCTTTTTTTGGACAAATTTTCTTTTAACTTTCAACCAGTAGTAGTATTTTCCAAAAGCTATAGTATAAATTATAAAATTATCAACACTTTTAATTGACTCGAAAGAATCAGATTTTTCGACTCGAGGAAAAAAAATTCAACTCGTCTTAACTCGAATCGAAATTTCATAAACTCGAAGCGACTCGAAAATTTTCAAATAAATTTTGAGTTGTAAAATGGAAATTCATATAACTCGAAATTTTTAGTAATTAGTGGTTTGAATTTTTAATTTGAGTCGAGTCTCTCAATTCTTTTCTGATATATATATATATATATATGGGTTAGGATCAACTTACACTGTGTAAAACTCAATTACTTTTACACTATTTTTGGACCGTTGGATGATGGTAATTAATGGCCCAGATTATTTCTTTATCTTTTTTTCCCAAGTGATAATCTTCACATTTTTTACTGTTAATCTCATCTATATATATATATATATACTGATATGAAGAAATATGTCACACATGAAAAGAATATGAAGATATATATATATATATGTGTGTGTGCATAGCTTATATGATTAGAGAAAGTTGTTTAAATTTAAATTTAAATGTACTATAATATGACAAATAATTACAATTAAATTTGTACAGGAACTCGAAAATTCGACTCCACTCGAATTTCATAAACTCGACTTTGAATCAAAAAAATTTCAAATAAAATTTGAGTTGTAAAATATAACGCATCAACTTGAATAACTCAAAATCTTTTGCCTAGACTCGATCGAACGGCTCACCCCTAATTCTTACTATACAAGCGTGTATACGTATACATACACACATACATACATATTCTTGTTTGTTTTGTTTATTTAAATCCTTAGACTTTTCCAGCAAGTTGTTTCTCTCCTCCTGTCTCTTTAAACCATTTATTTATATTCTTTTAGTAAAATTGTTCATTTCATGCATTTTTTTTTATCAGATTTGGATTTGTATTATGCGTTTACCGAAACAAGTAACATATAAGGTTTCAGATAACGTTAAAAATGATTTTTTTTAGTCCTTGAGTTTTCTGAAGTTATAAACAATTATTAAAATTCAATTACAAAATTATTATTAAACTTATCAAAATATTATAAAATGATCATTCAAATTTATCAAAATTTTACAAAATAATCCTTAAACTTATCAAAATTTATCACTGGAAAGGACTATTTTGTAACTAAATCAAAAGTTTAATCATATAACTTTTAAAAATTCAATAATTAAAAAGATCATTTCAAAATAGTTTATTGGCCTTTACCTAATATTTTATTTTTTAAAGAAACTAGTATTAATATACAAACAAATAAATAGCTCTTTGCTTAAACAAGTGATATGGGTGGGGGTTATGAGAAAGATAGATAAATAAGGAAAGGTTGATATTTATGGAATTGGGGGAGCTTATTTATTTTGCTTTTCTTCCTTTGATGGTTACTAAATAAGGGTCTGTCGAGATAAATCAATCAAAAGTAAGAAATTTCTGATCCTGGATCTTCTGGGTATTCTTCATAAACATCGGATCTTCTTTGGGTTTTCTCTTTTTCCTGGATTTGGTCTTCTCTTTCGTTGATTAGCTTTCTGGGTTTTTCTTCTTCTTTGGTATCTAAGTGTTGAACAACTTCTTCAGATCATAAAACTACACGCTTTAAATGTTTGTTGAATTTTACAAATTTTGCTTCTTCTTCTTCTTCTTCTTCAGAACATAAAACAAGTTCAAAGTTCTTCCTTTCTCGTTTGCTAAGATTTGTTTCTTTTCCCAGAATTTCTGGGTTTTTCCTTCCTTTTTCAGCACGGTTTACACCAAAGAAAATTTCCAACGTTGTACGGAAAACTCCATTGTTTCGCAGCTCTTTCAGCTTCTTCGTCCCATCTAAAATATGCTTACAAGAGAACAAAAAAAGGGTTTTCTGGGTTTTGATCGGCTTGGTTTCTTCTAACATTACTGTTTCATTTTTGCTTGAAGGAGCTGAAAATGGTGAGGGGAAAGACTCAAATGCGGCGCATAGAGAACGCTACAAGCAGGCAAGTCACCTTCTCCAAGCGTCGAAGTGGGCTGCTAAAGAAGGCTTTCGAGCTATCGGTTCTCTGTGATGTTGAGGTTGCTCTTATCATCTTCTCCCCCAGAGGCAAACCCTACGAATTTGCAAGCTCCAGGTAATCTGTGCAATTCTACTTCTCTCACAGTATTAAATTGCGGTTGCCGTGTCACGGTTATAGACGTTATGTAACAAGTAACGGGTGTTGCGGTCGTAAATTTTTTACAAAATATCTTATCTTTTTTAGATTGTGGATGCTTGGTGTCCCATTGACTTCTAGTCATTGCGTTGCGGCCGCAATTTAATGCTACGACATCTCTAAAGAAATCTGGGTTTGCAAGCGGTCTAACACAAACTAGTCTAAAACTTCAACATCTCATAATTCATACAATAAGAGTTATGATATTTTCTTGTTCTTCATATGGAGTTCCCAAGAAATCAATACTAAACAGTATTTTGACCATTTCCGTATTCTTAATTTAAAGCTAATCAATGTTGCTTTAAAGACTAATTGAAATCTAGCCTTTTTACTTACAGTATTTCAAACCCAAGCATGTCAATCTAGACTTTTTCCTGAAGTGGAATGTTGAATTTGTTTTGACTTTTGATGTAAGAAATAAGGATTATGCTACTTGTGGATATGTATTTGTTCCCACTATGAAAAGTTGGTCTACAGTTGAACTTTGTGTTGTGTAGTTCTGCTTTAGCAATCATGCTAATCCTGCTATTTGCTAATCTGTTGTTGCAAATGAATTGATATAAAACTTGGGTCCAGAGCTTTGGCTTTTGGGTGACAATATTGCATGAAGATGATATGATCTTTTAATGGATATAGATAACTATAGTTGAATCAAATCCATGTTATCATATTCATTGTATATATTATTTTAAGGGTAATTATTTTATGCACAAAAGCGTGTGAAAACTTTGTTTACACAAATGCCTTGGTTTTAGGGTTTACGGGTTTTGTTTAGAGTTTAGAGTTTAAGGGTTTAAGTGGAGTAATTTTGAATTTAGGGATCCTGATAGAATTTTGCATTTAGGGTTAAAATTTAGGGTTTATAGGTGAAAACTTAAATCCTTAACCATATTACCCTAAACTTTAACCTTAACCCCTAAATTCTAACCATGAACCCTAAATTCTAAACTACTACATTAAAACCTCTGAACTTTAAACTCTGAACCTTAAAATTAAAGTGTTTGTGGAAACAAATAGTTTACTGTGTATGGGGTAATAATCCTAAAGTGTTTATATACCCTTTTATTTATTTTAAGTTGATCTTTCACTCTTTAACAGAAACTATGTACTACAAATTCTACAACTATTTGAGGAAAGGGAAAAGTTTTCACAATTGATATCCAAACTTTAAATCTAGTGTAAGGATACGTGTTACATATCTACACAAATTATAATTGGTAATTAGGATGAATTTTATTGTAATTCGAATGATAAGAGATTATTTAGTAAATAAATATTTATATTAGGTAATAAGTATTGTAAAATAAAGTTTCTTTGTTTTATTCTATGTTAATATCATTTTGATTATTTTTCATATACACAAATAGTAACTAAAATAACGTTCATCATTCTTTGAGACTCGGGTTTGAGCACCAATAATATATGTTGTGTGTGCCGTTTTTGTAAAGGTTAAGAAAATTACAGATACTACATTTGCATCACACCAACATATTCAAAAAAAGAAATAAGCATATTCAACATATTCATCCTAAAGACTCGGATTTAATTGCAAAGATTGTATGTTGTCTTCCCTAATGAAACTCTTGTGGTTGGATTTCATTGTTTCAGCATGCAGGAGACAATCGAACGTTACAGGAAGCATACGAAGGATAATCGAACTAAGCCAACTGCAGAAAACAATGAGGTTAAGATTTTCCTTTCCCACTTATTTATTACTCAAAGATTATACAGATATCAGTATATGTTATGTTAAAACCCTAACCTTTTCACAATGACTGACATGGCAGCTTCTGAAGATTGAAGCAGAAGACATACGGAAGAAAATAGAGCTTCTTGAAGCTTCTAGAAGGTATTAGACCCTAGTTCAGAATTCAGATTCATTCCCCTATTTATTTCTGAATATACATTGCAAAGATATTGAAATTCGAGTCCGAAAATGCCTCAGGAAGCTACTGGGAGAGAGATTGGGTTCATGCACACTTGAAGAACTGCGACAGATTGAACAACAATTGGAAAGGAGCTTGAGCAGCATCAGAGCCAGAAAGGTTGGCAATGGCAACAATTTAACATTGTGTTATCTTTAACATCATATTCCTATATAAAAAAATGAACATTTGTTTACTTTTCAGAACAAAGTTTTCAAGGACCAGATCCAGCAATTGAAAGAAAAGGTAATCCTTATGAGGAGTAATATTAAGGCCTCACACAGCGCATATAAAAGTTTTTTTTTTTTTTTTAATATTGTTTGGTTAAAAACCTCAGGAAAAAGTCCTAGCTGCTGAGAATGCAAAGCTTTGTGAAAAGGTAAGCCTTAGCCTTTGCAAGCTTCCTTTGACACAACTGAAAAACCCCCATTTATTTCTTCTTCATTCTTGCAGTGTGGTATGCTACCATGGAAAGGATCGGAGGAGCAGAGAGAGAGTGAAGTCCCGAACGACGAAAGCAGCCCGAGCTCGGACGTGGAGACGGAATTGTTCATCGGACTACCGGAAGGGCGAACCAAACGCATCCTGCAACTTAACTGATTGATGGCATTGCCAACTTATTATCCCCATGCCTATGCATGGCATGAGGTTCATTTAGTAAGCAGCCTCTTAGTTGCATTAGCGTCAAATAAAAGTTGACATCACTAATGGTATGGTAAGTGTAAAATTGCTCTTTGAATTAAAAAAAACCATGGGAAATTGGGAATGAGCTACTTTTATTAACTTTCGGTGCGCCATACACTTTATAGACAAAGCAGATTGAACTCATATTTTTAGGGTGAATAACATTATTTTTTTACTTAAGATATTTTCTTCCACCTATATCGACAGTGATAAAATCTAGTGTACTTCGCTCCAATAGGATCATCAGTTCATCACCGTATAGATGTTAATGATTGATTTCTTAAACACATGACATTATTAAACAATTAAAAAATGTTACTTGAAAATTGAAGACTAATAATTTATCAATTTAGTTTATTAAAATATATTGCTTGTATAAAATATTATCGTGAAACGGAATTCAACGAGTAATTCAATAGAAAAAAAGATGGTGTTTATTCTAGGAGTAGAGACAGATGATAATGGGGCAAGTGGGAGCCTTGCCCCTCAAAATTTTGGATTTTTATTATTTAGTCCTTTAAATTTTAAAAAATATAATTTGATCCCTTCAAAATTTTAAATATTTTTATTATGTTTCAATTTTTTTTAAATATTTTTAGTTAATAAAATTTCTTAAATTTTTTAAAAGTTCTAGTTAGACCCTATTTTTTTTTAAATTAAATTAAACACTTCAAAATTATTGAAAAATTCAATTTAATCGTTTAAATATTTTGAAAATTTTAAATAACCCCTCAAACTCCGTTATCAATATATGTTCTTGCCTGAGAAATTTAGGTTGAAATAATTTTATCTGCAAGAAATATATACATTATCAAAAATTAAGAAAAAATATTAACAGATATTATCGAACAAGATGAGTGGAACGAAGGGTCCAATTAGATATGTTAGCTTCCTTAAATGCTTGGAACGTCAGCAGCTTTACACGGGCTCACGATTCTTCTCTTCATGCATCTTGGAAATATATTGGGCTTCACTGGTCCTAACGCTGTTCTTCATGGGCTTTGTTTCTTGTTTGTTTTTTTGTGTGCCTGGTAAGCTCTTGCTATGGTGGAGGAACATCAGAACATGTCCCTCTCGATGTTTTCTCGAGCATTAATTGTTGTTCTTCTTTAGTTCGGAAGCCAGTCGAGAAATAAAAACAAAAACACTTTACAAGGTTCAAATTGTATCAGTGCTTGAAATTGAAACATAACAGTAAACAAGTGTATATATATAGACAACATATCATATAGTAATCTGTTGCACACTTGAACAGGTTCTCTCTCTATATAGCCATTTTCTTTAAGAAGGCTCAAATGACCCATCCGTGGATGAAGTTGGTCTCACCAGCCATGCTTTTGGAGACTGAAGATCCTTCGGCTTGAACGAAGTGATTGTACCTGATGCAACGGGAAAATAGCTATCTAACAATGCATAACATGAAAAGATATATCGGATTTATATTCAAGACACTGGCGGTGGAAATAAAACCACAAGCACCTTAATTTTAGATTTTAGGGTTCAAAGGTTAGGGGTTTAGAATCCTACTTAAAGGGAGGGGAAGGGGTGCTCCTAGTAGGTTTAGAACTCATGACCTAAGAGAATATGATAAACAAAGACGAGCAGTTTGGCCAACCAGACAAAAGTATTTATTTTCTAATCACTACTTTGTATCTTGAAATTTGCTAGGCATATAGAAGCATGTATGTATGGTAATGGTTACCCTATTTGCAAAACAGGTTCATGATCACAGTCCATAGGGTGGGAGTGGGAAGGATGCAGGGTAAAGCTGCTATTTTCAGGTGCACCAGAACTCCATAAACCTTGGATTGTTTTGAGGTTTTGTCCTTCTGCCTCGAGCTGAAACCCCAAAATACACACAGAACATTAGCTCTTACATATTACATGGTACTGTCCACTGTGCAACTGTAGAATCATTTGATTTTAACCTTGATTTTCAGCTGTTTATTAAGGTCCCCAAGCTCACGCTCCTGCCAAATTAACCATGAAAAGCAGCTGTTAGCTAGGCACCACAAAAGCTTTGGTGTGAATTAGCTAACACTACAACAAAAATGAGCTTTAACAACCAAATTTTGCATACCTTTTTGCGGAGGTCTTCCATTTGTTCTATCATGATCTGTGTCTGCAGTGAAGTTAATCAACAAATTTCCTCACGTTTCAAACATATATATAAACAGGGAAAAAAAACTTAGTAGGGCTTGTTTACAAAGACATGCAAGTACCTTCCTTTGTCTAGCCACAGCAAGAGCACCTTCAAGCTGTTTCTCAAGGTTCTGCAGCTCTTTAACATTCAATGGTCCAAGATCTTCTCCAAGAAAATGCCTGATATGGAATATGGTCATATAAAATTTGTTTATTTTCAACGAGTGATGGATGTAACATAGGTTTTCTATTAAAAAAAGTTTATTTTCAACGAGTGATGGATGTAACATAGGTTTTCTCCAGTGTATAAGATATTAATCCTTAAAAAAAACAGTGATTTGAAAATTGCATAACCTTTGAGTGCGTTGTAGTGCTTCATATTTTGCCTTCAACTTGGTTACCTCTTGGTACGAACTCTGTATCAATATGCAAAAATATATAACTTAAAAATAAAAGTATATTAGATTTTTAGATTGATTAAAGAACCTGTGTTTCGCGCTCGAAGCTGCTGTCTTGAGGAGTAATGCAGCAACGCTGGTATCGCTCAAGCGTCTTGGCCATGGTACTGCAAAGAGAGATGCTACAACAAAGTTACACCACCTACCAACCATTATAATATAAGAGAAAGAACAAAGGGTAAGAAAAAAACCCAGAATCAAGCCAAAATGAGCTTGATTTTGTTATCCCCACATGCTAAAACCAGCACAATATTGATATTATTGCAGGTGGAAAGAAGACAGGAAAAAGTACAGGTAGAAACATTGGTTAAACCAGAAAAATCAAAGGATTAAAAGACATGAAGACAAAGTATCATCCTGGTTTCTCCACTGACCAGTCACTGCTAGTTCATGCTTGTTTTCTTTGGTTTTATCTGGAGAGTGAGAGAAAAGCAAAACCCTAGATCTTAGGCAAAAACCTAGTCTTTTGATTGGATTCCGAGAAAAGTCATTTGGTGAAAGAAGAAAAAGAGTCATCTTTCGTACTAGTACTCCAACACTGATCAGTGAAAACATTTCACAAGCAGCTGGTAAACTCAGGGTTTCCCATAAATGATCCAAAAACCAAGGAAGATCACAAGAAGCCATAAAAAAGTAAAGATTTTGTCTGGTGCTTGTGAAGAAGAAAAGCCTGGTTTTTTATGGAGTTTACACAGAAATGGAATTACAAGGATGACAAGAAACAGTGTGTGTGTATATATATATATATATGCATAAACAAAAGAAAAACACAATACCCAGAACTGCCAAACTCATAGAGTTTGCCACGGCTGGAGAAGATGATTAGGGCAACCTCAGCATCACAAAGAACAGAAAGTTCATAAGCTTTCTTGAGCAAACCATTTCTTCTCTTAGAGAAGGTGACTTGTCTGTTGATCTTGTTTTCTATCCTCTTCAGCTCCACTCTTCCTCTCCCCATTTCTCTTTCTCTTCTTTCAAAACTCTATTTTTTTTAGAACAATGAGTATTGTCTGAGATTTTTTTTGAGAGGTGGGGTTTTGTGTGTTGTACAAAAATGGAGGTTGAAGAAAAAAACAATTGAAGGGTACTGAAATAACTGCTTTGGTCTGAGAGAAGTGAAAGTTTAAAAGACTATTTAAATGTAAAAAAACAGACATGTGCAGCAGGAAGATTACTGGATCTTCATTTTGCAATAAAATGGAAACTCTCGTTGTATTTCTCCTTTCTCTTTATTCTCTTTTCAGTTTTAGTTTTTAGCAATTCTTCATTATTTTTGTAATACATTGATAACCGGTTTACCATTTTCGATGCTCCTATTTATACTATATTTTATCATTAAAAAATTAGATTTATGGTTTAAGATTAGAGCTTAGAGTTTAGGGAATTATGATATGATAGATGATTTAGGGTTTAGAGTTTATGGTTGAAGATTAGAAATTGAATTTTTTAGTGTGCGGCACAAAAATGGTGCATGATTTTTGTTCCTATATCTATTAGTTAACTAATTTGGTTCAAAATATTAATTATAGAAGACACCATGATTCAAATCATTAACCTTATATATGAGACTTAACGTCTTATCCTATTAAATCAACTAGTAGTAATTGATAACAATTCTTAAATATAAAAGCTTTTATATAGGCCATGTTTGGCAATTAGCGGATAGCTGATAGCGGATTACATTAGCTGATAGCTGATTGCATTAGCTGATTGTATTGGCTGATTGTATAAAAGTGTTTGGTAAAATTAACTGATAGCTGTTAGATTATTTAAATAAGCAAAATGACATATAAGGACATGATTATATTCGATACTTGTTTGAATAGTTTATTAGTTATTAATATTTTGTATCTAATCATTATTAATTAGATCTATAAAATTATTTTTAATATAATTTTTCTAAATATATTAAATGATTTATATAATTATTTTAATATAATCTAATTAATTAATAAACTTGAATACACATATAAATATGTGATAATAAAAAGAAAAAAAGTAAATATGATTAGCTTATAAATATGGTGATAAAATATTTAATTTAGGTTATTTTGAGATTTTTGGTAACGGGTAAGGGTAAAAGAGTCTTTACAACTCTAATATCATACCTTTAATCTCAAAAAACTACTATTATGAGCTTTTTCAAAATTAGCGGTTTCACCACAATCTGCTCTTTCAATCTGCTATTTACCAAACAACAATATTAGCGGATTTGACTCGTCAAACCTCTAATTTTTGTTCAAACCTCTCTTCACCAAACAAGGCCATAACCTATGCATAAATGCATAGGTTAAGGGTCATTTAAGAGCTTGCACTAAATACAAGATTCTATTTTTTAAAAAATCTTATCATTTAACATATTAGAAAACCTTAAAAGATTCTTTTATGAGTAGGGTTTTAGAGTTTTAGGGCTTGGCGTTTAGGGTTTTTTCAATAGAATCTTTTAAGATTTTGTAATACATTGAATGATAGGATTTTTTCTAATAGAATCTTATATTTAATGCAAGCTCTTATAAAATATGAAATATGAATTTATTTCTAAAAGGAAAATTCTACAACGGGCGTCGCACACCGCTGTACATCACTATCGTAATACACCAATGAACATCATTAAAATTTGTAATAAAGATTGAAAATCTTAAGGACTAGACTTATAATTAAAATTGTTTCAAAAGAAAATTAAAAATTAGATTTAATAAAATTTTATATTTCTTTATAGTATTTTTAAATTGATATACTAGAATCAAATATCCCAAAATCTCTTTAGCATCAAAAACCCTAAACCCAGCCCCTTTATTTCTTTTCTACCGCCATCATTGTTGTCGTCGTCGCTGCCATCGCCTGTAACAAAATACTCAAATTAGGGCAGCGGTCTTTTGGGATAAGTGGCGAGTTTGATTTAGGTAAGATTGAAAACAATTATGATATTGAGATTAATTACCGCCGGATCAAAATACTAGTGGCAGCGGTAACAACGGCGACAATAGCACTGGTAGCGACGACAACATCACAAAGGAAATAAAGGAGTTGGGTTTAGGATTTTTTATATTAAAGATATTTTGTGATATTTGATTCTAATATATAAATTAAAAATACTATAAAAATATAAAAGTTTTATTAAATCTTATTTTTAATTTTATTTTAAAATAATTTTAATTATAAATCTAATTTTTAAAATTTTTATTATAAAATTTAATGGTGTTTAACGGTGTATTACATTAGTGGTATACACCGGTGTGCGACGCTCTTGGTAAACTCATCTCTTCTAAAAATGATAAATTTTGTTTTAACAAAGAATAATTTTATATGATAACAATTCAAGTTTCACTACGGGATAGTATCAAAGACGAGGTCATAAGTTTTATTAGAACTAAATTTATCTATGCTAAAATGTCTTTAAATTTCTTAAAAATATAATAATTTAATGTTTATGATTATAACTATCCAATCATACTGATAATAATCACAAGTGTAATCGTAACTTCTTGGAAATAATATATCATTTCGATTGATACATAATTCATTTTTCTTAAAAATACCAATTTCATTTTATTATAGGCGTAGTATGATAAATATTTTGACAAGATGTATGATGTTGGGAATTGCAGCTAGGAATGAAGAATTAAAGTGTGATAAATTTATTAAAAAAATAATAATATTTAATCAAAATTAAATATAAATACAATTATGAGTGATATTTCGATAATTAAAATCAAAATTAAATATTGCATCGTAGAGTTAAGAATGGAAATCAGAATACATTCGGACTTGAATTAAAAATAATCATGGATAGAGTTCATATAATGGTAGACGAAAAATTACACATAATTATGAGTAACTAATAATTAATTTAGTGAGATAAAATAGTGTCTATTAAATAAAATTAGAGATTTAAATCTTTATATTGTAAAAATTTAATCTAATTTAATTAATCAATAGATTAAATAGCAATGATTGAACAAAAAGCTATCTATATTTTTACGTAAGGTGGTTCTGGGCATGTGCGACCGCATAAGGCCCTCAAAAAAGAGGGCCCCGAAATAAATTAGTATGTATATAATCATTTTTAAAAGAAAATTACCAACAAATCTTGATTTAAAAAATTAGGTATTTTAGGAAATTTATAAGATGGGTAAGATGCATGTCAATATATATGGTGGTAATTGTAAGATTAATAAGATGGTTCCTTTAATTTTCTATTTTTGAAAAAAATGTGTGTGCGCGTGCGCGTTTGTGCAGTTTTGCTTAAAAATACACTTTCAATTTTTGGTTTGTAATTTCATGTTTTTCGATTGGTAGCAAAAAAAATCAAATAGGATGACGTTATTTGATGGCGTCTTGTTTTATTATGATAAATTTCATTTATTGGATGACGTTAATCTCAAATTTTATATAAATAATTTTGAAAATGCTCTTAGAAAAAATATATTATATGATGTTGATAGAAAATAGTAATTTGTTGAGCTGAAATTAATTAGAGAGCTTTTACCCAAGGGAACAAAATAGTAACAATGAATTTATTAAAGTTTTGAAAACGTTTTAATTACTTCCCAAATGCGACAACTGCATTTACAATTTAATTGATTAATCCTATGTTACAAGAAAGACTAAATAGACTTGTTTTGATGGCAATCGAGACTAATTTTTTTAGAAGAAGTTGATATTAAAAACATTGTAGATGATTTTACTTCAAAATATGCAAGAATAACATCATTTTTAGATGTTTGTAAGTCATTTTTATGTTATTTAACACAATAATCCAATATTTTTTATCAAAAAAGTTTTATTTAAATAAATATATATATATATATATTATGTTGGGAATAAAATAATAAAGAACAATAATAAGAACAAAGAACAAGAATAGAAGAACAAAGAGATGAGAGAAAGAGGAAGATTTGTATTATTCTCAAAAATAGAATTGTTACATTAAACTCTAATTAATAGAGATAATATTCCTAATAATAAATAAATCAAACTCCTTAGATAAAGTTCTAATCATGATAGACATCCACATAGATAAATATTCATAACACTCCCCCTTGGATGTCTATGAAGATAATGTGCCTCGTTAAAACCTTACTAAGATAAAAACCCAATGGGGAAAAAATCATTAGTGAAGGAAAAGAGTACACACATAGATATAATCTTCAAATGTTGAAATAGAGTATGCACTAGTGGATAAATCTTCCAAATTATTGCTTGAAATAATCCATCAAATACTATTCTTCTGAAGATCATGAGGGACGGAACTTTAAAGAGATATGTTTCGTTTTATCACATTTGATGTATCCACCTTGAGATATAAATTCTACATTTCTGGACCAACCAAGATACGATGCTTCCAGATCAATTAATGTATATATGGTGCTTTTAGACCAAGAATATCATCACTTTTTTCTCGAGGGCGGAATGGATCTTTGTTTACATTAAGAGACCTAGCAACCAAATAATGGTCAACAAATATGCATTATGCATGTAAAGTCTCTTTAAACATTTTTCTGTGTTTGCCGATTACTGCACAATGATTCTATTATTAAGGAGATCTCTTCATGAGTCTCAATGAATCACCAACATACATAATAAAAACAAAGACAAATCCAGAGCTAAACCTCTTAATAAAATGCTCTGGAAATTAAATCATTCTTATAGCCTTCCGCTAATAAGTATTCAATGGGGCGATTATACCAAATGTGCCCAAAATATTTTAATCCATAAAAAGATATATTTAATATAATTGAATAATGTTCTCGAGAACTTGAATTAACTGCTTATGGCAGTCTAAATCCTTCTAGAAGCTTCATGTAAATGTTGTTATCAAGAGGCTCATACAAATAAGATGTAACAACATCCATTAGGCGAAAACTGAGTTATTTCATTTATTGTCAGACTATCTAAAAGTAATTGCATCCACCACCGAGAAACATATTTTCCTCATAATCAATTTCATGTCTTTGTGAGAATCTTTGCAACCAAATGAGCTTATATCTCGTGATTTCTCCTTTTTATTTCTCTTTCTCACAAAGGCTCATTAATATCCACGAGCTTTACACATTT
Source organism: Hibiscus tridactylites (assembly GCA_958450335.1). NCBI lineage: Eukaryota > Viridiplantae > Streptophyta > Magnoliopsida > Malvales > Malvaceae > Hibiscus > Hibiscus tridactylites. The sequence goes on along the minus strand of OY288274.1, from coordinate 80,886,501 downwards.
CAATATACGGGCTATAGGCCCAAATACTTCTATTTTCGAAAGAGATCTTAGTTTCGCCTCAATTGCATCTTTCCATATTGGCCAATCATTTCTTTGTTTACATTGTCCAATTGACAATGATTCATGATCCACATCATCAAATAAAATTTTTAGTGCTATATTGCATGCAAATGTATTATCAACGTCGATTTGATTTCAATTCCATTTATTACCAGACATGACATAATCTATTGAGATCTCTTTATTATCAGGTGCTTGAGTCATGTTAATGCCTCTATTGGAGACCTTTTAATCTCTTCTTGAGATTTTCATAATTCATTGATTCCTTGATCAGAACATCATAACTATAGCTCCCTTCCTTCTTTATTTGAGGATTTTTATCTTTGGAACGTACTTGTCTACCACGCTACAGGCGTAAGTTAGACTCATTAGTAACTAGAATTTGTCCTTCCTGGACATTAAATTTAAACGAAGCATTCATAGCTGGTATATGTGACTTAGTCACTCTATTAGGGTCAACAAAATCATCTGACAATTGATTTGCTAAATGAATTATGCTTTGAACTTATAGTTCACATTGTTGAGTACATGAATCAAACTAAAATAATGATAATTTATTCCAATTTATTTCTTTTCCCAGCTATTTTATTTTCTCCCCTAACATTGGGAAATTTGACACATTAAAATGATAGTCAGTAAATCGAGTTGTAAATAAATTCCCTATGAGAAGCTCAAAATATTTAATTATCAAGGGAAATTTGAATCTGACATATATTCCCAACCTCCTTTAAGAACTCATCTTTTGCGTTGTGGTGGAGCAATCAGAACATATACCGCACACTAAAAAAATCTAAGATGAGAAATATTTGGTTCCTGACCAAAAACCATTTATAATGGGAAGAACTTATTATAATTTGTTGGCTTGATGCGAATTAGTGATAATACATATAAAATGACATGTCATCAACATTATCAAGACCAATTGTCTTTATAAGGTAATCTGAAAATGTGCTCATAGTTTTATCAACTGAGCAAGTAGCCACGCAAATACCAAGTTGTGGATTAGTAACAAGGATACATATGATCATCTAGTCGATGCATCAATTAAAATCGTAAAATATTCTAGATGGACTGTAAGAAAGGTGGATGGACCCACATATATCACCTTTGTATCCGTTCCAGAAAAAAAATTAATAGATTCGCAATCTATCATAGCTGATGATGATTGAATAATCGGTTTGCTTTGATAGCAAGTATCACATGAAAACATTACTTTGAAGAAAACTTCAACTCTTCAATAAATTACCACATGAAAGTGTCAACAAATTTTCGCATCATAATTGAACCGGGATGGTCTAACCGATCATTGCCAAATAATAAAGTTATCAGTAAACTTCTGATTCACAATAGCATGAGCTTCAATTTGTGCTAATTCTATTGTAGTACACTATGAATGACAGTGCATATAACTTTTTCAAGTTTTTATTATTGCCTTGATTTATACTCATAATATTGCGATAGTCAACATCGACTAATGGTCTCAATATGATATCCATTACCGTGAATATCTTTAAAATTAAATAAGTCTCTTTATGACTTTGACGAGTATAACGCACTGTGAATATGGAATAAAGTTCCATTTGACAATAACATATTTGCTCAACCAGAGCCTTTTGTGACATTAGTACTTCCGGATATAATACTCACATTATCCCCTTGCATTTTAATCGAGAAATGCATAATTATGCACCTTTCAAAATGTGCTTTGTATCATTTACTTCGGGTAATGAAAATATGTACTTTGTATCATTCACTTCGAGGAATAAAAAATATAAAATATAGCACATCATATCAAGTCGATTATCTATCAGAGATAAACTTTCAAGTGCTCTTCCGAAGCATTGATATTTTAGTACTTTGAGAAATATTACTCATATTTCCCCTTGCATTTAAATGGGAAAAATATTTTTTATGCTTAAGTACAATATGAGTACTTACATTATCTGCTAGGCATAAATAGCCACAATTCATTGTATATTTTATTCCGGAAGTAATCATATTCTTCAAATAATAAATTAACATAAAACATAAATAAATAATATGTGAAATAAATAAACATAAAGCAAACTAACATAAATAAATAATAAATAAAACGAATTAACATAAAAAATAAAATAAAAAAATCAATTACTCCTGTTAGAGGTTATAAGGGAAATAAAATAAATGGTAAATTATTCCCTTCAAGGGTTATGAGAAAATTAACAATATCCAATTGTGTTGGACCAATAACGCCATAGTTATTTTTGTCATAAACAAATTTTGTTTATATTTTATTTCATTTATCATTCATGATTATGGATAAAGTCCATAATACTTTGGCGCTTGACAAGTACGAAACCAATGGTTTATAACATCACATTGGTAAAATAATTTCACTTCCTTAGAATGATCTTTATCACTCTTGTTATCCTTATAACTTCGCTACCAGCGGGTAGAAGTATTCTTAAAACGACTATATTTTTCATGTGTATATTCATAGCCTCGACCACGACCACAACTTTTAATGTGGTTTTTTATTCCTTTCATAATATAATCTCACATTCATTTCAGGGAATGGAGTAGAGCCAGTGGGCCTTTGAAACCTTTTTCACATATCCTTATCACAGAGAACAAAGATTTAATCTGTAACACCCGGGTTTAGGGGTCGAGTGAAAATAATATTTTAATATTATTTTAGGTTCGGTTTATAATTAAAATAATCTTTTAAGTATCGGGTTTCAAAAACAAATATTTTACTTTGGACTAAAATGAGATGAAAGACAAATTGGAGAGTTTTTAAGGAAAGTGGAGAATGACCATTCATTAATGGCAATATTGTAATTAGCCCATCTTTTAATTTTAAATCCCCTTCTTATCATCTTTTACTATTCACCTTCTTCTCCTTCAAAACAAAAACAACGACATTGAAGAGCTCTCTCATCCTATCCACTATTCCATCACATAGCTTCATCATTTCAACTCGTTTTCGAAAGGTAATTTCATTTTCAACTTGTCCTCATCATCCTCTCTTCAAAACTACAATTAGTTTTCATTTTCCTCAAAGTTTTGAAAATGGAGTTTTTTGAGATTTTGATTAAAAATGGTAACTTTATGTTGTTAAGCTTAATGTTTTGATTCAATGTTATTAGTTATGAAGTCTAGGAGCTAAATGGTACCACATATGTGAATTTTTCTTGGTTTTGAACAAATTCCCGAAATTGGGTTTAAAGGGGTTTTTTGAAGGGTTTTGGGGGTTGTTTTAGGTTGGAATTGATGGGCTAATGTTAGTACTATGGTTAGAGGTTGATTTGGGATCATTTGTGGGTGAAAAAGGTGTTGGAAACATGAGTTTTGGATGAGGTTATTGGGCTGCACGAAATTGCTAAATGTGGGGTTTGTTCATGACTTGAAATATTGTGATTTGTGTTTGAATTGTGTTCCGGGTTAGTACTTTGATGCTTGGCTGATTTGAAGTTGTTTGAATTGTATTGAGGTTGTTTAGAGGCGAGAAGTTGTGTCGGTGAAGCATCAGGAAGAAATCCGGAAGCTTGAGGGTAATTGCTTGCTTGGTATTTGAGCTTGGAAGTATAGGTGAGTGGTTAATGTTTTAAAGTGGTTTCAAATGTTTGGTTCGAGCATGTGGACTAGGTCGGGCTTGGTAGACCCACCTAGAGTTAGGATTAGGGTGGTAGCCTAATCCTAAACTTAAACTAGATCCATTGGTTGAACTTGTAATGGATGCTTATGCCTCGTGTTATTTGTGATATGATTGCTTATGTATAATGTGTTATACATGTGAGATGAGACATGATTTGTGATGCATTATGATATGCATGTGAATGGTTCATGATTGTGATCATGGTGAGTACGTGCTAAGCACGGAATTGGTTGTAATGAATAATGTGGATTGAGTTAAATGTTGGCACTAGTATGCTTGAGTACAAATGATCGATCATTAGGATGTTAGTGTGCACACATGAGTCAAATTCGCGCGTGGCCTTGGTGGCGTTGAGTCACCAAGGAGGAGTACGGGTTCGCCCGGAAATTGTTATTCATATATAGTCGATGATGAGTGGAATCCCATCGACGGGGCGTGAGGATGAGTGGAATCCCCTCCGCGAGACCGGTGATGAGTGTAATCCCACCGTGAGGTAAAGTGGTTATTGGATGTGAGTTCCAACGTGTTTATCCGCGTATTCGGGTCATAGCTAGGTGCCAATATTGATTGATATGTGAATCAATGTGTTGTGGAATGTGATTTCTACTTGGATGTTTACATGTGTTTATGTTGTGAAATAGAGCTTGTTGAGCATGGCATATAATTGAATATTGTTCATGTATTTTTAACATTTGGCTCTTGAGGATCATTGGTAAACATGCATTTACCTTGGTTGAGATCGTGCTTGGACCCTGCATTGTCGAGGTTTGTTTTTAAAGAGCTTACTCTCACTAAGCTTTATTGCTTACGCTCTCTCTTTGTTCGACAATGCAGATCCTTAGTTCGTGGATTGCTAAGTGCAAGAAGGGGGCCTCCAAGTGTGCTTTGTGGTGCTTGTTTAGCTACCAAGTATGAACATTTTAATTATGATGTAATGGTCAACCAATGGGACATGTAATCGTGTTATGATGCTTTTTGGAATATGTTATTGTTGTTGTTGTTTAGGAGCATGTTAGACTCCTCGTATGTGTTTGTTAAATTGGCTTTTGGGATGTATGCCATGCTTGTAACCATGTTGGTATTTTGCTTACCTTAAATTGTCTAAGTGTTGACTATGTTGAAGTATGCTTTTGGAAATGCCTTGATTGGATGTTTCTTTATATGTTTTGAGTGTTTGAGCATGTTTGTCTTAGGATCAATGCCTCTAGATCATGTATGTTTTGATGAGTGTTGTTTGGGGTCGTCTAGGGCCCTTAGAATTGTTAAGAAATGCCTAAGTCTGATTTTCGAAGGTTGCAGACAGCCCGCGTTTCGAAACGAGCTGGGCCGTTTCGGAACGGGTAAGGCTTCAGAGATCCCGTATCAGAACGCGTTTCGATACGGTTTGGCCTGTGAAACCCCTGTTCTGAAACGGGTATCGGAACATTTTGGCTACTGGAATTCTGAGAAAATGATGAGATGAAAGTGTTTCGAAACGGGTCTAAGGGTTTCAAAACGGTCAAAATCTCGTTGACCACGAGAAGTTGACCGTTGAGGGTGTTTCGGAACGGTTGACCTCCGTTCCGATACGGCCTCTTCGTGTGGGTTTAGAACCATTCATTAGGTCAAGGCGTTTCAATACACCTTGAGGGTGTTTCGAAACGACCTGCTTAATAATTTAAAAATGGACTGTTTTGCATAGGTTGATCGAGTTATTGTTTTATGAATGCTTGTCTTTCCGCTGTTATGATCACATAGGATTCGAATGAGCCTTTAGAAAAGATTAAATTAAAAAGAAATTTTATGGGTCGTTAACCGAGGAGGAACCTTAACGGGTTTCGCTTTGGTTTTCCTCGTGTGGCCCACTCGGACCGGTCTAGCGTCCGGACCGGGACGAGGGGGTTACACTTGTTGGTATCAGAGCCTAAGGTTACCGAGATCTTGGGCAGGTAAGTGAGGTAAGTTCAAGTTTTGTATTGGTGTGCACGGTGTTTTCTTGCCTTGTAAGCATGGTTGCTTGTGTGACAAGTGTGTTGATTGTTTTGTTTAAAAGCATGTTGTTTGAGAGTCTCATTGCTACTATTACATCGGAAAAGAATTTTAAGTGAGGGGAAACGTACTTGAGCACTTGGAAGCCTTGTCTTGCTAACCCAATCTTGTATATTTTGTTTGTTGTGGTTGTAGCTATCGTTTGTGAGCGATGTCTAGGCCGAGGGTGGTTCGTCAGGAACCACGTGTTGCGGCTCCTGTTGAGCCGGTGATTGGAGTGGAGGCTCATATAGAAGGGCCTATGGCTGCGGGAGTTGGAGCTCCTCCACCACCTCCACCACCACCACCTCCTCCGCCTGGAGTTGGAGGCGAGGATGGAGCTGAGGGAGAGGGACCTCAAGGTGGCCAAGGTCCGGCCGGAATTGATATGACTCCGCTAGTGCAAGCTATAGCGGGAGCATTTCAGGCCGCAGTTGCGGGAGCTCAGGCTGCAGCTCAGCCTAGGTGTGCCGATACTAGTCTACCTTTAGAGAGGCTCCGTAGCTTGGGGGCCGAAGAGTTCAGAGGATCTACCCCAGAGAGGTATGAGTTATGGTTGGAGAAGACAGTTCGTATCTTAGCTCAGATGGGTTGTGTGGGCGCAACTAGATTGGGTTGTGTGATCTCCTTACTTCAGGGTGATGCCTACACCTGGTGGGTCACCATTACTACTGGAGTTCTAGAGGCAGAGATTGATTGGGATTTCTTTGAGTCTGCTTTCAGAAAGAGGTATTTGGGACCGAGATATCTAGATGAGAAGAAGCGGGAGTTTATGGCTCTTGTTCAGAGAGATGCTACCGTACCTGACTACGAGATCCGCTTTGTTCGCCTGAGTCAATATGCTTCAGAGTTGGTGCCTACTGAGAGGGCCCGATGTGATCGTTTCAGATATGGGCTTCATGAGGAAGTTAAGAGGTATACCTTAACTTTTGATTATTCTGACTTTGATGTCTTGGTTGCTAGAGCCAAGGACATTGAGCATAGCTTGGGGCTGACCAAGCGTTCTGGAGGATCTAGTTCTGGTAAGAGACACAACAACTTTGACAGTAGAGATGCCAAGAGGCATAGAGGTGGCGGACATCAGTTTGACCACAGACGTGGCGGTGGCCATCATGGTAGGGGCCATCAGGACCATAGAGGAGGAGGGCGTTTGCCCGAGTGCACACGTTGTGGGAGACAACACACTGGTGAGTGTTGGGGTAACTTCCATGCTTGTTGGAATTGTGGTTCGAGGAACCACTTTAGGAGGGATTGTCCGCATCAGGCGGCACAGGCACTGAACATTGCTCAGGCTCCTGCGAGGGCGAATGATTTTTAGAGAGGCCGTGGGCGCGGTCGTGGCTACTTCCAGCCTAGGGCTGATGCACCTAGGGTAGATGCTCAGAGGAACCTTGCTCATGTTGTGGCAGTGCAGCCAGAGGTAGGAGGACCAGCGAGAGTTTATGCTCAGAGAGAGGCCGAGAACGACACTGATGTGATAGCAGGTAATTTCGAGTTACAGTCTATGTCTTTGCTTTCCTTGGTTGATTCGGGTTCTACACATTCCTACATTTTGAGTGAGCATGCACGGAAGTTAGATATACCTGTTGAGATTTTAGATGTAGGTATGCATGTGACTAGTTCTTTTGGTGAGACAGTTGTGGTTAGACGTATGTATAGGAGATGTCTACTGAAGATTCAGGGTCATGTGTTCTCTGTTGATATGATGGAACTTCCTTTTTATGGTTTTGATATTATTCTGGGTATGGACTGGTTAGTCGAGCACCGAGCTAGTGTGGATTTTGAGACGAAGAGGATTTCCTTGAAACTTTCTGATGACTACAAGGTAGTAGTAGTAGGCGAGAACATTAAGTTCTTGTCTAATGTTGTGTCAGCTTTAGAGGCTCATAGGTTGATGGATTCCGGATGTGGGGCTTACTTAGCTTATGTTATGAATCCGAATATGAGTGAAGCTAGACCGAAAGATATTAGGACAATGTGTGACTTTCCAGATGTGTTTCCTGAAGAGTTGCCGGGTTTACCTCCTGACAGAGATGTTGAGTTTGTGATTGAGACTGTTTCAGGGTCTAATCCAGTTTCGATAGCTCCGTATCGTATGGCTCCGAAAGAGTTGAAGAGTCAACTGCAAGAATTATTAGACCGTGGTTTCATTAGGCCTAGTAGTTCTCCTTGGGGTGCTCCCGTGTTGTTTGTGAAAAAGAAAGATGGTAGTATGCGCATGTGTATTGACTACAGGCAGTTGAATCAGTTGACTGTGAAGAACAAGTATCAGTTGCCTCACATAGATGATTTGTTTGATCAGTTGAGAGGTGCTTCAATGTTTTCAAAGATAGATTTGAGATCCGAGTACTACCAGTTGAAAGTGAAAGAGTTTGATGTCCCGAAGACAGCTTTTAGAACTAGATATGGTCACTATGAGTTCCTTGTGATGCCGTTTGGGCTCACGAATGCACCTGCAGCATTCATGGATATGATGAACAGAATTTTTAGAGACTATCTAGACCGTTTTGTAGTTGTTTTTATTGATGATATACTTGTGTACTCGAAGACGGAAGAAGAACATGATGAGCACTTAAGATTTGTTTTGCAGAGATTGTTGAACAATCAGTTGTATGCGAAGCTTAGTAAATGTGAGTTCTGGATTCGAGAGGTTGTATTTCTTGGCCACGTTGTTTCGGCCGAAGGTATCCGTGTTGATCCATCGAAGATTGAGGCTATTGTTGAGTGGAAACAACCTAAGTTTGTGACCGAGATTAGGAGTTTCCTAGGATTAGCCAGTTACTATAGGAGATTTGTTGATGGTTTCTCTAGGGTAGCTGCTCCTTTAACTAAATTGTTGTAAAAGAGAGTTAAGTTTGAATGGTCAGATGCAAGACATAAGGCCTTTGAGAAATTGAAAGAAGCTTTGACAAATGCTCCAGTGTTAGTACAACCTATTTCAGGTAAAGAATTTGTGATCTATAGTGATGCTTCCTACATAGGTTTAGGATGTGTTTTGATGCAAGAAAGAAGAGTTGTTGCTTACGCTTCTAGACAGTTGAAGGTTCATGAGAAGAACTATCCTACTCATGATATAGAGTTAGCCGCGGTTGTTTTTGCATTGAAGATTTGGCGTCATTACTTGTATGGTGAGAAGTGTATAGTTTACACCGATCACAAGAGCTTGAAGTACTTGATGACATAGAAAGAGTTGAACTTGAGACAAAGAAGATGGCTTGAGTTGTTAAAAGATTATGATTTGACCATTGAGTACCATCCGGGTAAGGCAAATGTAGCAGTCGATGCTTTGAGTAGAAAAGTGGTCGTCGAGTTGAGAGCTATGTTTGCTAGATTGAGTGTGTCCGATGATGGTGGGTTGATCACCGAGTTGCAAGTGAAGCCTTCTTTGATTCAGTTGATTAGAGAGAAGCAGTTGCAAGATGTGACTCTAGTTCCTCATGTTCAAGACATAGCCGAAGGAAGACCGACCGAGTATAATTTCAGTGGTGAGAGCTTGTTGTGCTTTAGAGATAGAGTTGTTGTACCAGAAGATGTTGAGTTGAGACGTCAGATTCTGAGTGAAGCACATTCGAGTCCCTTTTCTATGCATCCGAGTAGTACCAAGATGTATCGTGATTTGAAGAATGATTACTTCTGGGTTGGTTTGAAGAAGGATGTAGCCGAGTATGTGAGTCGTTGTATGGTTTTTCAGAGAGTGAAGGCAGAACATCAGGTTCCTTCAGGTTTGTTACAGCCTTTGAAGATTCCGAAATGGAAATGGGAGAGAATCACCATGGATTTTGTGTCGGGGTTGCCTTTGTCTCCTTCGAAGAAGAATTTCGTGTGGGTGATTGTTGATAGGTTCACTAAGTGTGCTCACTTCTTAGCAGTGAACACTACATATTCCTTAGACAAGTTGGCAAACTTGTACATCCGTGAGATTGTGAGACTTCATGGAGTTCCGAAGTCTATTGTTTCAGATAGAGATCCTAGATTTACTTCGAGGTTCTGGGGTTGCTTGCATAGTGCTTTAGGTAGCCGTTTGCATTTCAGTACGTCTTATCATCTGCAGTCCGATGGGCAGTCAGAGTGAGTGATACAGATTCTAGAGGATATGCTTCGTTTTTGTGTGATTGACTTTCAGGGTTCTTGGGAGAAGCACCTACCTTTAGTTGAGTTTGCTTACAACAACAGTTATCAGTCTAGTATTCAGATGGCTCCCTATGAGGCTTTGTATGGTAGACGATGTAGGACTCTAATTTGTTAGGCTGAAACAGGTCAGAGATTGTTACATATGCCGGATTTGCTTAAAGGGACTACCGACAAGGTGAAGTTGATTTGTGACCGTTTGAAAGCAGCTTCCGATCGTCAGAAGTCTTATGCAGATTTGAAGAGGAAAGAGAGTGAGTTCTCCGTGGGTGAGAAAGTGTTTCTGAAAGTATCTCCGTGGAAGAAGGTAATGAGATTTGGCCGAAAGGGCAAGTTGAGTCCGAGGTTCATTGGTCCGTATGAGATAGTTGAGCGGATTGGGCCTGTAGCTTACCGTTTGAGGTTACCTTCTGAGTTAGAGAAGATCCATGACGTCTTTCATGTGTCGATGCTTAGGAGATATAGGTCGGACCCTTCTCATGTTATGCCCGTTGAGAAGATAGAGTTGAATCCGGATTTGTCTTACAATGAAGAGCCTGTTGAGATACTTGCTTCTGATAGCAAGGTGTTGCGTGGTAAGACAATAGAGTTGGTCAAGGTGTTGTGGAGACATAGAGGTGTGGAAGAGGCCACGTGGAAGAGGAAAGCGGATATGGTTGAGCAGTTTCCGTATTTATTTCCGTGAGGTAATTTTAGAGACGAAATTCCTTAAGTGGGGGAGAGTTGTAACACCCGGGTTTAGGGGTCAAGTGAAAATAATATTTTAATATTATTTTGGGTTCGGTTTATAATTAAAATAATCTTTTAAGTATCGGGTTTCAAAAACAAATATTTTACTTTAGACTAAAATGAGATGAAAGACAAATTGGAGGGTTTTTAAGGAAAGTGGAGAATGGCCATTCATTAATGGCAATATTGTAATTAGCCCATCTTTTAATTTTAAATCCCTTTCTTATCATCTTTTACTATTCACCTTCTTCTCCTTCAAAACAAAAACAACGACATTGAAGAGCTGTCTCATCCTCTCAACTATTCCATCACATAGCTTCATCATTTCAACTCGTTTTCGAAAGGTAATTTCATTTTCAACTTGTCCTCATCATCCTCTCTTCAAAAGTACAATTAGTTTTCATCATTTCATCTTTTGGAGATTTTGATTAAAAAATGGTAACTTTATGTTGTTAAGCTTAATGTTTTGATTCAATGTTGTTAGTTATGAAGTCTAGGAGCTAAATGGTACCACATATGTGAGTTTTTCTTGGTTTTGAACAAATTCCCGAAATTGGGTTTAAATGGGGGTTTTTGAAGGGTTTTGGGTGAGTTTTGGGGGTTGTTTTAGGTTGGAATTGATGGGCTAATGTTAGTACTATGGTTAGGGGTTGATTTGGGATCATTTGTGGGTGAAAAAGGTGTTGGAAACATGAGTTTTGGATGAGGTTATTAGGCTGCACGAAATTCTAAATGTGGGGTTTGTTCATGACTTGAAATATTGTGATTTGTGTTTGAATTGTGTTCCGGGTTAGTACTTTGATGCTTGGGCTGATTTGAAGTTGTTTGAATTGTATTGAGGTTGTTTAGAGGCGAGAAGTTGTGTCGGTGAAGCATCGGGAAGAAATCCGGAAGCTTGAGGGTGATTGCTTGCTTGGTATTTGAGCCTGGAAGTATAGGTGAGTGGTTAATGTTTTAAAGTGGTTTCAAATGTTTGGTTCGAGCATGTGGACTAGGTCGGGCTTAGTAGACCCACCTAGAGTTAGGATTAGGGTGGTAGCCTAATCCTAAACTTAAACTAGAGCCATTGGTTGAACTTGTAATGGATGCTTATGCCTCGTGTTATTTGTGATATGATTGCTTATGTATAATGTGTTATACATGTGAGATGAGGCATGATTTGTGATGCATTATGATATGCATGTGAATGGTTCATGATTGTAATCATGGTGAGTATGTGCTAAGCACGGAATTGGTTGTAATGAATAATGTGGATTGAGTTAAATGTTGGCACTAGTATGCTTGAGTACAAATGATCGATCATTAGGATGTTAGTGTGCACACATGAGTCAAATTCGCGCGTGGCCCTGGTGGTGTTGAGTCACCAAGGAGGAGTACGGGTTCGCCCAGAAATTGTTATTCATATATAGTCGATGATGAGTGGAATCCCATCGACGGGGCGTGAGGATGAGTGGAATCCCCTCCGCGAGACCGGTGATGAGTGTAATCCCACCGTGAGGTAAAGTGGTTGTTGGATGTGAGTTCCAACGTGTTTATCCGCATATTTGGGTCATAGCTAGGTGCCAATATTGATTGATATGTGAATCAATGTGTTGTGGAATGTGATTTCTACTTGGATGTTTACATGTGTTTACATATGTTGTGAAATAGAGCTTGTTGAGCATGACATATAATTGAATATTGTTCATGCATTTTTAACATTTGGCTCTTGAGGATCATTGGTAAACATGCATTTACCTTGGTTGAGATCGTGCTTGGACCCTGCATTGTCGAGGTTTGTTTTTAAAGAGCTTACCCTCACTAAGCTTTATTGCTTACGCTCTCTCTTTGTTCGACAATGCAGATCCTTAGTTCGTGGGTTGCTAAGTGCAAGAAGGGGGGCTCCAAGTGTGCTTCGTGGTGCTTGTTTAGCTACCAAGTATGAACATTTTAATTATGATGTAATGGTCAAGCAGTGGGACATGTAATCGTGTTATGATGCTTTTTGGAATATGTTGTTGTTGTTGTTGTTTAGGAGCATGTTAGACTCCTCGTATGTGTTTGTTAAATTGGCTTTTGGGATGTATGCCATGCTTGTAACCATGATGGTATTTTGCTTACCTTAAATTGTCTAAGTGTTGACTATGTTGAAGTATTCTTTTGGAAATGCCTTGATTGGATGTTTCTTTATATGGTTTGAGTGTTTGAGCATGTTTGTCTTAGGATCAATGCCTCTAGATCATGTATGTTTTGATGAGTGTTGTTTGGGGTTGTCTAGGGCCCTTAGAATTGTTAAGAAATGCCTAAGTCTGATTTTCGAAGGTTGCAGACAGCCCGCGTTTCGAAATGAGCTGGGCCGTTTCGGAACGGGTAACGCTTCAGGGACCCTGTATCGGAACACGTTTCGATACGATTTGGCCTGTGAAACCCCTGTTCCGAAACGGGTATCGAAACGTTTTGGCTACTGGAATTCTGAGAAAATGACGAGATGAAAGTGTTTCGAAACGGGTCTAAGGGTTTCGAAACGGTCAAAATCTCGTTGACCACGAGAAGTTGACCGTTGAGGGTGTTTCGGAACGGTTGACCTCCGTTCCGATACGGCCTCTTCGTGTGGGTTTAGAACCGTTGGCCAGGTCAAGGCGTTTCGATACACCTTGAGGGTGTTTCGAAACGGCCTGCTTAATAATTTAAAAATGGACTGTTTTGCATAGGTTGATCGAGTTATTGTTTTATGAATGCTTGTCTTTCCGCTGTTATGATCACATAGGATTCGAATGAGCCTTTAGAAAAGATTAAATTAAAAAGAAATTTTTTGGGTCGTTAACCGAGGAGGAACCTTAACGGGTTTCGCTTCGATTTTCCCCGTGTGGCCCACTCGGACCGGTCAAGCGTCCGAACCGGGACGAGGGGGTTACATAATCCTCGTACGCGGCATTATTAAACTTGTCCACAAGGTCCTTTAAAAACCTCCTTTGAGACCAGTAGCCTCGCAGAACGGGATGTCCAGCCAATATACTTGTATTATATCGAAATTATGTCTCTAATTAAATAATGATTTACCATGTTTGCATTCACTTCAGGGAATGAAACAGTTCCAATAATCGCATGGAATAAACATCATGCTTGCATTCACTTCAAGGAATGCCCCATCATTGATAATCGCATGGAATAAACATCATGCTTGCATTCACTTCAGGGAATGCCCCATCATTGATAATCACATGGAATAAACATCATGATTTGCATTCACTTCAGGGAATGCCTCCCATAAAACTTTTTAGATCAAGACGAATTTTCGTAACTTGAAATTGGGAGAAGTCTATGGTCGAGTTTTTCGACGAAGAAGAAATATTACTTTCGAGTAAATATAGACTTTATAATAATCTTCTTGTAAATTCAAAATCATCATGATTTATCGCACTTTAAAATAATAATATAAAGAATAAAAATAAAATTAAAATTTACCGATATTGATTTTTCTCTCGTGGATAATGAAGACATAGCATATGACCGAGATAGCTTCTCGTAGTCCCTTTGTATCACATCTCTTTCTAAGTCATTTAAGCATATCATGTAAAACTTAAAACACGGTTAAAAAAAGTAACTTTTATCAAATAAAATAACATAAATAATAATATGAAAAATATCAAATATAATCATATAAGTAAAAGTATGAATAAGCATACCGCTAATTAACCCTTTTAGGAACAAGAGAAAACACACGTAATTTACACCAAACGCAACATCTTCGTCTCTTTCGATCCGTCTTTTGGTTTGTGAGAAGCCAAAAATTTGTCTCTTTCCAATGTTCGAATAAAATCAAACATACTTCCAAACTTTTAAAAAAAAAAGTTAAAATATAAGAAAAAGACAATCGGTAATTTAAAAAAAATGAAGAGAAAAAAAACTTATCTTTGGTTTATCCTAGAATCAAATTCTTTACAATAACTTCTTTTGGATTCAAACAATGAAGACCTCCGTTGATTAGAATCGTGCTGATAACGTGTTGTGAATAAAATGATAAAGAACAATAATAAGAACAAAGAACAAGAATAGAAGAACAAAGAGATGAGAGAAAGAGGAAGATTTGTATTATTCTCAAAAATAGAATTGTATACAATGTCTTCAATGAATCATCTATTTATAGGCATAAGAAGTACATAATACATTAAACTCTAATTAATAGAGATAATATTCTTAATAATAAATAAATCAAATTCCTTAGATAAAATTCTAATCAGGATAGACATCCACATAGATAAATATTCATAACATATTATAAATTAAAGTCACTATTTTAATAAATTATACGGCGCCTCTTAATTCTTTCAATTGCCCCTGATTTTGCGGAGGGTGATATTCTAATTTGAAAACCTTATATATTTTTCGAAAGTTGAACTTCATTGTGTAACCAAAACTTGATTGACTCAAATATTTGTCTATATCTTTTGAGAAAAATATTTATTTGGTTTATATGAAAAAGATTAAAATCAACTTCGTTTGACAGGGATATTATTAATCTTTTTATTAGAAATTTACTCATACTTCTAAATTTGAATTTAAATTAAATATTTTTATATTATAAAAAGTTATTTAACATGAAATTTTATTTGATGCATAAGATATGTAAAGTTTTAAAAAATTGTTTATTTTAGAGTTTAAGGTTTAGATATTAAGGGTTCAAGTCAATTTAGGTTTAAGAATTTTGATTTTATAGTTTAAACAAAAAGTATTATGTAATTTTTTTGGTAAAAGGTCAAAAGTAGCCCCCCAACGTTTCAACTTTTGGTCATTTTAGCACTATCTTTTTTTGGTACAAATAACCACCTAACGTTTTATTTTTCGTTCAAATTTCACCCTTCTTGGATGAAAATTGTTAGTCAACTAACAGTCAACGCCTGAGGTTGACGTGGCATGTCTGTAGGGCATGGAGAGATGACCCGACACTGCCACATGGCACTTTGCTGATGTCGCGATTGGTTAAAAATATTTAAAAAATATTTTCTTTAAAAGTAATTAATTATTTTTTAATTTTTTTAAAAATGCCATGTCAACAAAAATGCCATGTGACAGTTCCACATCATCTCCTCATACCCTGCAGACATACTACATCAGCCTCAAGCGTTGACCGTTAGTTGACTAACGGTTTTCATCTAACAATGGTGAAATTTGAACGTAAAATGAAACGTTAGGTGGTTGTTTGCACTAAAAAATAGGATAGGGCTAAAATGACCAAAATGTTAAACGTTGGGAGCTATTTTTGACCTTTTGCCTTTTTTTATAAAACTTGTGTATCAATATATATATATATACATTTACATGATAATTAAACTTTTTTTTATCAGGGGCGGAATCTCTATGGGACTAGAGGGGGACATGGCCCCTCAAAATTTTAAGAAATTTGAATTTTATCCTTAAACATTTTTAAAAATTTAATTTATCCCCTCAAGATTTTTAAAAATTCATATTAAACTTTAAAAATTTAAATATTTTTAATTAAACCCCCTCTTAAATTTTTTAAAAATCTATCAAAATTATTAAAAAAATATTATTTTACTCCTAAATTCTTACTCTAAATTCCGCTACTGTTTTCAATTGAATGCTAAATATTTAGCACGTTGATTTGATGTTTTAAGTGCCAATCATGAGTATATACAGTTATATACCACATTGATGAAAATATCAAAACCCTAAACGAATTAGTAACCACTACCAGACGGTGTCTTTTCCAAGTACTCATATGGACTGTTCCTGTTTTTGAGTTCATAATCAGTTAATCACACTGTTAATACACATAGTTTCATTAAGCACCAATTCCATTAATACTTTCTGTGAAAATATAGGAATTTAAACACTTACTAGAAAACGAAATACCATTTCAAAAAAAAAAATTACTCCTTTAAATATTTGATTTAGTTCGACTTTGAATATGGTCGGGGTTTATGTGTTTTGATTTCTATTGTTTCTCGAAAGATATTAGACCTTATAATTAGGGGTGAATAAAATTCAATTCGAAAAGTTGTTTTCTTTTTTTGCTCAATTAAAGTTTTATAAACTCGATTCAATTAAAAAATCAAATAAAGTTTGAATGATAAAATAGGGCTCGAAGAACGAGAATAACTATGTAACTTCAATTCCATTTTTTGACAATTTCCTCATTATACAATTTAATCTTTCAACTTTTATTTTATTCAATTTAGCCATATAACTATATCTCTTTGTAAATTATTTTTTTCAATGACTTTATTGACTCCTTTATACTCACATCAATATCATTTCCCTTAAAATTTATTTTTTAAATATTATAAAATTTTCGGATGATATTTGATTATTAAATAACATTGCAAAATCTTACCCCACTTGTGAAAAAAAGCATGAAATATGTATATAATATATGATTATAGAAAGTCGTTTAAATTGGAATTAATCAGTACTAAAACATTATAAAAATTTACAATTAAATTTCAAAAGAAGCTCGAACAACTCAACTCGCATTTCATAAACTAGATTCGAAAAAATTTCAAATAAAATTTAAATGATAAAATAAAACTCGTCAACTCAACTAACTTGAATTTTCTGACTAGATCGAATGCTTATAATATTTGATTGAAGATAAAGAAGCACAAGTAGGTTCAAGATACCATAAAAGGGACGCCATGTAGCACTGGCAGTTGGTATAATATGGTAAATTCCTTTGTTGCTATAGCTGTAATCTGTTTCCTTGATTGGGAAATAATTGCAGCGTATAAGGTTAACTTTAAATACATATTGGAAAGGCAAATGGCATTTTTTTCCTTTAGTTTTTTGTTTGCTTTTTCCCCAAGTTTGTATGAGTTTGAAAAGGAAATGTGTAATTAGGGAGTGGAGAAAATGACAGGCTGAGGGAACCCATATTCCATTTCTGTTGTACTGTAGCTGTTAATAATATAGTTTACACTATTGGCTACCTGCACAAGCAAAGCACAAGAATTTGGACTTGTTTGGTTCAATAATGGAGTTTGAGATTAAGAAAAACATATTATAGTCTAAAAATAGAATAAGAATTTAAAGTTATCAATGTAAATGGTTCGAATCTTAATATTGTGAATGTATTAAAATTGAGTTGGGAGGGCCGTCCCATAATCAGGGACGAAGCTAAGATTTGGGATTTGGGGAAAAACATAAATGTTTGAAAGTGCGTGACAAATCCATAAATAATTCAAATTTTAATATATATACATATAGGCTAGAATCCACTTACACAGTGTAAAACTTTTTAAGTTTTACACGTTTCTTTAGATTGTTGGATGGAGGATATGGACGGGTGAGATTAAGTCCTTACTTTTTTTTTTCAAGTGATAATCTTCTCATATTCTATTGTTAATCTCAGTCATTCGTTTCACCCATGTAGTTTCGTCTCTGCACTACTCATTCCAGATTAATTGATAAAAGTGATTGGTACCAGTAGTTATAAACATTTTTTAAACTTATTCAATATCACTAACAATAATAAATTTTTTAATATGTCCACTGAATTTTTATTATAATCATAGAATATATCACAATTACAACGCATCCATGAAGGAAAATAATGTGACTAATCTACCCAAATTTCTTACAACCCAGAAACAAAGAAAAGTGAAAAAACTTCTATGGAAATAAGCATACCATTAAAATTCAGAAGTTTCCTGAATCTCCTTGTCTCTATTCAATCGGGACTCATAACTGATGAAAAAGAAGTGGTGAGCGATCCAAACTATTAGGCAAAATGTTCTGCTACCGAGGACTGATTATATCGGCAAACAACCATCAACCGAGTGGAGATCTATCTTTGCGTGACAACCGACAAAATTATAATCAGGAACTTGCGCCGATTAAAAATTCTATGCGATCAACGATCGACCGCTATGGTATGCTGAATCATGTCACAAGGACAAATGAAACAAAACCACAAAACAAAGAAAACATGTCACAAGAACAGAAGAAAACGCGTGTTACAAGGACATAAAAGACGTGTGCCATAAAGGCAGAGGATTCTTATTAGAAAATGAAAAAAGACAAAAAATAATAATAAACACCGGCGATCACAACCAATAGCTAGTTGATTGTCGATCGCCGACTAACGCGAAAAAGTTAAAAAAAAAATTTGTAGGCGGCGCAAAATTATTAGAGAGAAAAATTACTGTTAACAATTTTGAAATCAATTAGATGTAGATTTTTTAGTTTAAATATTTTAAAGTTTCGTGTACTATTTTAAAATTAAAAATTTAGTATGTATACCTTATTTTTGCAAGATCGAGTCTCTATCCTTTTTTATTTAAATATCACGGTCCTTCCCCGATTTGATTTTTTATAATTACATGGTCCATAATTAACAGAAAATTAAATACAAATTAGGGAAAGTCCAATATTTTCCAAATAAAAATAGTACAAGAAATCAATTTTGTAAAAAAAGTATAAATTTAAAATAGTTTGGTTGTTTTAGTTCGGCTTGGGCTCCATTGGTGAAATGAGAAATTATGGTCCTAACTTCAACACAAATATCTTAACTTCGTATTATAAATACCAGTAATAATATCAACACGATATTATTAATCTTGTCACATAAATCAGTATAATAAATTAATATGTAATTAAATGGTTAAATTAGATGAATTAATTAATATTAGAGACCAGAGCCGTTTCTGACATTTTTCGAGGTCTTGAGCGAAAATTTAAAAATGAGTTCCTATAGAACGAAAATATGTTCCATTACATTGAACAATTAATTTAACCATAGAAACATAATTAAAATTTATCAAAAGAAAACATCATAAATACAAACTAAAAATATAAGGGACAACTACTAACTTACGAGATTGTCACTTGAAAAATCTGTAAAGTTATGAAGGTAAAAAGAGAAGATCTCGAACGATAACTCATATTGTTCCCCTTATCAGACGTCACTACTTGAGACCGTGGTTAAAAACAGATATATTGTAGAAGCATTTGCCATTGGTTTATCATTTACAATAAAAACTTAAACTCGAAAAACTGTTGTATAATGAGAACTCAAATATCTATTCAAATTAAACATTTTTTATCAGCAATTGTTGGATGCAATGGTAAGGTATATTGCACTCCTAAGAAGAGGATATGAGTTCGAAATTTAGAGATGACATTGTTAAATAAGACAATCTCACATTTTAAACATAAACTATAAGACGAACATGCATATTAAAAAAAATTAAACATTTCTTATCTCGTGTAAGTTGACCTGAAATGGTATAGTCCATGCCTAATCATTCCAAACTTATCGAAACGTAAAATTAATAAAGGAAATTAATTGATATTAATTTAAAACCCTACCATATGATATTTTTTGTGCATTTTCGTACGGCTTGCCCTTAATGAAGAAAATGACACTTGAAAATAATGGAACACCATACGACTCTAAAGAGTAAAGAGCATCATCCGTCGCACCCACTAAAAATTAAAGATAAAGGAGGTGTTTCGTGCCGTAAGTAAAATTTGACTCGATTAAAAAATAATTTTTATTTTATTTTAATCAAATAAAAATAAAATAAAGTTTGAATGATAATTTAGTACTCTAATAATTAATATATCTATGTAACTTAAGTCTTATTTTTTGAAACAATTTTTTCTTTTTATAATTTAATCTCTCAACTTTATTTTTTATTCATTTTAGTCATTTGACTTCAACTTACTTCAATTTTTTCTTCCTATCAATTATTTGACTCATTCACACTCTTAATATCTTTTCCTCAAAATCTCTTCTTTAAAAAATTAATATTATAAATAGATTATATAATTTTTATGGTATTTATTTAGGAATAATATTACAAATCTTACTCACTTGTGAAAAGTATAAAGAAACATATATATATATATATTATGATTATAGAACACCGTTTAAATTATAACCAATCATTATCATAACATTATAAATATATAATTAAATTTGAACGGAATCTTGACTCAATTTGTAACACCCGTGTTTTGGGGTCGGGAGTTGGGTGCGTGAGTTGGGTTCGAGTCGTCAGTTTCGGTTTAATTTAATTCGACCTTAGTTTTAATTTAAATGAGACTAAAATCCTAACAATGACATTTTTGTTAATATTTCAAAACAAGGAAAAAGAGATGAGCCTTTTGAAAAAAAAAAGAAAAAAAAAGTCTTCTTCTTCATTTCTTCATCTCACGACCAAAAACCCAAACCCCTTCCAAATCACTATTCCATCTCTTTTCTCCATCATTTCAAGGGCTCCTTTCAAGGTAATTTCGTTTTTGAATTTTCCTTTCCATCCCAATCATTTCCATGGTTTTAGATTTCAAAACCATCATCTTTTTAATTTTTCAAGTTTTCAAGGTTGGAGGAAAGCATGAAACTTTAATGAGTTTTCAACTTGTTTTTGGTTTGTTTAGTTAAGTTTTGAGTTAACCTTACCTTAATACACCTTATATCTTGAAACATAGAGATTTTGACAAAAATCCAGAAATGGGTCTTGGGGGCATTTTTGAAAGTGTCAAAACTTGAAATTTTGGTGTGGTTTTGTGTTGGGTTAAAGGGCTGATGGTGTAGGGTTGTTAGGAAAGTGTTTTGGAAGTCTTTAGAGGTAATTTGGGTGTTGGAAATGGTGTATTTCAGCTGGGTATAAAGAGAGTACGAAAATATGAGTTTTGTGGTTAGTTTGAGTTTGAAATTATGAAGTTTTGGCTTGTGATTGTGGGTTGAGATTGTGGCTGAGTTTGGCAATGATTTGATTGAGTAATACCTTGTCTTTTGATTAGTTAGAAGCAAGAGGAAACATCGGAGAAGGTTCAAGAACGATTCCGGAAATTTCAGAAGCTTGAGAGGCTTTGCTTGGTTTGCTTAAGGAAGGGTGGTGAGTGAAACTTTCAAATTTATTTAAATTGGTTCAAGTGTGTAGTTGAGGTTTTGGAATGTGCTTGGTAGGCCGTTCCAAGGTAGAAGTTAAGTTGGTAGCTTAACTTCTTGTGTGTTTATAAGCTTGAAATGTTTATGCCTATTATGATCTTGTGAAGCATGATTTGATTATGCATGAGTATCCATTAATGTGTGTGATGATGGATGTGTGCTATAAATGATGGTTGTTATGATGTGGTTTTGATACTATGATTGACACTAGTTAACTTACCGGGTATAAATGATCGATCATTAGGATCAGTGTGCACACGGTTGAGTCAAATTCGCGCGTGGCCTTGGTGGCGTTAAGCCATCAAGGAGGAGTACGATGATGTAATATTCCACCGGAAATGTTTATATTATACGTGATGATGAGTGGAATCCCATCCGTAGGGCATGTGGTGATGAGTGTAATCCCATCCATGCGAGGTCCGGTGATGAGTGTAATCCCATCGAGGTAATGTTGTTGTTGAGTGTAATCCGCATATCCGAGTAAACTAATAGTGGCCAATGTACTTGATCATGTGGTTATGTTGTTTAGATAACTGCCTTATCTTGTTGAGCTTAGCATGAAGTAAGATGCCATGTTTTCCCCTTTTGAGTTGCTAGCTAGACTTGCTATATTGATGCCTATGTATGTTTGAGTGTGATGTTAAGGATGATATGTTTGAACCCTGCATTGTCGTTGTTTTTGGTTTTAGAGCATCCTCACTAAGCTTCTAGCTTACGCTCTCGTTTTCGACAATGCAGATCATTAGCGTGGAGTTAGCAAGGAGCAAGAAAATGGGCATTCCAAGCTTTTGTAGTTGCTCAAGTATGGTTTAGTAAATAAAGTAGTAGTTTAGCAATGGGGCTGCTATGTGATTGTATGAGCGTTGTATTACTCATAAATGTTGAATGTTGTTTATGCTATGTTTTGGATTTGTAAACCATGTTATATTTTGGTCGAATGCTTGTGATGAAAGGTTATGCCTTTGGATGTTATGTGTTGTTTTGGCAAGCATGTAAACCTTTTGTGAAGACATGTGCCTTTAGACTTTTAAGCTTTTAAGTATGCCTTGATATGCAATATCCATCTATGTATGAATGCCATGTTGGAAATGCTCGTTGATCACCTAAATTGTTCTACATGCTAGCTCTTGGTTATTGAATGATGTACGTATGCTTGTATGTGGCTAGGGAAGTCTTAAAATGCATCTAGAGTCGTGTTTGAGGGTCTTTTGCTGCAATTTGGAGTCTTGCAGTGCAGGGCGTATCGATACGCCTGAGGGCCGTATCGATACGGTCCTACACTCTAGGACTCAGAATTGGCTTATGGTACCGATACTCGGGGGCGTATCGATACGCCCAATCTTTACTAGAATTCCGAGATTTTAACGAGTTTTTGGCGTATCGGTATGGGCTCCAGGCGTATCGGTACGATAACGTATCGTTGACCGCGAGATGTTGACCGAGAAGGGTGTATCGATACGCCCAAGGGCTGTATCGATACGATCTTCCTGATTTCACTTGAGGCAGTTAACATGGTCAAGGCGTATCGATACCCTTGACTAGTGTATCGATACGACCTGTGGTGTAGGTTTAAAATGGGTTGTTTAACATGTTGTTTGGCTTGGTTGCTTTTATCCCGTGATGTTTTCCGCTGCCGTGATCATTTAGGAAATAAATATGTCTTTAGACAAGATATAATTAAAAGAAATTTTCTAGGGTTGCTAACCGAGGTGGGACCTTAACGGGTTTCACATTGGTTTTCCCCGTGTGGCCCACTCGAACCGGTCAGTCAACCAGACCGGGGCGAGGGGGTTACATTTGTTGGTATCAGAGCCTGAGGTTACCGAGACCTCGGGCAGGTAAGTGAGGTAAGTTTGAAGTGTTAAGTAATTGTTATGCTCGTTGTATGTTTTGCCATGTAAGCTTGTTGTTTGTACGTTCGTATGGTGGTTGGAAGCATGATTGTTGTGTCTAGTGTGGTGTCGAGTTCCCATTGCTACTATTACTTAATTTGAAAAAGTTTTGTAAAGGAAGATACTTGAGCACAGTTGGACCCTTGCCTTTGCTAACTTAATCCTTATATGTTTGTTTGTTGTAGTTGTTATCTTGCTAGCTGTAACATGAGACCACGAGGGAGGCCTAGGATGGTTCAACCGAAACAACGGGCACCAGCTCCGGGAGTTGAGTCAGTTGGTGAGGCGCAGGCTCCTCAACCTCCTCCTTCTCCTCTTCATCAAGAAGAGGGAGGCGAGGCGAGAGCCGATGGCGTAGAACCTCAAGTTGGCCAAGGACCGGCCAGAATAGATTTTGCTCCCTTAGTTCAGGCGATAGCCGGAGCTTTTCAGGCTACAGTGGCCGGGGGTCAGGCAGTGGCACAACCCCAGAGAGAGGGTACTGGTTTACCGTTATAGAGGCTCCGTGGTTTAGGGGTTGAAGAGTTTAAAGGATCTACACCGGAGAGGTCTGATTTGTGGTTAGAGAAGACCGTCCGTATTCTGGCACAGATGGGATTTACCAAGGAGCGCAAGCTAGGGTGTGTTGTATCTTTGCTTCAGGGTGATGCCTACACTTGGTGGGTCACCATCATTACGGGTATGGTAGAGGCTGAGATCACTTGAGAGTTTTTCGAGTCAGCTTTCCATAAAAAATATTTGGGTCCCCGTTATCTCGATGAGAAGAAGAGGGAATTTATGGCTTTGCTTCAGGGGAGTATGACTGTGACAGACTATGAGATCAGATTTTTCAGGCTGATTCAATATGCGTCTGAGCTTGTTCCTACTGAGGTGGAACGTTGTAATCGTTTCTGTTATGGGTTGAACGAAGAGATCAAGAGGTACACTTTAGCTTCTGACTACACAGATTTTGATATCTTGGTCGTCAGGGCCAAGGACATAGAGCACAGTTTGGGCTTGACCAAACGATCTGGTGGTTCTAGTTCTGGGAAGAGATCTAGCGACTTTGATAGAGGTGATGCCAAGAGGCATCGAGACAACAAGCATCACTATGACCATAGACGTGGTGGAGGTAACCACGGTAGGGGCCATCAGGGCCAGAGGGCTAGTGGGTGTTTGCCCGAGTGTGCTCGTTGTAGGAGGAATCACACCGGTGAGTGTTGGGGGAATTTCCACTCGTGTTGGAGCTGTGGAGCTAGAGATCATATTATGCGTGACTGTCCACATCAGGTGGGACATGCACCAGTTCAGGCTCAGGCTCTTGCTAGAGCTAACGACTTTCAGAGAGGCCGTGGGCGCAGTAGAGGTAACTTCCAGCCGAGAAATGATGGCCAGAGGAACATAGCGCATGTAGTTGCAGTCCAGCCTGAGGGCGGAGGCCAGGCCAGAGTTTACGCTCAGCGTGAGGGTCAGCACGACACAGATGTGATTGCAGGTAAATCTCGATACAGTCTTTGGGTTTGCTTTCTTTGATTGACTCGGGGTCTACACATTCATATATACTGAGTGAGCATGCAAAGTTGTTGAAATTGCCTTGTGAGGTATTAGAGGAAGGAGTTAGTGTTACTAGTTCTTCGGGGATACGGTAGTAGTTAGAAAGATGTACAGAAGATGTCCGCTTATGGTTCAGGGGCATGTGTTCCTAGTGGATATGATGGAGCTACCGTTTTATGGCTTTGATGTGATTTTGGGTATGGACTGGCTCACTGAGCATAGAGCTAGGATAGACTTTGAGACTAAGAGGATTTCTTTGAGACTCGCGGATGATTATGAGATAGTGGTGGTAGGTGAGAACGTGAAGTTCTTATCGAATGTAGTTTCAGTTCTAGAGGCTAAGAGGTTAGTTGAGTTGGGTTGCGAGGCGTATTTGGCCTATGTGATGAATCCAAACATGAGTGAGGTTAGACCTTAAGACATCCGGACAGTGTGTGACTTTCCAAGTGTGTTTCCGGAAGAATTGTCGGGTTTACCACCTGATAGAGAGGTAGAGTTTGCTATAGAGACTTATTCATATTCAGCTCCTGTTTCGATTGCTCCGTATCATATGGCACCGAAAGAACTGAAAGAGTTGAAGACTTAGTTGCAAGAGTTGATAGATAGAGGCTTCATTCGACCGAGTTCTTCGCCTTGGGGCGCTCCAGTTTTGTTTGTAAAGAAGAAAGACGAAAGCATGAGAATGTGTATAGATTACAGACATTTGAATCAGTTAACAGTGAAGAACAAGTATCCGTTGCCGAGAATTGATGATTTGTTTGACCAGTTGAGAGGGGCATCAGTCTTTTCGAAGATCGACTTGAGATCCAGTTACTACCAGCTAAAAGTAAGAGAGGTTGATGTACCAAAGACGGCCTTTAGGACTAGATATGGTCACTATGAGTTCTTAGTCATGCCTTTTGGGTTGACTAACGCACCGGCTGCTTTCATGGATATGATGAATATGATCTTCCATCAGTATATAGATCAGTTTGTAGTTGTCTTCATAGATGACATCTTGGTGTACTCGCGTACCGAGGAAGACCACGACCAACACTTGATGTTAGTTTTGTAGACCTTGTTAGACAATCAGTTGTATGCGAAGTTGAGCAAGTGTGATTTCTGGATCCGAGAGGTAGTCTTCCTAGGGCACATAGTGTCAGCCGATGGGATTAGAGTTGATCCGAAGAAGATAGAAGCTATTGTTGAGTGGAAGCAACTGAAGTCAGTAACAGAGGTTCGTAGCTTTCTAGGCTTAGCTGGATACTATAGAAGGTTCGTAGAAGGTTTCTCGAAGATAGCCGCTCCTTTGACACAGTTACTTCAGAAGAGTGTTCAGTTTGAGTGGTCAGATGCAAGACAACGAGCCTTCGAGAAGTTGAAAGAAGCTTTGACCCAAGCACCGATCTTGATTCAACCAGAGTCGGGGAAGGAATATGTAGTTTACAGTGATGCTTCCTATGTAGGCCTATGTTGTGTTCTCATGCAAGACAAGAGAGTGGTGGCTTATGCCTCCAGACAGTTGAAGACTCACGAGCGTAACTATCCGACCCACGACATAGAGTTAGCTGCAATTGTGTTTGCTCTGAAGATTTGGAGACATTATTTGTACGGTGAGAAGTGCACAGTGTACGCAGATCACAAGAGTTTGAAGTACATCATGACTCAGCGAGAATTGAATCTCAGACAGCGTAGGTGGTTAGAGTTGTTAAAGGACTATGATCTTACGATTGAGTACCATCCGGGTAAAGCCAATGTAGTGGTTGATGCTTTGAGTTGAAAGGTAGCTGTAGATTTGAGACCCATGTTTGCTAGATTAAGCTTGTCCGGAGATGGTGGCTTGGTGGCCGAGCTTCAGGTTAGACCTACTCTAGGTCAGTTGATTAGAGAGAAACAGCTCTTAGACAGATCTTTGGCACCTCACGTTGTTGAGTGTGTAAAAGTTCTATTATTTACCCCCTATTTAACCCATATTTCTGCTGCATTCAAGCATAATTCAATGCATTTAGGTTAGATTACAGTAACACATCACAAATATATTAAATGGCACAGTTTCTACTGAAATTGGTTGCTTTTGCAAGTTGCTGTTGTAGCAGATGGAGAAGCAGGCGCTGGGCAGTGATGCATCAAAGCTGGAACTGGATGAGCAATCGAGGAGGATGATGCTGCCATGGTCGCTGCCGTGGCAGCCAAGGACGACAGCAGTTTTGAAGAGAAGAAGCAAAGTAGGCCTCGACAGAAAGAGAAAATTAAGCCCGTCTGTCGTGGAATACCCTTATATTTTTCTAAGCCATAGATCAGAATGAAGGCCAAGCCCAAAGTTCAAGGGAGAAACTCCAAGCAAGAAGGAAGGACGAATTAAAGATATATTCTCTGAAGATTTAGTCTTTAATAGAGTTGTACTTTAATTTAAACTTGTATTCTTGACATATTAGAAAACTTGAACCCAAGGCCTATATAAAGGCATGTAATTCGACAAAGGAGAGGACATGATCTATCTCTAGCCTTCTTCCCAAAACCCTAGCCGTCTTCCCCTTCTCAACATGTTCTAAATTCCCCCTAGGGCCACGGGTTGATTTGTAAAGTAGTTGCAAGGGTTGCTTTTGTTTTAGGAATTTTATGTTCAATAAAATAAACTTCAAGTTCTCTTATTCTGGTTATTCATATCTTGCAAGAGCATCGGGAGAGCATTGTGAGGTTATCTATTTACTTAATATCGGGAGAGTTAAGTATACGAAAGGAATAAATGCGAGTTCTCTAGTTTATAGTTGAACTATCTCGGACCTAGGGATAGGACGAGGTTAAGTGGCTAAAGAAGAATTCAACAACATCGGTGTTCATCCTTCGATTCACGCCGGGAGGTATCATCAAAGACGTGTTCATCGACAGACTTGGACCTAGGGATAGGCCAAGGCACAGCAGGGATTCTTGCCAAGCTTGAAGTATAGAGTTGTGTGATCGCTACCGCGACTAACAACAGACCGCTGCCGCGACATGTGCTGCCGCGACGGGGACGACGACAGAGCAGATTTTCCTAAACTTAGCAATACCTACACTACTGAGCAATTCAATACCAGCCCATTCTCTATATCTTGATTATTTTAATCCTATTTTCCAGTATTCTTTATTATTTTCGCGACAACATCTTAAACTATTCTTTTTACTCTCGTGCAGTAATTCAAGGTGAAGCTATTAGCCCAGTCCCTGTGGAGACGATATCCGATACTTTCGTATCACTTTACTACTTGTGTCGTGTACACTTGCACTACATTGCGATAGACACTTTTACACGCAACACACGTGCAAGACATAGCCGAGCGTAGACCTTCAGACTACAGTTTCAGTATCGATGGGGTCTTGTGTTTCAGAAATAGGATAGTTGTGCCGGAAGACAATGACTTGAGACGTACGATCTTGACTGAGGCGCACAGTAGTCTGTTTGCTATGCATCTTGGAAGTACGAAGATGTACCGAGATTTGAAGAATGAGTACTATTGGGTTGGTTTGAAGAGGGACGTGGCCGACTTCGTGAGTAAGTGTATGGTGTGTCATAGAGTGAAGGCGGAACATCAGGTTCCCTTAGGTTTGTTACAGCCGTTGAGAATTCCGGAATGGAAATGGGAGAATATCACCGTGGATTTTGTTTCGGGCTTGCCTTTGACTCCTACGAAGAAGAACTCAGTTTGGGTTATAGTAGACCGTTTCACGAAGTGTGCTCACTTCCTAGCAGTCAATATGACTTACACCTTAGATAGATTGGTCGATCTGTACATTGGTGAGATTGTTAGACTACATGGTGTGCCGAAGTCTATTGTGTTCGATAGAGATCCGAGGTTTACAACTCGATTTTGGGAGTGTCTGCATACAGCTTTGGGTACCCGTTTGAATTTCAGCACGTCATATCATCCTCAGACAGATGGTCAGTCAGAGAGGGTTATACAGATTTTAGAGGATATGTTGCGTTGTTGCATCATTGATTTTCAGGGTACGTGGGAGAAGCACTTGCCTCTAGTTGAGTTTGCTTACAATAACAGTTTTCAGTCGAGCATTCAGATGGCTCCATATGAGGCCTTGTATGGTAGAAAGTGTAGAACTCTAGTTTGTTGGGCTGAAGCGGGACATAAGTTGTTACCTATGCCAGATTTGCTTAAGGGGACAACCGATAAAGTGAAATTGATTTGCGATCGCATGAAGGCAGCTTCGGATAGACAGAAGTCCTATGCCGACTTGAAGAGGAAGGAAGTTGGGTTTTTAGTGGGTGAGAAGGTATTCCTAAAAGTGTCTCAGTGGAAGAAAGTAATGAGATTTGGCAAAAAAGGGAAGTTGAGTCCGAGGTACATAGGACCGTATGAGATTGTGAGAAGGGTTGGCCCAGTTGCTTATCAGTTGCGTTTACCATCCGAGCTAGAGAAGATACACGATGTGTTTCATGTTTCGATGCTCCGTAAGTATAGGTCAGATCCATCACATGTTATGCCTGTAGAAGAGATTGAATTGAATCCGGATTTGACTTATGACGAAGAACCAGTTGAGATCTTGGCTTCAGACAGCAAGGTGTTGCGAGGTAGATCGATTGAGTTAGTAAAAGTGCGGTGGCAACATCGAGGGGTGGACGAGGCCACTTGGGAGAAGATGAAGGATATGGAAAGGCAGTTTCCTTATCTCTTTCAGTCAGGTAATTTCGGGGACGAAATTCCTTAAGTGGGGGAGAGTTGTAACACCCGTGTTTTGGGAGTTGGGTGCGTGAGTTGGGTTCGAGTCATCAGTTTCGGTTTAATTTAATTAGACCTTAGTTTTAATTTAAATGAGACTAAAATCCTAACAATGGCATTTTTGTAAATATTTCAAAACAAGGAAAAAGAGATGAGCCTTTTGAAACAAAAAGAAAAAAAGAAGTCTTCTTCTTCATTTCTCCATCTCACAACCAAAAACCCAAACCCCTCCCAAATCACTATTCCATCTCTTTTCTCCATCATTTCAAGGGCTCTTTTCAAGGTAATTTCTGATGAACTAATATTTTGATATAACAAATTAAAAGAAAAATGTTTTTGGACTTAATCGAATATATAAATTCTTGCAAAAATAATTCAAAGTCCAAACAAACTTGAAAAAATCGTTTCAAATGTTTTCCAACTTTACCGATCTTTTTCAAAACAAGTATGATCCATTTTTGCACTAAGAAAACTATTTTCCAGTCTTCAAGGCAAAAAGGATCGATCCCCTAATTCAAGGGATCGATCCCTTGATTGACAGTTTCACTCATTTTTCTCTCAGTGCAAAAGGATCGATCCCTTTTTCCAATGGTCATATTTTTCATAAGAAAGGATCGATCCCTCGTGCTTTAAATGCTATATTTTCAGGTAGGTAACGGCTTTATGACATCCTCAACGGCTCCAAACGGCTAGTATTTATTGAGAGGATACAAAAACAAAGAAAAATCAACTCAGCAACAAAAAAGAAAGTCTACACAAACATTCAACCTTTCAAGAGTCCACTTTGTGCTTAATTTTCGATCTTTCTTGTATACACTAGAGTGTTCTTCATTGTAATTCTTTTTCTAGTGTTTCTTTGGGTGTGTGAGAGAGCTTAAACTTTGCAAACACATTCCTAGTGAGTATTTCCTAGTTTGCTTATTTGTATTTGTTCTTGGGGAAATGATTCAATAGACTTTGGGGTATAAGTCTATTGAATTGTGTAAGGTTACTCCTTATCCTTAAAGGAAAGACAAATTAGTGAATTTGTGGAAAATCCTTAGTGTTGTCACTAAGGTAGTAGATGTAGACTCCAATTAAGGGAGTTGAACCACTCTAAATCTCCTTGCAATTTTTACATTTGCAATTAGTGTCCACCATTCCTTCAAAAATCCAATTCACCCCCTCTTGGTTTTGTTCGATCGATTGCCACTCTCACCAATTGGTATCAGAGCTTGGCTCATTGGAAGGTCTTACAACCTCTTGAGAAGATCCAAGAAGTGTGCAATCATCTACAAGGTCATCCATGGATTCCACCTCCACCATTGAAGCTTGGGGCGATTCTCAACCTACCAACAAGCCTCCCTTCTTCAATGGAGTTAATTATGCTTATTGGAAGAACCGCATGAAGCTATTCATTCAAGCTTTTGATCTTGAAGCTTGGAAGATCATCATGAGTGGTTACACCGCACCGACTAGTAATATGGAGACATTGAGCAATGAAGAAAACAAGAGATTCTCCACAAATGCTAAGGCAATGCATATCATATTTTGTGCCCTTGGCCCGGATGAGTATGGAAGGGTGTTGTAACACCCCAATTATGGGCTTGGAAGTTTAAGGTCTGAACCGGACCGGTTTAAATTACGGTTCGAATATAAAAGGTGGCTTTAGGGAAAGCCTAGTTCGGGATGCATTAAAAATATGGAAAAATATCTAAAAATCCTATTTTATTATATATAAAAGAGTGGTGAAATCAATTTTACAAAATGGGGTTTGGAAATATGACATTTCAAGTTAGTGACTAAAATGTAATTTTTGAAAAGTTGGTGACTGTTTTAAAAGGATTGAAACTTTGAATCTTTAAGGAGCTAATTTACCCAAGGGAGGGTTTCTCCATATTTTTCTTAGATTTTAAAGATTTTTTTAATGTTAATTAATAAAATAAAAAGAGGGAAAAGAGATATTTTAGTTTTATAACTAACTTTTGACAAAATTTTCCCATTTCATTTTCTCTCCATTTTCCCTCAGCCAAACACATTTCCACAGCCACTTTTTCTTTGATTTTCACACCTAAAGTTGAGATTTCAATCTCTAAATGATTTCTAATCATTTCTACACCAAATCCTCATCATATGCTTATTGAATTTTCAAGGATTTTGGCTCTAAACAAGGAGAAACTCACATTTAGAGGGGAGACATCTTCGGATCTTTGTGGTGTTGATCCGGAGGCTTGATCAGCGTTTCGGCAAGCTTGCGAAATGGAATCGGTGAGTGAAGTTTGGTTTTCAGCTTTGAAACCAATGTTGGAAGGTTATGGGAGCTTAGTTTAAGTCTAAACAACTTAGCTAAGCTCAAGAGTAAGTTTTTCGGAGAAACTCTCTTTTTGATGAACCATGAGATGGTTGAATGCAATGTGTTTATTTTGCATGTTTAAATTCTGTTTTGAAAGCATATTTTAGCATGTTTAATGCTGGTTTTGTAAGCCATGTGTTGAAGGATGCTCAAGGTAAGAGATCCTTGGTTTGACATTGATAAATGTGGTTTTGATGCATAGTAATGCATGATGGTTTAATGGCTTTGTTAAATGCTTTAAAACAGTGGATTGATGATAATAAATGATGTATATTGGCAAGTGATGTGTTGGTTTAAAAGTATTTGAATCAGATATAGTTAGTCGGCTATAGGATTGGGTGCACCGTGAATAAAGTCGCATTGGATGTTGAGGGGTTGTGATTGTACCGTAAACACCATCCAAGTACACTAACGAGATGGTTAAGATCACAATGGTGGTTAAAAGTCCATGTGTGGATCTTGTGTTGTGTGTCCCGTGTTCTCGTTAGTGATGTTATACAACTACCAACTAGTGATGTGGAGGGGTTGTGATTGTACCGTAGACTCCATCACAGGTGTTGAGGGGTTGTGATTGTACCGGTAAACTCCACCTTAAGTGTTGGTAGTGTGTATGAAGCGTAAGGGACAACGCTTGTAATCCGCGTATCCGATTGTGTTTTGAGTTGAAAAATGGTTATGGATTATCACTTGAAAGCCAATATGACAGGTTGTTGAATTGAAGCATGAGATGCTTGGGTTGTATGCATAGATGCATGATAAATGTTGTTTTGAAATTAAAGGCCTTGGAAAGGTGTTTTTACAAAGTGCATTATTGTGTTGTTTTATTAGAGCATTCCTCACTAAGCATACATTCTTATGCTCTCTCTTTCTTGAACCAATAATGCATAGCATTGAAGTGCTTAAAGGGCAGCAAGGAGGTCAAGGATCCAAGTGAAAGTTTAAGCTCATGTATGGTGACTATTTTCACAACACTATTAGCTTTTGGTATTTGGCAATGGGAACCTAGATTGTGTTTTTGGGAGATGTTTTGGACTCCCTAAGTTTGGCATGATGCCTATGGTGTTATGAATATGTAATTGGCCACTTTGGTGTTTGTTTTGATGACTTGGTGTTTGGTTGGTGTTGAGTATTAGGTTGCATGCCTATAGTTTGAGGTTTTTCCTAATTGATGCTATGGATGTGTTTTGATGATGCTATTATGTTCCTTTAGTGCATAATGACTTGTTGGCATGATTTGGGGGTCATAGGTATGCGGTTGGTTGTCGAATGCTTGTTAAACCAGCAAATTTCTGCAATTCTGGGCAGCCCGTATCGGTACGGGTGCTACCGTTTCGGAACAGGGGCCTGAAATGGCCTTAGCGTTTCGAAACGGGTAGAGACGTTCCGAAACTTTTTTTCTACTGCCAAGCCCTGTTTCGAAACGGTCCCACGTTTCGGAACGGACCTTCCCCGTTTCGGAACACTCGACCGTTGGGCACTGAATCTTATGGTTATATGTTTTGAAATCCTCACGTTTTAGTCCTGATTTTTATATGTGCAATTGTTTGAGTTTGAGATGTCCGTTTGAGATGAAATTTGACAGACAAGCATGAAACATGACTAATTTCATAATGGTAACTTAAAAATTGGCAAAGTCC
Source organism: Hibiscus tridactylites (assembly GCA_958450335.1). Taxonomy (NCBI): domain Eukaryota; kingdom Viridiplantae; phylum Streptophyta; class Magnoliopsida; order Malvales; family Malvaceae; genus Hibiscus; species Hibiscus tridactylites. Next base: position 80,852,961 of record OY288274.1, on the reverse strand, counting down.
TCTTAATTTCCCTAATTTACAAATTGGTCCCTAAATTCGTATGTTGTGCAATTGAGTCCCTTATTGTTTTCCGATTGCTGTGATTTTTGAGTATGCTTATCTCAAGAGTACATCTAGGGTTAATATGCATTTAGACAAGGTTAAAAAGAAAAAAAAGGGTCGTTAATCAAGGTTGACTTTCGGGTTGACTTTGGTTTTCCCCGTGTAATCTTCGTAGTTCGGGTCAACCGTCTAGGCCGGGCTAAGGGGGTTACAGGTGTCATATTGTTCCAATGCTAAAGAGATTTGGGACAAACTTGAAGTTACACATGAAGGAATAAATCAAGTGAAGAAGACCAAAATCGGGCTTCTCAATCTTAATTATGAAAACTTCAAGATAGACCCCGAGGAAAACATCAAAACCATGTCCGATCGATTCTCCGTGATTGTTAATGGTTTGAAGGGCTATGGAGAAGTGATCCCAAAAGATAAACTTATGAGAAAGATGATCTACTCTCTTCCCGATTCATGGGATTCAAAGAAAACGACGATTATAGAAGCAAAGGACCTCAAGACTCTCAAGTTGGATGAGCTCATTGGTTCCTTGCTTACACATGAGATGATGTCAAAGGGTAAGGAAGAAAATAAGAAGGAAGTGGAAAAGAAGAAATTTGGTGTTGCTCTCAAAGCATCAAAAGAAGATATTTATTCTAGTGGAGAGGATGAAGATAAAGAGATGGCTATGTTTGCCAAGAGATTCAAAAGATTCATGAGATCCAACAAAGGAAAAAGATTTCAAAGAGAAGAGGGTTTCAAGAATGACAACAAAGAGAAAGATCAAATTATTTGCTATGAGTGCAAAAAGCCGGGACATATCAAGTTCGATTGTCCACAATTGAAGAAAAAGAGCTATGAGAAAAAGAAGCACAAGGCTCGTGTAGCTACTTGGAGCGATGATGAATCATCCGACGATGACGAAAATGAAGTGGCCAACTTGTGTCTCATGGCTATTGAGGATGACTCTATGGTAACCTTTAATTCATCTTTTTCAATTGATTATACTTTTGATGAATTGCAAGAGACTTATGATGAATTAGCTTTGGAGTTTGAAGAGTCAATTTTGAAAAATGGAAAAATCATTTTAAAATTGAAAAATGAAAATGACTCTCTTTCCAAATCTAATAAGGAATTTGAAAGTAAGGTTGAGGAAATGCAAGTTAAAATAAAAGAATTTGAAAAGAAAAATCAAGACTTGCACAACTTACTTTCAAAGGTCCATGATGATCATCAAAAGGAACTTGATGATCTTAAAGTTTCTTTCAATAAAGTTGGGACTAAAAGTTTTGAAAAAGGTGAAAATTTAAGACCCAACTATGTTAGGAAGAACTTTAATGGGTATAGACAAAGAGGTCATCAAAGATCATTTAAAAGAAAGATAATTAGAAGCATTTGGGTTCCAAAAGGACTCAGTGCTAACAAAGAATATGATCTATTGTCTAAGTGGATACCAAAAGGGACTAAAATTGTAGGAACTAACTCTCATGGACCCAAAAGAATTTGGGTACCAAAACATGCATAGTTCCTTGATTGTAGGTGTGTTGGAGCCAAGGTGAGCAAAATGAAGAAATCAAAAAGCTCTAGACACACTAGAAGGGAAGGACACTTGAACAGGATATGGGCTAATCAACCTATCTTGGTTCAAGTGGTAACATTCTATTTAACATGCAATCTTTGTTCATTTATGTTGATTATGTGTGTTTATATGTTTCAAAGCATGTTTGAGGGTCCCCATATGTTGTTTAAGTGCCTTTAATAAGGGGGAGTTAAGATCGCATGAGTTGCACATTTATGGCCTAATATGCTCATAATTATGTTTTTGGCCTTAAATTTGCAATATTTGATTGATTTTGTGAAATCATGTTCTATATGCTTAATATGATCTTTTATGATGAATTTTGAGAATATGATGTTGTCTTGTAGCAATTTTATCAAAAATGCATGCTTAGGACCTTATAGAGCCTTTGTGTGTATGTGACTTGAAATAATCTTGATAGTGTGCTTTTAGAGGACTAAATTTTGATCTATGATGTAATTTGCATATCTTTTTGTTTTAAGTTAACATTCATGCACATAGATATCTTCTAAGGCATTTAAAATTCTCTTCATATCATACATATGACATAGGATGCCTCCAATAGAGCTTAAATCTCATATATACGATCCTTGTGCCCAAAATTCAATTTTTCCAGAAAAAGGATCGATCCCCCAAGAAAAGGGATCGATCCTTTCGTTGGCAATAAGCTCCTGAAAATCGGTCCTTGATTTATACACTAAAAGGATCGATCCCCTAACCCGAGGGATCGATCCCTTTAGGCATGTTGGTTGGGCGCGCTGTTTTAAAAGGGAAGTTCAAGAACCGGAACACCATGAAGAAGGAGATGAAGAACATGAAGATGACTATATGGATGACGCTCCCGAAGCCTCCACTCGTGCTAGATCTAGTGACATGTCATTGAGAGACCTTCATGATTCTCCCATTCGTCATATGGACTCCTCCATTGGATCTCTTCGGGCTCACATGGATTATAGACTTGATTCTCTCGAGGCTCGTCATGCTTCATTGGGTGATGCTTTTAGCACTCTTCAGCGCAAGTTTGATAGTTACCCATTCCCACCTCCACCATCTTTGTCTTAGATGCATGCATACATGGGCATCTTATTATATTATGCTTTTGTTTATGATCGCTTTTAGACTTTGCTACATGACTTCTATGACTCTTTATTAGATGTTGTTTTAAACATTGATGTTATGTTGCTTTGGTTTATTTTGGTACTTATGGATACATTATGGATTGTTTAATTTAAGTACCTATGGATGTTTATGCTATATTTGTGTTATCGATCGTTTCAATTCTAGCCTTTACTTTTTTTCTCCTTTGTTATATGGTGCTAACACTTTTCTTGAATTATTTTTGATATAACAAAAAGGGGGAGAAATATGAGCAAATAATAAAAAATGGTTTTTAAATAAAATTGGAGCTTAAATTGTTGCAATTTAAAACTAGATTTTGAAATCATTTATCAACTCAAAAAATATTTTTTAAGGGGGAGCTTTTGTCAAAAATAATTTTTCAAAGAGTTTTGTTATATCAAAAAGGGGGAGATTGATGAACTAATATTTTGATATAACAAATTAAAAGAAAAATGTTTTTGGACTTAATCGAATATATAAATTCTTGCAAAAATAATTCAAAGTCCAAACAAACTTGAAAAATTCGTTTCAAATGTTTTCCAACTTTACCGATTGTTGCGTGTAAAAGTGTCTATCGCAAGGTAGTGCAAGTGTACACGACGCAAGTAGTAAAGTGATACGGAAGTATCGGATATCGTCTCCACAGGGACTGGGCTAATAGCTTCACCTTGGATTACTGCACGAGAGTAAAAAGAATAGTTTAAATTGTTGTCACGAAAATAATAAAGATAATTGGAAAATAAGATTAAAATAATTAAGAGAGAGAGAATGGGATGGTATTGAATTGCTCAGTAGTGTAGGTATTGCTAAGTCTTGGAAAATCTGTTCTGCCGTCGTCCCTGTCGCAGCAGCACCCGTCGTGGCAGAGGTCTGTTGTTAGTCGCGGTAGCGATCACACAACTCTGTACTTCAAGCTTGGCAAGAATCTCTGCTGTGCCTTGGCCTATCCCTAGGTCCAAGTCTGTCGATGAACACGTCTTTGATGATACCTCCCGACGTGAATCGAAGGATGAACACTGATGTTGTTGAATTCTTCCTTATCCACTTAACCTCGTCCTATCCCTAGGTCCAAGTCTGTCGATGAACACGTCTTTGATGATACCTCCCGACGTGAATCGAAGGATGAACACTGATGTTGTTGAATTCTTCCTTATCCACTTAACCTCGTCCTATCCCTAGGTCCGAGATAGTTCAACTATAAACTAGAGAACCCGCACTTATTCCTTTCGTATACTTAACTCTCCCGATATTAAGTAAATAGATAACCTTACAATGCTCTCCCGATACTCTTGCAAGATATTAACAACCAGAATAAGAGAACTTGAAGTTTATTTTATTGAACAGAAAATTCCTAAAACAAAAGCAATCCTTGCAACTACTTTACAAATCAACCCGTGGCCCTAGGGGGAATTTAGAACATGTTGAGAAGGGAAAACGGCTAGGGTTTTGGGAAGAAGGCTAGAGATAGATGATGTCCTCTCCTAGGTCGAATTATATGCCTTTATATAGGCCTAGGGTTCAAGTTTTCTAATATGGCAAGAATACAAGTTTAAATTAAAGTACAACTCTATTAAAGACTAAATCTTCAAAGCATAAGTCTTTAATTCGTCCTTCCTTCTTGCTTGGGATTTCTTCCTTGAACTTTGGGCTTGGCCTTCATTCTGATCTAGGGCTTGGAAAAATATAAGGGTATTCCACGATAGACGGGCTTAATTTTCTCTTTCTGTCGAGGCCCACTTTGCTTCTTCTCCTCAAAATTGCTGCCGTCCTTGGCTGCCACGGCAGCGGCCATGGCCGCAACGTCCTCTTCGACTGCTTATCCAGTTCCAGCTTTTCTGTATCACTGCCCAGCGCCTACTTCTCCATCTGCTACAGCAGCAACCTGCAAAAGCAACCAATTTCAGTAGAAACTGTTCCATTTAATATATTTGTGATGTGTAACTGAAATCTAACCTAAATGCAATAAATTATGCTTGAATGCAACATAAATATGGGTTAAATAGGGGGTAAATAATAGAACTTTTACACACTCAACACACCCCCAAACTCAAGTTTTTGCTTGCCCTCAAGCAATTCAGACCTAAATACAATATTTTTGTTTGGCTTAAATCAGTGAACTGTCCCTTACCCACCATTCATTCCCTATTGTGAGCAACACCTTGTCGGATAATTTAGGATTCGTCCGGAACCTTGCTATAATCCTCGTGCAGTGTGTGCATGCTTGTGAACAATTATATGCCAAGACTCCCTTAGTTTCACTAGAATATTTCAGCCTCTAACTTGAATTTTTATGCCAAAGTTTATATTTTTGGTGGAAACTCTTAGGCTCCTTTAGTTTTTATTCAGACTCGATTTTATTTTCTCAAGCTTAAGTTTGACTAGAGCCGGTTTCGGGCACCTCTAGCTAACTTCCTAGAGCCGGTTTCGGGTACCTCTAGGTGTATTGAGTCTATTTTGCTAAACTTTTTTTAGAGCTAGTGTTAGGCACCTCTAGGGGCTATTCAAGTGCCAAGCTTCCTATTCTAGTTTACTAGTAGAGTTCTAGGCAATATAACAGTCACAAACAGTGTTTAAGTTTCAGAACTATAGAAAGGCTCTAAACTGCTCCTAAAACTATCCTAAAGGCACTACCACGACAGAGCTATGACGACAGGTAAGTTCAGTTCAAAGACTTAAGCCAAAATCATTTTTTATAGCAAAAATAAACTAAGTGAAAGACACAATTTTTAAACTAAATAAGACTCCCATTAATGGAGGGATGCCACCCCCAAACTCAAGGGTTACATTGCCCTAAATGCAAATGACAATTAAAAGGAAAGAAAAGTACTTCATAAAATATCAAAAGGCAGACAACAATATAAGGTAAGAAACTTAAATTTTAGGTGATGTCGTCGCTGCTGTTGTTCAGTAGGATCTGTCGGCGGGCAGGGGCCTTCTTGGCTGGCTGGCGGATGGGGGAGGCAGATGTATTCTTCGTTTTGGCTTCCCTTGGAGGTTGAATACGGGTAGGGGAGATGTGAGGAGGTTTCTCCACTACCTGTACCTCGGAGCTGCTGCTGCTGCCACTGCTACTTCCGCTACCGCTATCTTTCTTGTTCTTGTCTGCCACTGTTTTCTGTCGCTTTACCGGTGTGAACTCTTTGGACAAATTCCTCTTGATAGAGGGTTCGTTGTCGAACTCTTCCCAAATTGAGGAAGAGGAGAAACCGACTATGAATGCATCGAGTTCTTCTGAGGGCATCCTTCTCTTGGTTCCTCGGGGAGAGGTGTCGGTTGCGCGGTTGCTGCCTGCAGCTGTCGTGGCAGGGGTCGGTGTGGACGCTGCAGATGGCGTCTTGGGCGTGGTAGCAGGTGTAGGGGTATGGGCAGGGGTGGTGGCAGCAAAATAATGGTTTGGGAAGGCAGGAAATACAGCATCAGGGAAATTAAGAGAGGTTTGAATGAATTGTACCGTGGCTGTGGTGAAATCCCTAATGAAACTCATGAGGCCGAGCTATCGTTCCTCCATCTTTTGTATGGCAGCAAGGATCTGGGAGGAGGTGTCGGCCAGAGGTGCTGCTGCTGTAGGCTGCCTAGGTTCTGTGGCAGCAGGCTCGGTGTCGGTTGGTTCTGTCGTCTCTGCTGCTGTGGCAGTGGAGTCGAAAGATGACAGCGGGGTGGCAGCAGTAAGTTCCATCAAGCTGAGTATATTTTTCTCAGTCCAGCCCTTCCCTTGGACTCGTAAATTAGTGGCAGCTTCTGGTACATGATGGTCGCGGTAAAGGGTTGTGATGAGATAGGGGAGGTAGAGTGGTCCTGTCGGCCGGTGTGCATATTCCAAAATACTCTCCCGGATGTAGCTGCCAACGTTAATAGGTCTCTCATGTAGAATAGAATGAATGAGGGCTAACCTGGGTTGGTCTACGGTTGTATTGTGCGAGGAAGGCATGATTCGCTTTTTGATGAAAGCGTTCCACAGTTTGGCCTCCGGGGTGAGTTGAACTCTCTTCACCGTCCTCGGGTTTTTCGAATTAGTGTTCCACTGGGTACCTTCGTCCGTGAGCTCTGCCATGACAGCGTCGTAGGCAGCAGGGTCTAAGCTATCAAGAAATTGCTGGTGACCATCCTCGTTGTTGCCCACATAAAATCCATAGAGAGTGTTGATGTATTCTGGCTCGAAGGGCACCTCTCTCCTTCTAACGGTGACTGCTGTCGCGTTCCTGCTGCTGATGGCAGCATAAAAATCTCGGACTAGAGTCACATTCATCTCCTCTAATTGTTCTGCGAATATTTGCCACTACAGAGCCTTGATTTTCCCTGCGATGAACGACTGCAGTCCCAGATTCCCCTCCTTGGAAGTGTAGATAAAACCCTTCTCCTCCCACATGTCACGAATCTAGAAGGATCGTGGGGTTGATGCTGCCGGGGTAGAGCCTGAAGCAGCACTTCTGCAGGTGTTTCTAGAAGACATGGTTGCAAGGATTGTGTAAGAAAAAATGAAATGACTGAAAAATTTTAGAGAATACAAGTAAGAAGAGTAGAAGTGAGTGAAAAAAATGAATAGTAAACGAGGTTTATATAGGAAAGAGTTTGTTGCCCGTTGGAGCTGTAACGGCAGGCGTGAATAACAGGGCCAGCTATTACACGGTTTCTGACACGTCTGTCACGCGTTTCCGTGTCTGCTGCGCGTCTGTTATGCGTTTGCGTGTCTGCCGCGACAGCGTGTCGATAGGCTGTATTTTCCGCGTCTGTCGCGGCAGCTGTAACGATAGGCTCCAAAGTTGGGCTTTTCAGGCTGATGGAAAGATGGTGGGCTTAATTCACTTCTCCTTTTCTTCCTGTCTCTTTTATTTCCTAAACAAAATAAAAATAAAGACGTTATTTCTTTAAAATAAAATAATTCTAATTTCCTAATATATAAATAATAAAAAATAAAAATAAATAAAAATAAAAATAAAATTTAGGTTAAATTAGGGATTCCGGGTGGGGCATCTCCTAAGGTAACCACTTCCTGCATTCTTGGGGCTTTAGTCCCCTGATAATGCTTCAATCGCTATCCATTGACTTTGAATTGGTGCCCGTCTTTTAAAGATCTGATCGTGATGGCACCATGGGGAAAAACCTGCACCACTTGAAATGGGCCAGACCATCTAGATTTCAGCTTCCCTGGGAAGAGTTTCAACCTAGAGTTAAAAAGCAACACAAGCTACCCTGGGAAGAACTGTCGTGGCAGCAACTTCTTGTCATGCCACTTTTTGGTCTTGTCCTTGTAAATTCTTGCGTTGTCATAGGCCATTGTTCGAATTTCTTCAATTTCGTTCAGATCAAGTAGCCTTTTCTACCCTGCTTTTTCCAAGTCCATATTAACTGCTTTGATGGCCCAGTATGCTCTGTGCTCAATCTCGACAGGTAAAAGGCACGTTTTTCCGTAAATCAGCCGATAAGGAGACATTCCCAATGGAGTTTTGAACGTTGTCCTGTAGGCCCATAATGCATCATTGAGGAGTAGAGACTAGTCTTTCCGAGTTGGCTTACATCTTTTCAAGAATGTTCTTGACCTCTATGTTGGATATTTCAGCTTGTCCATTGGTCTGAGGGTGGTATGCTGTTGCAATCCGATGTTTGACACCATACTTTTTCAAGGGAACAACTATAATCCTATTGTCAAAATGCCTCCCTTCATCATTGATGATCGCCTTAGGGATGTCGAATCTGGAAAAAATGTTTTTATGTAAAAACCTTTGAACCGTCTTGGCACTATTTTTCTGAGTGGCGATTGCTTCAACCCACTTGGACACATAATCCACTGCCAGGAGGATATATAAGTTCCCACATGAAAATGGGAATGGTCCCATAAAATCTATCCCCCAAACGTCGAAGATCTCGACTTCAAGAATATTTTGCAGCGGCATCTCGTGTCTCCTTGAGATGTTTCCAGTCTGTTGACACTTGTCACGATTCTTGTAGAATATTTGAGCATCTTTGTACAGTGACGGCCAATAGAATCCCGACTGCAAAACCTTGGCAACAGTTTTGTTACCTCCTAAGTGTCCTCCATACTGCGAAGCATGACAGTGATGAAGTATATCCTCATGTTCATCATGTGGTACACATCTCCTTATAACTTGATCTGCACAAGTTTTGAAAAGAAGAGGTTCGTCCCAATAATAATGCTTAACATCATTTTGGAACCTCTTTCTAGCTTGATAATTAAGGTTAGGAAGGGGTTATTCCGCTAACTAAATAATTAACGAAATCAGCATACCAGGGAAGTTCAGAAGGCTTACATGCCGCCATGGTTGTCGCGGCAGTTATTGTGGCAGCAAACAGCTGCTCATCAGGGAAGGTCTCCAATATGTGTGTCTCGTCTGCCGGTAGACTCTTTCCCTTCTCCAACCTTGACAAGTGATCTGCCACTTGATTCTCTGTCCCCTTTTTGTCCTTGATTTCAAGGTCGAATTCTTGCAGTAGCAGAATCCAACGTATGAGTCGAGGCTTTGCGTCCTTTTTGGTGAACAGATACTTCAACGCAAAATGGTCTGTGTGGACTATGACCTTCGTTCCAAGTATATAAGAACGGAACTTGTCAATGGAGAATACCATAGTTGATAGTTCCTTCTTTGTGGTGGTATAGCTTACTTGGGCGTCGTTCAGTGTTTTGCTGGCATAGTATATGACATGAAAAAGTTTGTCTTTCCTCTGCCCAAGTGCTGCCCCGACAGCATAGTCACTAGCATCACACATGATCTCAAACGGCAGTGTCCAATCTGGTGGCTGTACTATTGAAGCTCCAGAAGATGGCATAAGAGCTTGGTGATCTTCAAAAAGTTCGCTATGAACCTTCGGTAAAAACCAGCATGTCCTAAGAAACTTTTGATTCCCTTGACTGTGGTGGGTGGCGACAGCTTTTCGATCACTTCTTTTTTAGCTCTGTCGACTTCTATGCCACGGTAGCTAATTTTATGGCCAACGACTATCCCTTCATCCACCATGAAGTGACACTTTTCCCAGTTCAATACCAAGTTTGCTTTTTCACATCTCTCGAGCACCTTCTGTAGGTTGCCTAGGCAGCTTTCAAAGTTGTCTCCAAAGACTGAAAAGTCATCCATAAATATTTCTAGGAAATCCTCCACCATATCAAAGAATATTGCCATCATGCACCTTTGAAAGGTGGCTGGTGCATTACAAAGTCCAAAAGGCATTCTCCTAAAAGTATAAGTTCCGTAAGGGCATGTGAACGTCGTCTTTTCTTGATCTTCCGGTGCGATGGCTATTTGATTGTAACCTGAGTAACCATCAAGAAAACAATAGTAAGGTTTACTCGCTAATCTATCAAGCATTTGATCAATAAAGGGTAAAGGAAAGTGGTCCTTCCGGGTGGCTTTGTTAAGCTTCTGGTAGTCCATACAAACCCTCAACCGGTCACAATCCTGGTTGAGATTAGCTCGTTTTCTTCATTGGTTATCACGGTCATTCCTTCTTTCTTGGGAACGCACTGCACCGGGCTCACCCATTTGCTATCCGAGATGGCGTAGATTATTCCAGCATCTAGCCATTTGATTATCTCTTTACGCACTACTTCTTGCATAGCATGGTTTAGACGTCTTTGTGCATCAATGGTCGGCTTATGATCATCCTCTAAAAGAATTTTATGCATACATAATGCCGGACTGATGCCTTGGATATCAGCTATCGTCCATCCAATAGCCTTCTTGTGCTGCTGCAGCATCTCTATCAGCTATTGTTCCTGTTCCTGCATCAACTTGGAAGAGATGATTACGGGCAACGTATCATTTAAACCAAGGAAAACGTATTTTAGCTACCCTGGCAGGGGCTTAAGGTCTATAACAGGGGGCTCAACAGTTGATGGCTTTTGAATTACATGGTTATCTGAGGTATAGTTTAATGGCTCGAACAACTTACCTGGACGATTGCCTATCCAATTTACCTTCTCTCGGTCTTCAGTATCGGATGAATCAGATTCTGAGGAGCTGTTGTCGTCGGTGCTGTCATGACAGTATTCTAAGTGGATGCCGAGGCAGTGACCAATTTTTATGTCGTGGCAGCCCGACCTGATGCAGGGTTGGTCAAGGGTAACTTTAGTGATAACCTTGCATTCTTCTTCTGCATCAACATGTTTCATTGCTTGGAGAACATCCAACTTGATTTCTTGATCGTTTACTCTCATGGTGAGTTCTCTTTTTTCCACATCAATCAGTGATCTTCCCGTGGCTAAGAAGGGTCGCCCCAGGATGATTGGTGCGTTTTCATCTACTTCACAATCTAAGACAAGAAAGTCAGCATGAAAAATAAACTTATCCACCCTTACCAGAATATCTTCAATTTTTCCTTCTGGATGAATGTAAGAGCGGTCTGCCAGCTGCAGTATTACTGTTGTGGGCCGAGCTTTTCCAATACCTAATTTCTAAAAAACAGATTTGGACATTAAATTTATACTAGCACCAAGATCACAAAGTGTCTTGCCCACAAATTTGTCTCTGATTACGCATGGTATGATGAAGCTCCCATGATTCTTCTTCTTCTGGGGTGGATGCTTGTGCAGAATACTCATGAATCCTTCTGTCATCTTAACTGTTTCAAATTCCCCAAGTCTGGATTTCTTCGACATGGCATCCTTGAGAAATTTGGCATAACCGAGCATCTCCCTAACGGCATCTAATAGCGGAATGTTGATATGAACCTGCTTAAAAATATCATAAATCTTCTTAAGTTGTGATTCTTGTTTCAATTTCTGTAACCGTTGAAGAAAAGAAGGTGGGGGAGATAATCAGCAATACGTCCTTCCCACTGCATGCGGATCTGAGGAGGTTTGGGTTCATCATCTTTCTCCTCTGTCCCTTCTGTTGTCGTGACAGGATCATCGGCAGCAGGCTATTTGTTACCTATCGGGGCAGCTTCCTCGACAGTCGATTCCAAGGCTGGTTTCTTTACTGATTCAGCTTCCTTTTCAGGCTCTGGTAGTTTCTTCCCACTCCTAGTAGTGATAACTTTACACTGCTCATGTGTGGGTTGTCTAGCGTTTTCAGTATCGCTAGGAAATCCTCCGTTCTGCCTCGGTTTAATATGTTGGGAAACCTGACCCATCTATGTCTCTAATGATTTTAGAGTAGCTTCATGATTGTTCATCTGCATCTCTGTTTTATCCATGAATGTCTCCGTCTTCTTGACAAAGTGATTCATGTTCTCAATATAGGTTCCTGTTTGAGACATAAATGTAGCCAAAGTCTGTTCCAGTATACTAGTTGTGGCAGCTGGTGGTTGTTGCTGTTGCTGCTGCTGCTGCGGTTGCTGCCGAGTCAGCAATCTAGGTCCCCCTTGTTCTGTGTATTCTGTGCTTGAGGATTTAGGGCATTATTAGGATTGCTCCAAGAGAATTTGGGATCCTTTCTCCAGTTGGGATTGTAGTTGTTGGAGTTATAATTCTGCTTATTGTAATTCCCAACATACATCCCTTCTTCTAACTGTAATGGCCATTCCTCCGGACTGTGATTTCCTTCACAAGTTTCGCATACCTCTTCCGCAGAGTAGACATGTTGTGAATCTTCTTTCAAGAGCTTTTTCATTGCCTTAGTGAGATATGCCACATGTGATTTAATGAACTGTCGGCCTCATAATCTTTTACAGCTAGAACCCGTTTACCCCCTCTTCTTGCTCCTGTAGGAAATTGTTCCTCATTCTTCGCCAGATTTTTCAATACTGCCATCGCCTCATCTGGATCTTTATCCAGCAGTAATCCATTTGCTGCTGAATCAATTCTAATACTAGTTTGTAAATTGGCAGCATTATAGAATTTTGTTACCTGGTTCCAAACGGGGAATCCATGCATCGAGCAGTTCCTTAGAAGAGTGGTAAATCTGTCCCAGGCTTCGTGCATTGGCTCGTCGTCTTCCTGTTGAAAAGTAGCAATTTCGTTACATAATTGCTCAGATAAGTGTGAAGGATTAAAACGAGACAAAAATTCACGAGTTAAATCTGCCCAAGTTCTAATTGAACCCGGCATTAGTTTATTCCACCAAGTCTTTGCCCTGTCCCTCAATGAATGAGGAAATAACCGAAGCCTCAGTATCTCCGGATTAACTCCTGGTAGTCTAAACGAACCACGGATTTCTTGGAACGTTTTCAGATGCTCCCTAGCATCCTCTGTAGCAACACCACTAAATTGGCCAGCATTGTTGATCATGCTGAACATAACAGGTTTCAGCTCAAAGTTGTCAACATCTATGTCTGGCAGGGTTGTCTCTAGTTCTACATGATCATTGAGCATGTAGTCTCGGCATGACCGGCGTGCGGCAGCGACAGGAGGGTCGGCAGGTGGATCGTTCCCTCCATCTCCGGCAGGATTGTTATTATCCTGGGGATTCCTTTGGTTGTTCATGGCCTCTAACTGTTCTTCAAGGTATTCGTTTCTGGCTAGTACGTGGCGAAGTCGGTTCCTAAGATTGCACGAATGTTCGATTTCAGGATCTAATGGATACTCAGGTTCCTTTCCTCGTCTCGATCTGCGCATAAACAAGAAACCTTGTGAAAAGCACAGGTTGAACAATCCAAAATTAAATAGAAAAATAAAAAGAATGCAGTAAAAGGTAGGGTAAAGTTATGTTGTCAGTCCCCGGCAACGGCGCCAAAAACTTGTTGCGTGTAAAACTTTCTATCGCAAGGTAGTGCAAGTGTACACGACGCAAGTAGTAAAGTGATACGGAAGTATCGGATATCGTCTCCACAGGGACTGGGCTAATAGCTTCACCTTGGATTACTGCACGAGAGTAAAAAGAATAGTTTAAATTGTTGTCATGAAAATAATAAAGATAACTGGAAAATAAGATTAAAATAATCAAGAGATAGAGAATGGGCTGGTATTGAATTGCTCAGTGGTGTAGGTATTGCTAAGTCTTGGAAAATTTGTTCTGTCATCGTCCCTGTCGCGGCAGCACCCGTCGCGGCAGCGGTCTGTTGTTAGTCGCGGCAGCGATCACACAACTCTGTACTTCAAGCTTGGCAAGAATCCCTGTTGTGCCTTGGCCTATCCCTAGGTCCAAGTCTGTCGATGAACACATCTTTGATGATACCTCCCCGGCGTGAATCGAAGGATGAACACCGATGTTGTTGAATTCTTCCTTAGCCACTTAACCTCGTCCTATCCCTAGGTCCGAGATAGTTCAACTATAAACTAGAGAACCCGCACTTATTTCTTTTGTATACTTAACTCTCCCGATATTAAGTAAATAGATAACCTCACAATGCTCTCCCGATTCTCTTGCAAGATATTAACAACCAGAATAAGAGAACTTGAAGTTTATTTTATTGAACAGAAAATTCCTAAAACAAAAGCAATCCTTGCAACTACTTTACAAATCAACCTGTGGCCCTAAGGGGAATTTAGAACATGTTGAGAAGGAAAAACGGCTAGGGTTTTGGGAAGAAGGCTAGAGATAGATGATGTCCTCTCCTAGGTCGAATTACATGCCTTTATATAGGCCTAGGGTTCAAGTTTTCTAATATGGCAAGAATACAAGTTTAAATTAAAGTACGACTCTATTAAAGACTAAATCTTCAAAGCATAAGTCTTTAATTCGTCCTTCCTTCTTGCTTGGGATTTCTTCCTTGAACTTTGGGCTTGGCCTTCATTCTGATCTAGGGCTTGGAAAAATATAAGGGTATTCCACGACAGACGGGCTTAATTTTCTCTTTCTGTCGATGCCCATTTTGCTTCTTCTCCTTAAAACTGCTGTCGTCCTTGGCTGCCACGACAGCGGCCATGGCAGCATCGTCCTCCTCGACTGCTCATCCAGTTCCAGCTTTTCTGTATCACTGCCCAATGCCTGCTTCTCCATCTGCTACAGCAGCAACCTGCAAAAGCAACCAATTTCAGTAGAAACTGTGCCATTTCATATATTTGTGATGTGTAACTGAAATCTAACCTAAATGCAATGAATTATGCTTGAATGCAGTAGAAATATGGGTTAAATAGGGGGTAAATAATAGAACTTTTACACACTCAACACCGATCTTTTTCAAAACAAGTATGATCCATTTTGCATTAAGAAAACTGTTTTCTAGTCTTCAAGGCAAAAAGGATCGATCCCCTAATTCAGGGATCGATCCCTTGATTGACAGTTTCACTCCTTTTTTCTCTCAGTGCAAAAGGATCGATCCCCTGGTGTATGGGATCGATCCCTTTTTCCAACGGTCATATTTTTCATAAGAAAGGATCGATCCCTCGTGCTTTAAATGCTATATTTTTAGGTAGGTAACGGCTTTATTACATCCTCAACGGCTCCAAACGGCTAGTATTGATTGAAAGGATACAAAAACAAAGAAAAATCAACTCAGCAACAAAAAAGAAAGTCTACACAAACATTCAACCTTTCAAGAGTCCACTTTGTGCTTAATTTTCGATCTTTCTTGTATACACTAGAGTGTTCTTTATTGTAATTCTTTTGCTAGTGTTTCTTTGGGTGTGTGAGAGAGCTTAAACTTTGCAAACACATTCCTAGTGAGGATTTCCTGGTTTGCTTATTTGTATTTGTTCTTGGGGAAAGGATTCAATAGACTTTGGGGTATAAGTCTATTGAATTGTGTAAGGTTACTCATTATCCTTAAAGGAAAGACAAATTAGTGAATTTGTGGAAAATCCTTAGTGTGGTCATTAAGGTAGTGGATGTAGACTCCAATTAAGGGAGTTGAACCACTCTAAATCTCCTTGCAATTTTTACATTTGCAATTAGTGTCCACCATTCCTTCAAAAATCCAATTCACCCCCCTCTTGGTTTTTTTCGATCGATTGCCACTCTCAACAATTTCGTTTTTGAATTCTCCTTTCCATCCCAATCATTTCCATGGTTTTAGATTTCAAAACCATCATCTTTTTAATTTTTCAAGTTTTCAAGGTTGGAGGAAATCATGAAACTTTAATGGGTTTTCAACTTGTTTTTGGTTTGTTTAGTTAAGTTTTGAGTTAACCTTACCTTAATACACTTTATATCTTGAAGTGGAAGGATTTTGACAAAAATCCCGAAATGGGTCTTGGGGGCATTTTTGAAAGTGTCGAAACTTGAAATTTTGGTGTGGTTTTGTGTTGGGTTAAAGGGCTGATGGTGTAGGGTTGTTAGGAAAGTGTTTTGGAAGTCTTTAGAGGTAATTTGGGTGTTGGAAATGGTGGATTTCAGCTGGGTATAAAGAGAGTACGAAAATATGAGTTTTGTGGTTATTTTGAGTTTGAAATTATGAAGTTTTGGCTTGTGATTGTGGGTTGAGATTGTGGCTGAGTTTGGCAATGATTTGATTGAGTAATACCTTGTCTTTTGATTGGTTAGAAGCAAGAGGAAACATCGGAGAAGGTTCAAGAACGATTCCGGAAATTTCGGAAGCTTGAGAGGCTTTGATTGGTTTACTTAAGGAAGGGTGGTGAGTGAAACTTTCAAATTTATTTAAATTGGTTCAAGTGTGTTGTGGAGGTTTTGGAATGTGCTTGGTAGGTCGTTCCAAGGTAGAAGTTAAGTTGGTAGCTTAACTTCTTGTGTGTTTATAAGCTTGAAATGTTTATGCCTATTATGATCTTGTGAAGCATGATTTAATTATGCATGAGTATCCATTGATGTGTGTGATGATGGATGTGTGATATAAATGATGGTTGTTATGATGTGGTTTTGATACTATGATTGGCACTAGTTAACTTACCGGGTATAAATGATCGATCATTAGGATTAGTGTGCACACGGTTGAGTCAAATTCGCGCGTGGCCTTGGTGGCGTTAAGCCATCAAGGAGGAGTACGGTGATATAATATTCCACCGAAAATGTTTATATTATACGTGATGATGAGTGGAATCCTATCCGTAGGGCATGTGGTGATGAGTGTAATCCTATCCATGCGAGGTCCGGTGATGAGTGTAATCCCATCGAGGTAATGTTGTTGTTGAGTGTAATTCGCATATCCGAGTAAACTAATAATGGCCAATGTACTTGATCATGTGGTTATGTTGTTTAGATAATTTCCTTATCTTGTTGAGCTTAGCATGAAGTAAGATGCCATGTTTTCCCCTTTTGAGTTGCTAGCTAGACTTGCTATATTGATGCCTATGTATGTTTGAGTGTGATGTTAAGGATGATATGCTTGAACCCTGCATTGTCGTTGTTTTTGGTTTTAGAGCATCCTCACTAAGCTTCTAGCTTACGCTCTCGTTTTCGACAATGCAGACCATTAGCGTGGAGTTAGCAAGGAGCAAGAAAAGGGGCATTCCAAGCTTTTGTAGTTGCTCAAGTATGGTTTAGTAAATAAAGTAGTAGTTTAGCAATGGGGCTGCTACGTGATTGTATGAGCGTTGTATTACTCATAAATGTTGAATGTTGTTTATGCTATGTTTTGGATTTGTAAACCATGTTATATTTTGGTCGAATGCTTGTGATGAAAGGTTATGCCTTTAGATGCTATGTGTTGTTTTAGCAAGCATGTAAACCTTTTGTGAAGACATGTGCCTTTAGGCTTTTAAGCTTTTAAGTATGCCTTGATATGCAATATCCATCTATGTATGAATGCCATGTTGGAAATGCTCGTTGATCACCTAAATTGTTCTACATGCTAGCTCTTGGTTATTGAATGATGTATGTATTCTTGTATGTGGCTAGGGAGGTCTTAAAATGCATCTAGAGTCGTGTTTGAGGGTCTTTTGCTGCAATTTGGAGTCTTGCAGTGCAGGGCGTATCGATACGCCTGAGGGTCGTATCGATACGGTCCTACACTCTGGGACTCAGAATTGGCTTAGGGTACCGATACTCGGGGGCATATCGATACGCCTAATCTTTACTGAAATTCCGAGATTTCAACGAGTTTTTGGCGTATCGGTACGGGCTCCAGGCGTATCGGTACGATATCGTATCGTTGACCGCGAGATGTTGACCGAGGAGGGTGTATCGATACGCCCAAGGGCTGTATCGATACGGTCTTCCTGGTTTGACTTGAGGCAGTTAACTTGGTCAAGGCGTATCGATACCCTTGACTAGTGTATCGATATGGCATGTGGTGTAGGTTTAAAATGGGCTGTTTAAAATGTTGTTTGGCTTGTTTGCTTTTATCTCGTGATGTTTTCCGCTGTCGTGATCATTTAGGAAATAAATATGCCTTTAGACAAGATACAATTAAAAGAAATTTTCTAGGGTTGCTAACCGAGGTGGGACCTTACCGGGTTTCACATCGGTTTTTCCCGTGTGGCCCACTCGAACCGGTTAGTCGACCAGACCGGGGCGAGGGGGTTACACAATTTTTTTAAATAAAATTTGAATGATCAAACAAAGCTCGTCAACTCGACTAACTAAAAAAAAATCACTTGACTCAATCGAATACTCACCCCGATGAACGATGTGAGCTAGTTTTTTTTTTGTACCACTTATTATTGTACATTATATGAATGTATTCCCACCTCTTGTTGGAATGGTTGGGGCTGTAATTCAATCAAATCAAGTATCGAGTTCAATTCAAAAGTTTAGATTTGATGTTTAACTCTAATTAAATTGATTATTATGTTTTAATTTTGCATTCAATTTAAAGTGTAGTTAAATCACTCAAACTTAATTGATTAAAAGTTTGATTATTTAAGTTTTATATTTAAGGTCGAGTTCATTTAACATTTTTATATAAATTAGATTAAATAAATATTGTTTATTTATAAGCAAAAATTTTACTAGAACCTAACCTTTAAACTTAAATTCTGACTATGATCCCTAAATTTTAACTGCTACCCTTAAATTCTAAACTCATACACCTAAATTCTACAATCTAAATTAAGTTCATAAACTAAGGCGCTTGTGGAAACTAAAATTTTCCACCTCCAGTTTATTAGATGTAAATCCAGCTATTATTACTACACCTATAATCGGTTAGAATAATTATTTTAGGATGATATAATGTTAAAAAATCTAATTCATGAATCTAATCTAAATATGTCTAAGTTCAAAAAAAAATTAAACACTTATATACAAACTCAACAAATACTACCTTTTAATAACCTTTAGACTATACTAATGTGTTTGAATTTAACTGGTCGATAACTAGAGCTACTTATGTTTAACTTATTAAATATTTTTTAGTATAAAATTCGATTAAGTTTGTTAATTGTTCGAATCAAGTATTAAAATGTTTGAATTTAACTGGTCAACAACACGAGTTACTTGAGTTGACTTATGATGATTTTTTCTTTATAAGTTAAAAGTTGACTTTACATGAAGCAACCAATTGACTGTGAAGAAAGAATCATATTATTTGTTAAAAATGATTATATTATATTATATGAATCAACAAAATAATTTAATTTAAAATATTATTTTTTCGGATCATAAAATGTGATTCGTTCTTTATGAGTTAAGATCAAACTATATAATTAAGACTTAAGAGACAAGGTGAATTACGACCACTCCACGTCTAGTGATTAATGTTATAATTCTTTTTACAGTGAAAACGTGAAAGAAAAATAAGTTAGTATAACTTGAATTCACAAGATAAATATTGCTTACCTATTGACCATGTTTAGTTCTAAGCCAATAATAATGGGAAAATATTCTAGTGTCGGGGTTTAAAGATAAGAGTTTAAGATTTTAGTGTTTATAATTAGGTTTTAAGGTTTGAGAATATATTTTATGGTTTAAAGTTTAGAGTTTATGGTTTAAAATGTAAGGATAAAGGCTTTAGGACCTCTGAAAGAGACATGTGACAGCTTTAGAAGTCCACTTATGTAAAAAAAAAAAACTTTTCATTGGCAGTGCATCAGATAATTAACTCATACTAATGACTTACTCTATAAGTTCTATTTATTCAAAGAGTTTGTCTAACCTATGCATACATGCATAGGTTAAGGGTCATTTAATAACATATCTTTAATACAATATTTTATTTGAAAAAACAACAATCATTTAATATATTACAAAACCCTAAAAGATTCTATTGAAAATCTAAACACAAAATCCTAAAGCATAAACTCTAACCCTAAACTCTAAACCATAAACCATAAAAACCTAAAACATTGACCCTAAAACTCAAACATTATACCCTTAAACCCTAAATTATAAAACCCTAAATTATAAACTATAAACACTAACACTAAACCCTAACCCTAAAAACCTAAAACCATGCAACATAAACCATAAACCTAAAATTATAAATCATAAACCCTAAAACACTATAACCCTAAACACTAACCATACACCTAAAACTCTAAACCCTAAAACCCTAACCATAAAACCATACAACCCTAAACCATAAAACTATAAACCCTAGACCCTAATACATTATATGGGATTTTTTTCTCAATAGAATCTTTTAGGGTTTTGTAATACATTAAATTATTGTTATTTTTTCAAGTAAAAATCTTTTATTTAATACAAGCTATTAATTGACCATTAACCTATGCATGTATGCATATATTAGAAAAAGTCTTATTCAAATTATCATTTTTGGTATAACCAAACAGATATTTGATTCACTGTTCAACTAATCTATATTGAGTACTGTAGAGGTCTATTACGAGAATGACTCTTTTAGTCTAATTTACTCTATTCACAATATGAAAAATTCAGACTTCTAATCTTATTTAACATACTTAACATATTATCATGCTAGACCAACCCGTAATTGGTCCGCAACTAAACCGCATCGTAGACCTACCAAAAGGAGGGTTAAAAAGCAAATGAATAATGAAGGATAATAATCTTCCCTTTAGTGGGTCCAACTACCCCACAAAGACAGTGCCGGACCACATAAAGTATTGTCCTTCCTAATGCATGAATAGGACGGCGACTGTAGTGGTTAGAAAAGCTTGCGGTTTGTGGAATGCTTTGATTGTTGGGGCAAAGCTTTTTTAATGCTCATATTTCCATTTGTTGCTATGCCCCTTCAACATCGGCTGAGCTTTCAGTTCTTAGCACTAAAGCATGCTGTGTCTCACCATCCTTTGGGGGTGGAGATGGAACAAAGAGTACATAGTCCAATAGGGACTATTTTCTAATTAATTTTGAAAATTTTCCCTTTATTATTTCACTCGATTTGAGGATACGAGTTATGGAACGAATTACAAATTTGAAGACCAATTATTTAATTAGTCATGACTTGATCTAGTTCAATCTGTAAAATTATTCACTTTCGATCTCATAAGTCCCTTAAGCATGGACGAAACCAAGATTGAACATTGAGAGTGGACAAAATATTAAATTTAAAAAATACAATAATTTATTGAATTTAAACTCAAAATTCAAGAAACAATGCCTAGACCTAAGTTGTTATTATACTATAAAATTTAAGAACATGAGCTCATCCTTCTTTAGTTTTGCCCCTGTTTGATTAAATATTTAATAAATATCTATATTTTTAAATTTAAATACTTATTTTTACATGGACCAAAATATTATTATACCAAACTTTATCACGTATATAAATTTTTAACAAGAATCCGGACCCCTTTAGCCTCAACAGAGCTCCATCTATGCCTTCAAGGTTTTGTCATTTTTGGTTGACTCCAAAGATTAATTCCACTTCTCATTACAATTTATGCACACCTTATAAATAAATTGTTCGAACACAGATCTTGTAAAAAAATATTATTATTTTTTCACTAAGACTGATCTTGAATATTTATTTTCTTTATGATCTAATTTAAAGACATCAACCTTCTTCCAATGTAACCCACCAAGCATTGGTTGCTGTAATTTGTAAATGGCATGGGCTTAAAGGCAATGCAAGCTCGGACCAAGTGGAGCAAAATGCTAGCAGTTGTAACTTGGAACGTAAGTTAAGGGTTTAAAGCTTGTCCCAATTGGGCCCAAACCCGACTAACCTTACAGATTCAGCTGTAAGATGGTGGAGAGGTGACCTATAGGCTTTAAGCGCGGCTGTGCTTTTTCCAAGTAGGAACCGGGAAGAACAAACTGCGACTAGAAACTTCTGAATTGAATAGAGAGAGAGGAGAAAGATGGCGGGAGCAGCAGAGGCACAAAAGCGGCAGGGCGGGAGACCATTCCCACCTCCGGCGAGAGGTCCGCCTCCGCCCCCTCGCCCTCGCTTTGAGCCTGTTGATCGCGAAAAGGTACTCCTTTTCGTTTCTATATCCCTAAATATTTGAGATTCTAGGGTTTCAAAGCTTTTAATCTTTGGGAATCTCGAATCTGTGATTGTCGCATAGGGATTCTACTGGAACTTAATTGTGCTTTGGTTTATGATCATTTCCTTTTCTTCTGTCATGCAGACTTGTCCTCTCTTGCTTCGTGTTTTCACAAAGGTATGTTATTTTGCCAGAGCTTTGGCTTCATTTTTCTAGCTTATTAAGTCGATTACATGTTCAAGCTGCTCTCTTCTTGGGATTCGTTTTATTGGTCCCTGCTAATCATTTTGGGTTCTTCCATCACTTTGATTTTCCCTTGAACCATAGAAACCTGCATTGTTGGTGAAGTTGGTTAATGGAGGATATTTGGAAACTTAACTTAGGTATCAGTTTTAGGAACGTTAAAATCACATTTACAGAATCAAGCAATCTGCAGGACTGTCATGGTAGAGTATGCAACTTCCTGGGAAGATGCTCTTGGCAAGAGTATGCAAGAGATCTATGCATGTAACAGAAGGAACTGCCTCTTGGAGCAGTATTTGTAGCTAAACAACTTACTAAGTTTGTATGTACATCGGTGAACCTTTATCTTTCTGGGAAGATGAACAAGGATAAGCGAAACATGTCTTATGGAAGTTTGCTCCTTAGTTCATAGTCTGTGGTCCATACTCTCTAATCAGTACTGTCGTGGTAGAAGTTTGCTGAGTTTCCAACTGTTAGCGTCTCTTTAGGTATAGTTTGAACAAAAGACGATAATGACTCGTAGAAGTAGAATATTATCTTTTTTTCCTGATGCAATGTCTGTATCTTATATGTAGAAAAGTACTTAAAGCTTATGATAACTCGTTGGTAAATCCGCAGATTGGCAGTCATCATTCTAAAGAAGAATTTGCAGTGAGAGGCAAGGAGCCCAAGGATGAGGTTCAGATTTATACATGGAAGGATGCTACACTTCGCGAGTTGACTGATCTGGTAGGTTAATATGTTAATGTAGTTTGTTAAATTGCCTGTATTGTATCGTTATTATTGGTAGTTTTGTCTACAACATTCTTTTATTTATTTCTCGATTTTTTGACTCTGTTGATTCTACTTCTTTTATAGGTGAAGGAGGTAGCTCCAGCAGCAAGGAGAAGAGATGCGAGACTGTCCTTTGCATTTGTATATCCTGACAAGAATGGTCGTTTTGTAGTGAGAGAGGTTTGTTTTTTTCCTCACTCTCGCGTCTCCATAATTTTGCCTTCTCCCATATATATGTAACGTAAACATCTGAGTTCAGTGCATATTTGTTCCTATGATGACTTATCAAGGTTCATTTGTATCTTGGCTTTAGACAACCTTGTGAGGCCAAACTCTGTCATATTGATAACACACTAGTAATGATTTGTTTGCATTATATAGTAAAAGTTATGATGAGGTTGAATGGAATTTCTACATAGCCTTTATGAATATGGTGTAGTTGGTACATGAATTGTTCCTGTGAAAAAGTTTAGATTATGATTTTTTTTCTTCATCAGGTGGGTAAGACCTTTTCTTATGGCAATGGGAGGCGATTAGATGACAGCAAAACTTTATACGAACTTAGGTTTGAGGTAGGTCAAATCTCCTTTGCACGATTATCATTTAGTCTCTTACCGATGCTCAAACTTTGTCATTTATCTTTTCGTTGACGATATGCAGATCGGAGATTACTTAGATGTGGCTATTATGTCATCGGAGTTTTCTACTGTCCGATAAGTGACTTGGGAATGGGAAGTGCCGCAATGCATTACCTCATGAGTTTATTCTACTATGTTAGGAAACCATGAAGAAGATGCTAGTATTGTGTGATTGAAGTTTGTAAAATGTTGGAAAGCGAGTGGTCCTTGTATGGAACCTTTCATTGGTGTATCATTGCTCTGCTGCAATCTTGAATTGTTAACCCTTTGTGAAGTTTTAGTAATGTAGCTTGAGATTTTTAGGTAGCATTTTTGAACCTTTTATGTCCGTATTGAATTTGAAATGTCAGAATTTTTTGCAACCTTTTAAGCTTTATGGTGATCGAGAAGATCTTTCCCTACCTGTGGAAAATTGGATTGCGGATTCGGATATTTAAGGATATTAATTTCAGATTTAGAAACTAACAAATTTGGATTTAGATGTTAAGATTATTATTTGTTGCGGATCTGGTGTTGCAGATCTGGAGTGAATAGACATCTCAAATATTCATTATCTAAATCTACATTACATATTTGAATTTAACTCTATATTATAAAATGTAAAAGTCTAATTGGATTCGGATCATGATTATTTAGAAATTTAATATATTGGAACTAAAATTTTTGTGGAGTCGGATAGTTAATATATGATTAAAATTTAAAATTTATATTCTTTAATTCAAGAATAATGCAAATATTGATCTATTTACATTTCAGCATTTCTATCTAGTGTTAGCCCTTTTTAGGATAAAGTATTAGATGGACTCGATTCATTATGTCATCTATGATCCATCTAATCATTTTTATTCATCTCACTGTAATTTCTTAGTAACTATCCAGTCATTAATTACATATAGGAAAGAGATGAAGATTCACCTTAAAAAAATGACCATTGATAACGTGGCGAGTCATGTCCATCTAATAATTTTTTTCCTTTTTGAGATTCGGTAATTAATTCAATTTAAATTAAAGGTGGTGCTTGATAAACTGAAACAATTATGTATTGAATTTAAATTGTAAAATTTATTTTGTATCAAGCATCGTATATAAGGATGGGTCTGCCACGCTCGACGAGCACCGATGAGCATCACTAACGACGAGCACCGATAAGCACAATTAACTTAATTTATAAATATTTAAAATTTAAAGGACTCACCGTATAATTATAAATTATTTATAAATTAAAAGGTAAATATAATTAAAATATATTATTTTATTTTTAATTTTTTTTAAACATAGATCAAAATACCTATCTACCCCTAAATTACAAAATCTTATTTTTTGTTCATTTGAAATTTAAGTCGCAACTATCGTTGTCGTCGCCGCCATTGTCTTCTTGAATCTCAAAGGAAAGAGAAAGTGTTGTCACCTCATGACAGATAGTGGTTCAGTCTCAAGATCGACTCATTTCTTTTGAAGAAATTTCTGGAATAAGTATGGCCGAACCTTAGACTTACTCCTAGCAGCTTCATGTCTCCAGGGAAAGCTTGTTCATTGTTTCTAAGTATTCCTGATAAAGACTTCTATCATGTACAAAAGATTTTATAAATGATAACATCAAATTACAAAGGTTAAAGACTTAAAGGACCAATTGATATTTAATAACGCAATTAGTGGCGGATGAAGAACATAAATCTTTTTTTTTTCTCGTGCCATTTTTTGTGTCTCAACATTAAAAAAATTTAATTTAAAATTTTAAATACTACCCTTTAAACTTTGAAAAATACATCACATCCTCAATTTTTTAAACTTTAATCTTAAAATCTAAAGAGGAGTTCTAGGGAACAACCTTTAAATACAGGCTAAAAAACGACAGACATGTTTATCGGGTAAAAAGCGGTACACAAATTATTACATGAAGCGGTACACAAATTGGTACAATTTTGTAATAGAAGAATGTATATACCTTTTTTATTACAAAGATGCACTGTTTACCTGGTAAAAAGCGGTACACAAATTGTTACATGAAGCGGTACACAAATTAGTACAATTTTGTAATAGAAGAATGTATATACCCTTTTATAACACATGCACGAACTTTTAGAATGGATCCTGTACATGTAAGAAATGTGTACATACACAAATTTTTACCTAAAAGCATACTTTGGTATAATATTTGTAAGGAACTGTGTATATACATATATTACTAGCAAATATACAGAAATTAGTACAAATTTGTAAGAGTAAAAGTTATATACGTTTTCTATTACACGGTTTCACGAAGGTTGAAAATGGACTTGTACTTGTAAGGAAATGTGTACATACATAAATTCTTACCCGAAAAGTATAATTTGGTACAATATTTGTAAGGAGCTGTGTATATACATATATTACTAGCAAATATACAGAAATTGGTACAAATTTCTAAGAGGAAAATATATATATCTTTTCTTTTACACGGTTTCACGAAGGTTGAAAATGAACTTTTACTTGTAAGGAAATGTGTACATACAGAAATTCTTACCCAAAAAGCATAATTTTTTACAAGTTTTGTTAAGATTTGTGTATATGCACTAAATAGGACGAAATGTACAAAAATTGGAACAAATGTGTAAGAGGAAACGGTATATACCTTATATATTACATTGTTACGAAGGTTGAAAATGGCTCATGTACTTGTAGGAAATGTGTACATACACAATTTCTTACCCGTAAAGCATATTTTGGTAAAAGTTCTGTAAGGATTTGTGTATATACACGTAATAGTACCCAATGTACACAAATTGGTAAGAGAAAATGTTATATACCTTATTTATTACAAAATTTCACGAAGGATGAAAATTGATCTTGTACTTGTAAGGAAATATGTACATACATAAATTCTTACCCGTAAAGCCTACTTTGGTACAAGTTTTGTAAAGATTTGGGTATATACGCATATTAATATCAAATGTACACAATTTGGAAAAATTTGAAGGAGAAAACGATATATACAATTTTTATTACACGCTTCACGAAGGTTGAAATGGCTATTGTACTTCTACGGAAATGTGTACATACACAATATCTTACCAAAAAGCATACAAGTTTTATTAGGATGAGTGTATATACGATTATTAGTAGCAAATATACACAAAATGGTACAACTTTGTTAGAGCAAATGATGTATACTTTTTTTATTACACAATTTTTCCATGGTTCGTCGAAATGTCTAATGTGTTTGTAAGGAAATGTGTACATACAGATATTCCTACCAAAAAACATACTTTCGTACAAGTTTTGATAAGGGCATCGAAACCACGTAAAGGTGGTTTCGGTTCTGGTTTTGCAGAATGGTCAAAAGTTAAAGTCTTTTATGTAGCATCGAAACTGCATATATAGGGTTTCGGTTCTGGTTGATCGCGAAAATATTTAAAGGTCTTCAACCTTATGAGTTGAAAATTAACATTTGGTTTACCAGAGAAGGATCATATGAAAACTAAAGATGAAGTAATTTAGGAAATAAATAAAATGTATTCCAAAGTTTTTCAAATACATATTGAAATAAAAAAAAAGGGTAAACTACTGCGGTGGTCACTTATGTTTTCCCCCAGTACAGAGTTGGTCATCGATTTTGAAAAACGACCAGTAAGGTCACTTACGTTTTTGGGACGTAAACTTTTGGTCACCCAACCATTTAATGTCGTTAAATTTTGACGAATTTCTGATTTGGCAGTTAAAAAATCCCTAAATTTTCAAAATTCACAAAATAACCCCCCATATTTGAAATCCCCAACTCACCAAAACTTAAATCGCGATTTAAGTCGATTCCGTCGCCGATTGTAACGCTGCCGCCCACCACATCCGTCGCCAGACCATCATGATCGTTTACCCTGCCACGCCGCTGCCAAAAATTGATCGGAGTCGTGCAAAATGTCAGACGAAGGTTGAAATATTTGAAAAAAATCATTCAATCGATTTGCAACAAGCGACGATTGAACGACGACGATTGGTGCATGGGTGTTTGGGAGAAGGGAGGACGCTCCATTCCATCGCCAGAATTGTGGCCAACGATGGCAAGAGTGACCACATTGAGGGATTTAGGTATTTAAGGGTTTAGGAATTTATGAATTTGGGGGTTTTCTGAAATTTCAGAAATTTGGGGCCATTGCAGTAGATTACCTTTATTTTTTTCAATTATCAGATCAAAAAACCGTTAAAGTTTAACGGCATTAAACAGCTGGTGACCAAAAGTTTACGCCCCGAAAACGTAAGTGACCTTACTGGTCATTTTTCAAAATCGGTGACCAACTTTGTACTAAAGGGAAGTGACCACCGCAGTAGTTTACCCTAAAAAAAAGTAACATAATAAAGCCTCGTCAGTCCTCATCCCTGCCCCGGGAAACGACCTCCATGCCCTCTGCCACCCATGGCACTGGAACCAGCCTCTCGTTGGTGCTGACCCACCATCTCTGCATATGATCGGATCTCATATCTGATCCTATTGTTGCCTAATAAACAAAACATGTATGCATTAGTATGAGCAGAAGTTTGTTGCGTGTAAAAGTGTCTATCGCAATTGTAGTGCAAGTGTACACAACGCAAGTAGTAAAGTGATACGAAGTATTGGATATCGTCTCCACAGGGACTGGGCTAACAGCTTCACCTTGAATCACTGCACGAAAGTAAAGAAAATATTTGAGAAAGTTGTCACGAGAATAATAAAGAGAACTTAAATAAAAGAGTAGAAAAATCAAGATAGAGAGAATGGGCTGGTATTGAATTGCTTAGTAGTGCAGGTATTGTTGAGTCTAGGAAATCCAGTTCTGTCGTCGTCCCCGTCGCGGCAGCACCTGTCGCGACAGCACCTGTCGCGGCAGCGAACACTCAACTCCGTACTTCAAGTTTGGAAAGAATCCCTGTTGTGCCTTGGCCTATCCCTAGGTCCAAGTCTGTCGATGATCACGTCTTTGATTATACCTCCCGGCGTGAATCGAAGGATGAACACCGATGTTGTTGAATTCTTCTTTAGCCACTTAACCTCGTCATATCCCTAGGTCCGAGATAGTTCAACTATAAACTAGAGAACTCGCACTTATCCCTTTCGTATACTTAACTCTCCCGATGTTAAGTAAATAGATAACCTCACAATGCTCTCCCGATGCTCTTGCAAGATATTAATAACCAGAATAAGAGAACTTGAAGTTTATTTTATTGAACTGAAAATTCCTAAAACAAAAGCAACCCTTGCAACTACATTACAAATCAACCCGTGGCCCTAAGGGGAATTTAGAACATGATGAGAGGCTGAAAACGGCTAGGGTTTTGGGAAGAAAGCTAGAGAATAGGTGATGTCCTCCCTAGGTCGAAATACATGCCCTTATATAGGCTTTGGGTCCAAGTTTTCTAAAATAGCAAGAATACAACTTTAAATTAAAGTACACTTCTAATAAAGACTAAATCTTCAGAGAATATAGCTTTAACTCATCATTCTTTCTTGCTTGGATTTTCTCTCCTTGAACTTTGGGCTTGGCCTTTATTCTGATCTAGGACTTGGAAAAATATAGTGATATTCCACGACAGACGAGCTTAATTTTCTCTTTCTGTCGAGGTCCACTTTGCTTCTTCTCCTCATAACTGATGGTGTCCTCTGTTGTCACGGCGGCAACCATGGCAGCATCGTCCTCCTTGACTGCTCGTCCAGTTCCAGCTCTTATGCTTCACTGCCCAGCACCTGCCTCTTCTGTCTGCTACAACAGCAACCTGCAAAAGCAACCAATTTCAGTAGAAACTGTGCCTTTTAATAAATTTGTGATGTTTAACTGTAAACTGACCTAAATGTAATAAATAATGCTTGAATGCAACAGAAATATGGGTTAAATAGGGGTAAATAATAGAACTTTTACACACTCAACACACCCCAAACTCAAGTTTTTGCTTGCCCTCAAGCAACTAAGACCTAAAAGAAAAATGAAATATTTTTGTTTTGGCTTAAAACAGTGAACTTTTCCTTACCCTTCATTCGTTCCCTGTGACGGCAACACCCTGTCGGATAATCTAGGATCTGTTCGGAGTCTCACTATAGTCCTCGTGCAGTGTGTGCATGCTTGTGAACAATTATATGCCAAGACTCTCTTAGTTTCACTAGAATAATTCAGCCCTTAACTCGAATTTTTATGCCAAAGTTTATCTTTTGAAGGCATTTTTTTCATGCTCCTTTTATTTTTTTGTTTTGACTCGATTTCACTATTTTTTTTAAGCTAAAGTTTCACTAGAGCCAGTTTTAGGCACCTCTAGCTAACTTCCTAGAGCCAGTTGCGAGCACCTCTAGGGCTGTTGAGTCTCTTTTGCTAAACTTTTTTCCTAGAGCCAGTGTTAGGCACCTCTATGGGCTATTCAAGTGCTAAGCTTCCTATTCTAGTTGACTAAAAGAGTTCTAAGCAGTATAACAGACACAAATGTGTTTAAGTTTTCAGAACTATAGAAAGGCTCTAAACTTCTAAAAACTATCCTAAAGGCACTGCCACGACAGAGCTATCACGGCAGGTAAGTTCAGTTCACATACTTAAGTTAAAAATTTTCATATATATATATATATATATATATATATATGTTTAAGAATAAACTAAGTAAAAGACACAAATTTTAAAACTAAGATGGACTCCATTAATGGAGGGTTGCCACCCCCAAACTCGAGGGTTGCATTGCCCTCAATGCAAATGACAAATAAAAATAAAGATAAAGCAGTACATCACAAAATATATAAGCAGGCAGCAAAAAGAAGATAAGAACTTAAATTTTTAATCGTTGTCTTTGCTGCTGCTGCTGAGTCTGATTTGGCGGCGGGCTCGAGCTTTCGGAGCTGGCTGGGGAACGGGGGAGGCAGATGTGTTCTTTGTTTTGGCCTCCCGTGGTGGCTGGATCCTGGTTGGGGAGATATGAGGGGGTTGCTCCACAACCTGGACTTCAGAGCTGCTGCTGCTGCTTTTGCTGCTGATGCTGTCACTGTTGCTGCCGCTGGCTCTTGGCATGTTGTGTTTGTCCGCCATTCGCTTCTGCCTCTTTACCGGTGAGAACTCCTTCGAAAGATTCCTCTTAATAGAGGGTTCATTGTCACTGGCGGCCCAAACGGAGGATGAGAATCCGACAATAAAGGCATCAAGCTCCTCCGATGCCATTCTACGTTTCGTACCACGGGCAGATGGCTTAGCACGGTTGCTACCGGCGGCTGTCGGGGCAGGTGATGGTGTTGAGGCGGCAGAGGGTGTTCGTGGTGTGGCAGCAGGTGTGGGAGTGTAGGCATGTGTAGTTACAGTAAAATAATGTGCAGGAAAGGTGGGGAAGACAACATTAGGGAAATTTAAAGAATGATGGATAAAGTTTACCGTAGAGGCAGTAAAATCCCTGATGAAGGTCATCAGACCGAGCTGCCGTTCCTCCATCTTCTAAATGGCAGCTAAGATCTGGGAGGAGAAGTCTGTCGGGGTGGCTGCTGCGGCAGTTGGTTCAGTCTCTGGCTGCTCTGTCGTGGCAGCTGGATCGAATGATGACAGAGGAGTGGCAGCAGTCAGCTCCATGAGGCTGAGGATGTTCTTTTTAGTCCAACCTTTCCCTTGGACTCGCAGATCAGTTGCCACTTCTGGTATGCCATGGCCCCGACAGAGTGAGGTGATGAGGTATGAGAGGTAAATGGGACCCGTCGGTCTGTGTGCGCACTCCAAGATGCTCTTACGAATATAGATGCCCACATTAATGGGCCTTTCATGTAAAATGGAGTGTATTAAAGCTAACCTTGGCTGGTCGACCGTGGTATTGTGGGACGACAGCATGATACGCTTTTTGATGAAAGCATTCCATAACTTAGCCTCCGGCAGCAGTTGGGTCCGCTTTACTGTCCGTGGGTTCTTTCGGCTGGTGTTCCATTGAGTGCCCTCATCAGTCAGCTCTGACATAACATCGTCATAGGCAGCAGGGTCCAATGTGTTGAGGAATTGTTGGTGAGCGTCGTCGTTGCTGCCGACGTAGAATCCATACAATGTGTTAATGTACTCAGCTTCGAACGACATTTCTTTTCCTCGAACAATTACCGCTGTCGCCGTCCTACTGCTAATGGCAGCATAAAATTCTCGTACCAATGTGACATTCATTTTTTCAGGCTGCTCAGCAAAAGTCTGCCACTGTAGAGCTCAAACTTTCCGGGCTATGAACGGCTTTAGGCCCAGATTTTCCTCCTTCGATGTGTAAATAAAGCCTCTCTCTTCCCACATATCTCTGATTGCAAAGGAGCGTGGGGTGGTTGCTGTCGGTGTGGAACTGGAAGCAGCATTCCTACGGGTTTTCCTAGAAGACATTTTTGCAAGGGTTGTGGAAATGAAAACAAGTAAAATCTAGAGGGAGCAAGTGAGAAGAGTAGAAGTGAGTGAAAATGAAAAATGAAACGGGGTTATATAGAGAAGGAATTGCTACATGTTGAAGCTGTAACGGCAGGCGCAAATAACAAGGCCAGCTGTTATGAGTTAGCGTGTCTGACGTGTCTGTCACGCGTTTCCGTGTCTGTTGCGCGTCTGTGACATGTTTTCGCGTCTGTCGTGACAGCCTGAATTTTCCGCGTCTATCGCGGCAGCTGTAACGACAGGCTCCAAAATTTGGGCTTTGTTGGGCTGGTGGATGGATGGTGGGCTGAGTTCACTTCTCATGTTCTTCTTGACTCCTTTATTTCCTAAAAACAATAAAAATAAAAACATTATTCAAATAAAATAAATCTTATTTCTTAATAAATAATAAGTAATAATAAAACTAAAAATAAAATTTAGGTTAAATTAGGGATGCCAGGCGGGGCATCTCCTAAGGTAACCACTTCCTGCATTCCTGGGGCTTCAGTTCCCTGATAATGCTTCAAGCGCTGTCCGTTGACTTTGAATTGGTGCCCGTCTTTTAATGATCGGATTGTGATGGCACCATGGGGAAAAACTTGTACGACTTGAAATGGGCCAGACCATCTAGATTTTAGCTTCCCTGGGAAGAGTTTCAGTTTAGAATTGAATAGCAATACAAGCTGCCCTGGGCAGAATTGTCGTGGCAGCAACTTCTTGTCAGGTCGCTTCTTAGTTTTATCCTTGTAGATTATTGCATTGTCATAGGCCATTGTCCGGATTTCTTCAATTTCGTTCAGATCCAATAGCCTTTTCTGCCATGCCTTGTCCAAGTCCATATTCACTACCTTGATTGCCCAGTATGCTCTGTGCTCTATCTCGACAGGTAGATGACATGTTTTCCAATAAATTAATCGGTACGGAGACATTCCCAATGGAGTTTTAAAAGTTGTCCTATAAGCCCATAATGCATCATTAAGGAGTAAAGATCAATCTTTCTTCGTTGGCTTGACCATCTTCTCAAGAATGTTCTTAACTTCCCTATTGGATATTTCTGTTTGTCCATTGGTCTGTGGGTGATATGCTGTCGCGATCCGATGCTTGACACCATATTTCTTCAAGGCAGCAGCAATAACCCTGTTGTCGAAATGTCTCCCTTCATCACTGATAATCGCCTTAGGGATGCCAAACCTAGAAAAGATATTTTTGTGTAAAAACCTTTGAACTGTCTTGGCATCATTCTTTTGAGTTGCGATAGCTTCAACCCACTTAGAGACATAATCTACTGCCAGGAGGATGTATAAATTCCCACATGAAGATGGGAATGGTCCCATAAAATCGATCCCCCAAACGTCGAAGATCTCGACTTCTAGAATGTTCTGCAGCGGCATCTCGTGTCTCCTTGAGATGTTTCCTGTCCGTTGGCACTTGTCACAACTCTTATAGAAGATTTGTGCATCTTTATACAGTGACACCCAATAAAACCCTGACTGCAGCACCTTGGCAGCAGTTTTGTTGCCTCCTAAGTGACCTCCATACTGTGAAGCATGGCAGTGATGAAGTATGTCTTCTTGCTCTTCCTGTGGTACACATCTCCTTATAACCTGATCTGCACAGATTTTGAAAAGAAGAGGTTCGTCCCAATAATAATGCTTAACATCATTTTGGAACCTCTTCTTGGCTTGATAATTGAGGCCGGAAGGAATTATTCCGCTAACTAAGAAATTAACGAAATCAGCATACCAGGGGAGTTTAGAAGACTTACCTGCCGCCATGGCTGTAGCGGCAGTGACTACGGCAGCAAAGAGCTGCTCATCTGGGAAGGTCTCCAATATGTTTGTCTCATTTGTTGGTAGACTCTGTCCCTTCTCCAACCTCGACAAGTGATCTGCCATTTGATTTTATGTCCCCTTTTTGTCCTTGATTTCAAGGTCGAATTCTTGCAATAGCAGGATCCACCGTATCAATCGAGGCTTAGCATCCTTTTTCGCGAACAGATACTTCAAGGCAGAATGGTCTGTGTGCACTATGACCTTC
The DNA here is from genome assembly GCA_958450335.1 of Hibiscus tridactylites. Taxonomy (NCBI): domain Eukaryota; kingdom Viridiplantae; phylum Streptophyta; class Magnoliopsida; order Malvales; family Malvaceae; genus Hibiscus; species Hibiscus tridactylites. The sequence continues at coordinate 80,819,127 of OY288274.1, read as the reverse complement.
ATTCCAAGTATGTAAGAACGAAACTTGTCAATGGAGAATACCACAACTAATAACTCCTTCTCTGTGGTGGTGTAGTTCACTTGGGCGTCGTTCAATGTCTTGCTGGCATAGTATATGACATGACATAATTTGTCTCTCCGCTGCCCAAGTGCTGCCCCGACAGCATAGTCACTAGCATCACACATAATCTCAAATGGTTGTGTCCAGTCTGGTGGCTGTACTATTGGGGTTGTTACTAGTTTTTCCTTCAGAACCTTGAATGCTTCAGTACATTCATCATTAAAGTCAAAGGGTCGGTTCTGCTCCAGAAGATGACATAGGGGCTTGGTGATTTTTAAAAAATTCGCAATGAACATTCGATAAAACCAGCATGTCCTAAGAAACTTCTGATTCCCTTGACTGTGGTAGGCGGCGGCAGCTTTTCAATCACTTCTATATTGGCTTTGTCGACTTCTATGCCACGGCAGCTAATCTTATGGCCAAGGACTATCCCTTCATCCACCATGAAGTGGCATTTTTCCCAATTCAAAACTAGGTTTGCTTTTTCACATCTTTCGAGTACCTTTTGTAAGTTGCCTAAGTAGCTGTCAAAATCGTTTCCAAAGACCGAAAAGTCATCCATGAAAATCTCAAGGAAGTCCTCCACCATATCGGAGAATATGGCCATCATGCACCTTTGGAAGGTGGCTGGTGCATTGCATAATCCAAATGGCATTCTCCTAAAAGCATACGTGCCGTAGGGGCATGTGAATGTCGTCTTTTCTTGATCTTCCGGTGCGATAGCTATTTGATTGTACCCTGAATAACCATCAAGAAAACAATAGTAAGGTTTACCCGCTAATCTATCAAGCATTTGATCAATAAAGGGTAAAGGAAAGTGGTCCTTTCGGGTAGCTTTGTTAAGCTTCCGATAGTCCATACAAACCCTTCAACCGGTCACGGTCATGGTTGGGATTAACTCATTGTTTTCATTGGTCACCACGGTCATTCCTCCTTTCTTGGGAACGCATTGCACCGGGCTCACCAATTTGCTGTCCGAGATGGCGTAAATTATACCAACATCTAACCATTTGATTATCTCTTTACGCACCACCTCTTTCATCGCATGGTTCAGCCGCCTTTGAGCATCTATAGTCGGCTTATGATCATCCTCTAAAAGGATTTTATGCATACATAATGCTGGACTAATGCCTTGAATATTAGCTATCGTCCATCCAATTGCCTTTTTGTGCTGCTGCAGCATCCCTATTAATTGTTGTTCATGTTCCTGCATCAACTTGGAAGAGATGATTACGGGCAACATAGCATTTGAACCAAGAAAAGCATATTTTAGCTGCCCTGGCAGGGGCTTCAGTTCTAAAACATGGGGCTCAACAGTTGATGGCTTTTGGATTGCATGGTTATCCGAAGTATAATTTAAAGGTTCGAATAACTTACCTGGACGATCGCAATCCAGTTTACCTCCTCCTAATCTTCAGTATCAGATAAATCGGATTCGGAGGAGTTGTTGTTGTCAGTGCTGTCGTGATAGTCTTGTAAGTGGCTGTCGAGGAAGTGACCAATTTTGATGTCGTGACAGCCCGACCTGATGCAGGGTTGGTCAAGGGTAACTTCAGTGATCACCTTGCATTCCTCTTCTGCATCAGCGTGCTTCATAGCTTGGAGAACATTCAACTTTATCTCTTGATCGTTCACTCTCATGGTGAGTTATCCTTTTTCCACATCAATCAGTGATCTTCCCGTGGCTAAGAAGGGTCGCCCCAAGATGATTGGTGCGTTTTCATCTTCTTCGCAATCTAAAACAAGAAAGTCAGCATGAAATATAAATTTATCCACTCTTACCAGAATATCTTCGATTTTTCCTTCCGGATGAATGTAAGAGCGGTCTGCCAGTTGCAGAATTACTGTCGTGGGCCGAGCTTTTCCAATACCTAATTTCTGAAAAACAGATTTTGGCATTAAATTAATACTAGCACCAAGATCACAAAGTGCCTTATCCACATATTTATCTCCGATTACACAAGGTATGATGAAGCTCCCCAGATCCTTCTTTTTCTGTGGTGGTTGCCTATAAAGAATACTCATGCATCCTTCTGTCATCTTAACCGTTTCAAATTCCCCAAGTTTAGATTTCTTCGACATGGCATTCTTGAGAAATTTGGCGTAACCGGGCATCTCCCTAACGGCGTCCAACAGCGGAATGTTAATATGAACCTGCTTAAAAATATCATAAATCTTTTTGAGCTGAGATTCTTGCTTCAATTGTTGTAACCGTTGAGGAAAAGAAGGTGGGGGACGATAATCAGCAATACGTTCTTCCCACTGCATACGAATCTAAGGAGGTTTGGGTTCATCATTTTTCTCCTCTATCGCTTCTATTGTCGTAACATGTTCATCGACAGCAGACTGTTTGTTACCTATCGGGGCAGCTTCCTCGGCAGGTCTGTCCAAGGCTGGTTTCTTTACTATTTCAGCTTCCTTCTCTGGCCCTGATAGTTTCTTCCCACTCCTAGTAGTAATGGGTTTACACTGCTCATGTGTGGGCTGCCTAGCATTTTCAGTATTGCTAGGAAATCCGCCAGTCTGCCTTGGGTTGATATGCTGGGAAACCTGACCCATCTGTGTCTCTAAAGATTTCAGAATAGCTTTATGATTTGTCATCCGCATCTCTGTTTTATCCATGAATGTCTCTGTCTTCTTGACAAACTGATTCATGTTCTAAATATAAGTTCATGTCTGAGACAAAAACGTAGCCAGAGTCTGTTCCAGTATACTGTTTGTGGCAGCTGGTGGCTGTTGCTGCTGCGGTTGCAGTTGCTTTCGAGTCAGCAATCTAGGTCCTCCCTGATTCAGATTATTGTGTGCTTGAGGATTCAGGGCATTATTGGGATTACTCCAAGAAAACTTGGGATCCTTTCTCCAGCTGGGATTGTAGTTGTTGGAGTTGTAATTCTGCTTGTAGTTTCCAACATACTTTCCCTCTTCTAAGTGTATAGGACACTCATCCGAACTATGATTTCCCTCACAAATTTCACATACCTCCTCGATAGACAATACCGGCTGTGAATCATCGTTCAAGAGCTTTTTCATTGCTTTAGTAAGGTATGCCACCTGTGATTTCATCGTGCTATCGGCTTCATAATCCTTAACAGCTAGGACCCGTTTACCCCCTCTTCTTGCTGTCGGAAACTGCTCCTCATTCTTAGCTAGATTTTTCAATACTTGCATTGCCTCGTCTGGGTCTTTGTCCAACAGTAATCTGTTTGCTGCTGAATCAATTCGAATACGAGTTTGTAAGTTGGCAGCATTATAAAACTTAGTTACCTGGTTCCAGACGGGGAATCCATGCATTGGGCAGTTCCGTAGAAGAGTGGTAAATCTGTCCCAGGCCTCGTGCATCGGCTCGTCATCTTCCTGTTGAAAAGTAGCAATTTCATTACGTAATCGCTCAGATAAGTGTGAAGGATTAAAACGAGATAAAAATTCACGAGACAAATCTGCCCAAGTTCTAATTGAACCCGACGTAAGTTTATCCCACCAAGTCTTTGCTCTGTCTCTCAATGAATGGGGAAATAATCGAAGCCTCAGTATCTCCGGATTAACTCATGGTAGTCTAAACGAACCACAAATTTCCTAGAACGTTTTTAGATGTTCCCTAGCATCCTCGGTAGCAGCACCACTGAATTAACTTGCATTGTTGATCATACTAAACATAACAGGTTTCAGCTCGAAGTTGTCAACATCTATATCCGGCAACGTGATTTCCAATTCTACATGATCATTCAACATGTAGTCACGACAGGACCGTCGCGCGGTAGTATTGGGCAGGTTGCCGACAGGAGGTATAATCTCTCTATCTCCGACAGGAGGGTCGTTACCCAAGGGGTTTCCTTGGTTTTGCATCGTCTCTAACTGTTCCTCAAGGTACTCGTTCCTGGCTAGTATGTGACGAAGGCGATTCTTAAGATTGAATGAACGTTCGATTTCCGGATCTAATAGATACTCAGGATCTTTTCCTCGTCTCGATCTGCGCATAAACAAGAAACCTTGTGAAAAGCAAGAGTTTGAACAAACAAAAGAAAAATAGAAAATAAAAATAAAAACGAAAAGTGCAGTAAAAGAAAAGGTAAAGTTATGTTGCCAGTCCCTGGCAACGGCGCCAAAAACTTGTTGCGTGTAAAAGTGTCTATCGCAATTGTAGTGCAAGTGTACACGACGCAAGTAGTAAAGTGATACGAAGTATCGGATATCGTCTCCACAGGGACTGGGCTAATAGCTTCACCTTGAATCACTACACGAAAGTAAAGAAAATATTTGAGAAAGTTGTCACGAGAATAATAAAGAGAAATAAAAGAGTAGAAAAATCAAGATAGAGAGAATGGTCTGGTATTGAATTGCTCAGTAGTGCAGGTATTGCTGAGTCTAGGAAATCCAGTTCTGTCGTCGTCCCCGTCGTGGCAGCAGTCCGTTGTTTGTCGCGGCAACGAACACTTAACTCCGTACTTCAAGTTTGGCAAGAATCCCTGTTGTGCCTTGGCCTATCCCTAGGTCCAAGTCTGTCGATGATCACGTCTTTAATGATACCTCTCGGCGTGAATCGAAGGATGAACACCAATGTTTTTGAATTCTTCTTTAGCCACTTAACCTCGTCATATCCCTAGGTCCGAGATAGTTCAACTATAAACTAGAGAACTCGCACTTATCCCTTTCGTATACTTAACTCTCCCGATATTAAGTAAATAGATAACCTCACAATGCTCTCTCGATGCTTTTGCAAGATATTAATAACCAGAATAAGAGAACTTGAAGTTTATTTTATTGAATTGGAAATTCCTAAAACAAAAGCAACCCTTGCAACTACTTTAAAAATCAACCCGTGGCCCTAAGGGGAATTTAGAACATGATGAGAGGATGAAAACGACTAGGGTTTTGGGAAGAAAGCTAGAGAATAGGTGATGTCCTCCCTAGGTCGAAATACATGCCCTTATATAGGCTTTGGGTCCAAGTTTTCTAAAATAGCAAGAATACAACTTTAAATTAAAGTACAATTCTAATAAAGACTAAATCTTCAAAGAATCTATCTTTAAGCTGTCCTCTTTCTTGCTTGGGATTTTCTCTCCTTGAACTTTGGGCTTGATATTCCTTTCGATCTGGGGCTTGGAAAAATATAGTGGTTTTACACGACAGACGGGCTGAATTTTCTCTATCTGTCGAGGTCCACTTTGCTTCTTCTCCTCAAAACTGTTGCCGTCCTCTGCTGTCACGGCGGCAACCATGGCAGCATCGTCCTTCTTGAGTGCTCGTCCAGTTCCAGCTCTTCTGCTTCACTGCCCAGCGCCTGCCTCTTCTGTCTCCTACAGCAGCAACCTGCAAAAGCAACCAATTTCAGTAGAAACTGTGCCTTTTAATAAATTTGTGATGTTTAACTGTAACTGACCTAAATGCAATAAATAATGCTTGAATGCAGCAGAAATATGGGTTAAATAGGGGGTAAATAATAGAACTTTTACATACTCAACAAAGTTCATCTTGTATAAAAGAAGAAACTGGTGATAGAGAAAACCTTGAGAATGGCGGTTGAAGTAGTCTATGTCCTCTTTGGCAGACATGTAACCATATAGTTGGCGCTCTCTGTCTGGACCATACAAGAAGCCTTGACATTGTTCCCAAGCATTTCTATCAAAACCTTGGGCAGCAAACTAGTTATGCAGACGCTGAGCGTCGAGATAACCTGTTGTCGTGCTCTCAAAAATCAGAAGGCTCATCCCACGATGGCCTTCTGGACCGTATGAATGGCGAGGCTTGGCAATAGTACTATAGGAACTGAAATAGTCCCGAAGCTCTTGGTTTCCCATACCAATCCACTAAAGCAAAAAATGCAAGAGATTAGAAGTTAAGCAATTGTAATAATATTGAAAACATAATTCAAATTTGTTAAATAACTACCTTCACAACATCATCTTTTTCCAGCCTTGTGTTCATTATCATGACCATGAGCGGCCAGAGTATTTGGTGATCATCATCCTCGTCGTTTGCAGGCAGGGGGCAGGCAGTATTAGCAGCATTCGGATCATCTCTCAAACCACTCCATTGGCCAAAAGCTTGACCCTGAGGAATAGCGGAAGTACCCCTTTTACGCAATTCCTCATCCAAGAGCTCAGCAAGTTGGCGATGGAGTTTGAGCTTTGTTCCACCTTTTGTTCTAGCATGTGTCAGTAGGGACTGAATGCCATTAAACCTGTGAGAGGCACCAGGACCTCCTTGGCATGCTGGACAAAGCCATCTTGTAGAAGGGTCATTGATTGTCTGCATTGTATCGATGGTCTGGAAAAACTTGTTGAACCATTTGCTTCTTTTGAGTGTGCCATGGCTAGGTTGATCCTTCTCATCAGAATCGAAATATAAATCATCCTCACTATTTGAGTCTGATTCAAATTCTAGTTTCCTCTTTGCGAATTGGTGAGGATTGTTTTTCGAAGATCTGCTTGAACTCATTTTATCTGAAGGAAGTTAAAAGTATTTGGTTCAGAAGTGAATATAGAGCGAAGGGTTGAGTTGAGTATAGTGAGTTTTTGATGTTGTAAAGAGTAAAGAGAAGAGTTGTTAATATATAGGGAAATTCAGTTGGGAGGGAAAGTGAAAAGTCTATGGAGGGAAACTGAGAGAGAAGGAAGACACAATGTGTGTCTGTTCATTGAACGAGGTACATGAACATGAACCCCTTCATTAATGAAAAGACAAGAAACTGAAAAGGCTGAATTGTTTTGCTTGGTTTCGAAACCAATTGTATACACGATGAGGAAGATGAAACAGTTCATGTGATTTTAGTGAAAAGACAGAACACTGAAAAAGCAAGATTCCTTTTACTGGGATTGATACCATCTGAAGGGGTTTCGGAACTATATACACTTAGTAGTAGCATAATGTACACAAATTGGTACAAGTTTGCAAGAAAAAACGGTATATACATAACTTTATTACACAGTTTCACGAAGGTTCAAGTTAGGTCATTTAATTGTTAGGAAATGTGTACATATAGAAATTGTTAACCAAATGCAAAGTACATCATTTAGAGGGGCATTGAAACCAACTAAACGGGGTTTCGGTGCTTTAGTTCCAGTAGAGGGCATCGAACCTAGCTTTATGGGGTTCCGGTGCCTGTTTGAAGTGCAAAAAAAGTTACTACCTTTTTGGTACAAGCTTTATAAGGTTTTGCGATTATACAAAAAATATTAGCCCCTTCATGTACTTGTAAGGTTTAAAATGCCTCATGAGATGTCTGTTCATTGAAGCAGGTACATGAACATTAATCCCTTCATGTGATTGTAGTGAAAAGACATAAACTGAAAAGGCTGACTCGTTCTGGGGGTATCGAAACCAGCTTTATGTTTGGTGAACAAGAAACGGTACAGGTGATGATAGTGAAAAGACATAACTCTGAAAAGGCAGATTTCTTTTGTAAATATATGTGGATCAGAGGGATGTTGTTCGCAGTGACTTTGATCCTGCAATATTCAAATGAAGTCCATCAAATTTGTCAAATTCTATTTAGATGCTTTAACGAAGATAAATTTTGAAGTTACCCAAATGAAGGCAAGTCTTGGTTTAAGATCGCTAATTCTCCAAAGTGCCCACTCTAGGTTTTCTCTGCATTGATGAACAGTTCAGGCACAAATAAAGTAAGAAAACAAATTATCTTAAAGGATCGGGTAATTCAATTGATTTAGGGGGTGGAAGAGGTCCACATTACCTTGTCCTTGAAGACCAAATAGAAACCTCATAGGCAGTAAAACAAGAATACAGAAACTTAGAAGCACCAGGTCTGAGTTCCACACCTGCAATTGTAAAAAATAAATTTCCTAATCTAATTTGTAAACAGTTTTACTAAAAGTGAGCCACAAAAGGAATATCGTCTCTCCTAACACTGGCAAGCACGCCATTGTAATCAAGAATAAGAAGCTTCTTATTCGCCGTGGTAGGTGGTACGTTCTTGTACCAGTCGCCATACATTTGAGGAGGACACATGGGTCTCTGAATTTCAGAGTCTATTTCATTACTTGGCGTTATGCCATGGCGATGAAACTTCTTTCGCATGTAAGTGCGAGTCACTTGAGGCGTATAAGCACACGCATGAGCATGGCCTTCTGCTGGAGCAGATGCCTGATCATGAACTGCAGCTGCAGAATATGCATCATAGTGCTCTTTTGCAGAAGTACCTGGGACATTTTCTGTTGGACCAGATGCCTGATAATGCCCTGCTGGTGCAGAATATACATCAAAGTGCTCCTATGCAGAAGTACCTGGGACATTTTCTGTATACAACAATCCAATGTTACGTGCACGAACACAACCAACTTGTCAAGGAAACTAAACACAATGCAACACGATATGCAAGGGAGGTGTAAATAGACAGTAGTGTAACAAATGAGTCAAACAATGTTCATGAAGCAGTCTAACAAATTCAACAAATGTTTATCCATGTAATACAAGAAACTCCATATACTATGCATACTAGCCTAACCATCTTCAGGCTCATTTGCATCCTGAGGCGATGTCGGTCGAAATACATAACGATTCCGTTCATGTTCCAATTAATAAACACGAGCTTCTAGTTTCTCAAATCGGGAATGTGCCTCTGCCAGACTACTGCGCAAAAAAAAACATCCAAGTTCTTTAGTGTGTCGTACATGGAGTCAAGTTTATCGGGAGGTGGAGCATCGGGTGCATCATCATTTCCTCTGGTAATTCTTGCTTCATCTTCATCTCTTTTATGGACCCATTCACCCTGAATGAACGTCCACCCCGTCTTCTTAGTTGTTGTTTCATCAATTTTACTCGGTAGCGGGATTTCAAGGTCCATGGAGGTGTCGATCCCTAAACATTCAAATATGTGACTTAGCACACATCCATAAATGAGGGAGCCTCTTGAAGGGTTGCTAATGATTTCCACAACAGATTTGAAGATGATTGTTGTTATATCGGGTTTATTTTCCGACCGAAATTGGTGCAACCACCAATAATTAGTATGACGCATGCGAGTGCATCGTCCACCCGATGGCCAAAAGAACCAAGTTGTCATTAGATGCAGAAACCTTTCATGGATATGAAGATGAGTGAGGCTGTCATCATCGAACTTCAAGGGTACACGCTCGAATTCTTGCTCTTCACCAGTAGCTTCCACACCAAGGTGTTGGGCAATAATTGCCGGAGTGATTGTAAATTCAACTCCCATGAGATACAACTCGATAGCTACAACATGTTGGGTTCTGCCATCATGCTGAAGGGTAGCATTTGCATAGAAGATCTTCATCAGGTTGTGATAGATACAGGGTTTAATATCGAGATATCTGATCCAACCTCATTCCACAAATAAAGGCCAAAAGTTGAATCGATAATCATGGGACATCAAAAAATCCAAGTCAATGGTTCGCTTCTTCCTAATCTTTTTCGCCTCGTACACTTTGTGGTATCGCTCAAGACACGCGTGATCACGAAAACAATGGCTCAAAATATTTCGAGGTTGTGGCGCTTCCCCTTCACTTGAACGGATAAAACCACATGTTTCAATCCGACTTCGTTTACCTTTACTGGGTTTGTTTTTTGGAGCCATGTATGAGTTTTTGGTAGGAATATCTGAAAATTTGTGTAACAATCGAAGAAGAAGAAACGAACGGTCTCAGGTTTTGAATATGGTCGATAATCGAAGAACAAAAAATTAAATGCCTGAAAATTTTAAGATTAGGGTTAGAAATTTGTGTTTTCCGAGATGAAGGAGGGAAGTTTTCATTTACATAACTTATTTCCCGCTATTTAGTATTTGAAACAGGTTTCGAATCCCCACATGGGGTTTCGATGCTGGTTTGGCAGAACGCTATTTTGAATGTCCTCATTGTGGTGTCGAAACCGGGAATGGGGTTTCGATGTTGTTTTGCCAGAGACGCCCAATTGCATTCTTTTATATTGGGGTTCGATACCTGAAGTTTTGTTTCGATGCCGGTTTGGCAGAGACGCCCAATTTCAGTCTTCTTCATGGGGGCTCGAAACCAATAACTTGGTTTCGATGCTGTTTTGGCAGATACGTCAATTTTTAGTGGATGTTGAATGGGGTATCGAAACCTCCGTAAAATTGTATCGAAACCCATTTGAAGTTATAGCATTTATTGTATTACCTACCAAACCATCTGTCAAGTTATTCCAATTTAAAGTGGCAGCTGATAATAAAGGTTTTCCATAACTATTTCTCCTTATTTCATCATGAACGTTAGAAGTAAGAAACAAATGATTAAACAACATATCGGTGTAGAGATTTTTTCCATCTTCCGTGTCGAAACATGGCTGGTGTAAGAGTTGAAGAAACTCAAATTGGTGAACCAGATGAGTGCACAACAAATGAAGTTGGTGCTTCAGAGAATTTGGTTGGTATGATGTTTAACTCTCGTGTCGAGGCGTGGAACTATTATCGAGTATATGCGAAGAATAACGGGTTCAGTGTCAGTCGTACAACAACTAGGCATGATGGTATGGGAAATGTACATACACAAGAGTTTTGTTATTCACGGGGAGGACAACGCAGACGGAAAGTTCATGACTTCGACCGGAAACGTGCGCCACGTGATATAACACGAATTGGTTGCAAGGCAAAGGTGATTGTCAAGTGCAGAGAATAATCAAGGTGGGAGATAGCAGTATGTCACAGTGAACATAATCACCCGTTGTGCCCACCTATAATGCAACCGTATCTTCGGTCGAGTAGAGAAGTTAGTAACGATGATGTACTTGAGGCACAGGCTTTGAAAAGTGTTGGCCTGCGAACGTCAGAAGTAATGAATTATTTCATGCAACAGTCGGGTGGTTTCCAGAATGTTGGTTTCATTCGGAAAGACTTGTACAACTCCCTTCAAAAAGCAAAGGCGGATGAATATCGTGACGGTGATGTCAATGCTCTTCTTGCTTACTTTGACTTCAAGAAAGATCAAGATACAAGATTGTACATGCAGTTCAACACTGGCCAATCAGGGGGATTGCATAATATATTTTGGTCCGATTCAACATCCAGGTCCGACTACGTATGCTTCAGTGATGTCATTGCATTTGACACAACGTACAAGGGTAACATGTATGGCCGGCCTATAATGCCTATTGTTAGTGTTAATCACCACCATCAAACCATTGTCTTCGGTGTGGCAATTTTAGCTGACGAGACTGCAGACACATTTGAGTGGGTACTTAGGGAGTTTTTGCAGGCTATGTCTAACAAAGCTCCTGTCTCAGTTGTCACGGATGGTGATAGGGCCATGCACAGGGCTATCAAGACAGTGTTCCCATGTGCACATCATCGAATATGTTCCTGGCATCTTTCTCAAAATGCCCAGGAAAACGTAGGTGATCCTAAATTTACATCCGCCTTTACACGGTGCATGTCCTCTTGGTGGACAATTGAGGAATTCGATTGCGAGTGGAGATCTGTTATGAAAAATTTTAACGTGGAGCAGCATCTGTGGGTTGTGGAGAAGGATCACACGGTTGGTGTGTGGGCACAAGCATATCTTACAGGACATTTCTTCGCAAATCTTCACTCCACACAACGCTGCGAATCTATGAATTTCGCCCTCAACATTATCCTCGAACATAAGAAGACATATCTTGAAGTTGTATGTGCCATTGACAAGGGAATAAATGACATGTGCATAAATGAGTTGGACGAAGAATACAAAAATTCTTCCTCGAAGCCTTTCCCAATGACCAAATTGCATGACCTTGAAGGGAGTGCAGCTGACATCTTCACCCGGGCATCCTTTGAAATAGTTCAGGAGGAACTGAAATATGAGACACTGTATCGTGCTCTACATCCGACACTTAAGATTGAAGGTATGTGGACGTATCGTTTGACACAATATAAGGATCCGAAACAAATGTATGAGGTTGTGTTTGATGTCACAACAAATAACATTGCATGCACTTGTCGGAAATTTGAGATGCTCAGGCTTCCATGTCGCCATCAACTGCACGTTCTTAAGTTGGAAGACTTCTCCGACATCCCAAATTGCTTAATACTACCGCGCTGGAAAAAAAAAATGCTAAGGTATCTGCTCCATCTTATCTTCACAGTGAAGTTCATCCCGAATTAAGACAAATGTCTCGATTTGCTTCGCTACGCTCACTTTCATCGCGGTTATGCTACCTTGCGTCTCAAACAGACGAAAGTTTCAAAACCACAAAAAGATGAGTTACTCCGACTAACTGCTGAATTTGAGCAGTCCATAACCTTGAATGAGTCATCATCACATAGGGTAAGCCAACACAGCGTTCGAGACCCGCAAAAGAAAGACGCAAAACGAAAGCAGAAAATAAACCCTAATACGTCCACAAAACGGAGGAATCAATGTTCATTCTACAAAATGGAGGGACACAATAAGAACACATGCCCGGGACTGAAGCTTCAACTTCCAACGGGTACTGCAGGGACAAGTTTAGACGTAGACATATCCCAACCTTATGCAAATGTGAGTCATTTCTACTTACGTTTGTTGTATGTCAATACATGAAAAGTTAATACGGGTTTGCTATTGACTTCCACCTAGGTCGGCGCATATTGTTGAAATAACTAGTACATTCCATGTTGATAACATATCTCCAACCACAACATAGAAGGTATTAATCAAGATTCAATCAAGTTCATTCAATTTTCGTTCATACTTTACCTACAAATTCATCGTGTTTCCAAATGACAATTTATTATTTACTGTTATGCAGATTCCAAACATGTACAGAGTAGATCCTCTTCAGACATACAAATTCACTTATATATGATTCAAATCACTGTAAGTACATCCTTACAATTATCTCACTCCAATATGCTTCAAATACATGTACATACAACCAAATATATCCTCTGCAGACATACGAAATCATGTGCATAAGCTACTTTTATCCACTGAAATTTATCATATATTGCAAAATTTCGGTACAAGCGTTGTAACACATTATGGCCCCGAAATTGCATAATATACATTCAAAATGTGTACAATTTACTCTTACCTAACCTATTTATGCTTGCACCACATGGTTACGACCCATAAAAAAGTGGGTCCCTTTACGCAATGCCACGCCACAAACAAAAAGTCAAACATCCGTTGCCATCCACTCACCTCTGCCCCTTCCCCTAACATGTTCTTCACCAAACAAAATTGCATTAGATTACAATAATCAACAACACGTCCTAATGCATTCAAATACATAATAAACAATGCATTCCTTCCTAAAGCCTTACCATTGCGGACGCTGAAAGGTGCCATGTTTTGGAACCTTTGGTTCTTTTGCCTTGAAGTTAAACCATTGACCTACAGAAACATTGATAGTCCTCCGCAAATTATTCTTATCATGACTGATAAGATCATACAACAGAATCATCCGATCCCATTTTCCAACGGTCTAGTAAGACAAGTATAAACAAATTAAGCTTTTATTAAAGACCATTTTTTCAATATAGATGACCAAAGTAAGGAAAGTTTAATGAAGATTAACCTAAACCCTTACCACTTCCCCTATATGCTTATCATTCCAAAGCTACATCCATTTGATGCAAAACATACCACAATCATCTCTGTTAGAATACAAATCCATGTTAACATAATACCACGAGTAATCATTTTCAATTTGTTAAACAAAATTAACACAAAGTACTATAATATAACAATTATGTACCCATTATCATGATGTTTGACTTTTTCCACCATCACGCGCAGATCGCTCAACGGCCTTGATGGTGAGCCAAACACTTGGACAAACTTCTTATCTTTTAAAAATTCTTTTAGACTATTGGTCTACATGCAGAAACATTTTTATGTTTTTACATACTATGTCACATCTTAAACAATGGAAGAATAAAAGTTCGTAGTTCTCGCTTATTACCAGATTCTCGGCCATACACACTCTTACACCATTGGATCGGGTAGTTGGCAAGTTGTCCAACAGCTTCACTACACCAGCATCAATATCGACGACACACATAAACCAATGAGTGTTATTGTCATTCACGGGGATAAAGAGCTGAAACAAGCAACGATTTCCATTGTAATATACATATGACATGAAATTGCATGGGATGTTTAATATATTAATGCTTCTTCGTACCACTTATAGTCCGTCAACCCGCCATACGGATTGCCAATCCTACGCCAATACTCAGCAATTGTACCAACATTTACCCCTTCCAGAAGCTGAGACTACAATACATCATTTATTATTAACCATGTATCCTTACAAAACCACATCCACTTGTTCATAATAGACATAAAATTCTTTAATATTAAACTTACACTCAATGTACACGGGATGTACCCTCTCCTTCTTTTAGATTGCTTCCTTATATCTTCATCAACAATGGTAAAACCAACAACATCTATAACCTAAACCACAAACATATAGCAACTATAATACTAAATTTCTTCAAATATGCTACAAAATGCTTAAAATGAATAGTCAAACCTACTAACCATTGAACCCACCCAACTTCTAGGTCGTATCGTATCTGCATCGCTTACAGACAAATATGAGTGGCCAAAATCTGCAATGACTTCACTGCACCCATACAAAAAACTTACAATTTATATTGAACAGAACAACATCATTGTAGAATACTTTCAAATTCAGATTGCTTACCATTCACGCAATGGCGTATTCTATATATAGTCATAAGTGTTTTTCACTGACGGGCCTACTCCATCCGGTACTTGCATGTATCTCAGTATCTGCAATGCTTACACATTTGTTGTTCAATACTTAATAACACAAATAAGTATTGTACGTTCAAATAAATAAGTTTTATTAGAAAACCTCATTAATTATTCAACCCCTAAACAATTAGTTTGAATAACATTCTAAACTCATCCATATTTGTCTATAATAAATGTAATCAAACACACACAACATTTATTGTTCTAAACAAATCCTACTTAAACCAAACATTGTCACACATCATTCTTCATTCAATGGCTGACTTTATTCATGTTCTGAGTTGTGATTCCTACTCTTATTCCTTTGCCACTAACCTTTGCAGTAGCTACTGTTGTTGTCTTGCCCTACAAGTTAACACAAACAATATCAACAACAATAATCTCATACCTTAACTTCATGAAACATTGATCAAAAGAACTTATTATACCTTTTTCTTTGTTTTCGGGACATCAACGGATTCTTCATTCAACCACTCGACATCGTCCTCCATCATTGGGTCCTCGTCAATATCAACTCCTTCGTTCGGATCAGACACTTTGACTTGCCCTTTGTCAACCACTTCTTCTTCTTCTTTAACATGAACAACAAGTTCTCCATCAGATTTCCTCAACGACTTTTGCAACTCTATCATGTTGGCATTTAAATTCTTGCATTCCTCCTTCAATTCCCTTATACTCTCTTCGATTTCTTTTTCCTTCTCCACACGGGCTTGCAGGCTATCTTTTATTCCACCCAACTCTAACAGTACAGTCAGCAGCATCTCTATAACAACATCAGTTGTTCCATTCTTTCGATCCCCTTCTTCCCCTTCCACTTTCTCATCATCATACCCAAGTACCTGCAAACATCATCAGTAAATCATTTCATATAACCACAACATCCTATATAATACCAAATGGTTTAACCCACTTACCTTGGGTTTTTTGGATGTCTTTCTTCCTTGAGGTTGTTTACAATCTTCCTTACTTCCTTCTTGTTGCCCCATGCATGTATGCGATCGCGACCTTCAGAGGCAGCAACTCTTCTGCTCGCGACTCCACTCTAAAAATCAAATAACCTCACCTACATTTATTATTCATCAAAACATTATAATATAACTCAATAAACTCAATCCCATGAAACAACTACTACGTTCGAACAAAACATACTTTTAAACATATATTACCTCTAATATCGCGATGCATCCGGTCATGTATGCCAAACCACCACGAACTTTCCAGTTCTCTACTCCATCAAGTAACCTATTGTATGCATATTTGCACCAATTGAGATTTTCCTTCAACCCCTCTAGGCACAACAACCGCAAATGTTCCGAAGAAGGCATATAGTTCACATTTGGACTTATAAAAACACCAACAATGAAAAGAAGAACACGAGCTTTCAACTCGTCTCCCTCAAAATCACCGCTACATATCTCCCCCTCAAGTTCCTTCATTGTGGTATCCCTCTTTATTCCGTACTTCGATGCCATTTGTTTTGCATTAACATTTCTCGTTCCAATTTCAACATCGACTCCTTCATTCTTCAAACCCAAAATAGCCTCCACATCTTCCACCAACACTGAAATTTTATGTCCATCAAATTCCACGATCGAGCTCTGGACATCAAAATTCTCTACTAAAGTGCAACATAGGTCGCGATGAATTGCTCTCAGTTTTATTTCCATTAAAGGACCAAACCCTAACTCATGTACCACACCCTCAATATTCAACTTCCTCATCTCTTCAAACACCTCTGACAGCTTAATGAGGCTACATCTTGAAGATTTCTCCTACAACATTTCATAAAAACATTAATTACTTCACTGTTACACGAATATACATTATGTTAGAATATTTTCATCTCTTTCTCCATAATAGTTTCAAAAATTCACTTACCTTTTTGTCTTTCTCAGATACTACAATATCCTTCACATTGGAGGCATTCCATTCAGCCAAAGCCTGCTTCTGCTCCTCGAACATTTTTTATAAGGCTCCTTCTCATCTTCACTCATCTGATTCCACCTCAAACCCAATATTTTTCTTTCCTGTATCACTCTCACAATTAGTCCAATACAAATATCACTTACACTTAACAAATCATTACACAACACACTTACTATGTTGTTCATTATCTTCTCCCCCTCCAAACGTTTACATTCTCCTTTACTGTAAAACATAATTTCACTATTAGCTTATGCAACTCATATTTAATAAATTAGACAGTTCTATATACATTCAACTTCAACTTACTAGAAATGGAAATATGTTGTACATATCTTAGGTGCCTTTGCCTCCCCTTTATCGGACTTCTTCTTATGTTTTATTGTTTGCAACGTGTACCTAAAATAATCAAAGATGGAAACAAGTTTTTTACATACTACTTTCCCAAATTTACATACTACTTCAAATCAACTATTTGATCTTAAGAAACAATCATACCTTCCAACACATTCAATACTAGAGCTGTAGAGAATATGCAAACCAATTTTTTAACCAAAAACAAGAACCAACTCAGCCAACAATCATAACCATTACATGGATTTCAATTAAATCCTTCTTACAAATCCAATCTCCTCGACAATATTTTTTTTTCTCCTTTTTGTACCTTATCAACTACAATTAAAAAGATGGGAAATTGAAGGAACTACCACTAACTAACCTAAACATTTCTTCTTCCAATCTAATTTCCTCGACAATATTTCTTTCTCCTTTTTGTACCTTATCACTACAATTAAAAAGATGGGAAATTGAAAGAACTACCACTAACTAACCAAAATATTCCTTCTTCCAATCCAATCTACTCTACATTTGTAACATTTATCACTCCCAACTGAAACATCACTTAATTATTTAATCTTATTTCTTTTGTTATTCAAGAACACAGTGAACGAGTTATTCAAGCCGAAAAAACTACTTAATAAAGGTGTTCAACACTTCTTTTAACTATTGTTATCTTTGTTCCTACTTTCTATATAAATTTTCTTGCTATTACTTTTTTATTGCCAATAACCCTAAACTACCAATAACCCAAAACCCTAAAAATTCCTTCTTCCAATCCAATCTTCTCTACAATATTCATTATAAAGTACAAAAAAAATCACATTCGAACGGTTTATACAAAAATCTTCATCATTTGCAATGTGGTTTCGCTCAAATAAAAAACCGACAAAAAAGGAAGCAAGAAGCAAGAACTAACCTACAAACCGTGCTCAAACCCAACCTCCTCGACAAATTTCCTTCAGATTTTCTTCTTTGGTTGATGCAAAAACTGGCTTCGTCCTCTTGGTTTCGATGCCCTAATATTTTGTTTTTCTTTTCTCGCTCCTCGTTTTTTTTTTCTGAAGTTATACCATCATAAAAGGGTTACCGGTTCACTGGACCCTTTATCTCTTTTTTTAATCCAACGGCCACTTTTAAACCGGCTCCATCAAATGGTCTTTTTTTCTTGATTTGTATTTAGTCGGCTTTTAAGCCGTTTGGTTTTAGAAAAGCCCAAATCTAAACCTTAACCCTAAATTATAAACCTATATTTTTAGTGTAAGTCGTGGGGACATAAACAATAAAAAAAATGAGAGACGATTTCTATTAGCAGATGGCATCAAGGGGAATCCAACCCGCCCGAGCACAACTCCTTTAAGCATTCAGCACCAATTGTACTATTTTTTTTAATTATATGCATGTCTGTCTTATAGTTCATATTTTTTTAATATTGTTCCTCCCAATAATGTCATCTCTAAGGTTCGAACTTACGTCATCTCCTTAAAAGTACAATATATTTTAACAATGTATCCAAAACTTGTTAGTACACCAATTACACTATTCATCATAAATTGGTCCTCCCACTTTGCGATATTCTTTAATTCGGTTTTTCAAGTCTTTAAATTCTTCAATTAATTCACTGTACAAATCAATCGAGATAACTTACCAAACCAACTCTGAGGTAAGCTACAATAAAGGCTATACAATCTACGACTCAAACAGGAGACTTTGGTTAAAGTGGAACAATCTAACCAAAAAATAATTTGTCTACTAAATCTTTAAACTTTCAATTTAATTTCAATCGAATCACATTTACAAATACTATATTTAAATTGAACTGTAATTGATGGAAATTAAAGAAACCTTGAAATGAGTTTGCGTTGTGAACTTGTAGAAGCACCAATACTTCACCACTAAATTAAATTAAGTAGCTGTTTCATAATTAAAAAAATTATTATATTTAGATTAAACTGTATTTGTTATAATATTTTTATTTATAAATTATTTTAAATATTTTTATCATTTTTTGCTTTTATAATTACTTTTTTTAACAATTATAATTACTTATATATTTTTAATTATTAACCAAGTTAAAATATTGGTGAAAATAATTAATCTCATAACGTAGTGATCAATAAAGTAGTGCACCCGATTAAAAACTATAATAAAAGCTAATTGTCATTTTAATAATAATTTAATTTGGAATTAATTAATTATATTGTCACTAACACACAGACCAGTAGTGTTGACAAATTCCTTGATGCTCTGAAGCAGAGCTTTCGCCTTCAACGGATCAAAAATCTCTATCCCATGGCAACCTCCTTCGGCGAAATCCGCCACCACATCAACCCCACGCGCCTCCAGCATTTTCACCAACTCCCTCTGCTTGTCGATCAGTGGATCTCCGCCGTGGCCAGACACCAAGCACCGTGGCAGCCGCCCCATCTTCTCCTTAAGGGACTCATCAGCCGTCATCGGATTGCAGAACTCATGATCACGGTCAGCTCCGTTCGACAAAGCCAAGGACCACATAAGATCATTAGCCGGCAGAGGCAAGATCCGGTCGTTGAAGAATCTCTTCTCCGATTCAGTCCTTTCCACCCCGCTGAAGTACGGCTGATTCATTATCAGCCCTATGATTTTCACCGGCGAGATGTCGACGTCCAATGCACGTAAAGCCGCGTGGAAAACCATGTTGCCGCCCGCACTGGAACCGAATAGAAAACACTTGGAAAAATCCACGCACTCTTTTAACCACGGATCACATCCGTCGATATCCACCGCCTGGTCCCGGACCCACATGATCGTTTCCATCGCGTCGTCGTACGCAGCCGGGAGGCGGTGTTCCGGCGCAAGACGATATTCGAGTGAGATGAGTACGGCTGGGATCATTGCTGCCTTGACACAGCATGCATCGTGAAAAGGACGAGAAGTAGCACTGAAGATGATAAAGCCGCCGCCATGGAAGTGTATCAAGAGAGGGAGCTTATTACCGGTGTTCGGCGGTGGAGTTGGCGGCCTGTAGAGACGAATGAAGGTTTTGTTGTCGGAGTTTAGAGTGACATCTTTGAAGAGAGCGAGTTGGGATGTGTTGGACTGGGTGCAAGTTTGTTCTGTTGCTGGAACCGAAGGGAAGCGAGTTTGTCGAGTGAGTGACCCGTCCGGGTTTTGGACGATTCCGAGTAACTTGTAGGGATCCATGGATGGTGTTGCAGAGGAGGAATGATCTTCCATGGTTTCCAGATTAGAGAGAAGAGAAAACTGAGAACTGAGAAGCCTTGGTGGAGATTGTACTTATTATGACAAGAATTATTAATGAAAATAAATGTTAGGTTGAGTGCATTGGTTCGAACTTTGGAGACGACATTGTTGGAAGGGACAGCCATGCACCCTGAACATGGACAGTAAGACGAACATACGTATTATCAAAAAGATAAAAATAAATGTTATTAAAACTTTGGGTAATACACATGTTATTAACACAGTTAGTGTAACGAATGTGAATTTAAAGTCTAGTGAGTGTAATGAAAATGAATTAAAATTTTAATAATTTTAATGAAAGTTTTTCAATGTCAGTGACCAAATTAAAAATGTACTAAAAGTTAAATAACTACCAGTAGAATTTACCCTAAAACTTTTATTAAAAATTGTAAAAATTATTACTTTAAAAAAGGTCACGTGATAATATATAATACGAAGAAAGATGTAAGTAACATTGATTTGGTGAATGGGAGTAATAAATAGATGCTGCTGTTTTAGGTAAAATAATAAAGAGAAGTGAGCAACTTTGAACGACTACCTGTTTAGTTAGCTAATTAATAATTATATATGTGAGTGCATTTATTTACCTTTGGGTCACAGCGATATAAATGTGGCTGCGACTATCATTGATAAAAGTTGCTGTCGGCAGATTCGATCCGATTCTATTGTATTTTCTTTGGTATGTGTTAGGGAAAAGGGTGAGTAAAATTTGACTCGACTCGAGACGAAAAAATTCCATTCAATGTTCACCGTTAAAGATACGAATGGAATTTTTCTGCTCATTTTCGGTGCCCCTACTTATGCCCTATGCTCAAAATTATGTTTAGGATTTTAAGTTGTGGTTTATGGTTAGGGTTTAGGAAATTTAATGTATGGTGTATTTTTTAAGATATAAGGTGTATGATTTGAGATTTAAAATTTAGGGTTATAACTATAAATTTAATTTTATAATATTTTTTAGTGTTAAAACATAAATAAAGACACCGAAAAATGAAATGAGATTTTTATCCTAAAATACATGGACCGACTGATATTGAAGTTTTTTTTTTTTTTTTTTTGAAATTTCAGTTTGAAAAACTATGTTGATGTCACTAATTTTGACCTTTGTTTCTATTTTAGTTACTCTTGATTTTGTCTTATGTTATCATTCGACTTTCGAATTTAAGTTTTCGTCGTTCTATTATTAAGTCTCTAATATCTTTTAATTTTTTAGACGAATTTATGTAAAAAGTCATTGAAACATTTCTCTCAAACTCAGCTTTTCGAATTTCTTTAATTCACTGATATTTGAGATTTCTTTTAAATTCGAACGGTTGAAAGACTAAAAAGGAAAAAAAAAGTAATATGTGATTCCACGATGATTATAGATGGGGATTGCATATTAGACCAAGACAACTTTGAAGCTTTGTTTTGAGTTTTGTTGATTTTTGAAAATATTAAATTGATAAGAAAAAAAATATGAGAAAAATGAGAATATTTTGATAGCAGTTATATCGTAAACGATAGTCGATGATGTTTAAACAATAATAAAAAAAAGATGGTCATGAAAAAATGGTGAAATATTAAGCTAATTCATAAATAAAACAGTCCAATGTACATTGTTTTGCTACTTTCAATACATAATTACCAATTGGGTGAAAAAAAATTAAAAAAATAAAATTGAGTGACTGTAAAATAAAAATAAAATTATAGTTCAGGGATTAAATGCGGAGTTTTCCCTTGATGTAGTCGAAGGAAAAACAATGAATTAAGGAAAGCTAAAGCCTAAGACAGACCCATTTTAAGATTTGTGCGAAGCCCTTAGGAATAAATGGGTCAGAAGGTGAAGGCAACTTGACAGCCCGCACAATTTCCCTTGTTTCAAGCGTTGGTGAAATATTAACCTATGTTCATCTCTTTATATATTTTCAAATTATCTTTCTATTTTGTCTAATAAAAGTAAAATAATTATTATAATACATTTTTTTTTATTTTTACTTTTTACAAATATTTCTATTTTATCAAATAAAAAAATTATTTATGTCAAGTAGAATCCAATTCGAATTTTCATTCTAAAATTTAGGTCAGATTCAAGTTAGGTGGATGATCATAAAATGACAAGTGCGAGACTGCCAAAAACTTGACCTATGACCATCCTTAGATATAGTACATATTCAATTTTATAGTCTATATTCGAGATTCATAACTTTCTTCTAACAATTCATTTATAAGGTTGAAACCAGCTTGGAAGTGCAATGTAGCTACCATTTCCCGTTGTTGGTTAATACATATATTGATTACGAAAGAAACACCAACTTCATTTCATGGCACAATCATATAACATCGGGCGATTGCACTCGTTGCTCCCCGTAATCTCTTCCACGGCCGACCGTCCGACACCTTCCATTGCAGCCAAGACCCGATCAAAAGTGAATGATGCCTCGAGGCTTAAACAGGCAAGAAACTTTCGGATTCCAAGATGCGGGCAAACGTTTCTCAGCTTAAGCAACAACAGCCAATTGTGGTGACAAAAGGACACAGAATCACAATTTTATCATAGTCAAATCTTGTATTCTTGCTCAACTATCAAACTGCGTATACTCTGGCATTTGGATAACATTTTTAAGCATTTTTTTTTTGTAAAATTTCTACCACCACAAACAGTGTTACAGTGAGACACAAACCTCCCCTGCGAATAGGAAATGCGTTGCTCGACTCATCTAGAAACTAGAAAAGATGCGTTTACATTGAAGATGCTTTCCCTGTTTGAGTTTTCAGCAAAAGTGGAAAGCATCAAAGAAATAACACCCTCCGATATCCGGTACTCGCATTGGATTCCAACTAAATCTGCAGTCGAGCAGGATCAGACCTCTCTAAACGAGAGGCAAGCCCTCCCAGCACTGTTTCTCTGTCTACAAGACCCGAATCCGATACCTCATTTAACAGACATCAAACTCCTTATCATTCGACCCAAAAGATAATGGATTTTTTCCCTACCGTATAACTCAATCAACGTGACTTTGCAGGTCATAAAGCAAAATAAAAGTCTGGGTCCAAGAGTTGTCCCCCGCTACTGAATTTCATGATCCTCGGAACAAAAACCAGCTAATTTCTAAAAGCTAGAAGACAAAGGAAAAGGGATATGCACACTGGGGCCAAATATGCAGTTAGGTAAGCTTTGGGGCTGCATTAAAATGACAAGCTATCTGTATTAAGCCCACAGGAACAAAGAAAATTTAATCAAGGAAGGTAATAACATCTGGGTCCAAAAAGTGAAAAAGGCAATACATTTGTAGCTTTACAATCACCGTTGATCCTGGGATCCCTAGCAAGGGTCAAATGGAGTGGGGTTGATCCTAAAATCTCAACTCATACATGTAGATAAGCTTTAGTTTAAAGGGAAGACTTTTAGACTCAAGTAAACACCTTTAAAAAGGAAAAAAATACAATTGAAGAACAAAACAAGCAAAAAGTGACAGATTTATGAGATAATGTGAGTAGCTTTTTTTTTTCTACAAAATTCTACAGTCAAATCAAAATGCTTGATCGAGAAATCCGACACTCACCGAGCCTTCTTCCGGGACTTGAACAGGAAATTCGATGGCGGCGAAGGTGAAAACTCGAAAGGCAAATGCGGTGGGTCTGTCTCACCGGAAAGCATCTCCACGATCTCTTTCATGGTAGGCCGCTTGCTTGGTGATCTTTGGAGACAAAGCAATGCTATGGTAATACAAAGCAATGCTTGATCCTTATTCAGTGAATGAATAGAGGGATCAACTAGTTCCAAAAGCCTCCCATTGTGGGCTAGTTGTCTTGCCCAAGATATCAAATTCGCTCTCTCGAATTCAGACATTGGCGAGGCCGTGACTTGGAGTGGTCTACGGCCGGATATTATGACCAAAACCAGAACACCAAAGCTATAAACATCACATTTCTCCGAAAGTAAACCGCCACCACCGTACTCGGGGGCAATATAACAAACAGTTCCTCTCATACTCGGAGTACTACTGATCCCACCGCTCTTCGGTATATCGCCACTAGCCCAATCTTGGCTATTCCTTCTTCCGATTTTGAATTCACCACTGAATCCATCTAACCACCAATCAATGCTGCCTCTGCTATTCTTTTTCTTTTTCCTTTCTACCATTTCTTCATCTCTTTGCCACCATAGTTCTCCATTGTTGCTCGAACTTAGCCCTCTTTTCTTCTTCTTCTTCTTCTTTGTTAGTTCTTCACAAAATTCTTCTTTCCACCATTCTCTCGGCTTCCGATCCCTCTCCTTTCGAATCTTTCCCTTCTTCTGCTCAACACTCGAACTCGAAACCTTGCAATCATTAATGTTATCGACCGAGCTCGGAGAAGCAAGCCATTCGTTTTTAGGTCTTCCCTTTTTAATCTCACTCCCAATCCATTCCATTACATAGTCTTTAACTCGCCCTGACTCAGACCCAATTCCAGAATCCTGCTTCCACCACCAATCTCTTCTCGACCCACCCTTTTTATTGCTAACCAAATCTCTCCCACTTTCTACACTAACCTTATCAAACAGCCCTTCAGATAAAACACTCCCTTTTTCCAGTCCCGTCTCCGGTGATAAACCTGGGTTTGTCGACGCCTCGGAATCCAAAACTCTAAGCACACAGCTTTCCGGTGACCTATGGCTATCGGCAACCGTCAAGCTCGCACCTTCTTCGAAACCAGTTAAAACGCTCTCTGTTTCTTCTAAAATCGACCCGTTATCTTCTACATCTTTTTTCCTCGAGGCTTCACCTTCTTCAAGCCCTTCAATTAGATCCTCTGTTTTCAATCTAGCGAGTCCGAAATCGCCAATCTTGGCCTTGAATTCTCCGTCCAGAAGAATATTACTTGGCTTAATATCGCCATGGATAACCGGCGGATCACAGAAATGATGGAGATACTCGAGCCCTTTAGCCACATCCTCTATAACACAAAATCTTCTGCTCCACCCCATCAGTTCTTCGCATTTTCTATCCAACAGCGCGTCTTGCACGCTCCGATTTTCCATTAATTCGTAAACCAAAACGAACCTCCTCCTCCTGGAATCTGAAGAGAACCCAATGAGAGGAACAATGTGGGGAGAATCCAAGGCGCGTGAGAGAGTGAGTTCGTTGTGGAACTCACGCTCTCCTTGCAATGAATCCGTCGAGTTCATAACTTTGACCGCCAGATGTTGAGCTGACGACGGGAGAGTTCCTTTGTAAACCGACCCGAATCCGCCGTGTCCTAACCGGTTGGAAGGGGAGAACGAGGAGGTGGCGCGTCGGAGGAGGGAGTATGAGAAGCGGCGGCAGTGATAATGGCTCGAAGATTCCGACGGAGCTGTGCGGTTGCGAGAGAGCTTCCGGTAGATGAAGATGGTTAAGACGGTTAAAAGAATCAGAGTTATAGTCACGGCTGCAGCGAGGAGTGGGAGAAGCAAGTGGAAGCTTTTATGAAGGTGACGGTGGTGGTGCAGCGGTGGCGTCTCCGCCGCGATTTCTGGAGGCGAGAACCGTGATGGCATGATTGTAAATAAAATAAGAAAACGAAGCTAAGTTAGGATTGCATTTAGCTTTCTTTTTCTTTTCTCCTCCGTTTAGACTTTAGAAGAAAGAATTTTTCTGCCACTGACTGAGTACTAGAAAAATTGTTTTGTTTCTAAATTTAATTTTTTATTATTATTATTTCAGGATAAAATAGGGAGTGTTGGGTGACAGAGAGTGTACGTTTGAACATTGACGTGTCGGAATATCATTGGAGTGTCATGGATTTAAATGTGACCGCTGAGTGAGTATGCCAAATTAAGCGATAACTGATGAGATGCTGATGGGGGTGGTAGATTTTTATTATTATTATCGGGGATCGAAGAGCGTGAGGGAAACGCGCCATTGTGACGGGGGTGGTGGGTCACGTGGGATCGAGGTGTACAAAAACAAAAGTTGGTTTTGTCTTCTGTGAAAACCATTGATGGCGGGATACGTAAGTGGTAATGGGCAACGCGCGCATTGGGAGTCGCGTGACGTGAATGGAGTGTTGTGCCTTTGTTTGTTTTTTGTTTTCTTCGGATTTTCAACGCTTTAATTATTATAATTTTGAATTTTTTTAGTTAGAAAATACAGTGTGCAGCATACGTCATCACATTCACAGGCTACGGCTTAACTTGGTTTGACCTATTGGATGCCGTTCTTTAAAAAAATGTAATACCATCTATTTTCGAAAAGCTACTTTTTTTAGGAATATTTCTTTTAAAATAATGATAATAATAATTATTATTATTTATAATCAATAAATAATTATGTATATTAGCATATTATTATCCTCTAGGCTCTAGTGTTTGGTTGCCTCCGACGGATGGTTGAGTTAAACTAAATACGGATGGAACACGGCGGGATGTTGACGGTTGTGCCTCATGGCAATCATATGGAGGTGTGGTTCCTACCATTCTTGAATTTGATGAGGTGGTTTCTTGAAATTTATCGGAATATGTTTTATCTTACAATTCGAACTATGGTGTGTATATTTTGAATTGATTAAGGTTTGAAACCTTGGCTTTCAAGGTATTGTGTTCGAGATTGATTGTTTGAATGTACTATGTTTACTTCGAAATACGTCAAATTATCATAAAATTTTATCTTTATTAACTCATATTCAAAATCTGAACAAGTAATGAATTAAAATTGTTTATAACTTAATACCTAATGTTTTAGCATGATTCTCATCGTATGCAAGTTTTATTTAGATATATTTAGATTATTGATCTAATTATATATAATAATTAAGTCTTATGATAGTTACTCTGATATGTATCATTTATATTTGCAATTATGTATTTTCATGTACTTGTAAATTCTTAAAAGTAGTTAAGTTGATAATGTTATCGACTTGTCGTTGCACAGTTTGAAACTATAAACACATTAAGTTGAAAACTGTATTTTTTTTTAAAATAAAATGAATAAGGTGGATTTCATTAAAATAAAAATACAATAAATAAACATACTTCAATCATGAATCCAATAAGTGGTCTCAATAGAAAAATCGATGATGATGTTCATTTTATGAGACTCGGGTTCAATTGTAATGTCAGCAAAACGTGTGTATGTCAAAAGATTAAAAATATCTATGAAAAGATATTATCTTTAATTTAACCAAAAAAACTCACAAAGAAAAAAATTTAAAACGTGTAACTCAAAAAGTAAAAAAGAAAATCTTCCATTGAATGTGTCCTTCACCTTAAAATTTTCGTGACTCCATCAAACTGGACGCAAAAAAAATTAACATAAAAAAATTAATTTTAAAATTAAAAATAAAAGAGAAGAAAAGAAAAATCGAACTAACTAAGACTGTTGTCGGATATTGTCCACTAGCACTAATAGAGAGACTAAACTAGAGAAACAATTTAGAGAGAAAACTAAAAAAATGTACGTATATTGTGCATAATAATTTATAATATAAACAAGTTATCTATTTTTTATTTTTTGTTCAATATTTTTTATTTCAATTTTTATATATGATACTCTTTATGTCCTAAAATTATTCATTTTGCCTTCTAAAATCATCATACTTAAATTATTTATTTGAAAAACTTAATAACTTCTAAAATTTATATCTCTTTTTTTTTTCATTTTTTATTTTCCCACCGAACAAAATGTAATTTTAAAAGGTCTAAATGTCACTTAAATTATTTTACAGCACATCTTTTATATATATATTTTAAAATTATTTAAAATATTAATAATAGACTATTTTTGTGGAAAGAGGGAATATTACTAAAGTAAAAAAGAGTAAAAGTAACAAAGGAAAAGGCAGTGGGTAATGTATCCTAGTAAACTGTCGGGTAGTTTTTTGACTTTTTATTCACCTCGGTAAAAGGACTCAAACCGTACAAAATCATAAAGTAAAAAATAATAGAAAAGGAAAAAAAATGTTTACAGCTTGCAAGTTGCAACGTAGAGTTGAAAAAGGAAGAAGTCAGAGAATAAAACAAAGTGAAAAAAAAAATAGTTGAAGCCAAGAGAGACTGAGATCATGCCACTCCCACTGCCACTCTCTATTTTATTATCCGTTTTTTATGTCAACACTCAACAGATAAAGTCTTCGAGCCCACGCTTGTCGGGGTGGTTTCCGCCGCGACTGGCTGCCTCGCCTCGGTGCAGACGCAGATACTAACCCCGTGATGCTCAGCGATATTTCCCAGGACGCTGTTGAATCCGATTAGTTAATAATTAAGATTTTAATATTATTTGAACATGGAACGTGAGAGTATTCCCTCACAGATTGTGTATGATACGAATTCCTTTTCATAATACCAAAATCAAGATTATTATTATTATTTTGGGTTTGGGATCAGATCCTTTCGTTGATGACAAAAGTCGGAGTCAGACAGCAAAAGGATGTTTTATTTAGACCCAGAAGTGTATGCTAATGCAACCCTGTTTTTTTTGTTAGGTTTTTCAACCACAGATCTCGTTCCACCAATGATAAGCCGGCACCAGCTCGAGTTTTCATTGTCACTGTATAGAATAATTACTCATAGAAATTAAGACATTTGTAGAAACTTTTAGTGAGACAAGGTTTTAGAACGCGGCCGAACTGAATAAGGAAATAAAATCACACGAGTTCCCCCACCTGAGAGATGAGTTGAGAAACTAGTTATTCAAACGATTATTACATATTTAGTTACAAACAGATTCAGATACAGTGGCTAGCACAATTAACACTATGTTGGAGAATGAACAATATTTATGAAATTGAATCCCGAACTAACAGAAAGAAGCAAAGAGTAATGAACAAGTATTACTGGTTTTGTGCTCTGCATGTTGCACGCTACAAACTGAAAGGCCAAATTCACATGCTTAACTCAATGTGGCTTTGCACCGCCACTTTCTTGGTGGCGCTATTCACTGGAGTGGCTTTGCACCGCCATTTTCTTGGATGCTATTCACTGGAGTTGAGGAACCACTTCTCTTGCTGGAATGCCCTGTGAAGGTTCGGCCCATGAACTTTCCAGCTTTGCTCAGTCCACTGCCAACAGCTCCAAGGCCGCTCCCGACAATCCCGACTCCAGCACCAACACCACTTCCCACGAGTCCAACTCCGGCACCGATACCTGTACCGACCATGCCAACACCAGATCCAACCAATGATGCTGCTCCGTCAAGTGCATCCATTGTGCTTCCTATAACTCCAGCTTCTTTCAATCTCTTTCTTTCTTCGAGGATCCTCTTCTCTTCTTCTAAAGCAATCAGTTGTTCCTCCTTGCTAAACTTATGGTACAAAAGCTGAAAGTATAGAGAAAAACAATATTTATCAGAAAACGAGACACCATACCAAAAATAAAGAACGAAATCCCTATTCACCATCTTTGGCATTCAAATGGTGTATTGCAGAAGACATCAAATAGATTAAGCTAGAAGCAAAGGAGCATATAAATGGACTTAATTACATGAAAAGCAAACAATAATACAGCACCTGAACACAAGCCATAGAAAACTGTGAAAAGATGTGTACCTTAATGGTGCAATTTCCCCTGTCCTTCTTATCTTTCACTTTAAGTGTATCGAGTGAGGATAGAAGGTTCAGTGTGACCTCCTTTGGTGTCTCTGGTTCCAGTTCAATCAAACGCAATTTTGCAATTCCTAATCTCTTGTCTTGCCCAATGTCCTGGTCAAAAACCTGTTTCAAGCCAATAATGAACTTTAATGAGTATATATCATAAGATTAGAATATAATTTGAGGATGAAAACCAAGGTAAAATGTCATTCTATCGAGAAAACTAAAACTTCTCAAATTTCAACATTAGTAGAAATGCAATTTTATGACAGAATAAGCAAAAAGAGGAACAGAGAATGTGGTTCAGAACCTCTACAGTTAGTGCTTGTGTCTCTCTGTCTTCTGCAATCAAATCAAATGTTTGATTCCAAACAGGATTCAGGTTGTTGTCGATGACTTTTGTTTTAACCTTGAACAGAGGTCGAATGTAAACAACCACATAAGGATCAGACTTTCCAATCATTTCCATGTTCTTCAAATCATTAGCTTTGACTACTGTAACTGTCAGCTTTCCCTCTGGTTTAAGCTCTAATTCGCTGCATAACAAAAGAAGAAATGATATTCATGCAACATACCAAGAAATTCTTGAAATTCAAAA
Organism: Hibiscus tridactylites; assembly: GCA_958450335.1. Taxonomy (NCBI): domain Eukaryota; kingdom Viridiplantae; phylum Streptophyta; class Magnoliopsida; order Malvales; family Malvaceae; genus Hibiscus; species Hibiscus tridactylites. Next base: position 80,788,764 of record OY288274.1, on the reverse strand, counting down.
TGAACAAATATAAAACTTGGGCCAATTCCCCTATCCTGCAATGGCAAAACATCACAGCAACTGAAGTCTAAAAATTACCTGGTATCAACCGGTATACCACCAATTGGAACAACAATTCTGTGTGGCCACTGAAGCATGTCAGTAACAATTGTATTCACGGTATCCTACAAAATAAAATAAAATTGGAGCAAACAACAATGTTAATGAGTAACTATAAGAATATCAAAAGAATCAAAATGTGTGAACGGGTTAAAGAAGTAAAACCGAAAACTTACATCAATCATATCTGAAATTCCTGGAATTGCTGTTAAGCTTCCACCAACAGCCTTCAAAGTGTAATCAATTCTAGGTTTTGGCTGATTGATTTTGGAAAAGGAATTAGTGACTCCCAACAAAAAGCATAAGTAGGTTCATCATGACCATAAATAACTTCCTACTTCACATGCTTTGGAGCTTTGATTAGTCACTTATTCATAGCAACAGTCAAATGAAAACAATATATGTGTGTGTGTGTGTGTGTACATAAAAAAGAAAGCTAAATAGTGCAAGCCATGTTGTACAGCTATACTAGTTAAAACCATGAATAACCCCTTCTCTTTCAGAAATTAATAAAAATAAGGATCAGATTCAAAACAATCTTACAACACAGCAAGCTGCATGAGTCGTGTAATGCAAATTAACCAGTTGTTTCTAGATTACATCTGGACAGTTTTATTAACCAAAACATCTATATAAACACAAGTAGACTTGAAATTCTCTAATGGTACCTCAGAAAGGAGAGCAACAACTACAGCAGAAATACAAGGTATCTCTTCAGCAAGCTGGAAGATGACTCGAATAACAGTGAAAACTTGAAGATCCTTCAACTGCATCACAGCACAACAGAATAACAGTTAACTAATAGTCTCGTATCATAAAATTTTAACTCCAAAGATGGCAAAAGTATTATGTTATGTATGATATTCAAACAAATTACATTCAAATTAAATATAATTGCAAATTTTGACAGTTTGTTGATGTACCAACCTGAATTGGAATTGAAGCAACAAGTGCAGCTTCAACACCTAAAATTATACTAGGATCACCACCCCACCGGAAATCAATATCCATTGTGATTTGACCTTTCTTAAGACTCTGAACTCGAATACCTACATGCCATAAGTAATCATGCAGGTAGAAAATGTTTAAAAGGATGATTTCGAAATAGTTCATAGAATTATAAAAAATCAAATTGAGCAATAAAATGGCCCCTGGTAACAACCCACCACCTCCTAACAAATATCATGTCGGATGGCCTAAGCACCTTCCAGATTAACTAAGTTTAACTGCCCCTTCATGAAATTGCGACATATAAGTAGGCACAGACCATCTCCGCATAAACTTAGATCAACTATGGAAAAAGGAAAATCTAAGTTGAATAAACTAAAAAGCAGGCAAAGCAAACCAGAAAAAGTGACAGTCAAGGCAATTGAACAATCATGACCTAAAGAAGCTCATTTTTCTTTCAGAAGATACAAAGTTTCTTCAAGTAAATGATTGATAGAACTAGGAAGACATGCATATAGATATGATGTACATCTAGCATGTATAAGGACTCCTTAGAAGTTGGGACTTGTGATTTGTGAACATGGAAACCACCACTATTGGAAATAAGCTCATTCTCCATGAGTAATACCTTCAATCTTGGGAGCAACAGTGCCAAGTGACAATTTGCTGAACTTTAGTGAAGTAATTCCTGGAGGTCTGTATTCTTCCAAGAGTGGTTCAACAGATTCTTTGATGACCGCAGATGCTGCCTGATAGTAGAACATTAACAAACCTTTAGCTAAATACTTAACACAGAATATACTCATTGCAGAAAGCCGTTTAAACTTTATAGCAGATACTTCACTCCTCATGCGTCTCCCTTTCCCAAAAAATCTGTGAACAGGAAAACTCAATTTGGCTCCATGATAATGACGGTATCTATAATGGCCTAATGTAGGTTTATGATTATCTACTACCAAAAAAGTTCAATTACAGTTGCATATAAAACCAGTAAAACTATTTCACTTCACAAAACATCAAAAGAGCTGAATAAGCTGTCTAAATTAATCTATTCTAGACTTCAAGTCAAAATATTCAGTTATGCAGAAGCTACAGAGCTAAGTTCTTTGGCTTTACTAGCAATAGCATAGTCATATGTCTCTCTTCAGCCTTTTTTAATAACAACTATTATAAATCTTATTGCAAAAACCAGCAGCTTACCTCCGCTACAGAAGGCCATAATTTGCTCAATTGCTTGTTCAACCATTTCACCTGTGAGGATTAACCATGGTGTACATTGTAAGCAACCATACTGAATGTCTTAATAGCAAAATTGAATGTACCTTTTCTCTATGCCTAACACATGCAGAATTGTGGATGTTATAGTCTTTTTTTAAAAGGGGTATCTAGTCTTTATATGCATATTGTAGATCATAGAAGTCAACAATAGGGTATTTCTTCCAAGTAAAAGGTACATATTCATAAAATGCATATATAGCCCTTTACGAAGAACATAATCAGTAGTTAATTTTAGATACTGATTCAGAGAAAGGAACAGATTTTATACTTAAGTTCAAGGCATACAGCTAAAACAAATCATATTCCAAACTTCATCAGAAGAAAAGAATTTGCACTTTTATAAGAGAATAAAGAGAAAATCGGTTTCCTTCAAGGTGAATCAAGTGCATAAAACATTCAAATTATATATACAAAGTCATTGAAGCCTAAGAGGAGGATAACAGGAGAACTAATTAATCTGACATCATTACACTGACCTGTTCAAAGACAGGGAAAGATATCCATTCGGGATAATTATCACCACAAATTTTCTTCAGATCATCTCTGTTGAGTGCCCCAAGAACTTTTATATCAGCTGCCTGTCAAAGAAGACAAAGTATAATGATTAATAGGCATCCAGAAAGCCGGATATGTCTAAAAGTTGAAAGATGAAGTAGTCACAAGATCTTAATAACCCTAGTGAAAGACAAACTAAAATGTAGATCCATAATCCATTACCTAATAGAATACAAATATTTCACCCATAATTTTCTCTTATCCTAGAGGATGCTCCAGCAGATAAATGGTTCCTTCAGGGAAGTCCAAAATTAGACTTCAACAACTAACTCATCTATTTATAAAATTTGCAAGTTCACTATAGCTTAAACATAATTCAAAACAAAACACAGAACTTTAAGGCCATGTCGGTTTCGGTTGAATAAAAACTATGTTCACAACTTCACTGGCCTTAATTGACAACATATCAACTGCCTTAGAATTCTGCACAAATTTCAACATAGTCAATTCCTAAGTTCCGAACTCCTAACTACAAGATAAGTCCAGTTGTCCACTATTAAAATTTAAAACTACAGTTGAAACCAAAAAAAAAGAGCAAACAGTTGAAAACTTGGCAACAGTTGGTTACTTGGTTTGTAATACAAGGGCAATTATATACACTCAACCAGTTTTCAACAACTAATAATCTTCTTTCACTCGTTTGAACAATTAACGGAAAAGGCAAAATTAACAAGGCATTTAACGAACTCCGGTCAATTTAATCGAAGGAATAAGGAACTGAACTAAGCACAGATATCTACGCAGATGAACAGCTTCAACAGAAACAGGGAAATCAGCATACCTTAGCGATTCGCTTAGTGCTTCGGTACCTCATCATATGACGCCAACCAGCCATCAACGAAATCCCGAAGATCAACCCCATCAAAATCCCCGAAATCAGCCCCATTTTCCTGGAATCCAAACAGAAATCATCTTCAGAAAATAACACAAAAAAAGAACATCAAGTACAGCGCAAAAAAAAACTAAAAACTAAAAACAAAGAAACAAAGTTAAGTGAAAATTGGAGATCGGCAAAGAGAAAGAGGAAAATGAACTTACGTTCAAAAAACTTCGACTCTGGTTCTCTTCGTTCTCCAAATTATTGAGTACCAGTGATTTAATCTCGCCTCTGTGTAGAATTTTTTGAAAAAAAAAATCAAATAAAAAACGTCTCAATCAGAGGAGTTGGATGTGGGCGTTGGCACTGGAAATGAAGAAGGGAAATTAAAAAGATGGAAGCAATCAAGTTGTGTAGGCCATGGCCGGACAGGGCGAGGATCAATGAAAGAGAATGGACAATGGTGAGACTCTATTCGTTGCCTTTTTATTTTTCCGCATTTAATTTTCTCGTGCTTTTCTAAATCCGCGTCTGTCGGTTTTGTTTACTGTAATAATTAAATTAAATAAATATCTACGGGGCGTGATTTCCAAAACCGGAAATTCGTATTGCGTGAATTTATTTTGATACGAAAAATGTTTTCTTGTAATCAAATTATAATACTAAAAACACTATAATATTTAAATTTTAAATTATATAGCCTTAAGTTTAGAGGCGAATCCTCATTGAAGCTAGTATAAGGCTATGCCTATAAGTTATGCCCAACATTTGAAAATTTTATATTTAATTATTTAAAAAATTTAAAATTCGATTCCTTCAAAAAAAATCAGAAATTATTATTATATTTCAAAAAAATTTAATTATTTTAATTAAACTTCATTCAAATTTTTTTAAAAGCCTTGATAAGTCTCAATTTTTTGAAAATTTTAGTTAAACTCCTACACTTTCATGAAAATTTTAAATTAAACCCTTCAAAATCTTTGAATAACTTAATTTTAAATAAGTCCTCTCAAGCTGAGTTATCAAGATCAACCCATATTTAAGTTATAAGATTTAAACCTCTTACCCTAAATCAAAGCATTAAACTATTGTGTAGTTTCTTGTTATAAAAGGTGTTTGAAATTATAGAGTTTATTATTTTAAAGATCTTCAACATTTAAATATATTATGAAAAGCTAAAATGTATGAAAATATAATGTATTAGAAGAATTAATATTTTTATTATTTGTGAAATTAGAAAGAAAAAAAAAGAGAAAACCATTTGATCATTTCAATTTTGTTTTGGTTGTCTAGAAACTTATACACTAATCCAAAAACTTTTAATTCTCTGTTATCTATTTATTTTTTACAGATAAATAAAATTTAAAATCTTTAACATTCAATTAACTTGTTAAATCTTAACTCGTTGGGGGAGTTTAAGTGACCATATCAACTTTCAATTCTCGTGGCTAACATCACCATGCCTCGCATCTAAAAAGTGATAGGTCGAACGCATTGAGAACATGCGATTATCCTCCCACCTATAGCCCGAACAGTCGTTACTATACTATGCCTGAGAGGGAGGCACATTAGCGATCTTCTGTAGTACCGTCTCCAACAGCATCTAGCGTAGACGACACCAATCCCAACCACCCGAGGCCGTCACCATGCTAGCAGCTGGAGTTAGTATCGGGGAATCTTGCAACATGTATCTAGCACTTAAAGGGCCCTATTTATCCAACCACGTATCGTACCAAAAATCAGTTCATTCCTCATTCCGAATATTCCAACAAATGTTACTTCGAACCTCATCTCATATCCTACTAAGGCCTCTCCAAAGGCGCGAACAATTACTCTTGTAAATACTCTTCGAGATCACATCCTGTCATTTGTATTTTCCTCTAAGAACTCTAACCCAAAGTTTCTCTAAATTACTCAGTAGCTCAAAACCCACTTTCATCAAGAAAGCATTATTCTAAAGTGAGAGATTCTTTAGAACCATACTGCCACTCTCCAAAGGTTGCTGCATAACTTCCCAACTAACCAAAGAAATTTCGCGCTTCCCATCGGATCCTCCCCATACAAAACGATGAATGATTTTCTCCATCTCCTTGCATAAACCCTTCGGTAACCAAGTCGCCTGTATAACATACGACGGAATAGCTTGCAACACCGCCTTTGCCAGCGTTACCCGCCCAGCTAACGATAGCATTTTCGCTGCCCATCTCGATAACCGTCTACTCATCTTATCCAACAGATATGCATATGTAGCCTTGGTAACTCGGCTATGTAATAACGACACACCCAAATACTTCCCCAAGTCACTAACCACCTCAAATCCTAGAGTTGGCCCAACCTGATCACGAATGCTCTGCGGACAATTCTTAAAAAAATATACTTGTGTTTTAGCAATACTCATTCGATGACCAGAGCATATACAAAAGTGTTCCATGACTCCCTTAATAAGTTCCAACTGATCAGGTGAAGCCTCAGCAAAAAGTACCAAATCATCCGCAAAAAATAAATGTGATATGTCCGGTCTATCCCGAGATAACTGAATGGGTTTCCATTCGCCAACCTCTACCTTTGCAGCAACGCTATGAGCCAATCTTTCCATGCACAACACAAATATGTATGGAGAAAGTGGATCACCTTGTCGAATTCCCCTCGAAGGCCTAAAGGAATCAGTAACATCATCATTCCATAGTATCTGAGTAGAGACTGAGCTCACACACTGCATTATCAGCTCAATCAGTTTGGTTAGCAATCCCACCTCCTGAAGGGTTTCCTCTATAAAATGCCATTCGAGACGGTCGTAAGCCTTCTCCAAATCACCTTAATCGCCATAAACCCCTTCTTACCAGCTTTAGTAGACATAGACTGAATGATTTCCTGAGCCAGAATGATATTGTTAGTGATATTTCGACCTGGAACGAAACTAACTTGGTTTAAGGATATCCACTTCGACAAAAATTTCTTCAAAGGGTTAACTATAGTCTTGGTTATAATCTTAATATAGAACCGTACACAGACTAATCGGTCTAAATTGGCTAATAAATTCTAGCACCTCAACCTTAGGAATTAGCACAATAAGTGTTTGATTAATTCGACTATCCAACGGAGCCTCATCAAAGAAGTCTTTCACAAAATTAAAAACCAAGTCACTCGCGACATCCCATTTCCTCCGGTAAAAATCCGCATGCACCCCATATATACTGGCGCTTTGAGCGGGTCCATCTCGAAAACAACCTTCCTCACCTCCTCCTTTTTCACAACGCTTGTCAAATACCTCAAATCCTCTTCGTTAAATGCATGAAAACGACCCGATAGCATTTGTGTAGTGCAATCGTGAACACCAATTGTAAACAATTGTTGGAAGTAAGCCACGACATGGGATTTGAGTCACTGTGTATCATAGCACCACCGGTCATTGTCCAGCTTCAACGCATGAACCATATTTCGTTGACGACGTATCATGGTAATGACATGGAAATATTTTGTATTTCAATCCCCTTTTGAAACCCAAGAAGACCGTGATTTCTGTTGCCATAGACTCTCTTCATCCTCTAACACCTTAGCAAGCTCGTGTTTTAATTCTATCTCCAAATCCAATAAGAATAGAGAATCCGTTCGAGCACGCGCCATTTCGATTCCTTCATTGCGAGCAAGGAAGAGTGTTTTCCTTCGCTCTATATGCCCAAATATCTCTTGATTCCACTTAATGCTACTGTTTTGAAAATCCAGCACATTATCATAAATCTTCATATCCTCACGCCAAGTCTCCGTAACTAGTCTTTGGAAGTCAGGATGCTCATTCCATGTTGCTAAATACCGATAAGGTCTCGCCGCTGACTTCTCACAATCACTCCCCGCATCTAACAAGATAGGTCTATGATTCGAACCAAGCTTAGGTACATGGTAAACTTCCGATGCCGGATAAACATCATACCACGCCTTATTACAAAGGCATCTATCCAATCGTTGCATTAAATCACCACACTCCCATGTTAACCACGGACCACGGAAACCCATATCCAAAAGACCTGAATCAAACAGGAAATCGCTAAACCTCGGACACACGCCCAGTCGGCTCCGAGAGCCCCCTCTCCTCTCCGAAATGCTAGCAATAGCATTGAAGTCACCACTAATGGTTCAAGCCATACCTTGCGCTGGTTCAAGAGCTCTCAATTGATCCCAAAGAGCACCATGCTTACTACGGTTCAGACTCGCATATATAAAAGTTATAGCAAAGCTCTTCCTTTCAAAAAATCCGAACACCAACCATGCACAAACTGGGATGAGACCGCCAGAACATCTATACGAATCTAAGACATCCAAAGAACCCAAATTCCACCCGAAAAACTTGTAGCCTCTACTCTATAAGAAGAATCAAAACACGAACATCGTATGAAATTATCCGCCTTAACCGCACTTATACGCGGCTCAACCATCGCTACAATATCTGGCTTCTACATCTGCACCATAAGCTTAAAATATCGTAGAAAACCAGAGCCTAAGACTCCTTGTGCATTCCAAAAAATAGACTTAACCATGAGCACGCCAAGGTAAAAGAAAAAAACTAGAAACCTACGGGTCAGAAGCCTTAGCATCCTCGAAAACCTTGTTCGCACGCCACTGAACGCGACGTCCCCCCTTCTGAGCAGTCCCCCCTGCACCTCGATTACCCCCAATCACCACACTTGTGGCTTCATTCAACTCAGTCATCATATTATTGATCCAATCCGCAAGTATCAGCTTAGTCGGTCCCTTCTCATCCCTCTTCTTAGCTTTAAGGCCTTTTGATCCCACACTCTTAGCGCCCAAAGAATTCTTGTGTCCCCCTTTTACCACATTCTTTCGTCCGAAGCTCTTCAACACACGCCCATTGCAATCATGCAGCACGCCACGTTCATCCTTATCGATCACCCGAACCACCACATGGTTATTAGCATTTAACGTAGTACTTTCCAATATTACCTTTTGGTTCGACGCCACAAAAGCACCCAATCCGGTCTCGTTGGGAAGAGCATCGTTCCCTCCATTCGAACCATCCATTACTTTACTTATCCGCGCCTCGATATCAACCATAATAGGATCTGAGCCTTGAACCACCCCAGAAGAACCAACCCCCATATCCAACAATATCACATTCTCACCTGCATCATCAACATTAGAGACCACAACCTTACCCTTGCTTAAACTCGACTGAGCTGCTGGCACAATACCCACTTCAACCCGCGCACCACTACCATCCGACAAGCTAGTTCCAACAACAACACCAACCTCCATCCCAAGAACCCCGAACCGCGACCCAGCAGCACCCTTTTGACCTTGCTTCTCCTGCTCCCCTATATTCTGTTGCGTCCCAGGCTTTGACAATCTACGGCGTCTATTGACAACCTGCATCCAAGGGCCATACACCTCCTCCCTATCCTTCACACCGTCTGCCGGCACTGTTTGTACATGAACCTGCTCCTCAGGCCCCTGAGTACAAAATTCTTTAGAATGACCATAGTTGTCGCATGCGTAGCAAATCAAAGGCAAGCCCTCATATTCGATGTTTTGCCTAAAACCATCTATCACCACTAGGGGTGGGCATTGTCGGGTACCCGGTTTTCGCGTACCCGGTTCATCCGGGTACCTCATTAAACGACCTGTGTCTCGGCCCATTATATACGGGTACCCGTAAAATTCGAGTACTTGGGTAATCGGGTATTGGGTACCTGACTCTTATTTTTTTATTTTTTTATTCTAAAATTAAAAAAATCACATGTTAAACACAAAAATATTAAAAAAAATTAAACTTAAAACTTAAAAGAATATGAGGGTCACTGAACTTTGATGCAAAAAACAAAATGGTAACCAACCTTTCAAAAATCACGAAGTAGCAATTAAACTTTAGATTTTGAAACAAAATGGTAACTGGGGCGTTAAACCCAGTTAAACTCTAACGGAAATCTGACTGGGTATGCCACATCCCCACCCAATTTTCCATATCATATATAAAAATAAATCTGACTGGGTATGACTTGGAATATTTTATTATTATGAAATATAAAAATGAATTTAAAATAAAAATAAATTATATTTTATTATTATTAAATACAAAATAAAATAAAACCCCCAAATCCTCAAACCCTCACCGACCACCTACCCTTTACCGGCGTGGTCACTCACCCCTTCGCCGGCGTTATTCTCACCGGTCACTCACCCCTTCGCCGGCGTTATCCTCACCGGTCACTCACCCCTTTGCCGGCGTCATCCATCCATAAATCCCAACACGGGTGTTATCCTCCCCGGGCAGATGGTCTCGTCGAACCCATCACGTTCATCTTGGTTGAAATCGGGTTGCCGTAATCCATGGCCGGAATAATAGAAAACCAGCGAATCTCCCGACCGGCTACCTTTCACCAGCCACCTCAAGCAATTCTCGATATTCGCCTTTGTCGGAATAAGTCGAGGGTCTAACTGTTCTTCTGCAATTTCAATAAACAATGTCACCAGCTACCTTTCAATAAACTTTTGCCGGCAACAGTGGCATACGATTCTTGTTTCCATGTCATCGGGAGAAAAGCTTATATTATTTGAGGTTTAATGGAAACATTGAACGGAGAGAAAAAGGGCCAAGGCAAGGCCAACGCCGATGGTTCATTCCTGACTTTCGACCGCCTTATTTCATTAAATCCCGGCGAAGGGGTGAGTGACCGGTGAGGATAACGCCGGTAAAGGGTAGGTGGTCGGTGAGGGTTTGAGGATTTGGGGGTTTTATTTTATTTTTTATTTAATAATAATAAAATATAATTTATTTTTATTTTAAATTCATTTTTATATTTTATAATAATAAAATATTCCAAGTCATACCCAGTCAGATTTATTTTTATATATGACGTGGAAAACTGGGTGGGGATGTGGCATACCCAGTCAGATTTCCGTTAGGGTTTAACGGGGTTTAACGCCCCAGTTACCATTTTGTTTCAAAATCTAAAGTTTAATTGCTACTTCGTGATTTTTGAAAGGTTGGTTACCATTTTGTTTTTTGCATCAAAGTTCAGTGACCGTCTGTGTACTTTACCCATAAAAATATAAAAAATGTAGGGATTTAAACTTAATTTTAGAGTGAAAATATTAAGAAACATAAAATAAAAATATAATTTTAAATATAAAAATATTTATTTATTTTTATTGGGTCGGGTCAGGTACCCGGTAAGGGGAAACTTCCGGTCAGTGTCCCGGTAAATTTGTCGGGTCGGGTAGTCGGCCTGGTCGGGTAATTTTTTCTTGGGAATTACCCGATATTTTAAGTTCGGGTCGTTAGGTTTTCGGGTCGGGTATTTTTGCCCACCCCTAATCACCACTCCTGAAATAAGGGGTTTTTGTAAGTCGACCACTACCGCAAACCTAGCAAAACGACCCCTTTTTCCTTCCAATGTGTTATAGTCAATCTTGATTACCTTACCAAACACATTCACAATCTCCCTAAACATACTCTTAGTATAATACCTATATGGGAGACTTGGAAGTCGTGCCCAAACGACGATGTTCTTCGGATGCTCCTCTGCCGTTGAAAAAGACCGAGACCAAGGCTGCACAGTTAAGTACCTACCGTAAACCACCCATGGTCCACCGGAGAGTACTTTATTGTAATCAGTCTCCAACTCTAATCGAACTAAGTAATAGCCGTTGTCCAAGTCGACCAATGTTATATTCCCCATCGGAACCCAAAGCGAGTTGATTCTATTCAACAAAGCCCTATAACCAATCGTCTTTCCCAATAACCTCACAACAATCGAATTGGCCAATTTAGCATCAATAGAATCATGCACTCTATCTGAAAAAATCAATTTTCGGCAACAGACCATCTAACCTTACTCTTACATCCTCCGTGAACAAATCAACATCCAGCTCTTCCATGTCCGAGCGAACCCAGACTCTCCAACCACCATATCTCAAAACGAAGGTCTGGCGTGCACAACATTCATTGCCATGGATAACACCGGAAGCTCATTAACATCCCTCACCATAATCTGTTCTGTGTTCCCAGCCATTGGTGAAGCCTCCTGCATACACGTATCCGCCAATGGCGTCGCACCGGCCAAGGAAATTTTCTTAGCAATACCCACCTCTCCTCTCCCTTTCTTCGCCTCTCTCTCCACCCCTTCCGCCAGTGGGGAACCAGGCCTCTCAAGACTCGATAGAGAAACGATCGGAGCAACCGCGTCCGGCAGTCTCCCCGTGATAGCTCTAGACAAACCCATGCTAGGGTTGCCACGCACTTCGGTGCTAGGGTTTCCGAAACTTTCGGAGCGTTATCGTAGACATTTGACCATGGATGGTGGATGTGGTATTTGTCAACAAGGGTTGGAGGATATCGACCACGTAATTCGATGCTGCTCACTAGCGCACCAAACCTGGTCTAAGGTCGTTTTCGAGCGTAGTGTGTTGGAGTTTGAGACCATGGATTTTGACGAGTGGTTGGTATTCAATTTGCAAAATGGTGAGGCGTTTCTAACTGGTACTTCAGCCTGGGTGACGCGGTTTGCTGTGATTTGCTGGCAGCTTTGGAAGCGTCGTTGCAGCCTCTTGTTGGATGAAGGGTTCGTGGGTACGAATGATTTTTTAACGCATTGTTTGCACCTTGTAGAAGAATTTGACAGGGCTTCGTATGTTGATGGAGGGTCGCAACAGATGCATGTTACCCGGGGGCATTGGCAGCGCCCACCGGCTGGTTGGATAAAGGCCAACGCGGATGGGGCGGTGCATGGAACGCAGTGGTTTGCGGCTGTCGGGGGTGTGCTCCGTGATTGGAACGGTAAATGGATTTTTGGATTTGCTTGGAAGCTTGGGTGTTGCTCTGTGTTGATGGCGGAATGATAGGCGGTTTATGATATTTTATTTCATGCATGACGTCTTGGGTATAAACAGGTTTTCATTGAATCGGATAATATGGAGGTGATTCGGATACTTATGAATGAGTCATCGGCTTTACGCGGCGATGTCGTGGTTGATCTAATTTTTGGTTTCCTGTGCCGCGAGTGGGAGGTCAAGATACATCACATTGGCCGCGAAGGGAATAGAATGGTTGATTGGCTTTCACGGTTGTTGAAGGGGAAGTTGCAAGGGGAAGCATGGTTGCTGGAGCCAGCGGGCGAGGTGCACGAGCTGGTGAGGCTGATCGGATGGCCTAACCGTTCCTTCTCTTTACTGCATTATCAAAAAAAACTTGTTAAATCATTGTACAACTCATGCAGTCGGTGCCGTTCAAAGATTTTGGGCCATGTGTAATTTATTAAAATAAGGTTATTGATTTATAATCGATAAGATATATATATATTTTTAAAAATATTTTAATACAAAAAATATTATTAGATTATCATCTTGAACAACAAAAAATTAATTTATAAACATCTAAAATCAAACATTTTCACTTAAAAATTATCATTATTTTGACATGTTTTAAGTTTTAGATAATTTTTTATATACACATAATTCTACATATAAATTTATAATTTTTTTACAAAAATAATTTATTTTCTCTGTTCTCGGGGCTTTTTTCTCTTAAGAGTCTTATATGGTCGCTCTTATCGCGCATGTTCAGAACTCCACTGCATGCGGTGCGGAGTCGGTTTAGAACCTAAAAAAACATAAAAATAATATTTATTTTTGATAAATGTGAGCGCCAAGAAAATTTGTACTGTTGAAGCAAAACCTACCGGGCATCGAAGTATAACTTACCCACTAAATGTGAGAATAAAAGGCCCGTGGGCCGATGCCCTCATGCCTTGTTGGATGAGAATGTATTTGTTCTTAAAAGTAAATTATAGTGAATATCACATTTTATTTGAGTATTCTTATTTTGATTATTAAATTTTAAAACTAAAATCTCGATAACTTCAAATATTAATTTGTTAATAAATATCTAAGGGTCGTGATTTCCAGAAACGGAAATTCGTATTGCGTGAGTTTATTTTGATACAAAATTTAACTAAAATATTTTCTTGTAATCAAATTATAATGCTAAAGTTAGTATAATATTTAAATTTTAAATTTTATAGCCTTAAGTATAGAGGTCGACCACATTGAAGCTAGTATGGCCGCGGTCCTCTAAAATTTAAAATTTTCATATTTAATACTTTAAAAAATTTAAAAACTTTAATTTAACCCCTTCAAAATTTTTAAAAATTATTATTTGTTGTGAATAAAGTAAAGAAGAACAAGAGAGATAAAATAAGAACGAAGATGAGAGACAAAGATAGAGACTTTTATTATATTCTTAATGTAGGGTTATGTACAATTCTTTCTTCAAAAGTCTATATTTATAGGCATAAGATGGAAACCCTAATTTTAATGGATATTAAACCCTAATAATAAAGCCCATTAAAGTCTCATTTAATATATGGATATCCACCATAAATAAAAATATTCATAACACTCCCCCTTGGATATCCATAAAAATAATGGGTCTCGTTAAAACATTACTAAGATAAAAACTCTGTGGGAAAAAAATCTTAGTGAAGGAAAAATAGTACACACATCTTTGATACGCATAACATGTTGCCTCATTAAAAACTTTATCAGGAAAATTGTAACACCCGTGTCTTGGGCCTAGGAGTTAGTCGGGTTGTTGTTCGAGTCAAATAAAATCTAATTAAAATAAACCAACTTTGAATAATGACATATTTGAATCTTAATAAAGAGGGAGGGACCAATGTTGTGCTTTACCCACATTTTAAATAAAGCAAGACAACTTTTAGGGAAAAGTTGTCATCTTCCTTCTCATTTTTCCCTTTCCCAATTTCAAAACCCTCTCCCCCATTTTCAAACTCTCCTAAAACCCTAATTACTATTCCATTGATTTTGCCACTCGATTTCAACACCAAATTAAAAGGTAATTATATTTTCTTAACCTCCTCTCTATTCTCTACTTATCTATGGTCTTGGATTTCAAAAATATTGAGTTTTGGGAATTAGGGTTCATATTAAAATTTGGGTTTTTAATGGGGTTTTTCAAATTGTTTTGAGAAATTGTTTTGGGGTTATGTTTAATCATAATGAAATATACAACATATATTAATTTGGTTGATTTTGGATGAAATTTCGTAGTGGGTCCTTAGGGCAAATTTTAGAGTATGAAAAATTGGGTTTTTGAGAGGTTTAGTGTTGGAATTGAAGGGCTGATGGTCTACCTATGTTAGGAGGGTGATTTGGGATGTTTTGGAAGTCATTTGGGTGCTTGGAAATGGGTATTTCAGCCAATGGTTGTTGGAGTCCGAAAATTGGGTTTTTGAGATGTTATGTGGTTTGGGAATTTGAGGAAATTGGGTTGTGATTTGCAAAGTAGATTGATGGTTGAATTAGCATTAAATTGGGAAGTAACGTAGGTGTTTTGTTTGACTAGAAGCAAGAGAAAACGTGGAAGAGGCTTTGGGACCGAATCTGGGAAGTTGAAGGTGATTGCTTGCTTGGTCGTTGAGCTTGGAAGCTTAGGTGAGTGGTTACTTGTTTTTAAAGGTTTTAAAATAGTTGGTTCGAGTATATGGACTAGGTTGGGCTTGGTAGACCCACCTAGAGTTAGGATTAGGGTGGTAGCCTAATCCCAAGCTTGATCTAGAGCCTTTGGATGAACTCTTTTATGTGGTTGTGTATGTCTCGTATGATATGTGATATGAATGGTTATGTATATTGTATTATACATGTGGGTTGAGATATGAATTGTGATGATTGAGACATGCATGATGATGGTTGTTGGTGAGTACGTGCTAAGCACGAAATTGGTTGAAATGAGTAAATGTTGGCACTAGTATACTTGAATACAAATGATCGATCATTGAGATGTTAGTGTGTACACATGAGTCAAAAGTCGCGCGTGGCCTTGGTGGCGTTGAGTCACCAAGGAGGAGTACGGGTTCACCCGAAAATTGTATTTAAATATAGTCGGTGATGAGTGGAATCCCATCGACGGGGCGTGAGGATGAGTGGAATCCCCTCCGCGAGGCCAATGATGAGTGTAATCCCACCGTGAGGTAATGTGGTTGTTGGATGTGAGTTCCAACGAGTCTATCCGTGTATTCGGGTCATAGCTAGGTGCCAATATTGGTTGATAAATGTATCAATGTGTTGAGATTAATGATCTTAAATTTGGATGTTTGATGTGACTACTTGTGTTGAGGATTTAGAGCTTGTTGACCATGACATTTACTTGTATATTGCTCATGCATCTTATCTTATGGCTCTTGTGGATCCTTGGTTTATATGTGATTTGCCTTGGCTAGATCGTGCTCGGACCCTGCAATGTTGAGGTTTGTTTTTAGAGTTTACCCTCACTAAGCATCATTGCTTACGCTCTCTTTGTTCAACATTGCAGATCCTTAGTTCGTGGGTTGCTCGGGCAAGTGGAGGGCCTCCAAGTGTGGTTTTTGGCTTGAGTTCATCAAGTATGGATTTTTAATGTTAGACATGTAATAGTTTGAGCAATGGGACATGTATGGTTTTGTTGGATAGTTGTTGGTTGCTAGGAGCATGTTTAGACTCCATGTTATGTTGCTTTTGTATGGCGTGTGATGCCATGTTTGAGTTGTAATCCATGCCTAAATTGCTTATCTTGAATGTTGGTTAAGTGTCTTTGAGTTTGCCTTATGTTGAATGTTGAAGTATGAGTTTTGGATGTTTAAGTGTCATCTTGATTAAATTGCATGCTCCTTTGATGTATGTACATGTTGGATGCTTGTATGGCTGTGAAGTGGTATGTAAATGATGTATGAATGCTTGTTGGGGTCTAGGAGAGTCCTAAATTGCATTTAGAATCGAGTCTTGATCGTTTTTGCTAAGTTCGGAGGTTTTTGCTGTGCAGGGGTATCAATACGGTTGGTATGGTATCGATACCACCTTCTTGTTCAAGCCTCGTGTATCGATACACTTAAGAGGTGTATCGATACTATTTTTGCTACTGGAGCTACTGTCCAGTTCCGTATCGGTACGGGCCTTCATGCGTATCGATACGGTCTCCTTAGCGTTGACCGTGGGAAGTCAACAATTGGGGAGGGTATCGATACACTCCTAGGTGTATCGATACGGTCTCCACAAGTTGACTTGGACCAGTTGACTTGGTCAAGGGGTATCGATACACCCCTTAGGTGTATCGATACACCTGCAGTTAAGTTTTAAAATTGGGCTGTATTATGATTGTTTTAGTTCGTTCGATTGATTCGTTCATGTTGTTCCGCTGTAAGACCACTTAGGGTTTAATATCCATCTAGACAAGAGTTAAAAGAGAAAAAAAAGATAGGGTTGCTAACCGAGGGGGAATCCTTAGGGGTTTTCACTCAGTTTTTCCCGTGTAGCTCACTCGGACCGGTCATCCGGCCAGACCGAGACGAGGGGGTTACAAAAATTCATTGGGTTAAAACCTCGGTTAAGGAAAAAGAGCGCAACACGTATTTGCTCCTCCTCATAAAAATATCACATAAGATATTTGAATCTTCATAATTCAATCTTGAATATAATCTTCAAATGTTGAAATAGTGTATGCACTAGTGGATAAATCTTCCAAATTATTGCTTGAAATGATTCGTCAAATACTATTCTTCTGAAGATCATGTGGGACGAAACTTTAAAGCGATATGTTTCGTTTTATCACATTTGATGTATCCACCTTGAGATATAAATTATGCATTGTCTCTACATAAGATAGTTTGCATCTTATCTTGTGAAAGCAATTCACATATTTTCTGGATATGTTTAGCCAAACACATATTTCGGCTTTGCCTCATGCATAGCAATTATTTAAAGACAATGGTCTCGTATCACTTAGATAGTATTTTTGGACCAGCTAAGATACGATGCTTCCAGATCAATTAATGTATATATGGTGCTTTTAGACCAAGAATATCATCACATTTTTCTCGATGGCGGAATGAATCTTTGTTTACATTAAGAGACCTAACAACCAAATAGTGATCAATGAATATGCATTATGCATGTAAAGTCTTTTTAGACATTTTTCTATGTATGTCGATTGCTGCACAAGGATTCTATTGTTAAGGAGATCTCTTCATAAGTCTCAATGAATCGCCAACATACAAAATAAAAACAAAAACAAATCTAGAGTTAAACCTCTTAATAAAATGCTCCGAAAATTAAATCATTTTTATAGCCTTCCGCTAATAAGCATTCAACGGGACGATTATACCAAATGTGCAAAAATGTTTTAATCCATAAAAAGATATATTTAATATAATTGAATAATGTTCTCGAGAACTTGAATTAACTGCTTCTGGCAGTCTAAATCCTTCTAGAAGCTTCATGTAAATGTTGTTATCAAGAGGCTCATACAAATAAGATGTAACAACATCCGTTAGACGAAAATTGAGTTATTTCATTTATTGTCAGACTATTTAAAAGTAACTGCATCCACTATCGAGGAATATATTTTCCTCATAATCAATTTAATGTCTTTGTGAGAATCTTTGTGCAACCAAACGAGCTTATATCTCGTAATTTCTCTTTTTGATTTCTTTTTCTCACAAAGGCTCATTAATACCCACGAGCTTTACACATTTCAATATACAGACTATAGACCCAAATACTTCTCTTTTCGAAAGAGATTTTAACTTCGCCTCAATTGCCTCTTTCCATATTGGTCAATCATTTCTTTATTTACATTGTCCAATTGACAACGATTCATGATCTACATCATCAAATAAAATATTTAGTGCTATATTGCATGCAAATGTATTATCGACGTCGATTTGATTTCAGTTCCACATATTACCAGACATGACATAATCTATTGAGATCTCTTTATTATCTGGTACCTGAGTCACGTTAATGTCTATATTGGAGACCTTTTAATCTCTTCTTGAGATTTTCATAATTCATTGATTCCTTGATCAGACCATCGTAACTATAGCTACTTTCCCTTTTTTTTCCGAGAATTTTTATCTTTGGAACCTACTTGTCTACCACGCTGCAGGCGTAAGTTAGACTCATTAGCAACTAGAGTTTGTCCTTCCGGGACATCAAATTTAAACAGAGCATTCATAGCTGGTATATGTGACTTAGTCACTCTATTAGGGTCAGCAAAATCATCAGGCAATTGATTTACTAAATTAATTATCCTTTGAACTTATAGTTCACATTGTTGAGTACGTGGATCAAACTAAGATAATGATAATTCATTCCAATTTATTTTTTTCTAGCTATTTTATTTTCTCCCCCTAATGTTGGGAAAATCGACTCACTAAAATGATAGTAGTAAATCGAGTTGTAAATAAATTCCCTATCAGAAGCTCAAGATATTTAATTATCAAGGGAAATCTTTGAGTGTTTAGATCATAGAGTTAACTTTTGTGGCTTGTGGTACTAACTCATTGAAGTTTCATTTACCTTATGTTTTTTATGTTAGTTAAACATTATCTTTAGAACTTTGATGGTGTATTATTATGTCATGAACTTTGATGATGTATTGCTATGTGCTAAACACTGTTGAAACTTCGAATTTTAAACTAAGTATGAAGTTAGTGTTTAGAATCTCACTATTTAAGTTTTTTTTTGCTAAACATTTTTATATAATATTTATCGGAGAGATATTTTAATTAAATTATTCTCAAAAGAATAACATGTGAAAAAATCTAATATGTTATTGATTAACCTATAACCGAACCATTGGTTAATCGTATCATAATGGTTAGTAGTTAGCAGTTAATCGTTTATTAACGATTAACAAAATTTAATAATCGTTATAACGGTTAACCGACCAAGAACGCCCCTAAAAATTGGGAGTTTCAAATTCAACATATTTTTAAGTCAACTAATGTGGTCGCAGTCTCGCAGATGGCGTGGCCAAATTAGTTTGAAATAATTTTGTTCCTTCCCTAAGGGAAGTCAAGTTTGCTACATGGTTGTTTCGAGTGCCCTGATGAGGTTTTACCTTTGTTACATGATGATGTCTCGTCTGTTTTGGGCGTAAGATAATTGTGACTTGTGCTTTTGAGGTTTATTTGGGTTACTATAATTATTACCAAGTGTATTTTTTTTTCTTCATCTAAGATTAGGGGGTTAACGAGACACTTGATAGTAAGATTTCATTCTCTATTTATATAAAAAAACAAGTTTGATTACCTTTGATTTTAGTGTCAATCGAAGTAAGTGGTTAAAGCTCTCAGTTGACACTTTTCTCTTCCCATGAAAAAATTGTTAAAAAATATAATTTTATTATAAACATATAAACAAACAATTAATACTAAATTATCGATAAATGATACTTAATTAATTTTTCTCAAAAGTTCAAAAATTTCTTATAATCTTAAATCTTTTATTTTGAATTATTTTCAAATTCAAATCCAGTAATCTTTTTATCAAGATATATTATGGATTGAATTTTAAGTAAAATAATTTTGTTTCCTAAACTGACTCCATCTCTCTCTGTTTTCTTCTTATCCATCCACCTTTCCTTCATTTCACTCCAAGTTATACAACAATTTAATTAATTTTCAACTAAGATATGTTTAATGTTTTGTTTAAAATTAAATGTTGGTTATAACTACATTGTTTTAAATAAAAAAATAAAAAATGATAAATGTGTTCTTCATTAAGTGATGATAGTCCGTATTTACTTAAAATATCTTATCACGTGCCTTTCATTTTGAATTATCAAACAAATTTAGAAAATTAAAACATTAAAAATATTAGTTTATACTTGATTGAATTACCCCGACAAAAACTTCTTAATTTTCATTCACAGCGCTAATTGAATTCATCATAATCAAAATTCTAAACACATATATTTACTTTGAAATCAAAAGGTAAATAATGTATGAACCAAAACAAAAATAAAGCATTTATTTCAATTATTACCACTCTTTAAAAATAAACAGTTTTATCAACGATTCAGTGGCGAGTTTATCGTCTTTAATTCGGGTAATCGATAGACAAATTTGGTATTGATATTATAGTATAGCCACTTAGGATTTTTTCATGTAAATTAAAAAAACAGTTTTATCATATGTTTGTTGGAAAATAGTTTTTTTTTAATATGAGTACACTTGATTTGGACATATTCCTAATAACACGAAAATTAATGTCTCTAAATTATAATCAAGACTATATAAAGAAAAAGTAAAAATCATAACTTAAAGCTGGAAACAAAATAGACACAAACATCTCTAAAGCGAACAAAATAGGCATAAACATCTCTAAAGCTCGACGATGAAAGGTAAAAAACTAACAACAAACAACATTAAAAAAATGCATATTACAATAATAAGACAAATTGACAACACGGTTATTACTACAACTTAATCGCGAACAAAAACAGTAACGGTGAGCTCATATTCAAATCTAATTCGAAAGTCCAAAACAGAGAGATCAATAAGATACTCAAAAGAGCGTCATTTTAACCAGTCGTGATGCGTCGAATCCAACCATAATAAAAAATTAAATGAAAAAAAAAATGACCAAACAACCGATTAAAAAAACGTGCCAAAAACAAAAAGATACATATTAAAAAATAAAAAAAAAATTATGCCATAAATATAGAGTTACTAAATTTAAAAAAATACCCTGTCATGATTTAACAGCAGCTCTCATGATTTTGTATAACAATAAGTCACCTCATAAATACTTTACCCTGTCAATAAAAAAACATTAAATATCTTATTTGCTTAGAGTAGAAGCGAAGATTAAAAGCAAAAACAGAAAATTCTTTGGTCTTGAGTCTTGACATAAAACAAAGGTCTAATAACTTTTTTTCACCAATGCTATTATTTTTTGGGAAAACTAAATATTTAGTATTTTAGATATGTTCATATTACTGTTTTGATATTTTAATTATTATTTTTGTAAAATAATGCCTATGTTACGTTATTGTTATATTTTGGTATCTTCGCCGTTTAAAATTAACGAAAACGATGAAGTAACTTGAGTTAATAATAGTTTTAGTCAAACTATCAATTTAGTCTACAATTCTATCAATTTAAATATTATATTAAATTTTGGATTAAATTGTAAATTCCTTATTTTTCTTCCTCTTCCAATCGAACATTTTTTTTGGTTTAAAAAATGCACGAGGGACAATTAAAACTTTAGGATTTGGGCATCGATGGGGGCTAAATGCGGGGTCCATTGAAGGACCCAAACCTCACGATCGAGATAATGACGAGAATACGAGGGGTGAAAAGGGATGAGATAAAATGGGATCAAAGCTTTGCAAAATTAAGATGTTTGATGGATTTAAGACTAAATTGATAATATATAAGTGTTTTGGACTAAAACTGTGATTAAACAAGCCATGTCATCATCTTTGTTAGTTTTTAACGGCCGATACCAACACAGAACAAAAACATAACGTTAAATATCATTTTGCCAAAAAAATAGGTGAAGTATCAAAACAGTAACACAAGCATAATTGGGTACTAAATATATAGTTTTTCTTTATTTTTTTACAAGTAATGTTAAGCAATCAATCAACTACAACTTGATTTAACAGGGTGAAAAATTGATTCTTTAACTAAATATTTTAGTATAAGTTTCGACATTGTGAATGAGACAAACTGAAAGTATCACTCTCATAATGAATATTTGTAGTATCTGATATGAATTAGTCAATCAATAGATTAAATGTCGATGGTTAAAAAAATTATTTTTCCATTTACTCAACAAAACCAACCAATAAAAATGTTACATATGACACAATCCGATTGGATGTGAGAAGTGATAGCGTATGTATCATTTATGACTTAAAAACATTAAAGGCTTAAATGAAAAATTAACCCTTAAAATATACTATTTGTTTGTTTTTAGCCCTTAAATTATATTTTGGTCAAAATAAGTATCTAAATTATTATTTTTAGTCATTTTAAGTATGGTATTTATCTAATAAAAGAATTATTTTGGCCAATAAGATGTTGACACGCCACAAATTTTTTTTGACCAATAGATAGTCTAGGGATTAAAAGCAAAAAAAGACGTAGTTTAAGTACATATTTTGACCAAAAATAGTTTATGGACTTACAACAACTAGAAATAATAATTTAGGTACTTGTTTTAACCCAAAAATAATTTAAGGGCTAAAAGCAAACAAAGGACATAGTTTAAGGGTTAATGTTTCATTTAAACCAATATTCAAGTACCTAAGTGAAAAAAATACAGTTTAAGGGCCGATTATATTATTTAGTCCTAGAATAAAAGCGAAGACTTTTACAGTGGTAAAATGTAAATATAAGTAAAAGGAAAGGAATTTTTAAAATGTAAAAGTCTTCGGAGATCTCATTTAACCACCTGTTTTCCTTTTGTTTACTTATAAGGAGGCGTATTGCTAATTACTTGCTAGAATCGAACCTTCTCCCCCTCTCGCCCATTTCGCCCGTCGCCGCCGTCGTCTCCGATTCTCCCTTTAGAACCTTTTCTTTTTGTTTCTATAATTTTCTTCACCTTTTCGATTTCTTATTGTTCTTAAGTTTCAACCGATATTTGTATTTTTAACGGGAAACTTTGAAGTTGTACCGACACAGGTAAGTTCATCTTCTCTTTTATAAGTCACATTTTCTAGTTTTTTTAAATATTTTTCGAGAATCATTCAAATCAACAGTCGTTAAACCCTGATCTCTGCATTTATCGTTATTCTTATTTTTTTCACTTCGATTAGGGTGGATCGGTCTGTTGTTCTTTCTGGCATTGATGTTAATTTGTTAATTTCGATGCAAGTTGATCGATTCATCAATGTTAGAAGGGATCATGTTTCTTCTTCATGGAATGCTGCCCTGTTAATCCATATTTGTATTTTTTGAATGTCTACGCGCTTCATGAGCTAGATCCGCTACTTGTTGTTACATTTTACTCTTTGATTCAAATTTGAATTGCTTGTATCTAGGCGATTTGTGTTAGCTTGACTCAGAGGTTAACTTCTGTGTGAGTTTTAACTAACAAGAGAGGAAATTTATGTTCTGTGCTTAAGAAGCTCATGTATTAAATTGAAAGTGAAACATAAGGATAGGAGGAACTATTTATGTTTCTTTTCGGCTTAGTTCATGAATACTTTTATTATTATTTTTTGCTTTATGCTAAAAGAGTAATTTCTCATGTTTCTGATAGTGGCTGCGGCTCATCTTTAGTGTGAGATTTGTAGTGTTTTTTAAGAATTTAATGGAGTGGCAGTTAGTTTTGTTTTTCATTTTTTTGTTGTTTTGCAGGTGGAAATAAGTGGAAAAAATTGAAATGAGTCTTTAATAGGGTTGTAAAGTAATAATACAATGGAAGAAGAAGGAGAAAAGAAGTTTGATGAAACTTCTGTAAGGAGTTTTGATACTGTTGTGGAGGATAGAATAGGAGGATCTAATCAGGATAATGTTAATGTTACTGGTGGTGAGGAAACTACATTAAGAAACGATAATGCAGTTTCAGAGGAGGTTCATTCTGCAACTCCTATTGGGGATGAGGACCATTTTGAGCCCGTTTCTTTAGAAAATCAAGATAAAGCTTCTGAAGAGTCTCATGGTGGTCAAGTGGACTCCAATCGGTCCTCAAGTTCAGACTATGGGAGATGTTTGTCTGGGGTGGAGTATGATTCTTCCTCAATGTTTGAATCGCAGCATGATCATTCTGCTTCAAGCCCTGGACCTGTAAGACAAATGGATTATACAATTAAGCAGTCAAGTTCAGAAACTGGCCTTGATTCTGTATTTAATTCTGATTCTAGGAGCTCTTCCCTTGGTTCACCAATAATGTCTAAGCCAAAAGCTTCTATGCCAAATGTGTCTCCTGAGTTATTGCATTTAGTTGATTCTGCCATTATGGGGAAGCCAGAAGGTTTGGACAAGCTGAAGAATATTGTAAGTGGGGCTGAGACTTTTGAAAGTGTGGAAGATATGGAGAGCATTCCTTTTTTGGTTGTTGATTCACTTATTGCAACAATGGGTGGAGTTGAAAGTTTTGAAGAGGATGAGGACAGCAATCCTCCTAGTGTGATGCTAAACTCTCGGGCTGCAATTGTGGCAGGTGAACTAATTCCTTGGCTTCCTTGGGAAGGAGATAGTGACATTTTTATGTCTGCCAGGACACGGATGGTTAGAGGTTTGTTGGTTATATTGCGTGCTTGTACGAGAAATAGGGCTATGTGCTCCATGGCTGGTTTATTAGGAGTTCTTTTGAATTCAGCTGAGAATATTTTTTCTCAGGATGTTGGCTCATTAGAGCCATTGAAATGGGATGGAACTCCCTTGTGCTATTGCATTCAACATTTGGCAGGACATTCTCTCAGTGTTAGTGATTTGCATAGATGGTTTCAGGTCATTACAAAAACACTTACTACCATTTGGGCACCTCTCTTAATGCTTTCACTAGAGAAGGCAGTTAGTGGGAAAGAGTCTAGAGGACCAGCATTTACTTTTGAGTTTGATGGTGAAAGCTCTGGTTTACTTGGTCCTGGGGAAAGTCGTTGGCCATTTACCAATGGGTATGCCTTTGCAACTTGGATCTACATTGAATCATTTGCAGATACATTAAATGCAGCAACTGCTGCAGCTGCAATCGCCGCTGCAGCTGCAGCTAAGTCAGGAAAATCATCAGCTATGTCCGCTGCTGCTGCTGCAAGTGCGTTGGCTGGTGAAGGCACAGCACACATGCCTCGTTTATTTAGCTTCTTATCTGCTGATAATCAGGGAATAGAGGCATACTTCCATGCCCAATTTTTAGTGGTTGAAAGTGTGAGTGGAAAAGGAAGGAAGGCTTCTTTACATTTTACTCATGCATTCAAGCCACAATGTTGGTATTTTATTGGACTGGAGCATGTATGCAGACAGGGACTTATAGG
This sequence comes from Hibiscus tridactylites, assembly GCA_958450335.1. Taxonomy (NCBI): domain Eukaryota; kingdom Viridiplantae; phylum Streptophyta; class Magnoliopsida; order Malvales; family Malvaceae; genus Hibiscus; species Hibiscus tridactylites. Next base: position 80,763,286 of record OY288274.1, on the reverse strand, counting down.
GAAAGCTGAGAGTGAATTGAGATTATATATCGATGGATCCTTGTATGAGAGTCGTCCTTTTGAGTTTCCTCGCATTTCCAAGCCACTGGCATTTTGTTGCATTGGGACAAATCCCCCTCCAACTATGGCTGGATTACAACGCCGACGTCGCCAGTGCCCTTTATTTGCTGAAATGGGCCCTGTATATATTTTTAAGGAACCAGTTGGGCCAGAAAGAATGGCACGCATGGCTTCTAGGGGAGGGGATTTGTTGCCTTCGTTTGGTAACGGTGTAGGACTTCCTTGGCTAGCTACAAATGATCATGTGCAAAAAATGGCAGAGGAGAGTTCTCTATTGGATGCAGAAATTGGAGGTTGCATTCACCTACTCTATCACCCCTCCCTTCTTAGTGGGCGATTCTGCCCAGATGCTTCTCCTTCTGGTGCTGCAGGTGAATAGTTTCATCTTTAATTACATTATATTATTTTTGGTTAGTAGACTCCAATAAAATGTCTGTCCATATAAAGCTCGTCTCCTTGTGTATATGTGGTTTGTTTCTTATCCTTCGCTCTTTTATATTTACGGTTTCCGAGATTGATGAGTGAATGGAGATCTTTATCATCTGTATCGCATGACCTTCAGTCCGTGTGCTGTTTTAAAGTGGTATGAGCATGCTGAATGACATATGCCTTTATGATATGCCTGTTTGTTTTCCACATTCTCCCTCTATCAGTGCATGCATGAGTAATGAGAGTTGGTGGCTGGGTGGATAGCATGTCAGTGTTCATGAATGTGTGTGTAAATTCATCATCTGCTTTTCATATCAGATTCATTTCTTATATTGGTGTTAAATTCAGTTCTGGACATTGCAATATATTTTGCCAGATGAGTTGAGAAACATATCTATATTTATATTAGTGTCTTCACTCATAGTTTTGGCTTATGTTTTCACTCATATTTGACTTTTGTGTTATATATGTACTTGGAATTGGTTGCACCCCCCATTTCCTTTCTAGCATAAAATATTCCGTCTGTTCTTCTTTAGATTACATATCTATGGTGATCCAGGTATAATGCGCAGACCTGCTGAGGTTCTTGGGCATGTCCATGTTGCGATGCGGATGAGACCTGTGGAGGCTCTCTGGGCTTTAACTTATGGGGGCCCCATGTCTTTACTTCCTTTGGCAGTCAGCAACGTGTGTAAAGATAGCTTGGAACCAGAACAGGGTAGTCTTCCATTGTCTACAGCTACGGCTGCCCTTGCTGCGCCGATATTCAGAATTATTTCTGTTGCCATCCATCATCCTGGGAACAGTGAAGAGCTATATCGTATGAAGGGACCTGAGATTCTGTCAAGAATCTTAAACTATCTTCTACAAAATTTGTCTTCTCTTTGTGCTGGAAAGCATGATGGCGTCGGAGATGAGGAGCTTGTTGCTGCTGTTGTTTCCCTATGTCAATCTCAAAAGCACAATCATGCACTTAAAGTGCAGCTTTTCAGTACACTGCTTTTGGATCTTAAGATTTGGAGCTTGTGCAACTATGGCCTCCAAAAGAAACTCCTATCATCACTTGCAGATATGGTCTTCACAGAGTCATCTGTCATGCGAGACGCCAATGCTATGCAAATGCTTTTTGATGGCTGCAGAAAGTGCTATTGGACAATTCGTGAAAAGGACTCTCTGGATGCATTTTCTGTAAACGATACTACGCGCCCAATAGGTGAAGTGAATGCTTTGGTTGATGAGCTCTTAGTTGTCATTGAACTTCTAATAGGAGCAGCACCACCTTCATTAGCTGTAGATGACGTCCGTTGTTTACTTGGATTTATGGTCGATTGCCCACAACGTAACCAGGTGCGTTCATGTTGTTTTGATGTTTTCTTTCTCATATTTTTATTCACCAAGTACCTTCACTTTTGATCTTCATCTCATGTGAAACTCTAATTTTTAAATAACTAAAACTAATTTCGAGTATGAAAACCTATTGAATATATCAAGGAAAAGAAATTAAGAACGATACATGTAAGCTTGTAGTTAATTACAAACTAAACAATGATTAAAATATAAATTTTAACATGGACAACCAATTGTATCATATATACTTTCAGAATTATATATTAATTCTAAAGTAAAACAATTGTTGCACTACAAAATGACATTGCTAATTAATGATGCAATACTTTTACTAATATTAAATGTTAAATATTTTGAAAATACAGTATTAGGGGCAATAGCCTACTTTTACTAATGACTTAGTTGGCGACAAGTCAAAGAGTAAGGGCTTATTTGAGTACCTATTAAAGTTTAAGGGATTATTTGGTTGTAAAAAAGCATAAGGGCTTGTTTAAATAAAGTGATGAAGCTGAAGAGCTTCTTTGGGTACCAATTAAGTTTAAGGGCTTATTTGGCTGAAATAAGTACAAGGGCTTATTTAGGTGTCGTCTGGGATTGCTTTTAGCAACCCAAAAGAACTTTTTTAAGAAGCATTGCCCAAAAGGATTTTGACAGAAAAAGCCAGGTTTGAAACGTGACTTTTGACCCAAACCAAAAAGCTAGTTTTTCTAGCTATTTGAGGTTGAAAGTCTCGGTTGAAGGTGAAATATCAAATTTGACATTAGAGTTGATTGGTGTTTAGCTTTTTACATTTGGTGAAGATTTCAATTAGCAACTGATGTCCTATTTTTTACTATAGTATTTGAATTAAATGTCAAATAAAAAAAATATTTGGAATGTGATTGCATTTTGCCGCCTACAAACAATTTGGAAGGATATTAATAAGTGTTTTATATAATAAGAAATCGTGATTAAAATGTGCATTTCCATATTATTTGTTTTTGTTCTCTAATTTACGCCATATTTAGTTATGACCTTTGATAATAAAGTTTTTAGTATCCATAAAATGAATGGTACATTTAAGCATTCGGTTAATTAGACAATTGTGGAATTGATTGTTTTCAATTTTCGTAATCACTTAGAAATATAATAATAGAAAAATTAGCAATATGTTCATTAATATTTTGTTGCACAAAAGTTACAGGTATCAATTTATGCCGTAAATTATATTAATTCATTACAATATCTTTAATTTTTTTTATAATATTTCATATATAAAAAAATTATTTGAGTTATCATAAAATATTTTTATTATAGTTTAAGTTGATATATTTCATATATATCATAACATTAATTTATTAATGAATTTAAATATAATTCAAATTAATATATTTTCAATTTTACAACATAATGTCTAAAACAAACATTTTATCTTTTCAAAAGCACTTTTTGACAACAATACCAAACGTTAAATCTTAAACCAAACTTTTCAAAAGCACTTCTCGACAACATTTTTCAAAAGCAATGTCAAACTTTAGCCTTTTCTGATTAAATGAACTTGTGAAAAACGACTTATTATCTCAGTATCTGATGATCTGTGATTGAAATTCTTTTTTCTTTTCTTTTCTGTAGAATTTTGGGTCTGTATCTTTTCTATGTGATTTGAGGTTTGGTCTCCATTGCTGGATTAGGATATTATGAAGCGCAAGTGAGTTATGTGGCTATATGCATGCCTAATGTTTCTGACATTGCGGCTATATGCATGCCTAATATTTCTGACTGATATTGCAGGGCATCTTTTACGTGCTATGTTCTTATGGTCTTGCCAAAAATGATTCACCTGTATTTTTTCAGGTTGCCAGGGTGCTACACTTGATCTACAGGCTAGTGGTACAACCAAATACAACCAGAGCTCAAACATTTGCACAGGCATTCATGGGTTCTGGTGGGATAGAAACACTTCTTGTGCTCCTGCAACGAGAAGCTAAAGCTGGTGATCACCACATTCTTGAACCTGGCTCCAAGACTGATGAAAGCTTGTCTATTCAAAGATCTGAACCAGAACTAGATAGTTTTGGTATGGTTACAGAAGGAAGTCAGGATGAAGGACCTCTGAAGGAGAAAGATCAAGTTTCACAAATAAAAGATTTTGATGGTGTTTCTGGCCTTGTGGCCACTTCTCCTAGTTTGAAAGTGGAAAGGGTATCATCTATTTCTGAAAATGCTTTTATGAAGAATTTGGGTGGAATAAGTCTTTCAATTAGTGCCGACAATGCAAGGAATAATGTTTACAATGTTGACAAAGATGATGGAATTGTTGTCGGGATCATTGGGCTTTTAGGTGCTTTAGTAGCATATGGACATCTGAAAATTGGTTCCCGTGTGTCTTCTGAGATGACAAGCAGCCTTTTTGGTGCTGCGCTAAATGATGCAGGTGGCGGTATGTTTGAAGATAAAGTTTCTTTACTGCTTTTTGCTCTACAGAAGGCTTTCCAGGCTGCTCCTAATAGGCTTATGACAAGCAATGTGTATACTGCTTTATTGGGGGCCTCGGTATGATAGTATTCTTTTGCTTTTATCATATCTTAACCTTGCTGATCATTGGTAGTTATGCTTTATATTTTCTTAGTGTTTTCAATTGAAAAGATTATTGGTCTATGATTTTATTTATAACCAGTATGTTGTAGTTTTTCAGCCTGCTTTTGACATTTCATCTTGTTTAAGTAGAAATATGATAGCTTATTGTGGTATCTTGAATTTGCATGTAGCATTGAATGCCAATGACCTTTATACTTTTTTTCCCAACTTACTCAGATCAATGCTTCTTCACCAGAGGATGGTTTGAACTTTTATGATTCTGGTCATCGTTTTGAACATTTACAACTTTTGTTGGTTTTATTGCGTTCGTTGCCATATGCATCTAGAGCTTTCCAAAGCCGGGCACTACAGGTATGCTTGTCTGAATTTACTGTACACAGATTTTGTTTTCTGTTGGTGTTAACTGAAAACAAGCTTAATTCATACAATACTTATGAAAACAAAACATAGTTTAGAACCATCATCTGTTCTGTTTGTTGTAGCATTTCTCATATTGTATTCAACTATGGTTATATCTTGGTTTGCTACCTTTTGTTTCACACTTAGAATTGGTTCTTATCACGACTTCTCAGATTTTCCATTATAATTTCTCAGCTGCTTCTTTCTATATGATTTCAGGATCTCCTGTTTTTGGCTTGCAGTCATCCAGAAAACAGAAGCAGTTTAACAAATATGGAGGAGTGGCCTGAGTGGATACTAGAGGTCCTTATCTCTAACTATGAGGTAGTATTTTCAAGCTTCTTCTCTTTTCTCTATACTAGCGTGCATCTTCCCCTTGGTTGTATTTGGTGTTCCATTGCAAATAAATCCGGTAGTGTTGGGAGTTGCATATCAATCTTATAGAGAAAAAAACAACCCTTTCTCTCAAAATATCTCCTCTCCCGCTGCTCGTAGAAAACTCTTCTTCGGTTGCTAAGCTGCTGCCAGCTGGTTTGGCTGCCACTCTCACCTTCCCTCTTCCTCTCTCCTTCCTTCTTTGCCCTTCCTTTCGTTTCCCTCTTCGGTTTAATAAGACCCCTTTGGCTGGCGTTGTGTGGTGGTGCCGTGGGCAGTCCACAGCAAGATTGGTAGCTTTTGAAGCAGCCATGGCCAGTTTCTGGTTTATGTTTCCCTCCCCCCCCGCCCATTTTTTCCTGTTTTCTTTTGAACTGTTATGGTTCTTTCATGTTTTATTTTTGCTTCTTTCCAATCCTTTTCAAGTCACTTACCCTATATTGCGTTTCACCCCTCGGACTGTACATTAGATGATCCCATTAGGATTGAGTTACAGTGATCTGCAATGCCACCCCTTGCTGTATTTGGTCTTTCCTTTGTGATTTTTGGTGTCTGGTTCTTGTCTTTGTTATGTGCGGGTCTTATAATGCTCAAATTTGTATTGTTACGCTTTGAATGAATGAGGTTTCGGGTTCGCCTTTCAAAATAAATAAATAAATAATCTGGTAGTGTTGTTGGTCAGGATTGGAATTGTAGAGTTTTCTAACTAGTATTTGACCTAACTTTGAATGTATATACTTATATTAATTATTACAGAAAGTTACTTGATTTTGCAGATGGATTCGAGAAAAAAGTCTGATTCAGCAAGCCTAGGAGACATAGAGGACCTCATACACAATTTCTTGATTATTATGTTAGAGCATTCAATGCGCCAAAAGGATGGATGGAAGGTTTGTCTTTATCCAACTTTTCCAGTTTTCTGTACGTCAAAGTTCAAATATACATTTGTTCCCCTTAATTTCAAGCATACCAGCTTCATTTATATTTTCTGGTCTTTTCTTCTATTTTACAGGATATTGAAGCGACAATTCATTGTGCTGAATGGCTCTCTATCGTGGGTGGATCTAGCACTGGGGATCAAAGAATTAGGTATAGCTCCGCTTCATGACTTCCGCTGCTTATTTGTCTCCAATAATGCACCTTTTTCCAGTTGAATGTGTTGCCTTTGGTTTCTTTTCCCTTGAGTGATATTTAAGATGGTACATCTTAGGGATGTGCACACTATGCACTTGTGTGGGACATAATCAAGTATAAAGAGAAATGTAAAGTTTGTATTTATACAGATACAGAAGTATCACTATCTTATAGAATCACTGAATCATTGGATTGTGTCTTTTGCCTTTGTGAAAGTGACAAAAATATTGCTGTTTTGACTTCAATATGAAGTGCCAAAATATGGAAGCTTTTTTCCTACCAATTGCTAAGCCTTTTGAAACACACTGGATTAAAAACTGAACGTGTTCTCTATATTCCCGTAGGATATATAAATAGCAATGAGACTGCAGTGATTATTTAGTATTGATTTACCGATTCTTTTGCATAACGTGCTCGTCAAAGAGCCAATAAAAAAAATTACTTCTCTGGAGTTCTTGAATAATCTAAAAATATTATTTGGCCACTGTTTCTGTTCATTCTATTTCCTGAAAGCTTAGTTGTTGTTATTATTATTATTTTGGATAAATAAGTATAGTTAATTTGTTGTGATTTCCTATGTTATATTCTGAAGACGTGAAGAATCTCTGCCAATATTCAAGAGAAGACTCTTGGGTGGGTTGATGGACTTTGCTGCCAGAGAACTACAGGCTCAGGTAACGTTTAATTGTTACCTATTGAACTTTGATAAAATATTGGTAGCTTCTAACATTTTTCAATTAAAAGAGTTTTGTAGCAAATGAGATATCTATGTTAGTTGAGTTAGTCATGAAGTACAAATTCAATCCTCTTGTAATTTTTTTAACCTTTTGTCATTTTACCATTCTCAATTTTTTTTAATTGTAGATGTCAATGTCATTATCATTAAGGATTAACATCCTATACACTGGCGGTGGAAACTGAAAGTTTCCACAAGCGCCTTAGTTTTAGGGTATAGGGAGTTAGTTTAGGGTTTAGGTGTAGGGGTTTAGAATTTAGGAATAATTGTTTCAATTTAAGGTTTAGGGTTATAATTTAGGGTTTATAGGTTATGGTTTAGTTTTTAGGGTAATATGGTAAGGATTTAGGTTTTAACCTATAAACCCTAAATTATAACCCTAAACCTTAAATTGAAACAACTATCCCTAAATTCTAACCCCTACACCTAAACCCCTAAACCCTATACCCTAAACTAACTCCTTATACCCTAAAACTAAGGCGCTTGTGGAAACTTTCACTTTCCACCGCCTGTGTATAGAATATTTATCCTATCATTAATCTGTTAAATCTGCAATAATTATTTATTGACCTTTTCTTCTGTCGCAGACTCAAGTTATTGCTGCAGTTGCTGCTGGGGTTGCAGCAGAAGGTTTATCCCCTGAGGATGCTAAGGCAGAGACAGAGAATGCTGCTCAGCTTTCTGTGTTTTTGGTAGAGAATGCAATTGTCATATTAATGCTTGTTGAAGATCATTTACGGTTGCAAAGTAAACTTTCTTGTGCATCCAGTAAAGGTGATGGTAATAAATCTCTTTCTTTCGCGTCTCCCCCAAGTAATCACTCAAATTCAGTGGCATCAATTGGTAGAGAATCATCTGAAGCTGTGGATGATAGTAAATCTGGAAATTCTGGTGGACTCCCTCTTGATGTACGTATCAATCATTTTAAAGACACATCTACATTGCATGCATGGTTTATTGATTTATCTATTAACTCCATGTACTTCTCATCAGTTAAATTCTTCACTTTTCTGTTACCTAGAGGTGTTGATAGGTCGGACTGGGCCCTTGTATAGTAACAATGACATAACATAGTTTGCCCAAGCCTCACCTGAATTATGGGTCTCAAATTTTGTCCAAGCATGTTCTTTTTTATAAACGGATAACCCAATCCCATTTAAGCCATCCGTGTACTTTTTTAAAATATTAATTTTATTTAATATTTAGTAATTATATATTTCTTTAATTACCACTATATATATTTTTCTTTTATTATTTCTAAACTTAAACATCTTAGCATGTTTTTAATATTTACATTATAATATATTGTATTTATTTTTTTATAAGATATAAGTTACATAATGTATAAAGGAAAAGGAAAAGAACATATTATAAACTTGAAAATGGTCCTGGCTGGGCTTGTGCTTTGAACATTGGATCTCAAGCTGGCCCATTTTATAGGGCCTATTTTTTTACCCGTGCCCATTCTTTGAGCCTAACTTTTGTTCCAAACCCTCCCAAATATCTGGTGGTTCTTCTGGCTTGGGCAGTCAGACTGACCCTTGACAGGTCTACTATTACCCTTTTCCCGAGAATTTCTACCACAGTTTTGTGAATTGTGACATTGCACATGAGATGGTTATCTTAGACCTGATTGTTTTTATTATTTTCTTGTAAAAGAAAATGGATACTTCTTGTAAGTCTAGTTGAGCATAGTTTGGAGTCTTTTTGGCTTGTTCTAACATTGTTATTTCCCCTCTTAATGTTCTTGTTCCAAACAAGGTCCTTGCTTCAATGGCTGACGCAAATGGGCAGATATCTGCAACAGTGATGGAACGGCTTTCTGCAGCTGCTGCAGCTGAGCCTTTTGACTCTGTCTCCTCTGCTTTTGTGTCCTATGGGAGTTGTGCTATGGATATAGCTGAGGGTTGGAAATACAGGAGCCACTTATGGTATGGTGTTGGCCTACCTTCAAAAGCAACTGACATGGGTGGTGGTGGATTTGGCTGGGACTCTTGGAATGCTGCTTTACAAAAAGATGCCAATGGGAACTGGATTGAGCTTCCTCTAGTGAAGAAGTCTGTAAGCATGCTCCAAGCATTGTTGTTAGATGATTCTGGACTCGGTGGTGGTCTTGGAATAGGTGGTGGATCTGGTACTGGGATGGGAGGAATGGCAGCACTTTACCAGTTACTAGATAGTGACCAGCCATTTTTATGCATGCTTCGCATGGTACTTCTTTCAATGAGGGAAGAAGATAATGGAGAAGACAACATGATCTTGAGGAATGTAGGCATAGAAGATGGAATGTCGGAAGGACTGTATCGAGGCAACATCATAACCTTAGATAACAGTGCTCGAATGGCAGCAAGAAAACCGCGGTCTGCTTTATTGTGGAGGTATGTTAAACAGAGAACATCATAACTAATAACCACTATGATACATAAGTGTGCATATCTATACACTTTGCTGTGGAGGTAAGTTAAACAAAGGAATCTATTTAATAAAACAACAAATGACAGATAAGTGTACATCACTAAGCACTAAAATGCCTACTCTGCTTCTCTCCATCTTTCTACTTTTTAATATGCTTACATGTGCCCTAAAAACTGGTGGTGCTCCAACTGCACAGTGCAATGATATTTCCACTTCATTTCCAAGATTCACACACAAGGAATTTCAGAACTTATTCATTTATATTATGCGCAGCGTACTTTCTCCTATTTTGAACATGCCAATTTCTGATTCTAAGAGGCAGAGAGTTTTGGTAGCATCCTGTGTTCTATATTCCGAGGTTAGTTCTAACTGAATCAGCTTACTGCGGAAAGCAGCAAACTATTTATTTATTTGTTTTTATGGTTTAGTTCTTTTCTACTTTTTGCGGCATAGCAATATTTTTTTCTTCTTTGCTATGTTCTCATCCATTAACATATTCATTCTATCCGAAATCATAATGGAGTGTCCAGTTTTGTTTCACCCCTTCCTATGACATCTATGGATTTCTAGGCTGTTTGTTGATATTTTGTTGTGAAATAAATCTGTACTGCAGGTATGGCATGCTGTTGGGAGGGACAGAAAGCCACTTCGAAAACGGTATCTTGAGGCCATTGTACCACCTTTTGTTGCTGTTTTGAGGAGGTGGCGACCACTTTTGGCAGGAATTCATGAACTTGCTACTGCTGATGGTTTGAATCCTCTTAATGTTGATGATCGTGCATTGGCTGCTGATGCGCTGCCATTAGAGGTTGCTACCTATCCGTATCATTTTTAACTCCTTAAAATATTTTTTCTTTTAGGGGGTTCAAACTTCTCTTTCCTAGTGTTAGCAGTGTTAACTCCCTGTCCTGCAAATGTGTTTATGCCTATACGCTTAAGGAAAATTCTCGGAGTTGCTTGTTGACCCTATTCTACAGTTATTCACATCTTCTCATCAATTTGTTATTGGTTCATTATTTAAGATTCTGTAATTTTACTTTTGTTTGTTTGTTTTTTCAGGCAGCACTTGCAATGATCTCTCCATCATGGGCAGCTGCTTTTGCATCACCACCAGCTGCAATGGCATTGGCAATGATTGCTGCTGGTGCTAGCGGAGGAGAAATTGCCGCTCAAACAGCCACACAGCATAAAAATGACTCCTCAACACTTGGGCGTAGTCAAACTACAAAGCTGCAAAATTTTTCAAGCTTTCACAAACCTCTGGACATGCCTAGCAATTCACCATCTTTACCCAAAGATAAGGCGTCTGCAAAAGCTGCTGCTTTGGCCGCCGCACGTGATCTTGAACGCAATGCAAAGATTGGTTCTGGAAGAGGTCTCAGTGCTGTTGCAATGGCTACTTCTGCGCAGCGTAGGAATACTAGTGATATGGAGCGTGTGAAACGATGGAATGATTCTGAAGCCATGACGGTTGCGTGGTTGGAATGTCTGCAGTCAGTTGATACAAAATCAGTCTATGGGAAAGATTTTAATGCTTTATCCTATAAATTTATTGCAGTTCTTGTTGCAAGTTTTGCTTTAGCAAGAAACATTCAGCGATCAGAGGTTCGTTTATGTCTAGCTATAATGATTGTCAGTTTTTTGTGCCCACAGTAAAAGTTGTTGATATAGACTTATCTACCTTTTTTTCAGATTGATAGGCGTGCACAAGTTGATTTAGTTGCACGACACAGAGTATTCACTGGGATTCGTGCGTGGCGTAAACTTATTCATTGCTTGTTAGATACAAAATGTCTCTTTGGGCCATTATTAGACGAAATTCCTAGTCAGGCATGTGAAGTTTTGAGACTTTTTGCTTATCTCCTTTATGGTTATGTTGCTATATAACTGAATTTTTGTCTTCATCCCTTGAACATTTTCCTTTTCCTTTTATGGAATGTCTAGGTTTTCTGGAAGCTGGACTTTATGGAAAGTTCTTCGAGGATGAGACCCTTTTTGAGACGGAATTACACAGGGACCGATCATTTTGGTGCCGCTGCTGATTTTGAGGATCAAAATGATGTCAAAAAGAGTCAAGAGGATGTCATAAGCTCATCTAATACTCCTATCCTCGCTGCAGAAGCAATCTCAACGGTGTTAGTGAATGAAGATGATGAACGTCCAGAAGTGGATAACATAGATAGCAAAGGCTATGAAAATAAGCAAAGTGGAGAAGATCAGCTAAGGATTTCCGGAATAACCGAGCAAACCTTGCAGAAATCCATAGAACCTAATGAAACTAAACTTGCCAGTGAACAAGACTTGGTCCAGAGTTCAACTACAGTTGCTCCTGGGTATGTTCCTAGTGAACTTGATGAGAGAATTTTGTTTGAACTCCCTTCATCCATGGTTCGGCCACTGAGGGTTATACGAGGAACCTTTCAAGTAAGTTTTTAAAATTGCAGTTAAATTCCTTTTTGTTGTGATCTTGTTGCTCTAAATGGGCTCTATAGTTTTGATTGTGATCTTTTTAACTGTAGTTCCATCACCTAGATGATTGCTTAAATCCTTTTTATATTATAGGTTTATGATGCTGAATTTATCAAAACTTTGGGTCATATTTCTTTAATTTGGGTGACTTGTTTGCATTTAACTCATAATAGAACCAAGACAGTTGGCTGGTGATTTGAACCATTTAACTTTTCCTAAATATTGAGGGTGGATTTGATTTTTCTGATCATTGTGTGTTCTGTATAGTAGCAAAAGCATGTTAACTTAAATGGAATATAGTTGCCAAATGCCTTCAAATGAGGATCACATTTTATCTTTTCTGGTGGTTAAGATTTGATCGTCTTCGATACATGAATTGCAAAAGCCAATTCTATAAGTTGATAAACTATGCAGTTTAGTGGCCAACTTTTCTATAAGATGATTATTTATATTACAAAAATAAAATAAAAATTGGAGTGTCCTATCAGGGATAGAAGGATCCCACATTAGAATTTGAGGAAACTTTCCCTATAATGCTTTTGGGTGAATTGGCACAGCCCTTGAGTAAATTGCTAGTTTACTCTTTTCTTCTCCCCCAACTCTCCTAGCTTTGCTACACAACCTATGAGGACTTTGCATTTGTTGCTTCCAACATTAGAATTTGAGGAAATTTTCCCTATAATGCTTTTGGGTGAATTGGCACAGCCCTTGAGTAAATTGCTAGTTTGCTCTTTTCTTCTCCCCCAACTCTCCTAGCTTTGCTACACAACCTATGAGGACTTTGCATTTGTTGCATCCAACATTAGATCTCTGATCATGAGGATGCTATTTGGCATATCTTATGATTCTTGCTTTCTTTTCAGATTGTGAAATGTGAACAAAAGGATTTCTGTATGACTTATAGCCCTGATTGATTTCCCCCGCTTTTCCCTTCTGCCCCATCGTAAATGACTGACTACTAGTTTTTATATTAGTTTAGTATAAGAGAGAATTTTTTTGTACATGATCTATACCATGAATGGAAATCGTAATTGTGAATTTATTGCAACCTTTTTCTTATACTTGTATGTTATGTTAACCCATACAAGAAAAGAAGTTTCATACTCCTTTTTTTTCAGGTAACCACAAAGAAAATAAATTTTGTAGTTGATAAAACTGAAAGCAACATATCAATGGATGGTTCAGAGGACAACTCTGATGTGAAAAATGATGAAAAAGACCGTAGTTGGTTGATGACTTCTCTTCATCAAATGTATAGCCGAAGGTGTGAAGTTATAGTGAAGAATTATGTTATTGTTAGTCTTTATTCTAATATTTGTTCATGCTTGCTTTATAAGATTTAAGCATCCCCGTTATAGTTATTGTCTTTTAGCTACTACTTTTGCTATTTGGCATGCTAATTAGTTGCAAGGATCATTATTGTCAGACAAGGTATGTGTAGATATTGGGAACCATCCTTAATTTCATATTAACAAGCATGTTGGCACATATTTGTAAACAAAGTTGCCTGTGTAGAACATGGAATGAGAAGAGATGACATTTTAGGGGTTTTGTGCAATGGCTTTAATTTCTGCATCTTATTGTGCCTGTTAACATCCAGAAAATTTCTACAAATTCCTCAATTCTAAACATGTTAATGTGAATTTCTCCCACCACACTGCAACAGCCGGATATATACTCCATGAGGATGTTTGACCGTAGAATCTATTAATTATACAATGAATTAAGGGTCTTCACTCTGTGTTCTTACCGCTGATTATTATTAAGAGATATTTGATGTTACATTGTGTACAGTACTGCATAAAATAATACCCTTATTACTGAATGTGTAGCATTTTAAAATATCCCTGTTGAATATGTAGCATTTTAAAATATCCCTGTTGTTGAATATGTAGCATTTTAGGTCTTCATCTCCCAACTTTGCTTTTGCTTTAGCATCTGCTATGCACCTAATTTTGCTTGTTTTATCTTTGCCATAGATATCTCCTAAGAAGAAGCGCTCTGGAGCTGTTTATGGTTGATCGTTCTAACTTCTTTTTTGACTTTGGGGTATTTTCCTATTCGAGTCACCTTCAATATTTTACTTTGTGATTAAAAAAATATATGCTTTTAATGGTTGTTGACATAGTGTACCTCTGAATCTTTGGCTTTCCTTTGTTCTGTTCTTTTTTTTAATGATCCAGAGTTCTGAGGGCAGAAGAAATGCTTATCGAGCTATTGTTCAAGCACGACCTCCTCATTTAAACAACATTTATCTTGCAACTCAGGTTTGCACTTTGCTTGGAAATTTTTTTATTTAAAGATGCCTAACGTGTGTGCTAATATATACCTACTGAATATCATTTTTATTTAAATTGGGAAGAGTGGAAATTTACAGATATTTATGCCTTCAAAATTTTGTTCATTTCAAGGTATCCAAGGGTGTATATACAGCTGCTGCTACAAAGATTCATTTTCTCTTCACGTTGCTTAACTTACATATATTATTTTCTTTTGTAGAGGCCTGAACAACTCCTGAAAAGAACTCAGTTAATGGAGCGTTGGTCTAGATGGGAGGTATATGTTATACTATACATGTATAATTCATATGCAATAAATAAGCAGTATAGCCACTGAATAAGTTGTAACCCTCCTGCAGATCAGCAATTTTGAATATCTAATGCAGCTAAATACATTGGCTGGGCGTAGTTATAATGACATAACTCAGGTGAGATTGTTTCCGAATCTGCATTTTTGATGTAATCACTTTTTTTTTGGTGTGGTTGTGTTATATCACTAAGCTGCATTTTCTGTCTGTCTTTCCTTTTCTTTTTTACTTGCAGTATCCAGTATTCCCATGGATTCTTTCTGACTACAGTTCAAAGAGTCTTGATCTTTCTGATCCTAAAGCTTTTCGAGATCTTTCGAAGGTGGATGGTTTTAATCTTGCTGTGACTTCATATCTGCACTATCCTTTTCTGTCATTATAACTTCCCGTACTTTTGCAGCCTCTCGGGGCACTGAATCCAGAACGGCTGAAGAAATTTCAAGAGAGATATGCCAGCTTTGATGACCCAGTCATTCCCAAGTTTCATTACGGCTCGCATTATTCGAGTGCTGGAACTGTATGTTTACTATTGTGTCTAACTTCTGTTGGTGTACCTTTTATAGTGTTTATTTAATTTTCTTGAACTGGGGGCCGGGGCACTGTTGGATGTATACCTGCAATCGATGAAGAAGATTGATTTCTTTAGTTTGTTTCCTCATAATACTGGGAAATTTGTATACATTCACAAGTGTTGCCTATTGAGTATTTGTCTAAAAATTAAATTGCATTCTTTACTGTTTTCTTGTTTTATTATTCTTCTGTCAGCCTTATAGAATGTGTTCTGCAAGATCGACTAATACCCTCTATAGAGCGGACTCCTTTCTTTCTGTGCACCTCAAAGCTGTAGTTTATCCCCTTAACTTGTGTTCCAATTGCTTGAAATTTTACTGTTGCATTGTGCTTCTGCTATTTTACTATGTTGTTTGCTTCATTTCCAAAGTAGTACTACTATTAGTTTTCAGCATTATTTACTTCTCTCCATGGAATTATTTGCATGGACTCATTTGAAATAAGTGATAGCCGGATGGATCTCCTTGCCTCTAATTTCTTGTGATCTTTTCTTTGATTGCATTCTTTCATTGTTTTCAATAAAAATTTCTCTTTATGGCAATTACTCAATTAAGGGAATTTTGCTATTGTACTTTGACCTATAAATGCAAGTTCTTTATTATAACTTCTGTGCTGTATCTGTTGTTTTATTGCAGGTATTATATTATCTTGTTAGAGTTGAGCCATTTACAACCCTTTCAATTCAGCTGCAAGGTGGAAAATTTGACCATGCAGACCGGATGTTTTTCGACGTTGGTGCTACATGGAATGGAGTTCTTGAGGACATGAGTGACGTGAAGGAATTGGTTTGTGTTTTTCTTTTATCTTTGGAATGAGAGTATCAAGCATCTCTTATGGAAAGAATGAAGAACAATTTTATCTTATACACTGTTATTTGTGCTTATCTCCATCTTGCCGATCTGCTTTGGCTGCGTTTGAAGTCTTTAATGGGTTATAGGTTTTTTTTCTTTCTGTTGTATTTATTTTTTTATTTTCATGTTAGGTTCCCGAGCTGTTTTACCTTCCCGAGATGTTAACCAATGAGAATTCAATTGACTTTGGAACAACACAGTTAGGAGGAAAGCTTGGTATGTACCTGAGTGCCTTCTTTTCATTATCTGAAGAGTAACAAATGCCAGTTGCAGGAAGTTCTGATTTTCTTTTTCAACATTCAGATTCTGTAAAACTCCCACCATGGGCTCAAAACTCAGTTGATTTCATTCATAAACATCGAATGGCTCTTGAGAGTGATCATGTATCTGCACATTTGCATGAATGGATTGACCTCATATTTGGGTTTGTTTTCTTTACTTTCTCTCCTCTAAGTAGATTTCCTTTTCCTTTGTAAACTTCACTGTGATATTCTTAATAATAATTGTTCATGAAGATTCTTCTTTTCAACCTTGAGTTTACCGGAATTTACACAATTGGAATGTTCAGGTATAAGCAACGAGGCAAGGAAGCTATATCGGCTAATAACATGTTCTTTTACATTACATATGAAGGAACTGTTGATATTGATAAGATCTTAGATCCAGTGAGTTCGACTTGCTATTTTGTTTTCCTAATGCTTACTCTTTTGTACAATTTTTCTGAATTTCTTATGTGTGAGTGTAAATAAAAGGTACAACAGCGTGCGACACAAGACCAGATTGCTTATTTTGGACAGACTCCATCGCAACTTCTCACTGTTCCTCACATGAAGAAGATGCCACTTTCCGAGGTTCTTCGTTTGCAGGTAGCAATTCCGTTTTCAATTCTTCCATTCTGTTTTAGCAATGATGCAATATTATGTGCAACTTTTACTGCAACTACTTTTCATGTTATCTAATAAGAGGTCCTTTCTGTAACTTCAATTGTTTCTGTGAAAATGAATATGTTAAAACTGATTCTAATTAACATTTAATGTCAGACAATCTTTCGGAACCCAAGTGAAGTCAAACCGTATGCAGTCCCAAGCCCTGAACGCTGCAATTTGCCTGCAGCTGCTATTCACGCATCTTCAGATGCTGTCATAATCGTTGACACAGAAGCACCAGCAGCTCATATTGCACAGCACAAGTGGCAGCCTAACACTCCCGATGGCCAGGGAGCACCATTTCTATTTCAACATGGAAAGCCAACAACAAGCTCTGCTGGTGGAGCTCTTAGAAGAATGTTCAAAGGGTCAGGAGGCTCTAGTTCTGATGAGTGGCAGTTTCCCCAGGCACTAGCATTTGCTTCATCTGGGATCAGAAACTCATCTATTGTTTCCATCACATGTGATAAAGAAATTATCACCGGTAAGTGGTAACCTATTCCTAATATTATTTTTCTATGAACTCATCAATAGTATACTTTTTTCTATGAACCTTAAACCAGAAATTATCACGTTAGGATCCTTTCTTTGGTCCTAGTAGTCATTATTTGGAACGATGCTTCATAAATGCATATGTCGGAACTCTGAAGGGTACTTTTATATACTTGAATTGAACTTTCCTTGTAAATATATTTCTCAAGGATTGTTAAAAATGTGCGTATAGATGCCTCCAACAAATCTTTGTCCATTCCTGGGGTAAATGAAGGGAATTGCATACTGATGGCATGAGTAAATGAAAAATGCTGAATAGCTAGCATGTCTAAACCTACGCTGAATTTAAGTTTTAGATTTCATTGCCAGTAGAATGCTGCAGGACAACTTTGTTTTATGATAATGGTTAAAGTTTCAGTCTAATCTTGTGAATTTTTACAAGATCGGCTGCTGCTATTGAATATTAAATATTTAGGGTGAAGTTACTCAACAAGAATATATCAATTACTTCTGAACATTTTCATTAATATCTAGTTTAGAGGAATGATGTAATTAAATATATTTAAAGGATTTAAAGTGTAGGGTTGAATAATTTAAAGAGGTTTTATCCAGTTAAGGTACTTTCAATATCTTGAAAGAACCATCATAGCTCATAGGCTCTGCCCCACTATACTTTTTTATTTTGCTTGGCTACTCGAACCATTTTTCTTATAGTTTTGTAGCTCCCGTTGACTTTTTGAAACTCGATGTTCTGGTCATAAATGACGGTCATGTGCTTTTGAATCCGACAGCTGTCATGAATATATGCATTTCTTGTGTTGTTATCTCCTTATGTACTTTCTGGATTTCAACTAGGTGGACATGCTGATAATAGTATCAAGCTTTTGTCATCTGATGGAGCAAAAACGATCGAAACGGCTTTTGGGCACTGTGCTCCTGTCACTTGCCTTGCTCTATCCCCGGATAGTAACTATCTTGTGACAGGATCCCGGGACACTACTGTAATTCTTTGGAGGATACATAGGGCATTTTCCTCCCGCTCAAGCAGCACATCAGAGCCAACTGCTGGAACTAGCACACCAACGTCAACTAGTAGTGGTACTTTAGCTAACACCTTGGCAGACAAAAACAGAAAGCACCGGATAGAAGGTCCCATACATGTCCTTCGGGGTCATCAAAGTGAAATTCTTTGTTGCTGTGTCAGTTCGGATCTGGGTGTTGCTGTTTCATGTAGCCGTTCATCAGATGTTCTGTTGCATTCTATAAAAAGGGGTCGCTTGATGAGACGGTTTGCTGGTGTAGAAGCTGATGCTGTCTGCCTTTCATCTGAGGGAATCATTTTGACCTGGAATCAATCTCAACATACTCTCAGCACATTCACAGTCAATGGTGTTCTTGTTGCAAGAGCACAACTTCCTTCTTTGGGAGGTGTTAGTTGCATGGAAATTTCCGTGGATGGTGAGAGTGCTTTAATTGGAATGAACTCATCTTTGGGAAACAATGGAGTGTGCAATAGCAACCAGGACTCGAGTTTGAAGAAACCTGTGCTTGATAATTTGGATCTTGAGTCAGAAGACACCGACAAAAGCAACAGATTAGATATTCCATCTCCTTCAATTTGCCTTCTGAATCTGCATACTCTAAAGGTAAAATAAAACGTTTAAGCAGATTCCTATTGTACCCTATCTATACCTCCGGTTACATAATGAATGCAGCAATGCTTGTTGCTTCAGCTTAACATTAAACCGGTACAAAGGTGCCTTAGGGATATTTAATCTCTCTTTCTCTGGGGTGGTAGTTCTGAACTTTTCTCCTTTTTCTGCCATATACAATGTTGAATAAACAAATCCCAGTTAATATGGCATGCCTACTTTCTACCCACCCGGTCCATTACATATGTGTTACCGAAAGAACAGGATGCTTTTTTTCTTCCCCTTTTTACCGATTTCCCAATTGTATACAAGAGCCATGTTATTCAAACATTTCCCTGGCTAAAAACCTTTTATTTGCAGGTGTTCCATGTGTTGGAGCTAGGAAAAGAACAGGACATCACGGCTCTTGCTTTAAACGAGGATAACACGAATCTTCTAGTCTCAACCGCAGACAAGCAGTTGATAATTTTCACAGACCCAGCTGTAAGTTATACGTTTTTCTTTCCTCCATTTCTTGGTCCTCCACCGATCCTTTAGTATTGATTCTTATATCTTGACATTGCTTAATGTTT
The DNA here is from genome assembly GCA_958450335.1 of Hibiscus tridactylites. Taxonomy (NCBI): domain Eukaryota; kingdom Viridiplantae; phylum Streptophyta; class Magnoliopsida; order Malvales; family Malvaceae; genus Hibiscus; species Hibiscus tridactylites. Next base: position 80,743,695 of record OY288274.1, on the reverse strand, counting down.
CCCATAAATTATTTTTATAAATGTATAACAATCCAAGCTTTCGGATAAACGTGATGTATGTTCATCCAAGAAAGCAGTGAGCTGCTACAGGAGTTACTTAGAAAATCAAAGATCTAAATCGTTCTATAAGCCCCCAAACTGTACATAATCTTCTTTTTACCTTCAAATCTCTGCCAACTTCCTTTAAGTTTATTCAAGCATTGAAACCCTTAAAACCTTCCAACTTACAGGGATTGTAAATTCTGAAATTATGGATTATTGTCTTAACCCAAAAATTAAATGGTAACCGAAATCCTCGGATTAAACGGTACTCGAATTAATGTTATGTTGTTTTATTGAATGTTTGAACTCATCTTACTATGTATGTCCTTGCTATATATGCAGTTGAGCTTGAAAGTAGTGGATCAGATGCTTAAGCTTGGTTGGGAAGGTGAAGGGCTCAGTCCTCTGATAAAGTCGTAGTCCCGAGTTCGGCCTTTGAATCTTGATTGGTTAGAAAATGATCATAGAAATTGCACCGATAAAGCCACCCGGATCGATATTACGAGAACATGGGTGTGTCGTCCTCGAGCGAGAAGAAAACCAAGTGAATGGTGACTTTCGTCGCTAGCTGCCGTTCTTCATGTATGTAAAATATGTGTATTACGACTCTTCACAAGTGAAACAGCCCCATAATATCATTTAAAAGGAGGGTTAGGCAGATTCTTTTATTTGATTTGTGGCATGTGTATTACCATTGTGATTTATGAGCTACTCCGAGGCTTGCGAACTTCACTTTTTGTTCATCAAATATATAGAGTGAAAATAGGACAGCCATTCTACTTTTTTTCTCTTCCTGATCTTGCATCATTTTTGAGCTATTCTCTACCAATGTACCGATGCAGTTAGCGTATTTGATCTGAATTCAGGACTCGGAACATTTCTTTTAAAGCATAAGATTGCTCTAATATATATTATTATTTATTAATAAAAATATCTAAATATGAATATGTTATAAATAAAATAATGAAGAATAAATAACAAGAATAAAAGAAATGAGAAAAAGAGGGAGATTCATATTATTCTCAAAAAAGTAAATAGAATTGTGTACAATGCCTTCATATATTTATAAGCATAAGAAGTACATAATACATTAAATTCTAATTAATAGAGATAATATTTCTAATAATAAATAAATTAAACTCTGTTAAGTTGCTTGGGCGTTCAATAGGAAGATCACAGAGAAATAGAAAAGAAGGAGAATTCTATTGTAGAAAATAGAAAGTTTCTTAGGTTTTTGCATGCCTAGCTTCTTTTTCAGCCTTCCTTTTAACAACAAAAAGAAAATAAACGGTTACGTTTCATAGTCATGCAAGGCACGTGGAGCTCTCATCTCTCTACTTCCTCGACGCAAAGCTGGCAAGGTTGTTGCATCGCTTTCATCCTTGGTAGCTGGATCTGGCGTGCAATATGGGCCTTCGGGTTCTTCACTGGCTACCCTATCATTCATAACAAGACCCCCATCTGCGAGAGAAACCTTGTCCCCAAGGTTTGCAGGGTTGTCAGTGAGCAAAGGTAGAAGAGTGAACTGGTGCAATGGTTGACCTTTGCAAGGCTTTAGTTGGGAGACATGGAAGACCGGGTGAATATGTGATGCCGCTGGTAGTTCTAGTCTGTAAGCCACAGGGCCGATTCGATGAGAGATTTTGTACGGACCGAAATATCGGGGACTCAATTTGTGGTGTCGACGAAGCTGGAGAGACAAGTGGTGGTATGGTTGCAGACGGATGAAAGCCCAATCGCCAACGTTAAACTCTACCTCACGGCGCTTACGACCAGCTTGATTCTTCATCCGTAATTGTGCTTGGAGTAGATTGTGCTTCAATTGGCGAAGAATTGCATCACGGTCTTTCAGCTCAGAATCGACCGTAGGATTGGAGGTACCGCCGTCGACATAGGAAATCACTGTCGGTGGATCACGACCATATAATGCGCGAAAGGGAGACATTCCTGCCGACGCTTGGAAGGCAGTGTTGTACCAAAATTCTGCCCAAGGTAGGTAGGACTCTCATTTACGCGGTTCATCACCAGTCATGCAACGTAGGTACATCTCGAGGCAATGATTTAGTGTTTCCGTTTGTCCATCGGATTGAGGATGGTAGGCCGAGCTGAGGCAAAGTTCAGTACCTTGTAATTTGGCCAACTCCGTCCATATTGAACTAAGAAAAATAGGGTCACGATCACCGACTATGGAGCGAGGAACGCCATGTAATTTAATGATACCCTGGACCAGAACCTTCGCAATGAATAAGGCATCGTAGTGGCGCGGCAATGTGAAAAAATGACCATATTTGGTGAGGCGGTCGACGACCACGAGAATCGCCTCTTTGCCATTCGAACAAGGCAGTCCAGTTATAAAATCCAAGGCCACATCATCAAAAACTTGTTCTGGAATCGATAGTGGTTGAAGCAACCCAGCTGGAGCACGTGAATCAGATTTCATACGCTGACAGACGGAACAACTCGAAACGAACTACTAAACATCCTTGCGCATACCAGCCCAAAAGAAATTACCGGCTAAACGTCGAAATGTACGGTTGATACCAGCATGGCCACCTGTCGTGGAACTGTGGAATTCACGAAGAAGACGAGCTCGTAAGGAACTCTCACAAAGGACCACCACTTGACCATTATATAACAACAAGCCTTGGTGGTGTTTATACCCCGGAAGTGGTCGTGTTCCATCGACGATAGATGTTAGCATAGAGGCGAGAGAAGAATCACATTGCGTAGCCACCTGTATATCTTCCAAAATGCCAAAAACTGGACGTGTGAAAGTCAAAAGCTGGGCACAATGTGCACGAGAGAGAGAGTCCGCCACCATATTGAGTTTACCAGGACGATACTTGATCTCAAAATCAAAACCAATGAGCTTTACCAACCAACGCTGTTGCTCAGGCGTCTGTATCGTCTGTTGGGTCAGCTTACGCATGCTTTTCTAGTCGGTAACAATGGTGAAATGTCGGCCCAATAGATATTGTCGCCATTTACTTACCGCCTGAGTTATGGCAAACATTTCCCTGCTGTACGTGGAGGCTGCTTGCATACGCGCACATAAAATTTGACTGAAGAAAGCTACTAGTTTGTTACCCTGGGTAAGCACATCACCAACCCCAAGTTCGGAAGCATCCGTCTCCACCACAAACCCCTGTGTAAAATCCGGTAAGGCCAAGATAGGTGCGGAACATTAAGCCTCTTCGAGATGTTTGAACGATGTTTGTGATGTGGATGTCCAAAAAAAGGGTCGGTCCTTTTTGAGCAAATTTGTAAGAGGAGCAGCCAAAGATGCATAGCCGCGAATGAATCTGTGATAGTAGCCGGACAACCCCAAAAAAGCACGCACATCGCGAATCGTGGCTGGAACAGGCCAATCCTGAATAGTTGTCACCTTAGAAGGGTCAACGACAAGACCTTGATGGGAAATAACGTGGCCCAAATATTCGACTGATTGTTGGCCAAACGAGCATTTTGATTTCTTGGCGACAAAACCATGCTGCTGTAACGTGAGAAGCACCACACATAAATGTTGCATGTGAGCAACCCAAGTTTCGCTGAAAACCAAGATGTCATCGAGAAAAATGAGGACAAATTGTCGTAGATATGGGCGAATGTAACGCCCCGGTTTTGGGCTCAGAAGTTTTGGGCGTTGACCGGTTCGGTCAAAGTGCTGATCGAATATATAAGAGTGAATTTAGGAAAGCCTAGTTCGGGTTGCATTAAAAATATGGAAAAATGTTCTAAAATCATCTTTTAATATAATTAAGTGAACTGTGAAATCAATTTTGGAAAATGAGGTTCGGAAGGTTGACATTTTGGCTAGTGACCAAAATGTAATTTTTGAAAGTTGCGGGACAGTTTTATAAAGGATTGAAACTATGAATCTTTAAGGAGCTATTATTCCAAAAAGGATTTCTCCAGATTTTTCTAAGATATTTTAAGGCTTTATTCTGATTTTAAAGATTATGAAATGTGGAGGGAAATCATTTTTACCATTTCTTAGCTAACTTTTCATTTTCTCTCAATTTTCATTTTCTCTCATTTTCTCTCCACCCAAACACAATTCTCCAGATTTTCTTCTCTGATTTTGACATCTAAATCACTCATTTCAACTCTCTTGTGATTCCTAATCATCTCATCAACAAAACCTCACAATTTGCAAGTTGTTTCATTAAGCATTTTGGCTCTAAAAAGGAGAAATTCAAGTTTGGAGGTAAGAACGTCCTTCTCCTCTAAACTATCAGTTCTTTACTGAAATTCCTAAGTTCTCAATCCTTGATTTGTGTTTTGTTAATGGCTTTTCAATTGAAATCTTGATTTTGGCTTAAAATGCAAGATTTGGTGATTTTGGTGAAATTTTCGTGTGATCTGTTTGGGTAGTGTTTTGAAGTGTCAAAATGATGTTAAATGAATGCTAAATTGATTAGAAGTTGAGGTTTAATCAATGCAATCCCGGATAGGTTGAATTTCCTAAGTTTGGCTTGAGTTTTTGGTTGTTTTTGGAGTGTCTTTGGTGATCTGTTATACCTGGAGGTATAAGGACGTGTTTGTGATCATTTTGGATGTTAATTGATGTTTAAAAATGGTTAGAAGTGATGGATCTTGGCTGGGTTAAGTTTTGGAAGCGTTTGGAGGTGATTTCGGTTGTGTTTGGTAGCCAAATTGTTGGATTTGGGATGAGTAGCGAGTTGAGTCTTGTTGCTGGTGTTTTTAATGCATAATGATGCATTAATCCTCTGTTGTTGTGTGCTTGAAACAGGGGAGTTTGATCCGTGAGCTTTGAAGGTGTTGCGGAAGGTTTTCGGATGCTTGGAAGGCTTGTTGGCTAGCCTTGTTGTGTGTATCGGTGAGTGAAGTTGGGTTTCAGCTTTTAAACCAAGGTTTGAAGGTTTTGGGAGCTTAGTTTAAGTCTAAACAACTTTGCTAAGCTCAAGAGTAAGTGAATGGTTTTCGCTCTTGAATTGTGTTGTGAAATTGGCTTTTGAGCATTTGTGGTTGATGATTGAAATGCATGTGTTTTGTATGGTTTAAATCTGTTTTTGATAGCATATTTTAAGCATGGTTTAATGCTGGTTTTGAAAGCCATATGTGAAGGATGCTCAAGGTAAGAGATCCTTGGTTTTATACTTTGAAAATGTGGATTTGATGCATGGTGTTGCATGATGTTTAATGGCTTTGTGTGATGCTTTAAAACAGTGAATTAATGATGGTAAATGATGGTTTTTGCATTATGGTTATGCATGTGAATCATTGGACTAATGTGGAAAGGTGGTTATATTGGCAAGTGATGTAAGTGGTTCTTGGTTCTTTGATCGGATATAGTTAGCCGGCTATAGGATTGGGTGCACCGTGAATTAAGTCGCCTTGGAGGTAGAGTGGTCAAGAGTGGACCGGTAAACTCCCTTCAAGTATCCTAACAAGATGGTTAAGGTCATAATGGAGGGGTTGCCCATTCGAGGACCTTGGTTGAGCAAAGGTTATATGGTGTTTAAAAGTCCATATAGGGGAACCTTGTGCTTGTTGAGATCACAATGGCGGTGTTAAGTCCATGTGTGGATCTTGTGTGGGGTGTCCCGGATCTCGTTAGTGATGTGATACAACTACCAATCGGTGAATGCAAAGGTTGTATGGTGTTTGAAAGTCCATACATAGGAACCTTGTGCATGTCAAGGTTGTATGGTGTTTGAAAGTCCATACATGGGAACCTTGGGAAAAGTCAAGGTTGTATGGTGTTTAAAAGTCCATACATGGGAACCTTGGGAAAAGTGGAGGTTGTATGGTGGTTGAAAGTCCATACAAGGGAACCTCGGGAAAGCTAAGGTTGTATGGTGTTTAAAAGTCCATACATGAGAACTTTAGGCTTGTAAGGTCAAATGGTGTTTGAAAGTCCATTTGGGAGACCTTGGATTGGTAGGGTGTATGGAGCGTAGGGACAACGCTCGGAATCCGCGTATCCGATTGGATGTTGAGTTGAAAAGTGGATGTAGTTGATCACTTGGAAGCCAATGTAATGTTCTTGATCATAAAGAAGCATGAGATGCTTGAAATGATGCATGATTGCATGTGAAGCATGAGATGCTTGAAAAGATGCATGGTTGCATGAAAAGTGTATAATGCTTGAGAATGCATGTTTACTCGTTATGTTGAACAAGTGTTGATTATCATTTGATAAATGATGCATGTGTGCATGAAATCTCTTAAATGCATTGGAGTCTTGTTAAGACTTGTTTTAAAAGGCATGTGATAATGATGTTGTGGTTCTTGAGTTGCCTTTGGTTAATGCATGTAATGGATTGATTGAGTAAATGATTTTAAAGGACTTCTTGCTTAAATGGTTTTTAAATTTAAGAAGGGTATGTTGTGAAATGGGAATGTTTTCCAAGGTTTGATTTAACTTTGCATATGGTGTTTATGCATGGAATGGTTAAATGGACGATGGTGTCATTTATGCTTTGAAAAGGGTTTTCTTAGCTTGTTAAGCTAAGGTTTGGTTTCATGTATGTGCAATGCATGGTTTAAGCATGATGTTGAAAAGGAGTTTTCAAACATGGTTTTGGTTTGTCAAATCGGGTTGTTTTAAAGGTGTTTTGTAACCCGCTGCATTGATGGTGTTTTGGTTTTGAGCATTCCTCACTAAGCATTGTGTGCTTACGCTCCTTTTTGTCCATCAATGCAGATTCTTGAAGTTTGGACAGCAAGGAGCAAGGGATTCAAGGTGGACTCCAATTGAGATGTATGTCTCGGTGAATAGCTATAGTTAATAAAGGCAATGGGGGTAGAATCTCTCGGATTGATGTTTTTGTGTTCGTATATGTTCGAACAAGTATGTTTTAATGTTGTTGATGTTGTTGGAACATGTATTGGCTTTAATGAGATTGAATTGGAAAGTTTGTGCTCAAATGATTGTTTGTGTAGGAAGCATGCCTATAGATTTGGGGCTTTTTGCATATGAAGTTAAATTGTTGATTTGATGACGCCTACAAGTCATATATGTGTTGAATTGCATGCTAGTAAAGTTTGGTGACATTTGGAGCATGTTTGAATGATTAATTGCATGTTTTGGAATGCCTTTTTGCTGCAATCTGTGCAGGCGTTTCGGAACAGTGTGCACCGTTTCGGAACGGGTGCCTTGAATGAACCCAGGCGTCCGAAACGGTATGCACCGTTTCGAAACGGTTTGGTCTCTGCCAGACCCCCGTTGCGGTACGCGTTGCGGAACGGCCCCGTGTTTCGAAACGGGCTTTGCCTGTTTCGGAACGGGTGACCGTTGGGGGCTGACATGGGCGGTTAAATGTTTCAAAATGTTTGCATTTTGGTCCTGAAACTTGTTTGTGCAATTGTATGAGTTTGGGATGTCCGTTTGAGCTGAAATTTGGCAGGGAAGCATGAAACCTGATTAATTTTAAGTTGGTAACTTAAAATTTGGTTAAGTCCTTAAAGTTTTCAGAATTTACAATTTGGTCCCTAAAGTTGTAAATTGTTCAATTGGGTCCCTGTTTGATCTCTGATGTTTGTGGTCTTTGTGTATGATGTTTGTGTGATCACAATTAGGACTAATGTGCATCTAGACAAGAGTAAAAAGAAAAAAAAGGGTCGTTAATCAATGTTGACTTTCGGGTTGACTTTGGTTTTCCCCGTGTGACTTTCTTAATTCGGGTCAACCGTCTAGGCCGGGTTAAGGGGGTTACAGTGAAAGATCTCATTCATTGTTGCTTGGAATGTAGACGGTGCATTCGTCAAACCAAACGGCATACCGAGAAATTCATAGTGTCTGTCGTGAGTCCGAAACGCTGTTTTAGGAACATCGTCCTTGCATACCCGAATCTGATGGTAACCTGCCAATAGATCGAGCTTAGAAAAATAGTGAGCATTCCCCAATTCATCAAATAATTCATCGACAGTAGGTATTGGATACTTATCGTGAATTGTAATGGCGTTGAGTGCGCGATAATCGACGCAAAAATGCAAGGTCCCATCCTTTTTGCGAACCAATAACACCAGGGAAGAAAACAGGCTGGTGCTTGGGCGAATCAAACCACGGTCGAGCATCTGCTGTACTTGTGTTTCAATTTTAGACTTTTGAAAATGAGGATAACGGTACGACCTAATGTTGACGGGTTTACTCGTAGGATCCAGATGGATTGCATGATCGGTGGAGCGAGAGGGTGGTAGTCCTTGTGGTGGTTCGAAGACACCATCGAACTCAGTGAGTAGTTGTTGTATATCTGCGAGCAGTTGAGAGTCCTTGCAATTCTGTGTCTTATGTAGCTGTAAGTGAAAAAATTCAGCAATGGCCCCAGTGTCTGACATTCGACGAATAGAATAGAGTTGAACTTGCTGCAATCCAAGGTATGTATCACCTTGCCAACAAACAGTAGCATTGCGGAGTCGAAACTGAAACGTCAAGTTTGTGAAGTCCATGGTCACTGACCCGAGGGTGGCCATCTAGGCGACACCCAAAACCACATCAGCCCCTTCCAAAGGCAATATATAGAAGTCTGTAATGAAGTCAGAACCCTGGACGGAAACTGATACATCTCGAGCACACCCTTCATTCTTCAATCGTTGGCCGTTACCCACAATCACATTAAAGTTGGGTGTGGCCGTGATCGGTAAGCACAAATATTTTGCCACTCTAGTTTGGATAAAGTTATGTGTACTGCTGCTATCAATAAGGATGCGCACATGTTTTCCTTGAATTGTACCCTGGACTCGGAGTGTCGTCGGAGCATGAAACCTAGCCAAGGCGTTAAAGGACACCGTCGAATGTCCCTTGGTAACCAAAGAACCCATATCAGTGTTTTCCAGAGGAGATGGAAGGTCGAGACCTTGACCGAGACCGTCGTCCGACGGAGAATCATCGTCAAGAAGGAAAAGTTGAGGAGTGTGGCACTTATGGCCCGGAACGTAGCGTTCGTCGCAGTAGTAGCACAACCCTTTCAAACGACGTTCCCGGGCTTCCGATGAGGAAATACATCGAACAACTGGGGTAGCAGAAGGAGATCGCTCGACAAGCGGTGGTCGACATGGTTGTCCGCGGGGGATCTTGAAGTGGCACGGGTGGAGTCAGTAATAAAGGTGAAAGTTTAGGGCCGACAAACTTTCCCGAGAAATAACGGTCCTGTAATCTAGCCTCATGGAAGCGCGCAAGGGCCTGAACTTCGAGCATAGAGGTCACGCGATGGCTTAGAACTTCATTTTTGAGATCTGGACGTAAACCGGACATGAAACAGTCGAGGAGAAACTCATCGGATAAGTTGGTCATTCTGAGGGCAAGGTCTTCAAACTTCGACTAATACTCTACCACTGTAGTTGTTTGCAACAGTTTTGAAAGTTGACCCGCGAGGGATTCGATCTCCAAAGCCACAAAGCGTTTGCGAATGGCGTCGACCAAATGGTTCCACCCTACCAGTTGTCGTTGCCGCTGCATCCACCGAAACCATTTTTTGGCGGTGCCGATCATCTGAAACGAAGCCATGGTGACGCGATGGTGGTCGTCGGTGCCATAGAACTCAAAAAACTCTTGTGCAGAAGCAAACCAATCCTCTGCATCGTCCCCGGTAAAGAGTGGCAACTCCACTTGAATAGGCTTGGGTGAAAAAGGAAAGGCATCGTCGATTTCTGGGTGGAGCTTCGCTTTGTCTCGTGGAACAGAACTGTCGGCTGTCATATCACTGCCGGTGTTCGTTGAAGGAGAGATACGGAGCTGAGTGGCAATGGTCTGCAGAAACCCAGATATTTCTTGAAGGGGTTTTTGAGTAGCAACATTCCACTGCTCTTGCTTGGTGACATGATTTTCCAGGAACGTGAGGGTGTTCTCATGGCGGGAAGTGGTTTCTTGGAGGGCGCGAATGGATTCGATATTGTTAACCATGGTGGAAGACTCAATGAAAGCACCAAACTGTTAGGTTGCTTGGGCGTTCAATAAGAAAATCACAGAGAAATAGAAGAGAAGGAGAATTCTATTGCAGAAAATAGAAAGTTTCTTAGGTTTTTGCATGCCTGGCTTCTTTTCCAGCCGTCCTTTTAACAACAAAAAGAAAATAAACGGTTACATTTCATAGTCATGCAAGGCACGTGGAGCTCTCCTCTCTCTACTTCCTCGACGCAAAGCTGGCAAGGTTGTTGCATCGGTTTCATCCTTGGTAGCTGGGTCTGGCGTGGAATATGGGCCTTCGGGTTCTTCACTGGCTACCTCATCATTCATAACAAACTCAGATAAAGTTCTCATCATGATAGACACCCGCATAGATAAATATTCATAACACTCTCTCTTGGATGTCCATGAAGATAATGTGCCTCGTTAAAAAAATTCTTTACACACATATTTGACACACATAACATGTTGCCTCATTAAAAACCTCACCAGGAAAACCCTCTGGGACAAAACCTCCATTAAGAGAAAAAGAGTGCAACGCGTATTTACTCCCCCTCATGAAAATATCACATAAGATCTTTGAATCTTCATAATTAAATCTTGAATACTATTTTTCTAAAGATCGTGAGGGGATGAAACTTTGGAGTGATATGTTCCATGATGTATCCACCTTTCGATTCATATATACATCTTGCATTATCTCTATACAAGATAACATTTGTATCATATCTTGTGAAAGTAAATCACATATCTTCTAGATATGTTGGGTCAATGGTCTTAGCCAAACATATTTTTGGCTTGTCTCGTGCATAACAATTATTTCTACAAGATTTGATGAGGCATCGACGAATGTTTGAAGATCTAAAGGTAATGATCTTTGTATATCTATGGATATTTCTTGACCAACTAATATATGGTGCTTCAAAACCAAGAAAAGATATAAATATCTTTATTCACAACCAACAATCTTACAACTATTGTGATACTCAATAGATATGCTTTATCCATATTGAATCTTCTTTAAGATTCTTTCAGCTTATGTCCATTCAAAGACAAAAACGCATATTTAAGTGCTTGATCTTTAGGTTGAGACAAACCACCTCTCAAGATTATTTTTCTCAAAATATTTCCTTAAATAACCAAATGCTTTGAAAGCTCTTCAGGAGTTCTAATAACATTTGAATTATCATAATAAATTTTGATCCAAACTCCTTTTATAAATGCATAAGAAAATATGATCATTCTTATAGTATTTCCTCAATTAGTACTCACTAAGGCGATTATACCAAATGCGCCAAAATATTCAAAGAGACATGTCTAAATAAATTTCCTCAAAAATTTCCAAATGCTTCTAGGATTTTAAATTCGTCAAGGATAACTTTCTTTTTATAAGGATCCACAAAATGATTAGATGCATATAAAATATTTAACAACTGCCAAAGTAATTGCATCCACCATAAAGTATTTATAATTCTTCATAAATTATAATTCCGTCGTATTTACGACTACTTATTTGTGCCTCACTTGCATTACACCTTTAAGTGTTTGGACTGTTGGTCCAAATACTTCTCTTTTAGAAGTTCAAAGCGTCTTTCTACATTGACCAATTCAATATCTATACTTCTAGATAGATTTCTATACAAGATCCTCATTTTCTTTCTTTACTTCTATAGAAGTATTCTATGTAATTTTTTTTCCAAAATCGTTGTCGACAACTTTTCTATTTTGGTTCCATTCTTGTAGTGGCATAACTCATCGAGATCTCTTCAAGATTTCATTCTTTATTTCAGGTACCTGAAACTCAGTTTTATTATTAGTTATGTCTTGTGTAACCCCTAAGCCCGACCTAAAAGAAAAGACCAAATTTAGGAAGTCATATTTGAAAACTTAACCATCAAGAAAATTAATTTTTTAAAAAAGTTATACTTTAATTTAAAATAAAATAACAACAATTTAATAAACACCTTATGGTAAATATAAATATAAATATCATAATAAATATTTGAATATTTAATTAAAATATATGAAATAAAACCATAATAAAAGAATGTTAAAATTATCCAAAAAAACATTTCCAAATATGAAATTACATCAATGTTCCAAAATAAAAAAAATAATTTGAATAACTAAAATACTTCCATATTGAATAATAAAATAACCGAATAAAATTGAGATCATCCGAGTACAACGTCGCCTAAAGTCCGAGAATATCTATAAGAGGAAACTAAGGGGGTAAGCTAAAGAGCTTAGTGTGTCTCTAAAGTGCAAGAAAAAAAACAATCATTTTTAAGTTCAAAGCAATGATGATTCACAACAGAAACGATTTAATTTTATAAACACAATGCAATGTACCCAACTACAGCTCACCAATCGATATGAGGAAAGTTCCCCAGAACTCCTCACTACATGCACCAATCAGTAAGTGGTCGTCACCACAATCTTTCATCGTACAATCCCAACCTATGCACACAACGGTATTAAATCACAATACTCAAATCTCTACTCAATCATGTACTGCAATATGAGTTCGTAGTCCATAAAATTATCATTTAAATAAGTCTCTATCTCAAGTATGAATGCATAGAAAATTCTTATGCAACGACACATCTCATGTAAAATACCCATAAATTAAAAAAAACATCACACAATAAAATCATTTATATAGCACAGTAAGAAAACACACCTTAGCCAAGCTATACTCAACCTACAGAATGATGTGATTTCCATGATCAAAAGTATTGGATCCAACTGTATCGGTACCAGACTAAACTTGAGGTTGAAGAGATTAATGAACAAGAAGGAGTATAGAGCGGTGGAGATTATTACATAGGAATTTAAAAAATGAATTAGGGATTTTGACGACATAAAACTATATAAAAAAGTAGGGTTTTTGGGGTGATTTTATTTGAACTATGTGTGTATATATATAGGGAGAGTAAAACTAATTTAAGTAAAATAATGAAAGTGATATAAAATAAAAAAGAATAAAAATAAATAAAATAATTAAAAGAAGACGAGTAGAGGAAGAGATTAGAATTCAATTTAAAATTAAAGTATTATATATATATATATAACATTTAAATAAAAAAAATGATTCGGCTGCTACTCCATTGATGGGTAATTTTCTTTTAAAATAATGGGTTAATCTCTCAACAAGTTCCCAAACTTCAACAAGTTTCAAAATTAGCCTTGAAATATTATAAAATTACATAGTGACCCTTGAACTTTCAAATATTACCGCTTGACTTTGAAATTTAGATTTCTCAATTAGGGTTATATATTTAAATTCCCAAATTATTAGGGTTTTTAGGAATCAAGGATTTTACAAATTAGGTTTCTAAATTAAAGACTCGAATCTAGGGTTTACAATTTGTGTGTAATTTTTGGGGTGTTACAACTCTCCCACCCTTCAAAGAAATTTTGTCCTCAAAATTTTTTAGACTAATGACATACTTTAAAAAAATAGAGGTTTTGATAACAATTTTAAAAATGCATTTTAGATCAAGTTAGGAATGACAACACAAAGTTTTCAAATAGGCTTTAATCTAAAATTTATATGAACGCGTATGATCATGTTCGGTTGCTAATCTAGAGCTCCTACGAGACGACATAATAGTCTATCTATAAAATGAATTAACCTAGATTTAGAGTTGGTACTTGAAGTTTCTATTCAAAACATATACTGTATTTAATTTTTTAAAACTATAAAATTATCAGAAAATCTCATTTTGCCCAAAACATTTAATATGCATGCAAAAATTATTTTCAGCTTAAAAATTTTATGTGAGCCTCATAGTCCAAGGGTTAAACTTAGCTCTAATACCACTAAATGTAACCTCCTAAACCCGACCTAAAAGAAAAGACCGAATTTAAGAAGTCATGCTTGAAAACTTAACCTTCAAAAAAATTAATTTTAAAAAAGTTATACTTTAATTTAAAATAAAATAACAACAATTTAATAAACATCTTATGGTAAATATAAATATAAATATCATAATAAATATTCAAATACTTAATTAAAATCTATGAAATAAAACCATAATTAAAGAATATTAAAATTATCCAAAAAACATAAATAGTTCCCAAATATGAAATTACATCAATGATCTAAAATAAAAAAATAATTTGAATAACTAAAATAGTTTCATATTTAATAATAAAATAACCGAATAAAATTGAGATCCTCCAAGTACCACGTCGCCTAAAGTCCGAGAATATCTGTAAGAGGAAACTAAGGGGGTAAGCTAAAGAGCTTAGTGTGTCTCTAAAGTGCAAGAAAAATCGTAAACACAAAGACAATCATTTTTAAGTTCAAAACAATGATGATTCACAACACAAACGATTTAATTTTATAAACACAATGCAATGTATCCAACTACAACTCACCAATCGATAAGAGGAAAGTTCCCTAGAACTCCTCACTACATCCACCAATCGGTAAGTGATCATCACCACAATCTTCCATCGTACAATCCCAACCCACGCACACAACCGTATTAAATCACAATACTCAAATCTCTACTCAACCATGTACTGTAATCTGAGTTCGTAGTCCATAAAATCATCATTTAAATAAGTCTCTATCTCAAGTATGAATGCATAGAAAAATCTTAAGCAACGACACATCTCATGTAAAATACCCATAAATTAAAAAAAACATCACACATTAAAACCATTTATATAGCACGATAAGAAAACACACCTTAGCCAAGCTATACTCAACCTACAGAATGATGTGATTTTCCATGATCAGAAGTATTGGATCCAACTGTATTGGTACCAGACTAAACTTGAGGTTGAAGGGATTAACAAACAAGAAGGGGTATAGAGCGGTGGAGATTATTACATATGAATTTAACAAATCGATAAGGGATTTTGGCGGCATGAAACTATATAAAAAAGTAGGGTTCTTGGGGTGATTTTATTTGAACTCTGTGTGTGTATATATATAGGGAGAGTAAACCTAATTTAAGTAAAATAATGAAAGTGATATAAGATAAAAAAAATAAAAATAAATAAAATAATTAAAAGAAGACGAGTGGAGGAGAATATTAGAATTCAATTTAAAATCAAATTACACTATATATAACATTTAAATAAAAAAATAAAAAAAGATGTTTCGGCTGCTACTCCATATTGAGTAATTTTCTTTTAAAACAATGAGTTAATCTCTCAACAAGTCCCCAAACTTCAATAAGTTTCAAAATTAGCCTTGAAGTATTATAAAATTAGATAGTGACCCTTGAACTTTAAAATATTACCGTTTGACTTTGAAATTTAGATTTCTCAATTAGGGGTTCATATTTAAATTCCCAAATTATTAGGGTTTTTAAGTATTATGGATTTTAAAAATTAGGTTTCTAAATTAGGGATATCTTAAATCAAGGGTTTACAATTTGGGCGCAATTTTTGGGGTGTTACATCTTGGGTCTCTTCAGGAGCACCCGCCTCCAAAATATGACCATCTCATATTACTTTCCATTTACGAGAATTTTGATCATTGGAACCATTTCAACTATCATGCTTCAGGCATGATTTATCCTCCCGCTCTAATATGTAATTTAAACTTAGAGCATTTCAGCTGGTATATGAGACTTAATTACTCTCATTAGGTCAGTAAATATATCTGGCAGTTGACATGTAATAACATGAATTATCTTATGAACTTCTAGTTCATATACGAGGATCTAGATAATGATAAATCATTTTCCTCTATCTAGCTGATTATTATACACCCTAATGTTGAGAAAAATCATGTCATAAATGATTCTCCAATTAATGTTTAAGAATTTAAACATAAAAGGTGTAACCCCATCGGCCCGGCCTAGCCACCAGACCAACCCAAGGTGGTCACACGGGACTAACCGAAGAAAGACTCGAAGATTTCTCTTCGATTAGCAACCCTAAAAAAGGAACAAGCTTTTAAAATTATCTTTTCTAGATGCACTTATAAAGACTTAGGTGAGGATCACACGCAGCGGATATAAACATGAAGAAACAAACTCCGAACAAGAAAACACGCATACAAGGACTAAAATGTAAATCTAGAATAACCGGGGATCTAAAATGAAATTAAGGTTACAACTTTGAGATTAAGTAAATTTCATGCTCACATGATGAAATGCAACTCAAAACAACAACTCGAACTCTCCCGATTGATAACACATCAACCGAGGACCAAAACGCAAGAAAAACAAACTTAGGAGATGCCTTTAACCGAAAATAACGATCACTGTTTCGAAACCTAAGGGCCTGTTTCGGAATGGGTCTTCACCAGGATTTTCCAGTGAGCAAACGTTTCAGAACGGTGCAGCCCGTTTCGCAACGCCAAGGCAAAAATGCAAAGGCGTTCCGAAATGGTGGTGTCCGTTTCGAAAAACTTGCCTGCAGATTGGTTCTAAAACACATTTTAGGCACCTCCAAGCTTGTTAATCTCGACCCAACAACACACATACAACAATGGATTGACATAACATGAAATTACAGGCAAATGAGCTTAACAAGGCCTAACAAGAGCAAAACAACACTTGGATTAAACAAGAACGAGACATAAGAAGATCCATATTTGCATAAAAGGTCAAAACACAAGATAATCATTAAAACAACGAAACCATACTTCACGCAACATTAAAGGGTTATAACAAACTTGTCTCATACTATACATCCTTAAAACATCAAGTCTCCAACAAAAAACATAGCATCCCTATTGCTAGTAGTATTATTACAAACTTAAAATTATTACTTGAGCTAAAGTGGAAAAAGGCCTCGTTCCCCTTGCTTGCTTGCTGCCCGAAACTCTAACGGTCTGTTTTGTTGGAAAAAAGAGCGTAAGCATTAAAGCTTAGTGAGCGGAGCTCAAACCAAACAACAAAAATGCAGTTTTAGAACCATTTAGAGCTTTGAAAACCAAAACCTTTGCCAAACCACAATGAACATACAATATGTTACAACAACATAATAACAAACAAGATCATCTTACCATTCAACCATTCTTACAAAAGCACAACTTACTCTTACAAGGCCTTACCAAAACTTAACAATCTTACCATAATATAACAAAGGTCGTACAAAGGAGAAAAATATCATGTTGACATAATTATCAACAATACCCGGATATACGGATTTCTGACAATCTTACAAGTCTTACAGAACATCGATGAGAATAAACTCAATCACCGCGCCCAAGCTAATCTTACACGTACAAATTTGTCTGACACGACCAAATTTTCCTACACGTACGGATTTGTCTTACACGCATGCGAGTTTTGTCTTACAAGTCTTACATGTGCACATTAATCCTAGTTGATCGATCAACTATATCCGGTAAAGATTCTAACTTATGCCAATATTCTAACAAGGGTCAAACTTACCAAAACATGCATGGCTATCAAGCCCATCTTACCTCATCTTACTCTTACCAACATTCTCATACCACGCATGCCTTTACCAACACATGTATCTTACAATCTTACGACCACAATATGAGCATGCTCACGACATAACATAGGCAATAAAGGTAGGAAAAACAATAGGCAAGGCACACACAAGTCTTACCACAATTTTATAGCACATCACACAAAGTTAAAATACGGCGAAATGTAAAACCACTTACTCTTGAGTTTAGATTGGCTTATCAAGCCCAATCTAAACCCCCAAAATTATCTTTGAACATTTCCAAACGCTTTAAAACAATTCCACTCACCGATAAACTCGTTCCAAAAAGCCGAAACCACAAATAGCTAACGATCACGAAAATTTGCTCCCAAACTAGAATCACATGTTTCTAACAAGTTAAAACAAAGTATTAATACTCAAATAAGCTTCCAAACTTACAGCAACATTGAAATCCAACAATTACTCTCAAATACCCAATAATCCAATACCGAAAATCATCGAAATCACTTCCAAAACGTCCAAAACACACACCCAACCATTACCCATCATTTCAACCATAAAAAACTCATCTATTAACATCAAAATCAGCAACTTAAACATGCTAAAACCACTGCTGCCATTAAAAACCCGAAATCAAGTTTAAACTCAAGATTTTTCATACCAAACTCCACTCAAACTTCAAGTTTCAGTTTCCTTATTATCCTTCCCCCATATAAACATAATTTAAACACCAAAACACCATTTAAAAACACTCCAAAACCCAACCTAAGCCATTTGAACGAAAATCTTCTAAAAACCCATTTTATTTCAAACTTGAACATTTAAATCAAAAGAGGTAAATCTTTTGATATTGATTAAAAACTAATTATAACAAGTTTAATTAAAGAAAAGCAAGATGAAGTCAAGTTTGACTTCCAAAACCTTGATGGGTAATCCCTTGGATTGAAAATGCTTCAATGGTGACTTGGTTTTAAGAAACTAACGTGAAATAGAAAATAAGGCTGATTCAAAAGCCATTCTTTTTGTTACACAACCCTTTTAAAATAGGTTTGGGTTTAATTAAAAACTAAAACCATGTTTTGGCTGATTTTCCAAAATGGCCACCAACTTTTGAAAACTTGCGATTTGGTCACTAGACCGAAATCTCAACCTTTTTGAATTGATTTTCCAAAATTATTTTCACAAAGCTCTTATGCATAATAAATAGTAATTTTATAAATTATTCCCAACCTTTTAGGAACACCCGAGGAGGGTTTTCCCTAGTCTAACCCCAAAAAGCCAAACTAACTCATCGAATCTCAAAACCCACATCCGCAATATCTAGCCCTAAAATTGGGGTGTTACAACTCTCCCCCACTTAAGAAATTTCGTTCTCAAAATTTACCTGACGAGAAAAGATACAGAAACTGTTTCTTCATGTCATCCATTCTCTCTCAAGTGGCTTCCTCAACACCACGATGTAGCCACTTTACCTTAACGAGATCAATAGCCCTACCACACAACACTTTGATGTCAAAAGCTAGGATCTCAACTGGTTATTCATCGTAGGACAAATCCAGATTCAACTCAATCTCTTCTACATGCATAACATGCGACAGATTTGACCGGTACTTTCGAAGCCTAGAAACATGGAACACATCATGAATCTTCTCAAGTTCAGAAGGCAACCTCAATCAATAAGCAACATGTCCAATCCTCTCATATATCTCATACGAACCGATAAGCCTTGGACTCAATTTCCCTTTTCTACCAAACCTCATCACTTTCTTCCATGGTGAAACTTTCAAGAATACTCTATCTCCCACCACATACTCAACCTCTTTTCTCTTCAAGTCAGCATAAGATTTATGTGTATCCGTAGCTGCCTTCAAACGATCACAGATCAATATCACTTTCTCGATAGTACCCATCAAAATATCCGGCATCACTACCAACCTCTGACCGGCTTCATCCCAACACACATATGTTCTACATCTCCTACCATACAAAGCTTCATAAGGAGCCATCTGAATACTCGACCGATAACTGTTATTGTACGCAAACTCTACTAATGGTAGATGTTTCTCCCATGAGCCTTGAAAATCAATGATACAACATCTCAACATGTCTTTCAAAATCTGAATCACCCATTCTGACTGACCGTTCGACTGAGAATGATATGATGTGCTGAAATTCAAACGAGAAACCAAAGGATTATGCAAACACTCCCTAAATCTAGCTATAAACCTTGGATCTCTATCAGACACAATCAAATTCGGAACACCATGCAATCTCAAATCTCACGAATATACAACCCGACCAATTTATCTAAAGAGTATGTAGTATGAACAAGTAAGAAATGAGCATATTTTGTAAATCGATCAACTATCACCCAAACTGAATTCTTCTTAGATGGTGACACGGGAAAACCTCATACAAAGTCCATGGTGATTCTTTCCCACTTCCATTCAGGAATCCTCAACGGTTGCAACAAACCCGATAGAACCTGATGTTCCGCTTTCACTCTCTGACATACCATGCACTTACTTACAAATTCAGCCACGTCCTTCTTCAAACCAATCCAGAAGTACTCATTCTTCAAATCACGAAACATCTTTGTACTACCCGGATGCATAGTAAACGGACTACAATGTGCTTCAGTCAAAATGGTGCGTCTCAACTCACTATCTTCCGGGACAACTACCTTGCTCTTGAAACACAAAATCCCATTATCACTGAAACAAAAATCAGTCGGTTTACCTTCTGCAATGTCTTGTACATGAGCAACCAAAGATCTGTCTCGCAACTGTTTCTCACGAATCAACTAAATTAAAGAAGGCTTCACTTGCAATTCAGTCACTAAGCCACCATCCCCTGACACATTTAATCTAGCAAACATAGCTCGCAATTCAACTGCTACTTTTCGGCTCAAAGCATCGGCTACCACATTTTCTTTACCCGAATGATATTCAATGGTAAGATCATAGTCTTTAAGTAATTCTACCCACCTTCGCTGTCTCGAATTCAATTCTTTCTGTGTCATCAAATACTTCAAGCTCTTATGATCCGTGTAAACTGTGCACTTCTCACCATACAAATAATGTCGCCAAATCTTCAATGCAAACACAACTGCGACCAACTCTATGTCATGTGTAGGGTAATTCTTCTCATGCACCTTTAATTTCCTAGAAGCATAAGCAACGACTCTTCCTTCTTGAATCAGGATACAACCTAAGCCAACATACGAAGCATCGCTGTAGATTACAAACTCTTTCCCTGATACTGGCTGAACTAAAACTGGAGCATTAGTCAAGGCTTCTTTCAATTTCTCAAAGGCTTGTTGTCTTGCATCTGTCCATTCAAATCTAACACCCTTTTGCAACAATTTTGTCAACAGAGAAGCCACCCTAGAGAAACCATCTACAAATCTCCTATAGTAACCGGCTAAGCCTAGAAAACTTCAAATTTCGGTTACGAACTTCGGTTGCTTCCATTCCACAATAACTTATATTTTCTTAGGGTCAAATTTAATCCCTTCGGCTGACACAACATGGCCAAGAAATACAACTTCCCTGATCCCAAATTCACATTTGCTCAACTTGGCATAAAGCTGATTACTCAACAATGTTTGTAGCACTAACCGCAAATGCTCATCGTGTTCTTCCTCAGATCGTGAATACACAAGAATGTCATCAATAAACACCACTACAAACTGATCCAAGTAATCATGAAAAACCCTATTCATCATATCCATGAAAGCTGCTGGTGCATTAGTTAACCTAAAAGGCATTACCAAAAATTCATAATGTACATACCTAGTCCTGAAAGATGTCTTCGGGACATCAATGCCTTTCACCTTCAACTTATAATACCCTGATCTCAAATCAATCTTCAAAAACACTGATTCCCTTCTCAACTGATCAAATAAATCATTAATACAAGGCAAAGGGAACTTGTTCTTTACTGTCAGCTAATTCAATTGCCTATAGTCGATGCACATCCTCATACTACCATCCTTTTTCTTTACAAACAAAACTGGAGCACCCCACGACAAAATACTAGGCCTAATGAAACCACGGTCTAACAACTTTTGAAGCTGATTCTTTAACTCTTTTAGTTCTTTTGGGGCCATACGATACGGAGCAATCGACACCGGAGTAGAATCAGAGATAGTCTCAATAACAAACTCTACCTCTCTATCATGAGGCAAACCATGCAATTCTTTCGGAAATACCTCTGGAAAATCAAACACTGGCCTAATGTCCTTAGGTCTTACCTCACTCGTGTTAGGATTCATCATATAGGCCAAATATGCCTGACAACCAAAGTTCATCAACCTATGAGCCTCTAGAGCGGAAATAACATTCGACAAGAACTTAATGTTCTCACCTACTACAACTACCTCATAGTCATCCGCAATCTTCAATGTAATCTTTTTTGTCTCAAAATCCACCCTAGTTCTATGCTCAAAAAGTCAATCCATACCCAGAATAATATCAAAACCATAGAACGATAATTCCATCATTTCAACCAGAAATACATGACCCTGAATCATTAACGGACACCTCCTGTACATCCGTCTAACCACAAGAGTCTCACCAAAAGAGCTAGTCACATGCATTCCTACATCTAATATCTCAACATGGATATCCAACAATTTCACATGCTCACTCATAATATAAGAATGTGTAGAACCAGAATCAACCAAGGAAAGCAATGACATAGACTGTAACATGAAATTACCTGCTATAACATATGTGTCGTTCGCGACCTCTCTCTGCTGAACTACAACAACATGAGATACGTTCCTCAGAGCCTCAATCCTCGGCTGGAAGTTACCTCGACCGCGCCCACGACCTCTCTGATGATCAACTGCTCTAACCAGCTAAGAACAGTTACACCTCAAATTATCACGAGATCCATAGTTCCATCATGTACGAGGCACACCCAACACTCACCCGTATGATGTCTCCCGCATCTAGCACACTCTGGAGTACGAGCAACAACTCCTTAGCCCTGATGGCCACGACCTGGGTTACCACCCCCACGCCTATGATCATAGTGATGCCTATTCCTTGTGCTTCTTGGCATCACCTCTGTCCCACTGTTTGTGCCTCTTCCCTGAACTAGAACCACTAGCACTAGAAGACAAACCCAAGTTTTGCTCGATATCTTTGGCCCGACTGACCAAAACATCAAAATCCACATAGTCGGAAGCTAACATATAAGTCTTCATATTCTTTACCAGCCCATAACAGAAACGCTCACATCTTTCCTTCTCATTAGGCACTAACTCAGAAGCATATTGACTCAGCCGTACAAACTGTATCTCACAATCATATACTGACATATTGCCCTGAATGAGAGCCATAAACTCCCTCTTCTTCTTATCTAAGAACCGTGGACCCAAGTATTTCTTATGGAAAGCAGATTTGAAGAACTCCCAAGTGATCTCACCCTCAGGCATACCAGATGTAGTCGTAGTCCACTAGACATATGCATCTCCCTGAAGCAGAGAAGCGATACAACCAAGCTTCTTAGGGTCTGAGCACTCCATCTGATCTAATATACGCGTGGTACTCTCTAGCCACGCCTCAACCCGCTCATGGGACAATCCATGAAACTCAGCTCCTCCCAAACTAAGGAGTCTCTCCATGGGCAAACCAGTCCCCGCAACCTGAGGTGGTGCAACAGCTCGCATACCAGTCACAGCTGCCTGAAAGGCACCGGTAATGGTATGAACCAACTGAGCTATATCAATCTTGGCCTGACCCTGACTAACTAGTGGTACTACACCCTCAACTCCAGCCTCGCCTCCTCCAAGCAGAGGTGGGGGTAACTCCTCCTCAATAACTGGCTCCTCAGCATGAGCCTCAACAAGATCCTCAACAGCATGAGCTGCAGCCTATGGTTCTTGACGAACCACTCTAGGCCTGCCTCTGGGTCTTGCCATAGCAACAGACAAAAGAAATCTAACAACCACAACAACAATAACACACAAAGGTTTGGGTCAGCAGAGGCAAGGGTCCAAATTGCTCAAGTATTTATCCAAAACCATTTTCTTACAATAATACCTAGCAATGTGTTGCTCTTATAACCAACAATAACACATAGCAACATATCATGCTATCAACTAATCGTGGCAAAATAACCACCGTACAAGGTATCCAACGGATAAATCACCAAACAATCAAGCAAACACATTAACTTACCTTCCCGAAAGATGCATAACCTGGCTCTGATACCAATAGATGTAACCCCTCGGCCCGGCCTAGCCACCAGACCGACCCAAGGTGGTCACACGAGACTAACCAAAGAAAGACAAAAAGATTTCTCTTCGATTAGCAACCCTAAAAGAGGAACAAGCTTTTAAAATTATCTTTTCTAGATGCACTTATAAAGACTTGGGTGAGGATCACACGCAACGGATAAAAACACGAAGAAACAAACTCCAAACATGCAAACAAGCATACAAGGACCAAAATGTAAATCTAGCATAAATGAGGACCTAAAATGAAATTAAGGTTACAACTTTGATATTAAGTCAATTTCATGCTCACATGATGAAATAAAACTAAAAAAAACAACCCGAACTCTCTCAATTAGTAACACATCAACCAAGGACCAAAACGCAAGAAAAACAAACTTAAGAGATGCATTTAACCAAAAATAACGACCACTGTTTCGAAACCTAAGGGCCTATTTCGGAATGGGTCTTCACTAGGATTTTCAAGTAAGTAAACGTTTCGGAACGATGCAGGCCGTTTCGCAACGCCAAGGAAAAAATGCAAAGGCTTTGCGAAACGCTGGTGCCCGTTTCGAAACACTTGCCTACAGATTGGTTCTAAAACACATTTTAGGCACCTCTAAGCTTGTTAATCTCGATCCAACAACACACATACAACAAGGGATCGACATAACATGCAATTACATGCAAAAGAGCTTAACAAGGCCTAACAAGAGCAAAACAACACTTGGATTAAACAAGAACGAGACATAAGAAGATCCACATTTGCATAAAAGGTCAAAACACATGATAAGAATTAAAACAACGAAACCATACTTCACGCAACATTAAAGGGTCATAACAGACTTATCTCAAACCATACATCCTCAAAACATCAAGTCTCCAACATAAAACATAGCATCCCCATTGCTAGTAGTATTATTACAAACTCAAAAGTCATACTTGAGCTAAAGTGGAAAAAGGACTCTCTCCCCTTGCTTTCTTGTTGCCTGGAACTCTAACGGCATGGATTGTTGGAAAAGAGAGCGTAAGCATTAAAGCTTAGTGAGCGGAGCTCAAAACCAAACAACAACAATGTAGTTTTAAAACCATTTAGAGCTTTGAAAACCAAAACCTTTACCAAACCACAATGAACATACAACATCTTACAACAACATAATAACCAACAAGATCATCTTATCATTCAACCATTCTTACAAAAGCACAACTTACTCTTACAAGGCCTTACCAAAACTTAACCATCTTAGCATAATATAACAAAGGTCGTACAAAGGAGTAAAGTAGCATATTGGCATAATTAATAACAATACCCGGATATACGAATTTTTGACAATCTTACAAGTCTTACAGAATGTCGATGAGATTAAACTCAATCACTGCGCCCAAGCTAATCTTACACGTACGAATTTGTCTGACATAGCCGAATTTTCTTACACGTACGTATTTGTATTACACGCATGCGAGTTTTGTCTTACAAGTCTTACATGTGCACATTAATTCTAGTTGATCGATCAACTATATCCGGTAAAGATTCTAACTTATGTCAATATTCTAACAAGGGTCAAACTTACCAAAATATGCATGGCTATCAAGTCCATCTTACCTCATCTTACTCTTACAAACATTCCTATACCACACATGCCTTTACCAACACATGTATCTTACAATCTTACAACAACAATATGAGCATGCTCACGACATAACATAGGTAATAAAGGTAGGAAAAACAATAGGCAATGCACACACAAGTCTTACCACAATTTTATAGCACATCACACAAAGTTAAAATATGGTGAAATGTAAAACCACCTACTCTTGAGTTTAGATTGGCTTATCAAGGCCAATCTACACCCCCAAAATCATCTTTGAACATTTCAAAACGCTTTAAAACAATTCCACTCACCGATAAACTCGTTCCAAAAAGCCGAAACCCACAAGTAGCTAACGATCACCCAGATTTGCTCCCAAACTAGAATCTCCTATTTCTAACAAGTTAAAACAGAGTATTAATAATCAAATAAGCTTCCAAACTTGCAGCAACACTGAAATCCAACAATTACTCTCAAATACCCAACAATCCAATACCGAAAATCATCGAAATCACTTCCAAAACGTCCAAAACACACACCCAGCCATTACCCATCATTTCAATCATCAAAAACTCATCTATTAACATCAAAATAAAAAACTTAAACATGCTAAAACCACTGCTGCCATTAAAAACCCGAAATCAAGCTTAAACTCAAGATTTTTCATACCAAACTCCACTCAAACTTCAAGCTTCAGTTTCCTTATGATCCTTCCCTTATATAAACATCATTTAAACACCAAAACACCATTTAAAAACACTCCAAAATCCAACCTAAGCCATTTGAACGAAAATCTTCTAAAACCCATTTTATTTCAAACTTGAACATTTAAATCAAAAGAGGTAAATCATTTGATATTGATTGAAAACTAATAATAACAAGTTTAATTAAAGAAAATCAAGATGAACTCAAGTTTTCCTTCCAAAACCTTGATGGGTAATCCCTTGGATTGAAAATGCTTCAATGGTGACTTGTTTTTAAGAAACTAACGTGAAATAGAAAATGGGGCTGATTCAAAAACCATTCTTTTTGTTATAAAACCCTTTTAAAATAGGTTTGGGTTTAATTAAAAACTAAAACCATGTTTTGGATTATTTTGCAAAATGGACACCAACTTTTGAAAACTTGCGATTTGATCACTAGACCGAAATCTCAACCTTTTTGAATTGTTTTCACAAAGCTCTTATGTGTAATAAACAGTAATTTTAGAAATTATTCACAACTTTTTAGGAACACCCGAGGAGGGTTTTTTCTGGTATAATCCCAAAAAGCCAAACTAACTCATCGAATCTCAAAACCCACATCCGCAACATCTAGCCCAAAAATTGGGGTGTTACAAAAGGAGACTCATACTCAATATATATTCTCAACTCTTTTTATTTACCCATTTTGTGCGTTGTGGTGGAGCAATTCAACAATATATCGCACATTCAAAAATTGTAAAATGGGAAATGTATGACTTTTGACCAAAAACCAATCATAACGAGGAGTTTAGTATAACTCGTTGGCTTGATGCGTATAAGTGCTTCTATATGGAAATACCATATAAATAATAATTGTTTTGTTCTCATAGTTTAGCTATTAAAGATGAGGCATCCAATAATTTTTTTTGCTAAACTGTATTTTTCATAATCAATAGGCTTTGTATCAACTGATATAGCCTAAAATATAAACCACTAGCTTTTGCAAGATGAATAGTCTAACTACATAATCTGAATCTTTTTATAATCAATCTCACAAACTTTTGATTGTAAGTTGATAAAACAATGTAGACGTATCTACTAAAATTATATAGAACTTTCCACATTTACGGATATATGGGCCCATATTTCATTCAAATATGCAAGACATGCGGTCTCAGTTTTAGTACAAGAACTTCAAGATCTTTTGGTAAGTGGGATCTTAATCATTTCCTTTGAGAACAAGCAACACAAAAACTTCGTGTTCTTTCAATAAGTGAAATTTAATCAATTTCTTTGAGAACAAGCAGAATAAGAACTTTAGGTTCTTTTAATAAATGTGCATATAAATCTCAATAGCTTTCGCATCATTATTGATCAAGATGGTCTAACCGATTATGCCAACTATATACAAGTGTGTATATACATTTTTGAACTTGTAAACTTCTTGTTTACCATAACATGTAATTCAATCTCACTCATACATGTCTAGTATGACCATCAAAATTGTTCCTTTGAATATGAATATATTTAGTTCTTTCGGAGCTTTCAATTGAAATTATCTTTTGGTAGCAATATATAGCTATTCTAGAGCTTTCAACTGACTTTTTGGCTACCAGAACTTATATCCACATTGACTTATTTTAAACGCCAATTGATAACATATGTTATCTATAATTCCCAAAGGAATATTTTGCGAACTCATATTGCTCTCTTAAAATTTCCACTTCTAGTGGTGACAATATTATTATCATTAGCGGTAATTATTGCAATATTCACAATTCTGCACTTTTCGTAATGTGCTTTCTCTCAAGAATTTATTGCTCTTCTAGAGCATCAATATTTTCAGTACTTTGAGATATAGTACTCACATTATTCCCTTGCATTTAAATGAGAAAATATATCTTATGCTTATGTTGAGTATAAATCGTCATCATAGATTGTATTTAACAAGTAATCATGTTAAAAAAAAATAAATATCATAATATATAAATATAAAACGTAAATAATTAATGTGTGTAAAGTAAATAAACATAAAGAAAAATAAATAAAAATATAAATAATTCTCTTCAAAGTTATGATAATAATTAAAAGATGATTTATTCCCTTCGAGGGTTATAAGAAAATCAACAACGTCCAAATGAGTTGGACCAACAATGTCGAAATAAAGTTGAATCAATATCATATTCGTCATTTTTTGCAAACAAAATTTGCTTATATTTTCTTCCCTTTATCATTCAATGATTGATGATTTTTCAACGTACGACAAGTACGAGACCAATAGTTTATAACATCGCATTGGTAATAAAAAGGATTTTACATCATTAGAATGGTCTTTATTACTCTTGTCATCCTTATAACCTCACTACTGGTGGGTAAAAGTATCCTTAAAATGACCATATTTTCCATGTCTATATTCATCGTTTCAATCACGACCACAACTTCTAATGTGGCTTTTATTCTTTCCATAATATAATCTCACATTCACTTCAGGGAATGGAGTAGAGCCAGTGAGCCTTTGAAACATTTTCCACATATCCTTATCACAGAGAACACAAATTTAATCCTCGTACGCGGCATTATTAAACCAATCCACAAGGTCTTTTAAAAACCTTCTTTGAGACCAATAGCCTCGCAGAACGGGATGTCCAAACAATATACTTTGATTATATCGAAGTTATGTTACCAATTAAATAGTGATTTACCATGTTTGTATTCTGTTCAGGGAATGAAACAGATCCAATAATTGCATGGAATAAACATCATGCTTGCATTCACTTCATGAAATGCCTCATCATTGATAATCGCGTGGAATAAACATCATGCTTGCATTCACTTCAAAGAATGCCTCCCACAAAATTCTTGTCAAGATGAATTTTTGTAATCTGACATTGGGAGAAGTCTACAATTGAGTTTTTCGATGCATAAGAAATATTACTTTCGAGCAAAATCACCATGATTTATCACACTTTAAAATAATAATATAAAGAATAAAAATGAAACCAAAATTTACCGATATTGATTTTTCTCTCGAGGACAATGGAGACATAGCAAATGACCGAGATAGCTTCTCATAATCCCTTTATATCACGTCTATTTTCAAGCCATTTAAACACATGTAAAACTCAAAAACGTGGTTAAAATATTAAATCTCACCATTAAAATAAAATATCGATGCTGATAAAAAAAATAAAAATAAAATATCGATCTAAATAAATAACCTAACAATGAATCAAAATATATTAATGATGATTAACCAATATATATATATATGAAGTTCAATAAAAAATAAAAACTTTGATATTATAATTAAACACCTTTTGCCCATAACAGAAAAATAGTCAGTTACAGAAAAATAGGTGTTGTGATTCGGTGCATCTGCATTCCACAATGAGAAGTGAAAGTAAAAGTTGTGGTACCAATAAGGAAGCTAAGTTGCATTGACTTTACTTTCATTGAAAAACGAGAAAGATACTCGCGGAGGCATTATAACGGTAAAACTCAAGGAGTCCGCAGGTGGTCTCAACTCTCATGTAATAAAGTGTCGTCGAATCTAAGGACCGAGGATGAAGTTTTGTCAGGATCTGAAT
The DNA here is from genome assembly GCA_958450335.1 of Hibiscus tridactylites. NCBI lineage: Eukaryota > Viridiplantae > Streptophyta > Magnoliopsida > Malvales > Malvaceae > Hibiscus > Hibiscus tridactylites. The sequence continues at coordinate 80,714,302 of OY288274.1, read as the reverse complement.
CATAAACAAATTTTCACATCAAACCATTTGGAAAAAAAGGTTTGGTTCACCGATTCATATTGTGTATAGTCTTTGAGTGCCTTCAAAATTCATGGCTCGCTCAAACCTTTAAATATGCTACCATGTTTTTTTCAAAAATAAAAAAATTAAAGGTCAATTTAAAATATTAAGATAAAGGCAATCAGTAGTTAAAAAAATAAGGGAAAGAAAAAATTTATCTTTGGTTAAACGTAGGATCAATTTTTTTTCCAATAATTCCTTTGGGACTCGAACGAAGAGCACCAAAATCTTTCGAGCGAACTCATGCTGATAACGTGTTATAAATAAAATAACGAAGAACATATAACAAGAATAAAAGAGATGAGAGAAAGAGGGAGATTCATATTATTCTAAAAAAACTAGAATTGTGTACAATGCCTTCATCTATTTATAAGCATAAGAAGTACATAATACATTAAACTCTAATTAATAGAGATAATATTTCTAATAATAAATAAATCCAACTCCGTAGATAAAGTTCTCATCATGATAGACATCCACATAGATAAATATTCATAACAGAATATACAAATAATTTATATTTGTGTTATAGTTAAAGGAATATATTGAGGGTTATAGATTGAAAACTATAAAATTTTCTAACTCACAAATAATTTATTAAATATATAACTATATTTTGGTTAAAAAATATAAATTTTATAATAATTTTAGGGTTATCTTTTTTTGATAAATGGGGAAAATATAAATTATATAATAAATTTAGGGTTATATTTTGGTGGCACAACTCTTTTATAAAATTTAAAACATAAATCTCAAACCTTAGCACCCTAAACTCTAAATTTTAACCATAAACCTTAAGTTCAACACCATACACACTAAACCCTTAACCCCTGACATAAAACCCTAAACCCTAAAATTAAAATGTAAAATATTTTCCATAAATTTATCATTTGATAATAAATAAATGTTAAAAATACTTTTCCAAATGTAAAAATTACATTTTATAACTTCAGTGTTTGAGTTTAAAAGTGATTTTTTATTAAAAAGGAAAAAATTATTATCACGTGCCTCGTTAAAAAATTCACTAAACCTAAAAGAGGAAAAAGACTGCACATGATAATAATAAATAAAGACCAACCGGGACACACCTGACATAATACAACCAAAAAACATCAAAGTACTACTAAGCTAAGACTAAGCAAATAAACTATACGCCAAAATCCGTCATCTTCTACATTGAGTAACTGAGCAACAACAAGATATATCACTTTAGTCTCCCACATCCGCATGAAGCATCCGACTCACCTCGAACGAGGGAGCGTGAAACAATCAGACCTCCAAATTATCCAAGTATGCGCTCTTGGCCATTTGATCCACAATTTTGTTACCATCACGTCGCACATATCTGTATGAAACACTCCAATCACGATCACATAATTTTACAATATGCAGAACTATACCAGGCGAGCTTTGACCATGCACACCCAACCATATCAAAGGTAACGCCTCAAGGCTATCAAATTCAATCTCAACACACCGAATATTCAAGTTCTGTTGAGTTGTTCACACAATTGCAAATGGCTAAGAGGGGGTGAATTGACGATAAAAATTTTAAGAGTGGAAATTTGGAAAAATAAAAATTGAGACACAAGGCAATTAGAGTGGTTCAAGTTCTCCAATGAACTCTACATCCACTACCTTAGCTCCCACTAAGGATTTTCAACCAATTCACTACTTGAATTCTTCCCCTTTTCTTGGATGAGGAGGAAACCTTACAATTTGATTAAGCTTTCTACCCAAAGCTTAATCCACTCACTTTACAAAGAAGAGTGTTTGGTAAACTTTACAAATTCCTCTATAAGGATAATGTTTACCCAATTACAATCTCACACTCCTCAAACTCACAATAAGAATTACAATGAAGAACACAAAGGAGTTGGGTACAAAGATTTGACTCTAAAGAACAAAGTTTGGATTTTGAGTGCTTTGATGTTGCTAGTAGGTTCAATAGTTGTTGTTGGTGCATTTGAGACTTGTTTTTATATTCTTGTATTGATTTCTAGCCGTTTGGGTGGTTGAGATCATCAATAGAGTCGTTGGGCTGCAATTTTCCGTAATAAATGCTGCTCAACAACCTACCGTACTGGTACGGCTCGGGGGCGTATCAGTACCTGTATCAAACAAGAAAGAGCCATTGTGACTGAAAAACAAGGCGTATCGATACGCTTCGAGGGCCTATCGGTACGACATTAAGGGGTGTATCGATACGATTAACTGTATCGATACAAATTTTCCTCACTGGATACCAACTAATTGGCAAGCCAATGATTGAAAATTAAATGCAAGGATTTTGCAAAGGTCAGCATATCGTATCGATATAGTGATGTGCCGTATCGGTACGCTATAGCAAAATAATGTTTTGATAAGAAATCTGTATCAGTACAGTTCCAAAGCGTATCGATACGCTATAGCTTAAAGTCTTGCCCAGATGAATTTTGTACCGATACGGGGTTATACCGTATCGATACGCTATGAACGATTAAAATTCCAGTGTTGAAAAACCGTATCGATATGCATAAGGGTATCGATACACATGGGCGTTTTGTTGAAGTTTGGCTTGAAAACACTTGAAGAGACTTAGAGAAATTTGAATCTTTAAGTATGTTTTGTCTTGAAATATAGTTTGGTTCAAAAAGGCTTGTTAAAATGTGAGACTTTGAAAAATACTTAAAAATTTATTCTTTTGGAATTTAGTCCATATGTCAAATTGTTATATCAAAATCAATTTTAGTTTCACAATCTCCCCCTTTTTGATATAACAAAACCAAATATAAATTTTTAAGTTTTGAAACTTTTGAAAAGCTTATTCCCCCTTAATTTAATATAGGTTTTCAAAATTAAATTTTTAAGTTTTCAAAATTGGCTCTATAATCATTCTCCCCCTTTTGTTAGATCAAACATAAGCACAAGGTAGGATAATAGCAATAATAATATTATTGAATCCAAATCAAACTTCAAAGTTAAAGCAACAACATTGTTCAAATTAACAAGTCCAAACTCAAATCCTAAAACATAAACAAAAAGCATAGAGTACTAAACATAGGTGCATAAACAATGAAACTAAATGACATGAGATGATATGAAAAACTACTCGTTCCCATCATCGTCATCTTCGTCCTCATCGTCTTGAGTAGGTTGATGCTTCATAGATTGGTTAAGCCAAGCACCATGGAAAGCTGTGAGAGAGACATCCATGAAGTTTTGTTGAAGAGCTATGGCTTTCACTTGATCCTCCAACAATGTGAAGCGAGTGTCAAGACCCTTGACTCGATCTTCCAACGATGTGAATCGAGTGTCAATGGCTGCAAACCCGACTTCCATGTTTGTGAATTTCTCATTAAGGAAAGTCATGAGATTGTCCATTAAGAAAGAAGCAGTATGAGCACCTTGAGAGCTTGAAGGGGCGTGTGGAGCATCGGCTGGAGCATCTTATCGATGATCTCGAGAGACACAAACCCATTCATAATCGACATAAGAGAATGAACACAAGAGAGGGAACGCTCATCAATAGGTTGGCCAAGAAGTTCGGGAAAATCATATGTGCAATCAATCTTAAAGGAATGGAATAGGTGACTCAACGCCGTAGAATAGTAAAAGGATTTTACTTGGTCGGTGTGACGTTGATGGACTAGGTAAACAAGGTCGGAAAACATGATTTGACAAAGGTTAGGACGTTTACCCTCCCTAAAACACCTAAGCCAAAAATCGTCTACTTGACGGATTGTTGAAAATTTCCCTCCCGATGGACGAAAAAACCATGTAATAATAAGATGAAGAATTCGGTCATGAACATTTAAAACATTTACGAAACCAAGAGGACCTTGACCTAATGACTTCTCATCATCAATCCCTAGGTTTTCAAAACCAAATGCTTTGCAAAGAACATCTTGATCAATTTGAAAGGTTTTTCCATTAGATGTGACTCGATAACAACAACATGTTCTCTATCTTCATCATGAATGCATATAACATTAGAAAATAAAATTGTGACCAAGTTTCGATAGACAATGGGAGGAAGGTTTAAAAAGTTTATAAATTTCCATTATCGAATCAAAGGAAGGTATTGAAACTTAAAATGGTCAGAGTTTAAAAACGCAATAGACAGGACACATTCTTCTCTAAGAGTGAAACCTTGAAAAAGCTTATAACGTGACATATCCGAAGGGGTTGGAAAACAATGTTGGATTATATAAGGAAGATTTGGTTTAGGGTTACTCTCTTCATTATCCATAGGATCGGAAGTAGTGGCAAGGTAATGTCTCGCTCTCTTTTTCGGTGCCATAACCCTGAAAACATCAAAATAATTCGAATATGTATGCAATTAACATCTCATTCAATCCAATAAATTCCAATAAGTCAAGGTATTTTGAAAATCAATTTTGATGTTAAAAATATATACATGTATAAAAGAAAAAATTGGTTAATTTTTTTTGAAAAACAGTTTACAAAAAAATATAAGATATAAACTTATATTCGAATGAAAAAATTTGGATTTTGAAAAGGCTTTATAAAACACTAAAACCCATATTACAAATATATGTTTTATACAAAAATTAAGTTAAAACCACTACTAAAAACAAACGAAAATAAAAAAAAAAGAAAAATTTATACCTTGATTTACTAGAATGGATGAATGAGTTGATGTGAATGCACAAGATTTTTGACAAAACTTTGCTTTGATGTGTAGATGAGAAACCCTCAACGAATTTTAATTTTGGTGTGAAAATTTTGATGAATTGAAAGGTTTTTTTTATAGGAATATGCGGCTAGGGCTTGTGGAGAGAAAAGAGGGGAAAAGTTTGAAGTGTTTTTGTCAAATACCAGCCCTATTTTAACTCTCCATCGAGACTGTATCGGTACGCTTGTAGAGCATATCGATACAATTTGACCTCAATCACTTCCCTTAACTAACCCGTATCGATACGTGTGACCACATCGATACAAACTGTATAGGCCCCTGCTAGCCCCCCATGTGGATTCGCCCATGGTTTCACATGTTATGAACTTGTAGTTCTCTGCCGTTTGAATCAAGTCAACAAATTGATTTCTTCTAAAAGCACGATATAATCTGAATAGGAGACGTCAGTGATGGAGCTAGGATCAAATATTGGGAGGAATGACCAATTATGTGTTTAAAGCTAAAAATTGGAAGCGAAAATAACCTAGTTAATAAGTGTTTAAAGAAACCATACTTTCACCTCACTTTGGGGCCGTTCACTTGTCCTTTCATTTGGCTGATTGATGAACTTACCTTGTTTATGAACAAACTATTCATGTCTCCCTTAAAAGTCAAAACCTTTTATATTAGAGGCTATCATGTTTTTAAGTACATTTGAACCCACGGGATGGTTGAGCACGTATGAACCGACAAACTCTTAAAATGTTGCAACAACAATGATGTCAATTAAGCTAAACCAATTAACACTTGTAACAATCTCAAATGAGGCTAGTAAAATTTTAAGAATTTTTGGGAGATTTAATTTTTTTCCCCTAAAATAATAAGTTTTGGGACTTAATTGAATGAGTTCAGGTTTGGGAAGCTTGATTTATAAGGAATTGATGACCAATTTGAAAACAGAATAAAGTTTGGAGACAAAAGTGTGAACTCCCCAAAAATCAAATGGCTAAGAGTGTAATTTGACCTTTTTTCTTTGAAGGATAATATATCAGCTAAGTTTAACGTGTTGGCAGAGGGAAGAAATGAAGAAAGAAAGGTGAGAAAGAAAAAAAATAGGTAGAGATTCAATCTCAGATCTACCGAGATCCGACCGTCCATTTTCGACACCTCCACCACCATTGCGTTCATCTTGTCGAGTCGAGTTCACCGGTACCAACGACATCATCATCGGAGTCACCGTTGGAGGGGGTGTTTGTTTATCGTCGGAAAATTTAAAAGGTTAGTATTTGAACTTTGAGTTTAAATTTTGAAAATCCGAGGCCACCACCGTGTTCGGAAGGTCAAAAACTATCGGCCTGTAAAATTTGGTGGCCAACGGCCGCCCACAACCGCCGCACGCGCCCTACGCACCGCCGGTCGCGAGTGGGCTTCGTCTGGGAAGCTGAGTCAGTTGACCGAGTCAACTCGACCGAGTCAACCCAATGAGTCAACTCGCCCGAGTCGACTCGCCGAGTCAGCCTTGGACCAGTGACGTCAGCATGACGTCAGCGTTGACTTTGACTGCTGACGTCAGCTTTGACCGTTGACTTTGACCGTTGACCATTGACTTTGACCAAAAAGTCAACTTTTTCCAAAAAGTCATATTTTATGTTTTTCGACGTTCTGAGTCCGATTTTGAAGCCCGTTTTGTGAAATTCTAACCCGAAAGCCTCCGAATTGGACCTTGAGCTTGAGTTTGCTTATGTAATTTAATAATCAATTATGAGTAAGGTGATTAAAGACTGAAATTGGAATTTGTGCGATTGAAGGTATTCAAGGTTCCTTGTATTCGGGATGTTGAGGACGTCGCATTCGGGTTCGAGAGTGACCGAATGGAGTATAATGATCGACCGGTATAACTCGGAACTAAGGTAATACATTACTACCCCTAGTATGCTTTATGTACATGTTGATACCTGGTTAAAGCATGCATGCTTATGATAAGTGTTTTGTGAAATCTGCTTAAGCTGAATTCGATACGAAAAATAAGTATGAGATGTTGGATATGAAATTACGAAAATGCCCTTGGAGCATAAGTATGACTAAACTACCCTTCTGATAAAGGAAATGACCTAAAATCTGTATTCGACCTGATTATGTAATTTACACTACCCAAGATGTATGTTTTAATGAAAATACTTCGGCATTAATATGCAATTCGTATGATAAAATGACTATAATGCCATTGTAAGCCTAAATGACTGAATCATTCGGGATATGCCAAAGATCTTGATATATCATCTCCTGAATATCTGGGTTAAACCGTTAGTATGAACCCCTTTTAATAGGGGCCACGTTTCAGAAATCCGTTCAAATCGTCACAAGTTCAATATGTCTTATTTCGTAAATGCCAAGCATCTCTGAGAAATGATCTGTCCCATCTAGTGTGTTCCATGTGTGCTATATTCTGTTTAATGGATTGTATAATGATTTGATCATGAATGATATTGTATATGTTTGCTCAGTTGTTTACTTGTTATGTGGTTGCTTGACCTATGATGGTACAATCTGTTTGCATGATGAATACTGAAATGTCTGCTCTGTAATAGTATGCCCATTTATCAGTCAAAAGCATGAATTCTTCCGTTTATGATGTTATGAGTAAAATATCTGTCACATATATCCTTTTAACCATGTCTGGAAATCTGAACACTGATTCTGTCTGGGGTATACTGTTGGGTTATGATATGAAGTCTCTGTCGGTACAGCCCTGATCAAGCTGGTAAATCCTTATGGACTCAAGGTCTCCCCTTGAGTGGAACCTATGCCCATCGGGCATAGGGTAAGTCCTTATGGACCTAAGGCACCCCCTTAGGTGGCACCTACGCCCATCGGGCCTAGGGTAAGTCCTTATGGACTCAAGGTCTCCCCTTGAGTGGCACCTATGCCCATCGGGCTTAGGGTAAGTCCTTATGGACCTAAGGCACCCCCTTAGGTGGCACCTACGCCCATCGGGCCTAGGGTAAGTCCTTATGGATGCAGTTCTGGGGGACTGCATTTTGGTGTAAGGTTGGAGGGTAGTTCTTGTAAACTTCTGTATGAACATTGAATATTTGCATTTAATCTGTTATGTGCTCATATGATATGATGTTAGGTGCTTATGTATGTTAATCTATACTTATGTATGTTGATATGTACTTATTGGAACACACTAGACGTCAAGCTCTCTGATTCCTACCTCGTCTGTTATCAGCCTATATAATTTCCGTCTAAATCTCAAAGTCTGATTAAAGAACACACTAGACGTTAAACTTCTTGTTTCCATATTCGTAACCTATTAGCTTGAATAATTCTTGTTTGATACTCGATGAATGAATAAAGAGCCAGTATCGTTATTCTCAAGTATAACATCATCCTTAAATATCGGAAAGGGAAAAGAGAACTGTCACTTCTTGGATCATCATGAAAATGTTATGCTTACCATATGTCTGCATGAACGTATAACATCTTTTGGTAGTTCTGTATTACTGAGCTTTCCCAAGCTCATGTTGTTTTTACCATCTCAGGATAAAAGATCAGACAAGTTGCACCTATCAACGTTGGTATAGGAGTTTCTTCGGCTCGTCAGGGAGTATGGTATCTGTGTAACTAGGGGGCATGTGTGTCGTATTTATATTATACAAATAAGTCTGAACTTATTTCTGCAACTTGTATAATAATTGTTTTATCGTTTTGAACGATTTCTGAAATTGTATTTTAAATCATATATTTGATTTATGGTTTTAAAGGTTTAACCATATGTTTATTTGAAATCTTACTGTGGGTCGCTCTTGTGACCCTAATGTGACTTCCTAGGATCCGTCGTAACGCATAGACGGGTCTAGGGGGTTACATTTAGTGGTATCAGAGCTTAGAGTTGCGTCATTCTGGGTAGATCGGCCGATCGTCTGTCATAGAATGTCTGGTCTGTGCATGCCCTTAGATCATAACCGTACTCCTCCGTGCCGAGACTCCGATGTTGAATCCTTTTCTGTAATAAGTACATCTAACCCTTCTGTCCATAATAGCTTGATCTGTACTAGAAAGGATTATCGGAAATATCTGTCTACGAATTGGATTTGAATCCAAACAAAGAAACTGAGATGGTTAATGCGTGTGGAATTGAAGATATGAATTTGATAGATAATAAAGGTTTGATCATATGAGGTAACTGATATAAGATTACATGTAAGATAGCTCGGTGATAATGATTATGTTTGATTACCAAGGAGAAAGTTATTTCTGCGATAATGTGGCATGGTGTATAGTTATACATATCATGCTTGACTGAAAATTCAGTGTTACGTCTTAACTTTGGAAGGCTCTGTTGGAAGCTTGGATTACTTACTTGGATTTCAGGTACAGATTCTCATCTGTAAATTGATGGTTGACTTAGTAGATTAATTCATATCCTAGAGGAGATGCTTCTAGGAGGTATGATTATTTCTGTGATTGTTGGAAAGGTTTCGCATCCCTGACTGAGACCGCATATAATGAAAGTTGCAAGATAAGTGTTTGTTTAGCTTCGTACAAAGTTTTGTATGGATTCAGATACCGTAATATGATCAGTTCGCATGTGTTGTATGATAGGATGACATTGCGTTTAAAGAATAGCTGAGCGACTACAGACACGGCCAAATTGATATGTGACCGCAAAAAAAAAGGCATAGTGTTCCGCTATATATCGGTCCTAAATGAAATTTAAGGTTAACATCATGATTTTAGAGGACTCTCTTTGAGGCCTTTGAGTTTTTGTATGGATTTTAGATATAGTTCTACATTCGTAAATCGATGATCAATTTAGTAAAGTAAGTTGGGTTTTTAGAGGGAATGCTTTCGGGTTGTATGAATAACTTTTGTGGTATCAGAAGAAATTTCTTATCATTGACTGAGACCGTTTATAATAAAAGTTATGAGACAAATGTTGTTCTGCATTATATGAAGTTCGTTATAGATTTAAATGTTATATTCTAATTAATTGGTCCAAAATGTGTAATGGGATGATTATGACTCCAAAGTCAATTTGAGTAACTGAAGACACTGCCAGATTGATCCGTAATTGTCGATGAGTCTTGAGAAATAAGGATACCCTGATGGAAAAGTTTCAGTACAAAGATAGATGAAAGTGCAATCTCTTTATTCCTCTGACTCTGGTAAATTTCGAGGACGAAATTTCTTTTAAGGGGGAGAGAATTGTAACAATCTCAAATGAGGCTAGTAAAATTTTAAGAATTTTTGGGAGATTTAATTTTTTTCCCCTAAAATAATCAGTTTTGGGACTTAATTGAATGAGTTCAGGTTTGAGAAGCTTGATTTATAAGGAATTGATGACCAATTTGAAAACGGAATAAAGTTTGGAGACAAAAGTGTGAACTCCCCAAAAATTAAATGGCTAAGAGTGTAATTTGACCTTTTTTCTTTGAAGGATAATATATCAGCTAAGTTTAACGTGTTGGCAGAGGGAAGAAATGAAGAAAGAAAGGTGAGAAAGAAAAAAAATAGGTAGAGATTCAATCTCAGATCTACCGAGATCCGACCGTCCATTTTCGACACCTCCACCACCATTGCGTTCATCTTGTCGAGTCGAGTTCACCGGTACCAACGACATCATCATCGGAGTCACCGTTGGAGGGGGTGTTTGTTTATCGTCGGAAAACTTAAAAGGTTAGTATTCGAACTTTGAGTTTGAATTTTGAAAATCCGAGGCCACCACCGTGTTCGGAAGGTCGAAAACTATCGGCCTGTAAAATTTGGTGGCCAACGGCCGCCCACAACCGCCGCACGCGCCCCACGCACCGCCGGTCGCGAGTGGGCTTCGTCTGGGCAGCTGAGTCGGTTGACCGAGTCAACTCGACCGAGTCAACCCAGTGAGTCAACTCGCCCGAGTCAACCCAGTGAGTCGACTCGCCGAGTCAGCCTTGGACCAGTGATATCAGCATGACGTCAGCGTTGACTTTGACCGCTGACGTCAGCTTTGACCGTTGACTTTGACCGTTGACTTTGACCAAAAAGTCAACTTTTTCCAAAAAGTCATATTTTATGTTTTTCGACGTCCTGAGTCCGATTTTGAAGCCCGTTTTGTGAAATTCTAACCCGAAAGCCTCCGAATTGAACCTTGAGCTTGAGTTTGCTTATGTAATTTAATAATCAATTATGAGTAAGGTGATTAAAGACTGAAATTGGAATTTGTGTGATTGAAGGTATTCAAGGTTCCTTGTATTCGGGATGTTGAGGACGTCGCATTCGGGTTCGAGAGTGACCGAATGGAGTATAATGATCGACCGGTATAACTCGGAACTAAGGTAATACATTACTACCCCTAGTATGCTTTATGTACATGTTGATACCTGGTTAAAGCATGCATGCTTATGATAAGTGTTTTGTGAAATCTGCTTAAGCTGAATTCGATACGAAAAATAAGTATGAGATGTTGGATATGAAATTACGAAAATGCCCTTGGAGCATAAGTATGACTAAACTACCCTTCTGATAAAGGAAATGACCTAAAATCTGTATTCGACCTGATTATGTAATTTACACTACCCAAGATGTATGTTTTAATGAAAATACTTCGGCATAAATATGCAATTCGTGTGATACAAACTTGGATAATCCCTCAAACTCTGTATAACACATGAATGAGAATTCTCTGGAAATATTGTTGAAATCCTAAGTCGATCCCTATGATAGTAATGCGTGAATTATATAAGAATAACGTTATACCCTCAAGTTCTGTAACGAATGAATCGTCTATAAAGAGGCGGAGAGTTATGACGACTTAATTTCGTTTGAATACGTGAATGATGGAGGTACCAAATGATAATTCAGAAAGAAATGGTTGATTTATTCCAATTTCCAAAATGACTGAAAAGCCCTCTTGAGCTAAATATGCAGATATGCATTTGATGAAATTCTGAGATTTTAATAAGACTTTAAGGGCTAAAGCGCCCCTAAGTGTTAGGAATCACACTCATGTACGATAATCACTCATGATATTAAAATAAGGTTGGAAGTTTTCTGCACAGAATATGAGTTCGACTACTCTGCGACAAGTCTAGTGGTGAAATACGAAAGCAACCGTTCAGATATACTATACAGCCAGATACATTAGAAGGGTTGGTTAGAAATGCAAGGTTGAAGTATGATAGTTCGAATGATTTTGGAGGCTCGATAAACTTCTGGAAACATTAAATATTGTGAATCGTCATATCATCATTAATGGGCTAAATTACAAAAATCATCCCTGATAGTTAAATGACCAAGATGCCCTCGTTGGCCCAAATAATCAAAATAGCCCTGAATGTATCCGATATCGTGAAGAATCTTGACATAGAAATCTCTGAATGCCTGTTGGAAATTTGATGAGCAAACAGAATTCCCGAGCCACTGCTTATGCCTTGTTGGTATAAATTACCAAAATGTCCGTGTATGATAAAATGACTATAATGCCCTTGTAAGCCTAAATGACTGAATCATTCGGGATATGCCAAAGATCTTGATATATCATCTCCTGAATATCTGGGTTAAACCGTTAGTATGAACCCCTTTTAATAGGGGCCACGTTTCAGAAATCCGTTCAAATCGTCACAAGTTCAATATGTCTTATTCCGTAAATGCCAAGCATCTCTGAGAAATGATTTGTCCCATCTAGTGTGTTCCATGTGTGCTATATTATGTTTAATGGATTGTATAATGATTTGATCATGAATGATATTGTATATGTTTGCTCAGTTGTTTACTTGTTATGTGGTTGCTTGACCTATGATGGTACAATCTGTTTGCATGATGAATACTGAAATGTCTGCTCTGTAATAGTATGCCCATTTATCAGTCAAAAGCATGAATTCTTCCGTTTCTGATGTTATGAGTAAAATATCTGTCACATATATCCTGTTAACCATGTCTGGAAATCTGAACACTGATTCTGTCTGGGGTATACTGTTGGGTTATGATATGAAGTCTCTGTCGGTACAGCCCTGATCAAGCTGGTAAATCCTTATGGACTCAAGGTCTCCCCTTGAGTGGCACCTATGCCCATCGGGCATAGGGTAAGTCCTTATGGACCTAAGGCACCCCCTTAGGTGGCACCTACGCCCATCGGGCCTAGGGTAAGTCCTTATGGACTCAAGGTCTCCCCTTGAGTGGCACCTATGCCCATCGGGCTTAGGGTAAGTCCTTATGGACCTAAGGCACCCCCTTAGGTGGCACCTACGCCCATCGGGCCTAGGGTAAGTCCTTATGGATGCAGTTCTGGGGACTGCATTTTGGTGTAAGGTTGGAGGGTAGTTCTTGTAAACTTCTGTATGAACATTGAATATTTGCATTTAATCTGTTATGTGCTCATATGATATGATGTTAGGTGCTTATGTATGTTAATCTATACTTATGTATGTTGATATGTACTTATTGGAACACACTAGACGTCAAGCTCTCTGATTCCTACCTCGTCTGTTATCAGCCTATATAATTTCCGTCTAAATCTCAAAGTCTGATTAAAGAACACACTAGACGTTAAACTTCTTGTTTCCATATTCGTAACCTATTAGCTTGAATAATTCTTGTTTGATACTCGATGAATGAATAAAGAGCCAGTATCGTTATTCTCAAGTATAACATCATCCTTAAATATCGGAAAGGGAAAAGAGAACTGTCACTTCTTGGATCATCATGAAAATGTTATGCTTACCATATGTCTGCATGAACGTATAACATCTTTTGGTAGTTCTGTATTACTGAGCTTTCCCAAGCTCATGTTGTTTTTACCATCTCAGGATAAAAGATCAGACAAGTTGCACCTATCAACGTTGGTATAGGAGTTTCTTCGGCTCGTCAGGGAGTATGGTATCTGTGTAACTAGGGGGCATGTGTGTCGTATTTATATTATACAAATAAGTCTGAACTTATTTCTGCAACTTGTATAATAATTGTTTTATCATTTTGAACGATTTTTGAAATTGTATTTTAAATCATATATTTGATTTATGGTTTTAAAGGTTTAACCATATGTTTATTTGAAATCTTACTGTGGGTCGCTCTTGTGACTTCCTAGGATCCGTCGTAGCGCATAGGCGGGTCTAGGGGGTTACAACACTTGTTCGTTAATGCCTTGTTGCTAAATAAATGTAGATGAATCTGCATGTGTTTGAGTAGAAACCCAGACTTCAGGTTCCTTTGGGATCGTTGTTTAGAACAATTTTTTGGGTATTTGTAAATGCCATGTTTTTCAAGGAAGAACAACCCCAGCTTGGGAGGTCTGTCCTCAAGCAAAAACAATGTATTGCCAAATATATTTGCAACTCGGTGATTAATGTGGTGGTGGAGCAAATTTCTTGAGGGTCAATATGCATTCGATTGTCGAAGCCGTCGACATAGACTTTTTTCATAAACACAAATGGGGGAATGAAGTCGTAATATGCAATGCATAGGCAAGAGGGCTAAAAGCATGATATGTAGTCTTAATTTAGGGGATAGTGTTGATTTTCCATGTGATGATCAACCGAAATTAATAATTAGTTCCGACACATGAGATGTCTCCTAGGTGCATGCTCGAGAGACTCGTCATTAGGTTTGACATCAATAGAAACTTCAGCCACACATCGGAAATCAGTTGCATTTTCTAATAGGAAAGAGCACTTGTTTGCTAAAAAATTGAATCTGTTGTATGATGTACAATGACCAAAAATTAACCATGACAACCCCATCATAGCATAAAATGTTATGTACACATGCCTGTGCAAACTCTGATTCACTGTTGTAAGAGTTACAATGAGTTTGCTAAGTGTAATTATTCTCTTCTTATTTCTTATGTTTACTTTATCGCATCAATATAAATTAATTTTTTATTATTGAAAGTGAGAAACATATTTTTGACATTATTTCAATATGTATTTGTGATAAAAAGTTTGTCACTAATAAGAATAACATTAGTGTCTAAATTTTAGTCACTGTTATTAATCTTTTGTGTCAAAATATCGTCAAAATAAATATAATTATTTGTGACGAAATGCATGAAAGTTGTCATTAATATAATAGTGATAGAGTTATTAGTGACGACTTAGAAATATGGCCACTGTAAATATTAGTAACTAAATTTAATACTTTTAGTGACCAATTTCAATGTCACTAAAAATGCAATTTCTTGTAGTGACATTACGAAAATATAAACATAGGATGAGTTTAGAATGGATGACACACATTACCACACTTCGTTATACACTATTAATTTTTTTAAAATAAATTTTAAAGTTCTTAGGAACTTAAAATACAATTGATTATATTTCAATTTGGGAAAAAAACTCCTCTCTAATGAGGGTAATGTTGAAGTCCTACAAGTTGGGAGAAATCCTGTCTTTTATCTGTTGCAATGGCAAGAGCATCATTTTGACCCTTGAAAATGTTGGAAAAATAATATATATTGGTTGAATAATATTGATGCTAAGTCATGTTACTGAGTGAATAGACATGCTGATAATAAGTCGTGTCACTTGGTGAATTGACTTATTAATTATTGGTTTAAAGTTGCATCCATTCAATCGTATCTATTAACTTTTTCAACAAATCTTTCTATGAAAATGTTTAATCTTTTCATCCAGTATATAAAAGATTGTTTTGACTCATTTCTCACATCAACTTTGGACAATACAAAATCTTTGAAACTCAACAATTTTGAAAAACGTTTTTGGTTTCCGGTGATAGAGAAAGGTAAGATTGATTTTGATTGTTCACTGCAAGTGTGTTACTATTGTGAACGTTTGTTGTTGTATCCCGGGAGATAGACGTCCAACGTTACTCAAGCACCGAGGAGAGGACGAATCTGTCTTAAGGAAATTGTTTATACAAGCCTCAACAAAATTCTTTTGATTTTCAACTCTATTCGATTTCAGGTTCTGTTTTAATTTATTATTATTTATTTTTCTTACGGTATTCTATTATAATTGAATTAGGACTACATTATTTTTCTAACAATCTTAAGACAAATCCCAAATTTAATTCAAAGTAAACAAATTACCGTGACTAATAGAATTGAATCAACAGAGATGATGCAGATGCGTTTGGCACATCCGTGGGAGATACAAGAAGTACCTACTGCCCAATATTGGCCGTGCAAGAAAAGTGGAGCAACAAATAAAATTGTGTCCATTTGTTTCCGTGACAACCTTTTTCTTTATTTTCATTTTTTTAATTTTTAATTTTTTCATTTGTTTAAAGTAGGTGAACTATTTTCCATGGAAGCTAAGGATAGCATGCGTAAGAGTGGATATTTTTCGGAACGTTCCATGCTAATGATTGGAGGAATGTATTGGACCGACAAACGTTAGAATGTTAACCTTTTTCGATATGGAAAAAGAGTTGGTGATGGTGGGATAAAACCCCAAACCAAACCAATTCTCAATATCTGTTAGAAACTAAAGATAACGAAATTTTATTAATGTAACTTTTGTCTGTGTTTATAGTTAAACAAATTTATGGTGACTATTAAAATTAAAGATTAGTACGAACAGTTCAGATCCTTATAATATTTGGCTATTCCCCGTCCGATTGTCACCGCTATATGTAATGGAGAAGATGAACATTGTTTGAGAAAAAAACTAATGATTATTGTAATAAATTACTCTCAAACAAGAATCGGCACCATGCAGAAGATATTGTAGATCTTTCCATATATAGCATATATTGAAACTTTTGAAATTTAAAGCTATAAATATTTCTTCTCTGATAACGCGGATTAAATTTGAGTTTAGCTTTTTTAGAGAGTAAATTTTTTAAGTTAAGATAATAGTAAAATTAATATTATTTTTCTTATTATATGAAATTTAATAATATATACTATTTTTTAATGAAGAATTAGTAATACAATGAACCATAAAGGATATTCGTGCAGACCGTGCCCTTGATGAACCGTGTGATCATCATCTATTGGAGTCGTCATAATGACAGGATCGAGAACGGCGTGACTGATAACGTTTAAATTAGGGTTAATAATTAGCTTGACCAGCTCGCAAGCTACTCAAATTTAGTTCGGTCAAAACTCAACTCGAATGAGTTCAAGCTCGACTCGAAACGTTAACAAGCCGACCCAAACTCGACTCGAAAAGATCGTGAATATGCATTTAAGCAATATAATTAACTAAAAAAAGCACTAAAGCAAATTAGTCAATATAATGTTGCTTCATGCTTGCCACTTAAAAGAATCACGAGCTGAGCTGAGCCTAGTCAAGTTCAAGCCACGACCCAAGTTGATTTCAAATTATCTATTTCGAACTCAACCCTAAAATTTTAAGCTCAAACCGAGCCTAATTTATCTAGACTCAGGTTCAACTCGACTTGTTATCAATCCTAGCCGGAATACATGGCCGGATACGGTTTCTTCTTTTATGGACTCCACTTCTCGCGCAGCTTTCCAATCAACTGATTGACACAAACAAAGAAGAAACAAAACAACAAAGAAGCTCAAAAGGTTGCAATTGGCTATAGTTTTAAAATTAAAAAAAATACAGAAGCATTAATCACCTGGTTTCTCATGGTTTCCCAATAACTATGGGGTTCAATGTTCGGTTAAAATCAAATTAACCGATCGATCTGAAATTTCGGTCGGTTAATTGGATGCTAGATCGGTTAACGGTTAATTTTTTTTTAAAGTTCAGTTATCGGTTAATTCGGTTCAAAACATGTTAATTAGTCGGATTAACCGAATTAAATATAATATATATTAAACATATATATATATATTAAGCGATTTTTTAATATTATTAAGCGAAAATTAACCGAATATATATGCATTAACCGAAAATTTAGGTGTTCCATAATTATTCCGGTTAATTCAAAAATTAATTTGTTCGGTTCGGTTAATTTTTTTTAAAAAATCGGTTTAGTTAACGATTATAGAGTTAAAAATTTCGGTTAATAAAATTTAACTAGTTCAATTAACCAAATTAACCGATTGAACACTAACTTCAAATCATTTTCTTTGAAAAATGCATTCACTACCCCCGAAAAATAGACACTTTGGAGGCGTATGTCATGCCCTACCAGTGCACACCACATCCAACCGAGGGGCACCCCTACCAAGGTGCACCGAGAAGCACCACCAAGGTGCCCAACCTAGGTGCGCAACACGCACCCGAAGAGCTCCACCCAAGTGCACTCGGGCCAACTAGGACAAAATGAAGTGCCTTGGGCATTTTAAGGCTAAAGATAATCAAAGGAAGGATCTAGAACGGCCTAGAGAGCCCCAAACGTCTCCACACATATCTAAGGGGTTTTAGAAGGTTCCACAACATTTAGGCTCATCCGGAGGAACCTAGAAGACCCGAGAATGATCGGGAAGGCTCAGGACAAGTCCGGAAGGCTTGGGATAACTCCGGACATCTCCGGAATATTCTAAAATACTTTAGAGTACTAGAGATGTATGTAGATAAGTAAGGACTTATCTAGAATAATGTAGGAGTCTTAGATATTTTGGGAGGCAACATTGTAACCATTGAATCAAATCGATCCTAGCCGTCCATTGAGGAGATGAGAGCCTATAAATAGGGCCACCCCTCTCATTTGTAAATCCATAGAAGAGATACACAAGTTGTGTAGTGTAAAGCATCCTTGTAAGCTTTCTTATTTCAATACAAGGCTCTTTCCTTGTAAAACTTTCTTGCTCCTTGTGTTTTGCCATAGCGTTGCACGATTAAGTCTTGCTAATATTGTGCCGAGAGTGTTAGCGATGCACGGATCGAGTTTTGAAGAATAAGTCCGTGACACGTAGCTCCCTTAATCGCCCGGCCCCTCTAATAAAATTAGAATATTTCGATTGATTTTGGTCTAATTATAATTTAGCCCCAGTAAAATAAATATTTAAATTAAAAAAATATAAGAGTTTATTAAATAAATATTCAAGTAGGGATTGAATTAAAATGAGCCCGCATTATTAAATTTTTTGGTCTAATATTAATTTAAGTCCTTGTAAGTTTAAATATTAGACAAATTAGGCTTCCCATAATTTTTTTTACCAAAATGGATCATGTTTTGTTTTTATATAACTGAATTTATTTTCATGAATTATAATTTGAAGAGTCAATATGTTTCAAACTTAATTAATAGGGCAGAGCCCAATATTGCAAGGTGCTGTACAAAACAAAGGCTGCTGCAACCTAAAACTTGAATATATTATTAATTAGTAATTTAACATCAAAATACCACTATACCAGCGATAAATATAAATCCAAATTCTACTGCAACCTAAAACATTATCTATTCATAAATATTTATTTTATTATTAATATTATCTATCTCCTCGTTTCCTCATGATATATTTTGCATAATCCAAATTCTACTCCAACTTGGATTTTTATTTTATATAAATAGAAACAAGAAACTTTGATCTCCCATATTCATATTCACTCACGTTTTTTCATGTAAACTTAAACCCTTAACCCTCTGTCTCAATGGTTGTGTACAAGAGCTTCGAAAATTTCCATTCAATTCCAGTGAGGAAGCCCACTACGGGAAAGTGGCGAAATTTGCGCGTTCCACCACAGGATTATATTTGTCATCGTAGCCATATCGGTGGACATTATATTCAGCATTGTCTTGTTAATGGTGAACCTGAATTTGATAGAAGTGCTTCAAAGGCATCTGAATCGAGTTCCAAAAATTCTGAGGTTTTATATGTTTCAACTTCAACTTTATGCAGCTGTAGTTCCAAGAGTACTGGTTGTGTTCTCCGGTTTATCCGGTCTCCCTACCAATTAAATGGTGTATATGGAAAAAGCCAGAGATAGGATGGATCAAGTTAAACACAGATGGATCTGTCAGTGCTATTTGTGGTTTACTTCGAGACCACAACGGTGGGCCATTATGCGCCTATTTCACTAAAACGCTTCATAAGAATACTTTCATGGTAGAACTAAGTGCCATATGGAGGGGTCTTCATCTCGCCTTGAGTCTAGGCATTAGAACAATATGGATCGAATCCGATTCATTAAGTGTGGTAAAAACAATTAATGGACAACAACCAGGTGGTCTGAGTAGTGCTTGCTATTTAAGTAAAATACGGAAACTATTAGCTTACTTTGACGACTATCACGTGACACATACATGGCGCAAAGCAAATAAAGCTGCGGATTATGTTTCAAAGATGGATGTTGGGTTAATGGACATAGTGTTCTGGCCAACTGACTTTCTTGATATGCTTCATGATATTATCAAGGATGATGCACAATGCAAGATTTACTTCAAACATTAATATAGGTTTTGGTTTTCTGATCAAAAGGAAGACAAGCAAGCAATATGAGCGTATTAGTAGTTTAGCTGGGTTTGATCATTGGAATACACTATCACGTGTATTGAGTCATAGAATCGGTTTATATTTTTAGTGTTAGGTGAATTGCGGTGTAAGGGGTACAAAGTTGTTCTTAAATCTCTTTGTAATACTTATGTTGTTGTGCAGCTTACTAATAATATATATTTTTTGCAACATATATGTCCCTACATTTAAATTCTATCGTACAACAAAAACAAAGTTTCTCATGCACTTCATTGTTACATATTTATTTTAACATATGAGTCGAAGCTGTAGGATCAAGAAGATGATAGTCATTTTATTTTGCTATTACGACAAAGACTAGTATTGATAGTATTGATGTATATGAATCTGTAATTAGTTCAACCAAAATTTATTTTATTAAAATATAAAAAACCTCAAATAGAGGTACCAAAATTTATTTTAAGAATGTTTTCTCAGTTGTAGTGATGTCGGTAGTTTGACAATGGTGCATCTTTAAAACGATAAAGTTGTTTCACATGTTATGAACCTGTAGTTCTCTGCCGTTTGAATCAAGTAAACAAATTGACTTCTTCTAAAAGCACAATATATAATCGGAGTCGTCGGTGATAGAGCTAGGATCAAATATTGGGAGGAAGGACCAATTATGTGTTTAAAGTTAAAAATTGGAAGCGACAAAACCTAGTTAATAAGTTTTTAAAGAAACCAGAATTTCACTTTACTTTGGGGCCGTTCGCTTGCCCTTTCATTTGGCTGATTGATGAACTTACCTTCTTTATGAACAAACTATTCATATCTCCCTCAAAAGTTAAAACCTTTATATTAGAGGCTATCATGTTTTTAAGTACACTTGAACCCACGGCATGGTTGAACACGTATGAACCGACAAACTCTTAAGATGTTGCAACAATAATGATGTCAATCAAGCTACACCAATCGACACTTGTTCGTTAATGCCTTGTTGCTAAATAAATGTAGATGAAGCTGCGTGTATTTGAGTAGAAACCCAGACTTCAAGTTTCTTGGGGGATAGTTGTTTAGAACGATATTTTGGGGTGTTTGTAAATGCCATGTTTTTCAAGGAAGAACAGCCCCAGCTTGGGAGGTCCGTCCTTAAGCAAAAAAAAAAAAATGTATGGCCAAATATATTTGCAACTTGGTGATTAATGTGGTGGTGGTAGAGCATATTTCTAGGGGGCCAATATGGATTGGTTGTCGAACCATCGACATGGACTTTTATCATAAACACAAATGGGGCGATGAAGTCGTAATATGCAATCTATGGGCAGGAGGGCTAATGGATCGCACCAATGCATGATGGCTTTGGGCGGAAAGTTGTGAGAGTAGTATAAGAACTTCAGCATTGTACGTCTATACAACGACGCGCTCGGACCCGTGCTCCTTGACCAACTTCAGTCCCTCGAAGACACCCCAAAGCTCAACTTGTAGTACATATGTAATCCCTAGGCTTTTAGAGTAAGAAGATGGAAAATTACCAACATAATCTTAGAAGACCGCACCAATACGACCAGCTCCGGATCGTTGAGAAACTGCTCCATCAATGTTGAGACAAATCCATGTTGGTAATGCTTAAGGTGAGAACCAAAGGCAAAAGCCTATATCCCACATAGGTTGGGAAAAAGGCTTGTGAAGGGTATTTATACCCATGTTCCCCCCTCCATTGTTGAGTGGGAAAGAATAAGGGACATCCTCGCGCGCTTCCACTGTCCGGCCGGCTTGGCTTGGGCTCGGGTAACACGTGTCTTCGTAACGTCCACACGAAAAGATAATGTGATTTAATTAAATTCTGTTTTTTGATGATTCGAACTGCGTTGAATTTAGACTGTTTTCCAGTCAAATTCATGTGTTTACAGCAGTTGTTACTGGATGATTATTACATGTTTAATTTGTTGTTACTGCAGCTGTTACATGCAGATTAATTCTGTTGTTATATATGAATTAATTGGACAATAAAATGTCAATTTTGTCATCGTTTTCAGCCTATAAATAGAGAGTTCCACGCAGTCTAAGAATGCAACAAATACACACAAAAAACATTCTAAAAGTTCTTTGAATTCCTCCATCGTCAGAAGCAGCAGTACCACCGTTGTTCACTCCGGTGTCGAGTGTATGACTCTCGGAGCGTCCGTGTTCACCTCGGGGGACAATCTGCCTGTGAAGCGACTACACTGTTTAGGGCAGAATTGTTTCTAAGACAGTGGCCAACATACCACGACACGGTTCACCTTGCTTTATTTTCTAATTTTATTATTTTCCAGTCAGTGCTAACCAGATCGTTTTGCAGTACTTTAAACCAACAATCCAACCTTGATCAGGAGGTAACCATTGAACAAACTCCATAGCTAGTAAAAACAATAACTTTTGAAGAACTAAAATATATCATAAAAACAAAGGCCACCAAGAGAAATGAAATGCTCAAGAAAATTACAATAACTTTTACCCGCTGACAATTCAGACACTTCGATACAAAATCATTAATAGTTGCTTTCATTCTGGACCGCCAATATAAGGGTTTGAGATCCTTGTACATCTTAACCGATCCAGGGTGGATCGAAAAAGAACTTTGATGTGCTTCACTTAATATCTCTTCTTGTAATTCCTTGTTGTCAGAAACACAAAATCTATCTTTAAAATAAAGGAGATCATTCGACTTAACCGAGAAGTCGGAATTAGACTCAAGCTTAGAAGCAATCTTCTGGAGTTCCGGATCAACTTTCTGGACTTCTTTAATCTTGGAGAAGATACTAGATTGAACTTGTAATTCAGATAAATATTTCCGAGCTTTAGAGAGTCAGAAATGAGCGTTGATTGTCAAGGAAGCGAGGATATGTTTTCGACTGAGAGCATCCGCAACCACATTGGCTTTCTCGAGATGATAGTTGATGACCAGATCGTAATCTTTCAACAATTCCATCCATTTTCGCTGTCTTAGATTAAGATCCTTCCGAGTAAAGAGATACTTGAGACTTTTGTGGTTGGTAAATAAGTGGTACTTTTCACCGTGGAGATAGTGTCTCCAAATTTTAAGAGCGAAGATGATGGCGGCTAATTCAAGATCGTGTGTCAGGTAATTGAGTTCATGTGGCTTCAATTGCCGAGATGCTTATGCCACGACATTGCCGCCTTGCATCAAGACACAACCTAATCCCGAATGAGAGACGTCGCTATAGACCGTGAATTCTTTGCCCGATTTAGTTGGATTAAAACCGGGGCATGAGTCAACGATTGCTTCAATTGGTCGAAGCTCCTTTGCTGATTTTTGAACCAATCAAATGGTTGATCCTTACGGAGGAGTTTAGTTAGCGGTAAGGCGATCGTAGAGAAGAATTTAACGAATCTCCTATAGTAACCAGCTAAATCGAGAAACTGCGAACCTCACCAACATTCTTCAGAGGTCGTCATTCAAGAATTGCTTGTATCTTCTTAGGATCGACTTTAATTCCTTCGGCGGATATTACATGACCAAGGAAAGCAACTTCCGATAACCAAAACTCACATTTGGAAAATTTGGCGAACAATTGACGCTCTCGGAGAGTTTGTAGCACAATTTGGAGGTGTTCAGCATGTTCCTCCTTATTCCGGGAATAGACAAGAATATCATCGATGAAAACAACCACGGACTTGTCGAGATAGGGT
Organism: Hibiscus tridactylites; assembly: GCA_958450335.1. Taxonomy (NCBI): domain Eukaryota; kingdom Viridiplantae; phylum Streptophyta; class Magnoliopsida; order Malvales; family Malvaceae; genus Hibiscus; species Hibiscus tridactylites. The sequence goes on along the minus strand of OY288274.1, from coordinate 80,690,675 downwards.
TTGAACACTCGGTTCATCAGGTCCATGAATACGACACGAGCGTTCGTCAATCCGAAAGGCATGACGAGAAATTCAAAGTGACCGTGTCTAGTTCGGAAAACAGTCTTAGGAACATCTTCTTCTTTCACTTTCAATTGATAGTAACCCGATCGTAGATCGGTCTTGGAGAAAACCGATGCTTCTCAGAATTGATAGAAAAGGTCATTGATTCTCGGTAAGGGATACTTGTTTTTTATGGTTACTCGATTCAATTGTCGATAGTCAATACAAAGCCGCATCAAGCCATCTTTCTTATTCACGAATAGAACTGGCGCACCCCAAGAAGAAGTGCTCGGTTGAATGAAGCCCTTGTCTTGCAATTCTTGTAATTGCTTCTTTAACTCCTTCAGTTCTTTTGGAGCCATCCGATAAGGTGTGATAGATACCGGGTTGGTTCCGGGTTGAATGTCAATCCCGAACTCTACTTCATGAGTCGGAGGAAGACCAGGGAGATCCTCGGGAAAGGCGTCGATGAATTCGGAAACAACAAGAATAGAGGGTAAGCCGAAATCATACTCATCTTGAAACACCATAGCGGCAAAGATTGAAATCGGTTTTTGATAAATTAACAGAATGGATTCCTTTCCTAAACCCCGAAGATATAATCGTTAGTTTTGGCAATCAATCCAGGCTTGATGTCTACCCAACCAATCTAAGCCTAACACTAGATCAAACTCACATTCGGGTAACACAAAAAGATCACAAAAGAAGGGTATGTTTTGAATAGTCACATGGGAATCCCTACAGATTAGATTAATTGGCCATTTCCCCCTATCGGGTTGGATACTACAAGGCTCATTTTCACAATTTCGGGTTTCAAACTAACTTTTTCTAACATGAATGAACATATAAATGAATGTGTTGATCCCGAATCTATCAAAGCATAAACATGATGAAAGTTTAGTTCAACCGTACCCGCGATTACATCAGGAGATCCTTCTTCCTCCTTGCCTCAGATATGATAGACACGAGCTGGGGCTCGATATTCTTGATGGGTCAATGCTCTCGAATGGGAGCTTCTTCCCCTCCATTGGTTCCTGGACTGAGTTTGTTTTGGGTTCTTGCTTCGGTTGGATGGTGCAGGGATCGGATTTGCTGAATTCTGAGTAGGTGCCTTTTCGGACTTGCTTGGACAATCCTTGATGTAGTGGTCGTCGCTACCACACACAAAACATAGATTAGACTGGAGTCGGCATTGGCCAAAATGTTGTTTATGGCAATGCTTACAAGTCGGAACTTTCTCAGTGTTTCCACTGCTGTTAACGGAAACAATAGGAACATCAAGCTTGTTCACCGATTGAGGTCTCGGTAGATAACTGCTTCAAAGAGTATGAGCATAGGTTGAAGACCATTCTTTCACATTCTTAGCTTTCTTCAACTGCCACTCAGACTTGTCGTCGCTTTTTCATTTCTTATCACCCCGATAACCGCTCTTTCTTTTTTTGCGGCTTTCATTTTGGATTCAGTGGCAACGACCCGATTCACTAGAGTTTGAAAGTCTGTGATGTTTAGAGCTGTGAATATCAGACTTAGTTCATCATTCAACCCATCGATGAACATCCGACACTTGTCTTTCTCGATTTTAATGTACTCTAAGCTGTACTTGTAATATTTGCAAAAACCGGCTACATATTGTTCGATCGGCCGATTAGCCTACTTCAAGTACAAAAACTTCTTCCTACGATCAGCCCAGTATTGTTCACTTATATACTTCTTCTTGAATTCAGTGACAAAGAATTCCCACGTCACAGATTCGGTCGGGGCAGTTAGAATTGTAGTTTCCCACCAGCTGAGCGCTTCATCGGCTAGAAGTGCGACTGCACATTCGAGTTTATGCTTGACACGCGTCGTAACGTGTCAAGAATAATTTCCTTCTTCCAAATAAATAAATAAACAAATGAATTAAATTAAATATAGACAGGGAAGTAGGAGTCGAACCCACAAGGGCTTGGACTTTCTTTGTTGCGCCTTTGACGTTTTTGAACCAAGAGATGATGGAATTGAATTTTTGTGATTTAGGGGGGGGGGGAATTGCAATGAAATAATTTAAGAGAGCAAGAAGAATAGTTTAAAGATTTTAAAACTAACAATGGAGATATTTAGCCTTGACTAAGCTTTGACTTGTTCTACTCGGTTCATTGGTAGAGATTTTTTATTCCAAGAAACTTGTTGGCGAAATTACTACAAGGTCAATCCTTGAATTTTCTTTGTAAACTGAATTTCCAAAACCTATGTTTAGCTTCAGTTTTGATAATTTGTCTAAACCAACTCAATGTTTGAGAAAACAAATTCTTTAAGCTTGTAACCAACTCGAAAAGTCATTTCTATAAAAACGTTTCGATCTCAATTTCTCTTAGTAATCTATTTACTAAGTGTGTTCCTTGGAAGTCAGATTTGTTTCAATAACCGATCCTCCCTCCCACTTGATAGATCAAAACAATTATTTTCTCCAAATTCAATCTTTGGGTTTAAAAATCATTTTGATTTTGAAGATAAGTGCGAAGAAATTGAGAAAAGTTTCCGAAATGTTTGAAGCTTAACTTCGAACCTCGCCTTGAGAACACGTCATTGCATAAGCCTTTGGCTTGAGAAGATTTAGCCGAGCATGGTTATTAAATTAATCATGCTCGACATTTTAGAAATAATCTCAAGAAAAATAAGAAAAGAACTTAAGGAAAAAACGAAGAAGAGTAGAAATTCCAAGAGAAAGATGAAAATGCTATTCAAATTGATGATGAAGTCTTACCCCAAAAGGGGTATTTATAGTGTTTCAAATAACCTAGGTAAACCTAAAATGATAATTAAAAATAAAACAAAATAATTATCCAAAGTTTAAAATTTAAAATTCAAAAATTCGGAGATAGGCTATCTGATAAGCAGCTTGATAAGTTATCACTGCTGCTGACGTCAGCTTCTAGAAGACGCTGACGTGGCACCCAGTCAGCATTCATGCTCTGATTCATGCCCATGAATCTGCCCATGACTCCAGCATTTCCTGCAACATTCCAGCTTATTTCCAGCATCACGCCCCCTGCATGAAAACAACATAAAAACAGCCCAGTTAAGTCCCTCAAACTTGTATTTAATCGAAATAAGGACCAAAAACACAACCAAAATAGATACTCATCAAATTCCCCCTCACTTAACCGATGCTTGCCCTCAAGTATAAAAAATTTAAGTTCAAATCCTCATCCTTAAACATCTAAGTCCCTTAGCTTACAACATGAAATAATCACTTTAACTCAACAAGAAACTAAGCATCCAAAAAAATTTAAGTAAGATGGCAATAAGAATAAATCCCGCCGTAACTTATTAATAAAGCAAGGATCACTTAAGTGTTTCCTAAAATTACTCAATGTTCTCAGAAAATATCAAACTAAGCAAGCATTCATAAAATTTGCAAAGAACTCAAATCTAAACCATAAATGTAAAAGATTTTTTTTCTTTTTTTCATTCCAGTGATAGGCACTTCTAGCTTTTATTATTTTTTCTTTTTCAATTTTTTCTCTCTTTTTTTTTTCGAGCTAGAGCCAGTGATAGGCACCTCTAGCCTTTATTAATTTTTTCTTTCTCATGCAAATAGGGATAAATATGAACTTCTCACAAAAATTAAGTATACAAGCATTAATTCAATAAATTCCAAGAAACAAGAGTAACAAAGCAATCCTTTAGTGCACCCTTTTTCTATTAACAAGTATGGAACATAGGTTATGCCATCAAATAAAATCATCATGCAAGCAAAGTTTCTAGCAAGTCAAAGTTTTTTTACTATCACAAAGTAATCATAGGAACACATGAATCTACGAGACAAGGATTATCATAAAATCAAGCATAAGACAAGCTTCGAATAAAGCAAAAAGAAAATTTGACAAGCATATCTCCCTCCTCACTTAATGCATTTTGTCCCAAAATGATAACTAAAGTAAAAGAGAGGAAAGGAGAGACTCTCCTGATCAATTGCACGCGGTCGGGACTCGAACGGTTGCTGGCGTGGTAGGAGGTTGGCCCTGTGGTAGTCGTCGCACTTGGTCGCGAGTCCGCACCATGCTGGCTCGCCGAAGAAGATGGGGGTTGGCTGAGCAATGTCTGGTTCGAAGGTTGGGGGCTTTGCGTGCGTGAAGAAAGAAGGGTGAGATGACGACTGTAGAATAAAGAAAAGGTAGGAGAAAATTATGTTAGTTTTTTTTTTGAAATAAAAGGATAATTAAAAATTTGTAAAAGGATAATTTTATTTTAAAATTTTAGATATAGTTGATAAAGATGTATATATAGATATAGATTAATAATTTAAAAGATATATATAGATTAATAATTTAAAAGATATATATATATATATATATATATATATATATATAGATTATGATTTTAAAATTTAAAATAAATAATAATTTAAGATGATAAAGATAAACCACCAATGATTAAATTGAAAAATAAGATAATATATATATTTAACTTACGTAAATAAAAAAAGATAATATAAATAATATATAATAAATTTAAATTAGTAATAATAACTATATTATTAGGGGGAAGTTAATAAAAATGCTAAAAAGAAAATATAAAATAGAAGTAGACGTGGGTTTTAAAAATAATAAAGAAAATAAGAATAAATTCGAAACTGAAAAATTAAAATGAAGAAATAAATAAAGAAAATGGGTTGCCTCCCATCTAGCTCTTTATTTAACGTCGTTAGCTCGACGACCTGTGTCGCTCAGACTATAGACACTGCGACAAATACTCCTTCTAATTTATGCGCTTAATCCAACTAAGAACTTCCCTACGATACATTTTATGACAGTGACATTTCTTCATTTTCCTTGAAAAAATTTCTTTTTTACTCTTCAATTTATCCGACGGTAATTTTAACTCAATATCTGGTGCCTGTAAAATGGAAGGGAAATTTTTAATTTTTGAGGGAGTTAAGTGTAGATCAGGATTAACAAATGAAGTGTTTTTCAACTCCCTAATTTTTTCATCACGCTCTTCCAATTTCCTGCACAAATTATCAGATGAATTAGTTTCCATATAATCATAAACTAAAGGTTCATAAGCACCAACGAAGTTAACATTTTCCATAGAATCCAAATGTTCCATCGCCTTATAAACATCAAATTCTACGACCTCACCATCAAATTCCATAGACAAAAGACCGCTCCTCACGTTTATTTTCGTATTTGCTATGCTAAGGAATGGTCGTCCCAACAACACTTCGGAGCAAGCGTTTGTTCTATCAAGAGCCATATCGATCACATAGAAATCTGCAGGAAAGAATAAAACATCTACTTTTACCAACACATTTTCCAACACTCCTTCTGGGTAGATGATCGATCGATCCGCCATCTGTATCATAACACTGGTTTCTTTTAAAGGATCGTTAGTAATTTTTTTATAAACAGAAAGCGGCATTACATTTATAGAAGCTCCAAGATCGCACATTGCACGTTTAATAGATATATTACCAATTTGACAGGGTATAACAAACATACCTTGGTCTTTCATTTTGGGTGGTAAATTACGTTGAAAAACTGCACTAACATGCTCTCCTAAATTTACCTTTTCGTGCCCAGTGAGTTTTCGCTTGGTTGTGCAAAGCTCTTTAAGGAAACGAGCGTATCTTGGCACTTGGCGAATGACTTCTAAGAGAGGAATGTTCACTTGAACTTTTTTAAATACTTCAATGATTTCCCTCTCTTCGGCTTTTTTGTTACGCTTTACCAATCGTGATGGGAAGGGAGGTGCGACTAAAAGGGGTGGCGAAGGAGTAGGAGATGGAGGTAAAGGGTTACCTTGTTTTTCGTTACCTTCTTTTGTGGGTGGATTGTTGTCTTTTGGTGGCTCTTTCTGTGCTATAACGGTCCTACCGCGGAGAGTAATTGCACTTACATTTTCTTTAGGGTTAGACTCTATTTGAGAAGGTAACCTTTCTTGTGACCCCATCCTTCCTAATTGTTGGACAATCTGACTTATTTGCTTGTCCATCTCTTGAAAATAGGTCTTCGTGCGAGTTTGGAATTTTTCCTGAGACATAGCCAACCGCTCTACAATGGACTCTAGGTTCGACTTTTGTTGAAACTGTTGGTTAGGCTGCCTTTGCTGATATTGTTGTCTTTGGTTCTGCGCAAACCCTTGGTCTCTCCACCCTTGATTGGCAATAGGGTAGTATTGTTTTTGATAGGATCCCGGAAAGTTCCCCATCGCTTTCACTTGTTCGGTACCTTCTTCTTGGATCATAGGGCAACAATCCGTCGGGTGTTCGGGGCTTGTACATATCCCACAAAGCCTAGAAACAATCTTCCTATCTGCAACAAAAGTTTGAACAATGTCAGCTAATTTATCAATCTTGTTTTCTAATGAAAAGATACTTACCTCATTAATTCTTCGAGATGGTTCACCCGATTGGTAGAAGCGTTGTGAGTTGGCTGCCATGGTCGAAATCAATGTCCTTGTTGCCACTGGAGTCATATTGACTAGGGCTCCTCCGCTAGCTGCATCAACTACTTTCATATCTGTAGAGGTTAGTCCTTCATAAAAATATTGAATAAGTGTTTGATCTGACAAACCGTGTTGTGGGCAATTTGCACATAGTTTCTTGAAGCGCTCCCAATATTCATAAAGCGTTTCGGTATCCTTTTGTCGGATACTTAGAATATTTTGCCTTATTTCGCTTGCTTTAGCGGCTAGAAAGAACCTATCAAGAATCAAGCGAGCCATTTCAGTCCAGGTAGTAACTGAGTTAGAAGGTAAATCATAAAGCCAATCTTTAGCAATATCAGATAAAGAAAAGAGAAAGGCGTAAAGTTTAATTTGATCCTCAGATACGCCCTGTGGTTTCGTAGTTGAGCAAACCATGTGGAACTCCTTAAGGTGTTTGTGTGGGTTTTCTTTGGGCAAACCGTGGAAGGTTGGTAGGAGATGAATCAAACCCGTTTTTAGTTGGAATGGTGTTTCACCATTCGGGAAGGTTATGCACAAGGGCTGATTGTCATCTGGTGCCCTGATTAGCTGCTGGATCGTCTGTTTGTTGGCTCCCATTTGGTTTCGTTCTTCAAAGTGTGTTTCAGGTTGGGATGATTCGATATCTTGTTGGAATCGTTGTTGGCACAACTTATATCGCTTCTCTCGGTTTCGTTGTGCATTTCGTCGTCTTGCAAATGCTTCAATTTTCGGAATGAATTCAATATGTTCTCCTGGATTTCTCCTGGTCATAAACAATAAAAAACAAACAGTAAAAGTTACTGAAGTCCCCGGCAACTACGCCAATTTTGACACGCGTCGTAACATGTCAAGAATAATTTCCTTCTTCCAAATAAATAAATAAACAAAGGAATTAAATTAAATATAGATAGGGAAGTAGGAGTCGAACCCACAAGGACTTGAACTTTCCTTGTTGTGCCTTTGACGTTTCTGAACCAAGAGGTGATGGAATTGAATTTGTGTGATTTAGGGGGGAAATTGCAATGAAATAATTTAAGAGAGCAAGAAGAATGGTTTAAACATTTTAAAACTAACAATGGAGATATTCAGCCTTGGCTAAGCTTTGACTTGTTCTACTCGGTTCATTGGTAGAGATTTTTTATTTCAAGAAACTTGTTGGCGAAATTACTACAAGGTCAATCCTTGAATTTTCTTTGTAAACTGAATTTCCAAAACCTATGTTTAGCTTCAGTTTTGATAATTTGTCTAAACCAACTCAATGTTTGAGAAAACAAACTCTTTAAGCTCGTAACCAACTCGAAAAGTCATTTCTATAAAAACGATTCGATCTCAATTTCCCTTAGTAATCTATTTACTAAGTGTGTTCCATGGAAGTCGGATTTGTTTTAATAACCTATCCTCCCTCCCACTTGATAGATCAAAACAATTATTTTCTCCAAAGTCAATCTTTGGGTTTAAAAATCATTTTGATTCTGAAGATAAGTGCGAAGAAATTGAGAAAAGTTTCCGAAATGTTTGAAGCTTAACTTCGAACCTCGCCTTGAGAACGCGTCATTGCATAAGCCTTTGGCTCGAGAAGACTTAGCCGAGCATGGTTATTAAATTAATCATGCTTGACATTTTAGAAATAATCTCAAGAAAAATAAGAAAAGAACTTAAGGAAAAAATGAAGAAGAGTAGAAATTCCAAGAGAAAGATGAAAATGCTATTCAAATTGATGATGAAGTCTTACCCCAAAAAGGGGTATTTATAGTGTTTCAAATAACCTAGGTAAACCTAAAATGATAATTAAAAATAAAACAAAATAATTATCCAAAGTTTAAAATTTAAAATTCAAAAATCCGGAGATAGGCTATTTGATAAGCGGCTTGATAAGCTATCACTGCTGCTGACGTCAGCTTCTAGAAGATGATGACGTGGCACCCAGTCAGTATTCAAGCCCATGAATCTACCCACGACTCCAGCATTTCCTGCAACATTCCAGCTTATTTCCAGCATCACGTCCCCTGCATGAAAACAACATAAAAACATCCCAGTTAAGTCCCTCAAACTTGTATTTAATCGAAATAAGGACCAAAAGCACAACCAAAATAGATACTCATCAATGCTCATCCGAGCAATGGAGTTACTTAGTCAGGATTTGAGTTGTTCTTTCAAGCCAATGTTCGGCTTCCTCCGGCTTCTCGTTTTCGCCGATAAACATATAAGCTCGGTGTTGCGCGAGCTTTTTGATCGGGGCTCGACTCGGGGCAGCAACAACAAGAGCCGGTTGTTCACGTTTCATGTTTGTCAGAAGTTGATCAAACATCTCTTTCATACTAAGGAGGCATTCTCTTTGGGCACTTTGAAGAGTCGGGTTATTCGAAGTTTGTTCATTATGTTCAGGAGGTGGAGTCAGATCTCGAGGTTCCGTTCTTCTCGAGGGATCAGCTTGTCTCGGAATATCAGTTGGTCCCGGATGATTACTTTTCATCCTCACACTACCATCCTCGTTAGAGGATTCTCAGGGACTTTCATTGTTTCGAGATAGCCTCGTCTATGACATTCTATAATGTTTAAACCGAACATAAGTTAGGATAGGAGGGTTTACAATTACAAGCAATTCAATATGAGACTTCTATGTGGCATAGTTCAAACTTATATGATGCATGTAGACACGTATGAACTTTAGGACCTATAACCTAAAGCTCTGATTACCACTTGATGTAACACCCATCCCCCAGGTTAGGAGCGAGGAGCGTTACGATGCGTAGCGGACTTATAAACATATAACATACAACTCAAACCGAACATACTTAACATATGATATTCAAGCACTCCATTTCTAGTAACATGGCCAAATACACACTTAAATATACTTAACATAGGTTAATCATACATGTACTAGTCATTTAGGTGGGCTAATTTAACATATCAAGATCTTGTTACAACCATAATATGTCTAAACATGTAATCATTTGCAATCAAGCAAACATATCTATACATTTAAGAACCATGTAACCAAACAAACTAGATTAGTTCTATCAGGAAGCATTCGAACCAACATGGAATTCTAATTGAACAATCATAACAATATTCGAACTAAACATGGGCATTTTCATTTCATTCCATTCGATTAAAGCATGTTAATATACATGTGAGTCAAATACAAATTCAAACTTATTAAGATCATACACTCGACACTCTTCCTATAAGACCATTCGAACACCACACCCATATATAGGAATATCTCGAACTTCATAAACACATATGACTATATCATAAGACTTAATTTAATCGAACATCATATATATATATACAAACTTGGCAAAAGAGTCATACACGACTTAATACGAACATAACTTAGTCATTAGAAACCATTAACTTAAACTTTATATACATATCATGTGTTCACATTTAACATATATATCAACCAAAATGCATGTGACACCACTCTATTACACAAGACTATGCCACTCTCTAGAAGTCTAAACAAAAGGTCACATCATACATGATTCTTGCTTGTAACTTGGTGCTCCAGAAACAAATTGGCCAGCTTTCAATCAACACGACCTGTTGGTTTGGGAAGAAGGAAATAAAGAGTGATAAGTACAAAAGATGTACTTAGTGAGGTAGTACTTAATTCTATTAGTTTAGTCTTTAGGTGTCTTATTTCAATTAGCCAAGGTTACCTAGCTAGGTTTCATATTACATAAGCATCATCTAGTTAGTTTAATCATGACCAAGAATCACTTAGCTAGTTTTAGAAGCACAGAAACAACAAGTAGGCATGTAGGCATATTCACATCAAATAACAATGTAAATAAACCATCCTTTAACAATACAAGTAATGAATTCATAGCCTATCATGTACATAGAACAAACATGTAATCGATCAAGTAATACATAAGCATATCATATAATCACCATTCAAATAGGCATCTTAGACACGTATATCATGTATGTTTCAAGCAAAAATCAGATTGGCGTTTACACCTTTAATGCCTTGAACTATTGTTTCATATTGTAAAACCTATGTTTGATTTTGATATAACTAAGAATGTTAAGGATTAAATTGAAAACTTGAAATAGATTTCTAAGTCCCTCAAATGATTTATAAATCACCAACACCTTAATCTGATTTGAAAAAATCAAACTCCAAATATTTTCTAAGTGTTCCAAAGCCAAAGTATTGAAAAATGTCCAAGCGTATCGATATGCTTCCAGCCGTATCGATACCTTTTTTACAAAGTTGGCTACTGGAAAGACGCGTTTCGATACACCCCTAACCGTATCGAAACAACGTATTGAAACAGATTGAATCTGTATCGATACGCCCCTCTGTAAAAACTGAAGGAGTTTGAATAGTGTACCGATACGGTTCCACCTGTATCGATACGATTTTAACGAAATTTTTAATTCGAAAAGCTTTAAATGTTTTCGACCGTTGGTGTCAGTTGTTAGGTAACCAAAATTTAAAGTGGTAGTTGACCCGTACCGATACGCTCTTAGCCGTATCGATACGGAAACTTCCAGTGAGCTAAGTTGAGAAAAAGGTATCGATACAGTCTTACCTGTATCGAAACGGTCCCTGTCCCGTACTGATACGCTTACACGCGTATCGATACACCCTCTTGTAATTGTGCAACGTCTCTTTCTGTTTTGAGACAGGTATCGATACAGGTCCATGCGTACCGATACAGTAAGCAACAGAAGTGCATTTATGGTGGAAAGAGAGGGTCCCAACGGCTATAAACAATACCCTAACCACCCAAACGGCTAGAATTGATAGAGAATGTATAAATTGAAGCTAATTGAAGACCATCAACAACTATTGCATCAAAGATAAACATTCAAGCAAAAATCCAAGCTCAAAGTGCTTATTTTCCAATTTCTTGTAAACCCCAAATTGTGTAGTGTTCAATTCCTATCCTATCATCAAATTTGGGTTGAGTGTTTGTACTTAAAGGGGCAATCTTGTATTTGAGAGATATCTTTCTTGCCTAAATTCTTCTTTGTACTCTTGTGAGGGTTTGGTCAAATTTTGGGTAGAAAATTTGACCGGTTGTGTAAAGGTTACCTCCTAAGCCTTGAAAAGAGGAAGAACAAATTAGTGAATTGTTCAAAATCCTTAGTGGTAGCTAAGGTAGTAGATGTAGAGTTCATTTGGAACTTGAACCAATCTAAAATTCCTTGTTCTTCATTTTTAGTTATCCTTTTACTCCAACAAATTTTTAAAAACCCAATTCACCCCCTCTTGGCTTTGATCAATCCATTGATCCACTCAACAATTGGTATCAGAACCTACCTCTTTGAAGGATTAACAACCACAAGAGGAGTTCCTAGGAAGAATGTGATCATCCAAAAATCAAGCCACGGCATCTACCTCCGGGTCAAGCATGTACGAGTCTCAATCAACCACAAAGCTGCCATTCTTCAACGTTGACAACTATCCATTTTGGAATAACCAGATGCACCTTTTCATCAAATCCAACGATTATCTAGTTTGGGATGTCATTGAAGATGGTCCCTATATTCCATTGAAGAGAGATGATGAAGGGAGATTTGTTCTAAAGAAGAAGATTGAGATGAGTGAAGAAGAGAGAAAGAAGATCCAAATCAATGATAAAGATCTTCACATGTTGTTTTGCTCTTTTAGTCCCGACATCTACTCCAAAGTCTCCTCCATTGAAAGTGCCAAGGAAGTGTGGGATACACTAGAGACCACTTATGAAGGAACTAGTGATGTGAAGGAGACCAAGATTGGAATTCTCAATCTTAGCTATGAGAATTTCAAAATGGAGCCCGACGAAACCGTGTCCAAGATGTTCGATCGCTTCTCAAAAATCGTCAACGGGCTTAAGGGTTTTGGAGAGATAATCCTAGAAGACAAACTAGTCTGGAAGCTACTCTACTCACTTCCTGAATCTTGGGATGGGAAGAGAACCGCCATCATTGAGGCTAAAAACTTGAAGACACTCAAGCTTGATGAGCTAGTGGGTTCTCTCCTAACTCACGAGATAATGAACCAAGGAAGGGAAGATGGAAGGAAGAAGGAAGAGAAAAGAGTGGAGAAGCTAGAGATAGAAAAGAAGAAGAAGATAGGAGTTGCTCTCAAAGCTTCACTACATGAGGAGATCACTTCTAGTGAGGAGGATGACCTAGAAGAATTGGCTATGATAGCCAAAAGGTTCTCACGGTTTATGAGGTCCAACCGAGGAAGGAAGATTCAACGAAAAATGGACTTCAAAACCAAAAACAAAGAAGAAGAGAGGGATCAAATCATTAGCTTCGAGTGCAAAAAACCCGGTCACATTCGTTCGGAATGCCCTCAACTCAAGAAGAAGGGCTTTGAGAAGAAGAAGAAGCTCAAAGCCAAGCTTGCTACTTGGAGTGACGAGGAGTCATCCGAGGATGGAAAACACGAAGTGGCCAACCTTTGCCTCATGGAACTTGAGGAGGATTCTTCCATGGTAACCTCTAACTCATCATCTTTTGATTTTACATTTGATGAATTGCATGATGCTTATGATGAGTTGCAAGAGATTTATGATGAGTTAGTTGAGAAGTACAAAGAGTCGGTCATAAGAAATAAAAAGATTATTTCGGAATTAAATGATAAAATGACTCACTTTCTCAAGCTAACTTAAAATTTGAGAAAAAGATTTTAGGTTTAAAAGATAAACTTAAATTCTTCCAAGATTAAAATGTAGACATAAATAATCTTATTTCTCAATGCAATAGTGAACACCAAAAGGTGTTAGATGAGATTAACAAGCTCAAAGAGTCTTTCAAAAATGTTGGTAATGTGAAACATGAAAAAGGTGAATCATCTAAAACAAACCAACCTAGGAGAAAGACATATAACTACAAACAAAGTGGCTTCCCTAGACATAATAGAACTAAGAAAATTAGAAGTGTATGGGTTCCTAAGGAACTTGTCAAGTCTAATAATGTTGTTGCTATGTCACCTTGGATTCCTAAGCGAACCAAGCTTTTGGGAGCTAACACTTGTGGACCCAAAATGATTTGGGTACCAAAAACCAAAGTTTAATATCTTTTTTGTAGGGGGGAGCATTGCTACAAGGCCAAAGCACAAAGTCAAAATTCATGGTACCTTGATAGTGGATGCTCGAGGCACATGACAGGAGATAAGAGTCGATTCATGGACTTAAAGCCAAAAAGTGGAGGAGTAGTGACATTTGGTGACAACTCCAAATGCCACATTAAAGGTATTGGATTCATAGGTAATCACTCTACTATTCTTATTGAAAATGTTTTATGTGTCGATGGTCTAAAACATAATTTATTGAGCATAAGTCAATTATGTGACAAAGGGTTTAATGTCTTATTTGATAAAAATGGGTGCAAAATTATTGACATTAAATCAAATAATATTATGCTCATTGGTCATCGCATAGGTAATATATACATGGTGCATTTAGATGATATTCATACATCACATGCATGCTTTGTTGCACAAAATGAAAATGATGCATGGCTATGGCATAGGAAACTAGGACATGCTAGCATTAGTGTTTTAGAAAAATTAGTTTCCCTAGATCTAGTTAGAGGTTTACCCAAAATTAAGTTCTCAAATGACAAAATTTGTGATGCATGCTCTAAGGGTAAACAACATAAGTCATCCTTTAAAACCATTAATGATGTTTCTACAAGTAGGTGTTTACAACTTATTCACATGGATTTATTTGGGCCTATTAGAACTATGAGCTTGGGTGGTAAATCGTATGCATTTGTACTTGTTGATAATTATTCTAGATTTACTTGGGTTCTATTTTTAAGTACTAAAGATGAGGCTTTAGAAAAATTCATCACATTTTCAAAATTAACTCAAAATGATCTTGAACTTAGAATTTCTCATATTAGAAGTGATCATGGAACCGAATTTCAAAATCTAGGTTTTGAAGAGTTTTTAAATGAAAATGGTATTAACCACAATTTTTCGGCTCCTCGAACTCATCAACAAAATGAGGTAGTTGAGAGGAAAAATAGAACTTTACAAGAAATGGCTAGAACCATGCTTTGTGAAAACAATTTACCTAAATATTTTTGGGCGGAAGCCACAAACACCGCTTGCTACATTGTAAACCGAGTAATGATTAGGCCACTTTTAAAGAAAACGCCATATGAGATTTTAAAATCTAAAAAGCCTAACATTAGTAATTTTCATCCATTTGGTTGCAAGTGTTTTGTTTTAAACAATGGAAAAGATAACTTAGGTGAATTTGACGCTAAAAGTGATGAAGCTATTTTATTAGGTTATTCCTTAAACTCTAAAGCCTATCGTGTATTTAATAAGAGAACTTTAGTAGTAGAAGAGTCTATTCATGTTGTATTCGATGATAACCTCCTTCCGAGGAAGGATTCTTGTGATGATGATGATGTAGGAATCCTTGATGCCTTTGATGGAGGACAAACTTCAAAGGAGGATGAGATTCCAACAATAGAAGAAGATACACAAGATCCACCTCTTGAAGCCTCAAAGGACTTGGCTCTTGAGGAAAAGGAAGTGAGCTACCCAAGAGAGTACAACTATGTCAAAGGTGGTGAAATCTTGGGTGATCCATCCAAGGGGGTAACTACTAGATCTTCTCTTAAACTTATGAATCATGTTGCATTTATCTCATGCATAGAGCCTAAGAATATAAAAGAAGCATTAAAAGATGACTTTTGGATTATGGCTATGCAAGAAGAGTTAAATCAATTTGAGAGAAGTAATGTTTGGACATTAGTTGAAAGACCTAGTAATCAATCTACTATAGGAACTAAATGAGTATTTAGGAACAAACTAGATGAGAGTGGTAACATTGTGAGAAATAAAGCTAGATTAGTTGCTCAAGGTTACACTCAAGAAGAGGAAATAGATTTTGATGAAACATATGCACCCATAGCTAGAATGGAGGCTATTAGGACGTTGCTTGCATATGCATGTTATCATGATTTCAAGCTTTTTCAAATAGATGTTAAAAGCGCATTTTTAAATGGTTTTAAAATGAGGAAGTGTATGTGGAACAACCATCGGGTTTTGAAGACTCAAAGTTTCCAAATCATGTTTTCAAACTAACTAAAGCACTTTTTGGTTTAAAACAAGCTCCTAGAGCTTGGTATGAAAGACTTTCAAACTTTTTGATTGAAAAAGGTAAGGTGGACACTACACTTTTCATAAAAAGGTATAAAAATGACATCTTAGTAGTACAAATATATGTTGATGATATTATTTTTGGATCTACAAATGAGTGTCATTGCAAAGAGTTTGCTAAGTTAATGCAAGGTGAATTCGAGATGAGCATGATGGGGGAGCTCTCATTCTTTTTGGGACTCCAAATCAAGTAAAGGAAGGATGAAACCTTCATTAATCAAGCAAAGTACATCAAGGATATGCTCAAGAAGTTTGGCTTGGAGAATGCAAAGCCTCAAGCCACACCAATGAGCTCATCTACAAAGCTTGACAAAGATGAAGGAGGTAAGTTTGTTGACTCTAAGCTTTATCGCTCTATGATTGGATCTTTGCTTTACCTTACCGCAAGTAGACTTGATATTTTGTTTAGTGTTTGCTTGTGTTCTAGGTTTTAAGCTAGTCCTAGAGAGTCTCACCTTATAGCCGTTAAGAGAATCTTTAGGTACCTTAGAGATACCCTTTGTTTAGGTGTTTGGTACCCTAGAGACTCAACCTTCAATCTTCATGCTTATTCGGATGCGGATTGTGGGGGGTGTAAAATCGATAGGAAGAGTACTTCGGGAACATGTCAATTCTTAGGTAGTATGCTCATATCTTGGTTCTCTAAGAAACAAAATAGTGTACCTCTATCTACCACCGAAGCCAAGTACATATCCTTAGAGAGTTGTTGTGCTCAAGTCCTTTGGATGAAGCAACAACTCTTAGATTATGGTATTAAAGTTGAAACCATACCCCTTAAGTGTGATAACACTAGTGCCATATGCTTAACTAAAAATCTCATCCAACACTCTAGAACCAAACATATAGAGATAAAGCATCATTTCATTAAAGATCATGTCCTTAATGAAGATGTTGTTATAGAGTACGTTGACACCTTAAACCAACTAGCGGACATATTTAAAAAGCCTTTGGATAAAGAGCATTTTTGGTCCCTTAGGAGAGAGTTAGGTCTAACTAGCCTTCCTTGGCCCTTTAGGACTCTTTTTGAAGTTGAAATTGCTTGATCTTGTGAAATTGCATGTTTATGTGTTGTTGCCCTTGAAAATATCCATGCTTATAGCTAGGGGGAGTATGCTTATGTTAGAATATGCTTAGAATTGCTCATTTATCATTTGCATTCATTTAGGAGGTGATGTGAGCACGTTTATGCCACCCAACGATGCAACTTCAAACTTTCAGGGAAGTTTGCATTTTCATTTGTTACATACTGATGTGTAACATTTCTTATACTTATATTATTTATATTAGTATGTTTGGTGTGTTTTGACTCAGTTTGATATAACTTATGGTGTGTTTATATTTGTTTTTGAGCTAATGAATAAGGTTGCAAGTGTTTACGACTTGTATTAGTGTTTCCATTAAGTTTACAATACTCTGATAGAAGTTTGTTGCCTTTTGACGTAGGTACGTAGGTGGACACTAACTTAAGTGAGCATATACATCTCATCTCCAGCTCACCAGAGTATATGCAGCTTAGTCCCAGCTCAGGAGAGTGTAACCAACTCACTTTCAGCTCATCACAGTTTCAGCTAGTTCGTTTCAACTCAGAACATTTCCAGTCAGCTCAGCTGACAAGTCTAATAGCAACTGAACAAGTGTCCTACAAGTGTGTGGCAGCTCTGGTACATGTGTGCGAGGTGATGTGCATGTGCAACATGTGTGAAGACTCTTGTGCATATGTGACCGAATGCATGGGAGAGCATTGTGCATGTGTGGCCAAATGCATGCAACACTTCTTCTCTTCATTGTGCGGCAAATTAAGGGATAAGCACAAGGGTGGTTCCTTTTCAAAATTCAAACAAAACACATTAAAAACATGTGTTTTATTTATTTTGGTGCACAAGGATTTCAAACACATGGACCAGATTTGTTTCCGCCATTAGGAAGTTTTTTTTTTAATTTTAATTTTTGAATTGGCTAGATAACAGCCACACAAGAGAATTTCGGCCAGCCCTTGTAACTTTATATATTATGGCCGAACATTATTGTAAAAAAAGGTTAGACATTTTGGAAATAAAATTTGTTTGAGAGAGTTTCTCTTGTTCGGTTCTTTTTAGAACTATCTTTTGACATTTCAGACTTTGTTTTGATTTGTCAAATGTACTTGATACTTCGGGTTCCTAGATCGCTATCTAGTGGGTCCAAGTCCGCCGATGTGAAGCATATTCGATTCGGGTTTGCTCAGTAGATTGTACAGGTTCTTTCGAGCTTTCCGTCTTTGACGTTAGACAGATTCGATTTGGGTTCGTTCAGCAGATTGTTCGAGTTCTTTCGAGTTTAACGTTGCCAAACTTTCGCTGATTTTCCAGCAACGTTTCTGCCATTTTAGGACACCGAAACAACCAAGAACGTTACTTGAAGCATTCGTCCTTTTCGTTGTCTAAATCTGTCCAGAAATTCCTACACCCTTTTTCTTTGTTTCTTTTTATTTCTTTATATTTTTCTTGTTATTTTAACTATCTAAAAACGTCTATTCTTGTGTTTTATTGCAGAGAAATGTTTGCTACGATCCTAGATCCACGAATGAACGAAGAATGTTGTTTTGATCAGCAACACCCCTGTATCATAGTGTTAAAATCAAGCCTTTGGTTGTTCTTAAAGCCTAAAATGTATTTCTGGGCATAGGGTATCAATACGGCCTTAAGCGTATCGATACGAGTACTGTATTAGCTTTCCAGACTACATTTTGCCTAAAACGGGTATCGATACAGTTAAACCCGTATCGATACAAGCTACAAGTGTTTCGATATGTATTGCATCCGTTTCGATACGGACCTTCAACAAGCGTTTCGAAGGGATTTACGATTTTACCCCCGTATCGATACACCCTCAGGCGTATCGATACGCGATTGCGCAAACAGCTTCTAATTGGCATTTAAAGTGTTTAACTTTTACCAAAATTAAATTTTCAAAACCCTGGTCGTTTTTCACTCTATAAATAGCCTCTCAATCCCTCATATTTTCACACCACAACTCAAAATCTCTTGAGGGTTTTCAAAATCAAGCAAAGCTCTTCAAGCTTTTCATAAATTTGGTGCTAAGTTCTTCTCTCATTCCTCTCTATCAATATCAAGGTAAAAATCTTTTTTTTTCTTTTAATTTTTCATTTGATTTTCATTTTAATTTTTCTTTCGTTTTGTTTTGTTTTTCTCAAAACCATATTTCTTTTCAAACTTTTTCTTTTTCTTTTGTTTACAATTTTTTAACAAAACCTTGATTATTGGTTTTCAATGAGAATGAAGAAAATTAATGCATACATTGTTTTCAATCTTTTCTCTAGTTAATGGCACCTAAAAGAGAGCACGTACTAGTGAAGTCGGTGAAGGTTCCAATGCCGGAGGTGGTACTCGCCCGAACCTTGCTCTTATCTATCAACAATCCTTTAAGACCACCAGAGATCTCAAATATATCCGACAATTTCAAAACTACAAAATCCGTCCGGAGAGGGTAATTTCGATTCCTTTTCTTAACTCGGAGCGTTTCAAGTTTGATTACTTACCTTTGCTCCTCGAATGGAAGTTTATGGATTTTCTCCAAATTCCCAGTTTTTTCTATCGCACTTTAGTGTTGATCTTCTATGCTAATGCCAAGTGTTGTGCCAATCGAGATGGTGTTATTACGGCCGTTAATTCTCATCTAATGGGTAAAAAGATCACTATCGATGTTCAATCCGATTGTGATGTGTTTAAGTTGGAGGATGAAGGTTTTGATGATGAGAATGCTCTTGGCCATGTCCTAAGTGGTTCCGTCACCGCCCTTAATGCTCAAGATCAGATCCTACATTTGATGGTTTCTTGGTGGTTTAGGCCCTCGAGAGGGAAGTATTCCACTATCCGCCAAGTTGATGATTTTTGAAGTCGATGCTTTCGTGAAAGAAAACGTCCAAATCTTGCTTGAATTATGTTTGTGGAGATTGTTTATCTCGTGCAACATCGCCACACTACACTCGTCACTTCCTTCACTTATGGTACGACTTTGAGTTATTTCTTCACACATAAAGAGATAGTGATGTGAGCACGTTTATGCCACCCAATGATGCAACTTCAAACTTTCAGGGAAGTTTGCTTTTTCATTTGTTACATACTGATGTGTAACATTTCTTATACTTTTATTATTTATATTAGTATGTTTGGTGTGTTTTGACTCAGTTTGATATAACTTATGGTGTGTTTATATTTGTTTTTGAGCTAATGAATAAGGTTGCAAGTGTTTACGACTTGTATTAGTGTTTCCATTAAGTTTACAATACTCTGATGGAAGTTTGTTGCCTTTTGACGTAGGTACGTAGGTGGACACTAGCTTAAGTGAGCATATACAGCTCATCACCAGCTCACCAAAGTATATGCAGCTCGGTCCCAGCTTAGGAGAGTGTAACCAGCTCACTTTCAGCTAGTTCATTTCAACTCAGAACATTTCCAGTCAGCTCAGCTGACAAGTCCAATAGCAGCTGAACAAGTGTTCTACAAGTGTGTGGCAGCTCTGGTGCATGTGTGCGAGGTGATGTGTAACACCCACATTTCCGTCCTAGAACTTAAATTCGTTAAAATTAAATTATTTATTTATTCTTAGAAGCAATTGAGCTTGCAATTTAGTGAATTATGCAATTTGGTCCTTAATTTTCTTATTTGGGCAACTAGTGCACCAATTCGAATTAGAAAGAAATTTAGCTTTGAATTAAGACATTTAGCCAAATGGTAAATTAGTGAATTAGAATTAGTGACAACAAGATACAAAGTGTGAAATTAAAAGAATGAAAAGAAATTAAGTAGTGTTGCATTTCCTTATGGAAATCGGATCAAATTGAGAAAATTCAAGAAAGCATGGAAAAGGGGAAATTGATGAATAATTTAAAATGATTATAAAGATTGAAATTTGCATGTTAAAAACAAAATATCCTTAGGGCTGCCCTTAGTAAAATGATGATAAAGGTTATAGGCTAAGGGGCTCTTGAGTAATTTTGTAAGCCATCAAATCACCTAGATTAGGGGAGCAAGTCTTCTCCTCATCATTTTCTTCTTCCTTTGCCGCGAGGTTGAGAGAAAAATGGAGGGAAGAGAAGCTAAAAAGTATGAAAATTCTAGAGCTTAAATGGTGAAAATTTTTGCTTGCATGGTGGAAGGATTAAGCTAGGATTTGGGAAGGATGTCAAGTGTTATCAAAGAGATCAAGAAGTAAGTTCCTTCACCTTGTAACTATTCGGTTGAGTATAACACCATGCATGCAAACCTAAAATTTGTATGAACATGAAACTATGAGAATCTTGAAGAAAATAATAAGATAAACTAATGAAATCCTTGAAAATTTCTTGAGAAATTATGAAAAGAGTCATAAGGGGGCTGTTTTGAAAGAAAATGTAAAATCTTGGATAGTTGGAAGATTTGTATACTTAGAGATTAAAATTAGAAAATTCTCACTCAGAGAAAGTTGTGAAGAAATAAGGATTTTACTATAAATGACTATTGGTTGCTGGAAAAACGAATTAAAAAGATGAAAATTCGATTAGAACCAAAAGTAGACACATATTTGAAATTAATGGAGATTAGGGACTGAACTGGAAAATCGGTAAAATTGAGTACTTGATCGTTGAAATTAAAAGTTTATATGGACTGTAAAATGTCATGGAAGAATAGTATAAGTCATGCCATGAGTGAATTTATATATTGAATAATGTAATTAGATGAATTTTAAGCTTAAGGTGAAAACTAAGTAAGCTGTCCAGTGGAATACAAATCGTGAACAGTAACTTTGGAAATTCACCAAATATTGGATATAGGGTATTTCGAATTGAAATTTTCACTGTATAAACTTTGGCATGTCTAGAATCATTGAGAGAAAAAGGAACTCAATTTCAGTATGTAAATTAGGAGATATGAATTTTTAAAGTTGGACAGTACAGGCTGCCCAGATTTATCGAAAGGGGTGTAATTAAGCAATAAACTGTATTTATTCGAATAAGATAAAAATATGAGGTTCACATGAGTAGAAAATTGAGTTTAATACCTTTCTAATGGTATATGATATGTTAATATTGGATTAGTAATTAAAAAGATATGATCAAAACACTAACTAGTCCTCCAACTAGTTTAATAGAAAGTCAAATTTGGAAATATGAGTTCATGCTTGAATTTGAGGAGTAATTATGATTGAATTGCTTCCTAATATAGTGTGTGTTCGTTTTATGTTGAGAATTAAGATCGGAATTGTAACCTCTTAAACCCGGCCTGGAAGAAATAACCGAATTTAGGAAGTCACAATTGAAAACTTTTCCCACAAGTAATAAATTTTAGGTTTAAATAATTTATAAAACAAAAAAAAATATTTATTGAAAATGGTGTCATTCTACAATAAGTTCTTTTAAAAAAATGCGGCTGTAAAAATAAAAATGTAATAAAATAAATTATTAAAATAAAAATTCTCATGCGTGCTAAAACAGTTAAAAATCCTAAATAAATATATAAGTAGCTGAAATTACATAAATCCCAAAATAATAACTAAAATAAAATAGTTTTGTAAATTCGGAATGTCTATACTGAAAACTGAAATAAATCTGATAAATTGTGATCCTCCAAGTACCGAAAGCCTATGTCTGAGAATCTGAAATAGAAGCTAAGGGGGGAGTCAGCTAATAAGCTCAGTGTGTCTCTAAAGTGCAGGAAATCACAAACTCAGTTTCACAACAATAAATTTTCACAAAAATATTTAAAAGACACAAAGTAAGTTTAAACACAATTTTATGAAATCACAATGCAACGCACCCATACTCCATAGTCACCAAAAAAAGAAGGTTCCCAAGAACCTCTCGCTACATAGTCACCAACACAAATGGTATAAACCACTAACTTCCTTCGTACAATCCCAACCCATGATAACACAATAAAAAGATATCACAATTTTCACAGTCTCAACACAGTCCGATAATAAATCCGAGATTCACAACTCATTTACTTTAAATCACAATTTTATTCACAATCTGAAAATAGTATGCACGAAAAACATACTGTAAAATCACAACACAATTGAAAATCACTCAAGCGTAAAATCACAGTCACAAAAACAAAGTATGTAGCACAAAAAGAGAACACACATAAAAATCATTTATTTATAGCACTGGAAGAAACACACCTTAAGCGGCAATAGCTCTAACGACGAACAAAGAGAGGTTGCGACTTCGATGTAAGGTGATGACAACGTCAATTCGAGAAAAAAAATCATAAAACATGAGAATAACTAAGAGCGACAACACTTTAAAACTTAAGGCTTATGTTTATTTCTGTAGATAATAACTATGACTATATATAGAGAGAGTTGAGAGTTGGTAATCCAAAAAATTAGGTTTATAATAATAATAATAATAATAATAATAATAATAATAATAATAATAATAATAATAATAATAATAATAATAATAATAATAATAATAATAGTAATACAAAGCATTAAATAGAGATGGGTGACGGCAGCACCGGAGGAGAGGGGCGTGGATGGTGGACTCTATTCATCGGAAATCTACCTCAACAGCTTCATTGGAAAAGGGTCTGGCAGGTCTTTGATCGGCACGGGGTAGTTGTCGATGTGTTTGTGCCTACGAAGCGAGCATGGGATGGCTCCAGGTTTGGTTTTGTGCGAATGAAAACGAGGGAGGACGCCGAGCGGGTGATCGAACGCTTCAATGGTTTCCGATTATATGGGTCCAAAATCACGGTTCGATTAGCACAAAGAGATAATCGAAAGGCTTATTGGCGAAGGAGGAATGGGGATTATAAGGCGCCGTCGAAGTCGAGGGTAATATGACTCAATCAGAAAAATGGAAATTGGACAACAAGAGTGATTTGGGAGTGGGATCGATGGAAAAAATTCCGGAATATAGGAAGGTCGACGGGGTAATTGATGAGGACAAATTAGAAATATTGCACAATTGTGCCGTGGGGTTCTACCATAAACCTATGTCGGTGATGGAGATGGCAATGGAATTAAAGAAAGCACAAATAAAGGACGTGTCGGTTATGAGGGTGGCGGGCTCATTAATGCTTCTCATGTTCCCTAACAAGGAAACAATGAGGAACCACTTACAAGCAAATTGCTTGGATACTTGGCTGGAAAACGTTATAGAATGGTCGAAGGAAATTGTGGTGCCTAACCGACGTGTATGGATAGAAGCGTGCGGCATACCCATTCATGCCTGGTCGGAGGGGACATTTCAGAACATTGCACAGTTATGGGGCGAGTTAATTCGAATTGAAGACAACACACTGATGCCGGGATCGTTCGAACGAGCTAGAATGCTGATTGAGACGGACTGGTTTCTTCCAATTGAGGAGAATTTAGATGTGGTGATTTCAAATAAGCACTATAGGATTCGGGTGACGGAGGTGCGTGACATAATTGGTAACGATTTGAGGAGGGAAGGGAACGGGGATGACGGAGTGGAGGATGATGAGGATGTGGATGTGGATGGGGTGAGTCGGACGGATGAAGTGTTGCACGAGGAAATAAGGGCAACTACACCTTTACACTTAGTTGAAGGTAAAGAGGCGACGATTGACACGATAGTGCCAAATTCCATTAGCGAGGGGTCCCCGACCATTTGGAAAATAAATAAACTATGGGATGACAAGAAGAGGAGTGATGACCGGGTGATGGGGTCTGGGTCTACAAGGGGTACAACGAAGGTGCTGGAAAATATGTCATCGGGCATGGCGGAGGAGGAAATAGGGATGGTCGATCGGGTAATTGTGGAACAACATTCGTTGGATGTAAGTGCATGTGAAAGGGATGTGGGAGGTGACGTAGAGCAGGTGCAAGAACAGAATTTTGGGCCCCAATCCGTAAATAATAGGGCTGGGATAGCAACAATTGTAGACTACAAAGGCAGGCAGAGGAGAGTTCGACATTTATCAGAACTCATTCGAACGACTAGGGGAATACGACGACAGAGGAAACTGGTCAGACACCGCTGAAAAGAGAACGAGGAAGACCGCGAAAAATCCCCCTCCAGCCGATAGTCTCTTGATTGCAAACGGATCACTATCCGATTCAAATTTTTTGCAGCGTAAGAGGAGTATTTTGAAAGAGGCGCATGAGATATTGGAATTGGGTAAGTTACTGGGGGCTGAAACGATTGGTAACGAAGAGAATGTCATAAGAGATATCGCAAGGATTATTGAGGCGATGGAGGTGCCGCGGACATAGGGGGCGATGAGGCTGCTGTCGTGGAACGTGCGTGGATTGGGCGCGACTACGAAAAAGAGAGCAGTAAGCAATCTTATACGGCAGCATAATGGTGAGTGTGTAATTTTATTGGAATCGAAATTGGAATTAGTTTTGGAATTTTTAGTGAAGAAAATATGGGTGTCGGATAAATGTAAATTTGCATATTCACCTTCGATAGGGAGATCAGGGGGTATTGTCATTTGTTGGGATGAGGATAGATTTAAGGTGTCTAGGACATTGGTTGAGGAGCGTTTTGTATGCATCGAGGGTTGTTGGCTTAGCGACAATTGGATGTGTGGATTAATGGGGATATATGCACCTTGTGATATTGAACAACAGCGACTTCTATGGGAATGATTGCTAGTAGTGATGGGAAATAGTGAGATGCCGTGGTGTTTGATAGGAGATTTTAATATGGTTACATGCGTGGAGGAGAGACGGGGATGTGCGATGACGAATAGGGGAATCGATACGTTTGTCGAGTTTGTGCAAAACAGTGGATTGGTAGATTTGGAGTTGAGGGGACATTCGTTTACTTGGTTTGGGGCCGATAATAGGTGCAGCCGATTAGATCGCTACTTGGTGTCGCCAAGTTGGATAGATCAATATGCGAATTTGTGCTTATCAGCGTTGCCGCGCGGGGTGTCGGATCATACACCATTGTTGTTAGTAAGTGATGTACTGGATTGGGGTCCACGACCGTTCCGATTTGTAAATGCATGGGTTGGTGAGCGTAAATTTGTCATGGATATTCAAGAAGAGTGGATGCGCATCTCACGTATGCAAGAGCAAAGTGACATTTGCAGCAAACTAAAACTCATGAAATGCTTCTTGCGTGGATGGAATAAGGAAATTTTTGGGAATATTGAGCATCAAATCGAAGGGGCAACGAAAGAATTGGATGTAATTGATGGGATGGTGAGTGCGGGTGCTGTTTCGGACACGCAATTGGCACATAAACGGGCGACTCAATGCAAATTATGGACGTTATCGCGGTTGAAGGAATCCGTATGGAAGCAGAAATCAAGAGTTAAATGGTTGCGGGAGGGGGACGATAATACGGCTTTTTTTCATAGAGCGGCGAAGTTGCGAGCTATGCGTAATGCATTTTCAGGATTGATGATTGAGGGGGTATGGGAAACCAATCCCAATCGATTAAGGCAGGTGGTGTTCTCGGAGTTCAAAGCACATTTTTCACTACCTAAGACCATGGGGACAATGAAGATGGGATTGAATTTTAAAGGATTATCCGAGGGTATGGGTATGGAGCTGGAGAAACCATTTGAGGTGGAGGAAATACAGGCTGTTATATGGGGTAGTGAAGGTTCGAAGGCACCGGGTCCCGATGGATATACATTCGAATTCTATAAGAAAGGTTGGGAATTCTTGAAGGGGGATGTGATGGAGGTGCTGACCCGATTTCATGAGACAAATTTGTTGCCGAAGGGGTGTAATTCGGCATTTGTAGTGATAATCCCAAAGGTGGAACAACCGAGAAAGCTGGGGGATTATAGGCCTATTTGCCTATTGAATTCGATATATAAGATACTTGCGAAATGCTTGGCGAAGAGGCTGCAAAAGGTATTACCAGGGATAATCAGTGATGTTCAGTCGACTTTTGTTCAGGGACGTCAAATTGTTGATGGAATTATGTTAGCGAATGAAGTGTTACACTCGATGCAAAAGAGGTCATGTGGTGAGGGAGGGGTACTGCTGAAACTTGATTTTGCCAAGGCATATGACTGTGTTAAATGGGAGTGTGTAGAGACAATTCAGAGTAGAATGGGGTTCGGTTCGAGATGGCGTGAGTGGATGAGAGTCTGTGTGAGCACGGTGAGATTGTCAGTATTGCTTAATGGTAGTCCGACTCCGGAATTCCCTATGCAACGGGGATTGCGACAAGGGGATCCGTTATTGCCCCTCCTATTTGTCATTGTAGCCGAGTTATTGCATCAATTATTAAGTGAGGCGGAAAAGTCAGGGTTGATTAGGGGTGTACGTGTCGTGAATGAATGCCGAATATCCCACCTCCAATTTGCGGACGACACGATTATTTTTTTACAAGGTGAGGTACGATATGCTGAAAATTTAAAAAGGGTGTTAACATGTTTTGAGTATATTTCGTGGTTACATATTAACTACTTGAAGTCTTCCTTGTATGGTGTGGAGGTGGACGATGGGGTGGTGAATGAAACGGCAGCTATTATGGGTTGTAAAAGGGGCGAGCTGCCGATGATTTATCTCGGGCTCCCACTTGGGGTAGATCCGCGTAGTTTGACTATGTGGGAACCGTTATTACAGCGATTTTGGAAGAGTTTAGCGGGATGGAAAAGAGACTCATTGTCTTTTGCGGCTCGGTTGACTCTTTTAAATTTAGTGTTGTCTGCTTTGCCGATCTATTATATGGGCATGTTTCTGGTTCCGAAGGGGATCATTAGAAGAATTGATAGGATTTGGAGGTCATTCTTGTGGGGGGGGGGTTCGGAGGAAAGACGACGCATGAGCCGGGTGAGTTGGAAGATTGTTTGTAGTCCGCGGAAATTTGGGGGATTGGGGGTTGCGGACTTACAACAGTGCAATATGGCGCTCTTGGCAAAATGGCGATGGCGATTTGCGGTAGAGGGGGAATCGTTGTGGCGTTCAGTATTGTTGGCTAAGTATGGGGCGGATGTCTTCGATAGGAGAATGCCACTGGTTCGGCAAAGGGCGATGTCCACGGTATGGAAGCAAATTGTAACATTGCATGAGCGTGAGGAGATACATCGATACATGGCACATTCTAATTTTCTTTGGTTGATTGGGAATGGGCGTAAAGTATTGTTTTGGCGGGATGCATGGTGCGCGGATGTGCCACTATGTATGGTGTTTCCACGGCTGTTTCGCCTTGCGAAGAATACATGGGCATTGGTTCATGAGTATAGATCGGGAACATTGTTGATACATGGAAGGTGGGAGGAGTTTTTCGTACGTCCTCTGAGATTGTTTGAGGCGAATATGTTGAAGGAGCTATGAGGGATAGTGGGAGCGATTAATTTGAATGATGTGAAGGAGGACTTGCTGGTTTGGAGACATTCGACGACGGGACAGTTTTCTGTCGCGAGTTTATATAGATTGATGTCATCCTTTGGTTTGGATGGGGATCGGACGGTTTCAGCAATATGGTCGGTGCGAATGCCACCTAAAATACAGTGCTTTGTGTGGTTTATTTTGTTGAATCGATTGCCTACTTTATGCTATTTGAAGGATAGGGGGATTAGGTTGGATGTGACTGATTATAGTTGTCGTTGGTGTGGTGTGGGGGAGGATACAGTGGATCACATTTTACATATTTGTCCGGTGGCATGGGAGGTTTGGTCGTGCTTTTTAGCGTGGTGGCAGATCGAATTGGTGCGACCAGCAACCATCACTGAGTTTGTGACGGTGTTGATGGAAGGTACATTTAGAGGTCCGCTGCGGGATAGATGGTTGTCGGGATGTGCTGCCACGTTGTGGTCACTATGGTTAGCAAGGAATGCGTTGATTTTCCAGGGTAAGTGTGTCTCAGTGAAAGAATTGATCTTTTTAATTAAGCTACGAGCATTTTATTGGGTGCGAGCATTTGAGCCACATGACTTAATTCTTGAATCCGAATGGTGGAATTGTCCGAGAGGGGGTGGAGCCGACTAGGCCACGGAGGCCACGAGAGGGTTATGTTTGGTCCCCTCCGAGGGCTTGTTGTGTGAAGTTTAATGTCGATGGATCGGCAAGAGGGAAACCGAGCCCGGCGGGATGTGGAGGCGTGTTACGTGACGAGGGGGGAGGGTGTTGGCTTTGTTCTCGGGTCCGTTGGGCGTGTTGGATTCTAATGAGGCTGAGTTGTATGCCATATTATTTGCGTTGGAGTCTTTTAGGGAGTCCAAATGGCGTGCGTTACCTTGTATTATTGAGTCCGATTCGCTGGTGGCGACATCGTGGGTGGGTCGTGGGGAGACGCGGCCATGGAGACTTTATGACCTGTTTTGTCGTGTCGATGACGCTTGCTTGGGGATGGATTTTGTGTTTAGTCATGTGGTGAGGGAGGTGAATGGTGTGGCTGACATTTTAGCAAAGGGTGGGGTTGATCGTAAGGCTTGGTTGCGGATGGGGGTTTAAGGAGGGT
This sequence comes from Hibiscus tridactylites, assembly GCA_958450335.1. NCBI lineage: Eukaryota > Viridiplantae > Streptophyta > Magnoliopsida > Malvales > Malvaceae > Hibiscus > Hibiscus tridactylites. The sequence continues at coordinate 80,661,675 of OY288274.1, read as the reverse complement.
AGGTGCTGGATAAGTGTGTGCTGGATGGAGTGTGCGGGAGGGGTGACGATGCAGTGCGCTGTTGTGTGCGGGAGGGGTGCTGGTCAAGTGAGCTGCTGTGTGGGAAGGGGCTTCACGGACGTGTGGTGTTGTATTGGGGCTGAGGGGTGCGGAGGCTGGGCGACGCTGTGCTGCTGTTGGGCAGCGGTCATACTGGGGTGGAGAGTGCTTCTAGGGGGTCCGCAGGTCGGGTTGGAATATATGGGGTCAAGTCGTTAGGATTCGATTTATGAGTTGTATCGAATATCTATCTCGGGTACTCTTTTCCTCCAGCTAGGTTTAGGGAGGTTTTTAATGAGGCTCGGTGCGGATATGTTGTATGATTTTTTCATTTAATAAAAATCATACGTTTGAGCAAAATAATAATAATAATAATAATAATAATAATAATAATAATAATAATAATAATAATAATAATAATAATAATAATAAACAAGAATTTAAGTTGAAAAAGGAGAGTCAATTCAACCATAAAAAAAGAATTAGAATTCAATTTGAAATTAAAGGATTATATATATATTAAACATTTAAAAAAAGAAGTCGGGAAAGAAACTAAATTAAAATTCAATTTGATAAAAGGGTTGTAACGCCCCGGTTTTGGGCTCAGAAGTTTTGGACGTTGACCGGTTCGGTCAAAGTGCTGATCGAATATATAAGAGTGAATTTAGGAAAGTCTAGTTCGGGTTGCATTAAAAATATGGAAAAATGTTCTAAAATCATCTTTTAATATAATTAAGTGAACTGTGAAATCAATTTTGGAAAATGAGGTTCGGAAGGTTGACATTTTGGCTAGTGACCAAAATGTAATTTTTGAAAGTTGCGGGACAGTTTTATAAAGGATTGAAACTATGAATCTTTAAGGAGCTATTATTCCAAAAAGGATTTCTCCAGATTTTTCTAAGATATTTTAAGGCTTTATTCTGATTTTAAAGATTATGAAATGTGGAGGGAAATCATTTTTACCATTTCTTAACTAAATTTTCCTTTTCTCTCATTTTCTCTCCACCCAAACACAATTCTCCAGATTTTTCTTCTCTGATTTTGGCATCTAAATCTCTCAATTCAACTCTCTTTTGATTCCTAATCATCTCTACAACAAAACCTCTCAATTTGCAAGTTGTTTCATTAAGCATTTTGGCTCTAAAAAGGAGAAATTCAAGTTTGGAGGTAAGAACGTCCTTCTCCTCTAAACTATCAGTTCTTTACTGAAATTCCTAAGTTCTCAATCCTTGATTTGTGTTTTGTTAATGGCTTTTCAATTGAAATCTTGATTTTGGCTTAAAATGCAAGATTTGGTGATTTTGGTGAAATTTTCGTGTGATCTGTTTGGGCAGTGTTTTGAAGTGTCAAAATGATGTTAAATGAATGCTAAATTGATTAGAAGTTGAGGTTTAATCAATGCAATCCCGGATAGGTTGAATTTCCTAAGTTGGCTTGAGTTTTTGGTTGTTTTTGGAGTGTTTTTGGTGATCTGTTATACCTGGAGGTATAAGGACGTGTTTGTGATCATTTTGGATGTTATTTGATGTTTAAAAATGGTTAGAAGTGATGGATCTTGGCTGGGTTAAGTTTTGGAAGTGTTTGGAGGTGATTTCGGTTGTGTTTGGTAGCCAAATTGTTGTATTTGGGTTGAGCAGCGAGTTGAATCTTGTTGCTGGTGTTTTTAATGCATAATGATGCATTAATCCTCTGTTGTTGTGTGCTTGAAACAGGGGAGTTTGATCCGTGAGCTTTGAAGGTGTGCGGAAGGTTTTCGGATGCTTGGAAGGCTTGTTGGCTAGCCTTGTTTTGTGTATTGGTGAGTGAAGTTGGGTTTTCAGCTTTTAAATCAAGGTTTGAAGGTTTTGGGAGCTTAGTTTAAGTCTAAACAACTTTGCTAAGCTCAAGAGTAAGTGAATGGATTTTTCACTTTTGAATTGTGTTGTGAAATTGGCTTTTAAGCAATTGTGGTTGATGTTTGAAATACATGTGTTTTGCATGGTTTAAATCTGTTTTGAAAGCATATTTTAAGCATGGTTTAGTGCTGGTTTTGAAAGCCATATGTGAAGGATGCTCAAGGTAAGAGATCCTTGGTTTTATACATTGAAAATGTGGATTTGATGCATGGTGTTGCATGATGTTTAATGGCTTTGTGTGATGCTTTAAAACAGTGAATTAAAGATGGTAAATGATGGTTTTTGCATTATGATTATGCATGTGAATCATTGGGCTAATGTGGAAAGGTGGTTATATTGGCAAGTGATGTAAGTGGTTCTTGGTTCTTTGATCGGATATAGTTAGCCGGCTATAGGATTGGGTGCACCGTGAATTAAGTCGCCTTGGAGGTGGAGTGGTCAAGAGTGGACCGGTAAACTCCCTTCAAGTATCCTAACGAGATGGTTAAGGTCATAATGGAGGTGTTGCCCATTCGAGGACCTTGGTTGAGCAAAGGTTATATGGTGTTTAAAAGTCCATATAGGGGAACCTTGTGCTTGTTGAGATCACAATGGCGGTGTTAAGTCCATGTGTGGATCTTGTGTGGGGTGTCCCGGATCTCGTTAGTGATGTGATACAACTACTAATCGGTGAATGCAAAGGTTGTATGGTGTTTGAAAGTCCATACATAGGAACCTTGTGCAAGTCAAAGTTGTATGGTGTTTAAAAGTCCATACATGGGAACCTTGGGAAAAGTGGAGGTTGTATGGTGGTTGGAAGTCCATACATGGGAACCTCGGGAAAGCTAAGGTTGTATGGTGTTTAAAAGTCCATACATGGGAACTTTAGGCTTGTAAGGTCAAATGGTGTTTAAAAGTCCATTTGGGAGACCTTGGATTGGTAGGGTGTATGGAGCGTAGGGACAACGCTCGGAATCCGCGTATCCGATTGGATGTTGAGTTGAAAAGTGAATGTGGTTGATCACTTGGAAGCCAATATGATGTTCTTGATTATAAGGAAGCATGAAATGCTTGATATGATGCATAATTATATGTGAAGCATGAGATGCTTGAAAGATGCATGGTTGCATGAAAAGTGTATAATGCTTGAGAATGCATGTCTACTTGTTATGTTGAACAAGTGTTGATTATCATTTGATAAATGATGCATGTGTGCATGAAATCTCTTAAATGCATTGGAGTCTTGTTAAGACTTGTTTTAAAAGGCATGTGATAATGATGTTGTTGGAACATGTATTGGCTTTAATGAGATTGTTTTGGAAAGTTTGTGCTTAAATGGTTGCTTGTGTAGGAAGCATGCCTATAGATTTGGGGCTTTTTGCATATGAAGTTAAATTGTTGTTTTGATGATGCCTACAAGTTATATATATGTTGAATTGCATGCTGGTAAAGTTTGGTGACATTTGGAGCATGTTTGAATGATTAATTGCATGTTTTGGAATGCCTTTTTGCTGCAATCTGTGCAGGCGTTTCGGAACAGTGTGCACCGTTTCGGAATGGGTGCCTTGAATGAACCCAGGCGTCCGAAACGGTATGCACCGTTTCGAAACGGTTTGGTCTCTGCCAGACCCCCGTTGCGGAACGGCCCCGAGTTTCGAAACGGGCTCTGCCTGTTTCGGAACGGGTGACCGTTGGGGGCTGACATGGGCGGTTAAATGTTTCAAAATGTTTGCATTTTGGTCCTGAAACTTGTTTGTGCAATTGTATGAGTTTGGGATGTCCGTTTGAGCTGAAATTTGGCAGAGGAGCATGAAACCTGATTAATTTTAAGTTGGTAACTTAAAATCTGGTTAAGTCCTTAAAGTTTTCAGAATTTACAATTTGGTCCCTAAAGTTGTAATTTGATCAATTGGGTCCATGTTTGATCTCTGATGTTTGTGGTCTTTGTGTATGATGTTTGTGTGATCACAATTAGGACTAATGTGCATCTAGACAAGAGTAAAAAGAAAAAAAAGGGTCGTTAATCAAGGTTGACTTTCGGGTTGACTTTGGTTTTCCCCGTGTGACTTTCTTAATTCGGGTCAACCGTCTAGGCCGGGTTAAGGGGGTTACATTTGGTGGTATCAGAGCTGAGTTGCGAATGCTTGGGGAAAACGGTAAGTTGTTGTAATGTGTGCTTGTTGTTTACCTTGATGTATGGTTGAAAGTTGGTTGAAACATGTGTTTCTGAGCAAACTGTTGATGTTTCTGAGCATGTTGCTGATGTTTCAAGCATGTTTTATGGTTATGAGTCTTGGTTGAGTTTATGTGGAAATGTGCTGATGCTGTGAGCTGAAATTATGCATGATGGAAGTGTAATGTGTATGTTATGTTGATAATATGCTGTTGCAAGTGGATGCTGTTTGATGTAAGCATGATCAAAGTGTGTTGTTTGATATGCTTGATATTGTGATATCCATGTTGTGTTGACTGTTATGTCATGTAAAGGGGAGGATTCGGGATACCCATTGCCTTATTAATATAGCTATTGTGTTATTTGGAGTTGGAGTTTGAATCCTTGCTTAATGCTGGTCTAACTGGTTTGTTTGCTTGTTGTGATTGTTTGTTGTTGTTAGTAGTATGGCAAAGTCGATGGAAGAATGGCAGTTGGGTGAGATGGTTGCTGCCTTGGGGCAGGTTGTTAAGGCTTGGAATTCACCTTTCTGTAGAGGTGTTTTGTCTCAGTTTTCTGTGCCTGGAGTTGAAGTGGTAAGACAAGGGAAAGAAGTTGGTTCTGTGGTGAAGAGTTCATCATCTGTTGTTCAGGAGGTGTTGGGAACATCTCAGGCTGAGGTAAAGGTAAAGTCAGTGGATGAGCTGGCTGTGGAATGTGTGGGTTTGCCGAAGCAGCGTTTGCTTGATTTGGGTGCTGTGGAATATCATGGTTCGACACCTGAGGCATTTGAGGCCTGGTTGGCCAGTGTGGTTCTGATTTTGGATCAGGAGGGCTGTGATTATGCGTGTAAGCTGGGGAGTGTTGTTTCTCTGATGTTGGAGGATGCGTGTGCCTGGTGGACATCTGTGGCGGTGGCGTCACATATCGATGATATTGATTGGGATTTCTTTGTATCTGCTTTTTATGAAAGGTATATTGGAAGGGAATTTCCAAGGGTTAAGCAATGTGAAGGTGGTGCTGTTGTGGAGCAAGTGTTGCTTGGGCAAGGAGTGGAGGTACAACCACCGGTGTGTGACCGTTGTGAAAGGCGCCATGTTGGAGGTTGTTGGGGCGCGGGTGCTTGTTGGAATTGTGGTTCCAAAATGCATGTTAAGCGTGATTGTCCTCATGGAGTGAAGTCAGCTTTGGTGTTAGCCAAAGGGTCTCTGAAAGGTCGTGGGCACGGCCGAGGCAAGGTTCAAAGGTGGCAAAAAGAGCAGAAGGTTGTGAAGAGTTTGGGAAAAGAGAATTGCTGGAAATGTGGGTCTGCTGGTCACATGAGACGTGATTGTTTGAGGTTGGTTCGGATCAGTCAAGGTTCCTTACCGCAAGGAGTTGGTGGTGACCCTGGTGTGTTAGCTGGTGCTGCAGTTGTGCTGCAGGAGGATGATGGTTCCGCAAGGAAGAGAGCTCGTCTGATGGATCTTCAGGGTGGTGTTGTGTTTTCAGGTAACCTTGTTAAGTAATCTTTGCTCTAGTTACCTTAGTTTGGTTTCTGTTGGTTTTCCTTGCGTGGTAAGTTAGTCTTGTTGCTAGCATGTTTGGGGTGATGGTAGTTGTTTGGAAGCATCTTTAGTGTGAAGAAGGCTTAGTGAGTATCTTGTGGTTAATAGTTGTTGGTATGATGGAGTTAAATAAGCTAGAAGTGTGGTGGAAGGTTGTTCTTAGACAGATTTTGAGGATGTTATTGGAGGGTGTGAACTGGCATTCATGCACAGTTAAAATCATTGTTATATGCTATATTATATATGTTGGTCCATGCATACATGTGGCATGACATTAGAGGTTTTGCATACATGTACATCAGGCATTGATAGGGCATGTAGGTGATCATGCATACGATGTTCACACTCGCTAATAACTAATCGAATCTGTTAGTGTGGTGGTTGGTTTGGATAATGGGTTTTTAGAGGTTGTTTTGGTGCTGAGTGAGAGTTAGAAGTAATATTAAGTTAGTCGCTGGCAATGGTGAGAGTGGTATAGCCTGTAGTAGGAGGATAGTGTTTGATGCTCAGAGAGTTTAGTGGTTTGGTGGTGAAGGGTACCGGTTGAGGTTAGTATCGGTTAAGTGGTTTGTATAGCAAAAAGGAAGTGGTAGTTCCTTGGTGCTGGTGATGTTGCAGTTTTGAGGTTGTGTTTCCAAGTGTTGAGGTAGCTTAGCTTTTAAGTTGTTGTGAAAGGGTTGTGTTGGTTCTTAGTAACCTTTGAGGAGTTCAGAAGCTGTTATGTGTGTTTGGATAAGCAATGTTCTGGTAATGCAAGTGTTATGGTTGAAGTTTGAAGTGAAAGGGCTATGAAAGGTCGAAGGCTTTTGTTGGTTGTTTGGGTTCTTGTGAGAAATGGTTGGCTGGTGGTGGTTAGAAAGTTCCGTTTGGAGTCAGCTGGTGGTGTGTGGAACGGCTGACAGATTCAAGTTGGGGTTGTGATGTAATTCTTGGAATTTGGGTGAGTAATCCTGGTAAGCTGTTATGGTGATGTTGGCGGTAGGTGTAAAGGATTATCAGCTTTTGTTGAAGAGTTTGAGTAACCAGTTGACGTTTAAGGATTTCTGCTTGTTGGGAAAATCCTTGGAAGAGGTTTGGTAGTTTGCAAGAGTTTTAGAAGCAGAAAGGTTTGCATAATGGCTGAATTGGGTTGGTTGTTGTTTCTGTGTAAACAAGTCTTGGAAGTTGTGTGTTACAGTGTGATGTGCTGTGAAAGTTGAGGTTCTTCAGGTTGGTGTTTGGGCTGTGTACAGTCAGGGTGTGTGAAAGGTTAAGTTGTGGCTATCTTTGAGTGTTCTGGATTTTGTGAACAGTGTGTGGAGGTGCTAAGTTTGGTGGAGGTTTTGTGTGGATAGTAGTCAGTGTTGGATGAGGCTTTTGTGTTGCCTTGTGTGTTGCTTCGAGAAGGTTGTTGTTCTCTTTTCGCCGGTTGAAATTTCGAGGACGAAATTTCCTAAGGGGGGGAGAGTTGTAACGCCCCGGTTTTGGGCTCAGAAGTTTTGGGCGTTGACCGGTTCGGTCAAAGTGCTGATCGAATATATAAGAGTGAATTTAGGAAAGCCTAGTTCAGGTTGCATTAAAAATATGGAAAAATGTTCTAAAATCATCTTTTAATATAATTAAGTGAACTGTGAAATCAATTTTGGAAAATGAGGTTCGGAAGGTTGACATTTTGGCTAGTGACCAAAATGTAATTTTTGAAAGTTGCGGGACAGTTTTATAAAGGATTGAAGCTTTGAATCTTTAAGGAGCTATTATTCCAAAAAGGATTTCTCCAGATTTTTCTAAGATATTTTAAGGCTTTATTCTGATTTTAAAGATTATGAAATGTGGAGGGAAATCATTTTTACCATTTCTTAACTAACTTTTCATTTTCTCTCAATTTTCCTTTTCTCTCATTTTCTCTCCACCCAAACACAATTCTCCAGATTTTTCTTCTCTGATTTTGGCATCTAAATCTCTCAATTCAACTCTCTTTTGATTCCTAATCATCTCTACAACAAAACCTCTCAATTTGCAAGTTGTTTCATTAAGCATTTTGGCTCTAAAAAGGAGAAATTCAAGTTTGGAGGTAAGAACGTCCTTCTCCTCTAAACTATCAGTTCTTTACTGAAATTCCTAAGTTCTCAATCCTTGATTTGTGTTTTGTTAATGGCTTTTCAATTGAAATCTTGATTTTGGCTTAAAATGCAAGATTTGGTGATTTTGGTGAAATTTTCGTGTGATATGTTTGGGCAGTGTTTTGAAGTGTCAAAATGATGTTAAATGAATGCTAAATTGATTAGAAGTTGAGGTTTAATCAATGCAATCCCGGATAGGTTGAATTTCCTAAGTTGGCTTGAGTTTTTGGTTGTTTTTGGAGTGTTTTTGGTGATCTGTTATACCTGGAGGTATAAGGATGTGTTTGTGATCATTTTGGATGTTATTTGATGTTTAAAAATGGTTAGAAGTGATGGATCTTGGCTGGGTTAAGTTTTGGAAGTGTTTGGAGGTGATTTCGGTTGTGTTTGGTAGCCAAATTGTTGGATTTGGGTTGAGCAGCGAGTTGAATCTTGTTGCTGGTGTTTTTAATGCATAATGATGCATTAATCCTCTGTTGTTGTGTGCTTGAAACAGGGGAGTTTGATCCGTGAGCTTTGAAGGTGTGCGGAAGGTTTTCGGATGCTTGGAAGGCTTGTTGGCTAGCCTTGTTTTGTGTATTGGTGAGTGAAGTTGGGTTTTCAGCTTTTAAATCAAGGTTTGAAGGTTTTGGGAGCTTAGTTTAAGCCTAAACAACTTTGCTAAGCTCAAGAGTAAGTGAATGGATTTTTCGCTTTTGAATTGTGTTGTGAAATTGGCTTTTAAGCAATTGTGGTTGATGTTTGAAATACATGTGTTTTGCATGGTTTAAATCTGTTTTGAAAGCATATTTTAAGCATGGTTTAATGCTGGTTTTGAAAGCCATATGTGAAGGATGCTCAAGGTAAGAGATCCTTGGTTTTATACATTGAAAATGTGGATTTGATGCATGGTGTTGCATGATGTTTAATGGCTTTGTGTGATGCTTTAAAACAGTGAATTAAAGATGGTAAATGATGGTTTTTGCATTATGATTATGCATGTGAATCATTGGGCTAATGTGGAAAGGTGGTTATATTGGCAAGTGATGTAAGTGGTTCTTGGTTCTTTGATCGGATATAGTTAGCCGGCTATAGGATTGGGTGCACCGTGAATTAAGTCGCCTTGGAGGTGGAGTGGTCAAGAGTGGACCGGTAAACTCCCTTCAAGTATCCTAACGAGATGGTTAAGGTCATAATGGAGGTGTTGCCCATTCGAGGACCTTGGTTGAGCAAAGGTTATATGGTGTTTAAAAGTCCATATAGGGGAACCTTGTGCTTGTTGAGATCACAATGGCGGTGTTAAGTCCATGTGTGGATCTTGTGTGGGGTGTCCCGGATCTCGTTAGTGATGTGATACAACTACCAATCGGTGAATGCAAAGGTTGTATGGTGTTTGAAAGTCCATACATAGGAACCTTGTGCAAGTCAAGGTTGTATGGTGTTTAAAAGTCCATACATGGGAACCTTGGGAAAAGTGGAGGTTGTATGGTGGTTGGAAGTCCATACATGGGAACCTCGGGAAAGCTAAGGTTGTATGGTGTTTAAAAGTCCATACATGGGAACTTTAGGCTTGTAAGGTCAAATGGTGTTTAAAAGTCCATTTGGGAGACCTTGGATTGGTAGGGTGTATGGAGCGTAGGGACAACGCTCGGAATCCGCGTATCCGATTGGATGTTGAGTTGAAAAGTGAATGTGGTTGATCACTTGGAAGCCAATATGATGTTCTTGATTATAAGGAAGCATGAAAAGCTTGATATGATGCATAATTATATGTGAAGCATGAGATGCTTGAAAGATGCATGGTTGCATGAAAAGTGTATAATGCTTGAGAATGCATGTCTACTTGTTATGTTGAACAAGTGTTGATTATCATTTGATAAATGATGCATGTGTGCATGAAATCTCTTAAATGCATTGGAGTCTTGTTAAGACTTGTTTTAAAAGGCATGTGATAATGATGTTGTTGGAACATGTATTGGCTTTAATGAGATTGTTTTGGAAAGTTTGTGCTTAAATGGTTGCTTGTGTAGGAAGCATGCCTATAGATTTGGGGCTTTTTGCATATGAAGTTAAATTGTTGTTTTGATGATGCCTACAAGTTATATATATGTTGAATTGCATGCTGGTAAAGTTTGGTGACATTTGGAGCATGTTTGAATGATTAATTGCATGTTTTGGAATGCCTTTTTGCTGCAATCTGTGCAGGCGTTTCGGAACAGTGTGCACCGTTTCGGAACGGGTGCCTTGAATGAACCCAGGCGTCCGAAACGGTATGCACCGTTTCGAAACGGTTTGGTCTCTGCCAGACCCCCGTTGCGGAACGCGTTGCGGAACGGCCCCGAGTTTCGAAACGGGCTCTGCCTGTTTCGGAACGGGTGACCGTTGGGGGCTGACATGGGCGGTTAAATGTTTCAAAATGTTTGCATTTTGGTCCTGAAACTTGTTTGTGCAATTGTATGAGTTTGGGATGTCCGTTTGAGCTGAAAATTGGCAGAGGAGCATGAAACCTGATTAATTTTAAGTTGGTAACTTAAAATCTGGTTAAGTCCTTAAAGTTTTCAGAATTTACAATTTGGTCCCTAAAGTTGTAATTTGATCAATTGGGTCCATGTTTGATCTCTGATGTTTGTGGTCTTTATGTATGATGTTTGTGTGATCACAATTAGGACTAATGTGCATCTAGACAAGAGTAAAAAGAAAAAAAAGGGTCGTTAATCAAGGTTGACTTTCGGGTTGACTTTGGTTTTCCCCGTGTGACTTTCTTAATTCGGGTCAACCGTCTAGGCCGGGTTAAGAGGGTTACAAGGGTTATTTATGGATTCAATCCTTAAACTTTCAAGAAATTTCATATTAACTTTTAAGTTTGACAAAAATTCTTATTTAGTCCACCATAAAAAAATTATGGCTTTTAATTAAAAATTCCCAATTGTTAGGGTTTTCAATTAGGGATTTCAAAATTAGGATTCTAAATTAGGGATTTTTCAAATCTAGGTTTTACAATTTGGGCATAATTTTTGGGTGTTACAGGAATTGTGAAGAAACTTTGGAAGAAGCTAGGATCGATCACTCGAAGGGAAGAAACAAGGGCATCTCAATTCGAGATCAAGCTTAAGGAGTTGTGAGTGTAATTTTGTATTAGGGTTGGGACTAGTGTCCGAACCACCTTATTATTTGTAATTTATGATTTCTATGCATGAAATTGGACTAATTGATATTCGGTAATGTGTTTAGTAAGGAAAGGAGATCAAAGGAAAATTTGATGCATGATTTGAGATTTTGGCTAATGTTTGAAAATGTGAAAGTGCGGACTGCTTTATGTGAAATTAAATGCCATGATTTACATGTTTGATTTGGATTTTGATAATGTTTGAGTATGTGCAAATGTGGACTGCCTATGTGATTATTTGTATGTGGAACATGTGTGAATTTGGATTCTTGATAATGCTTGTTTATGTGAATATGTGGACTGCCCTATGGTATTTATGTTATGCTTAAAATGCATATGATTATATATATGAAGTTTCTGCCAGGTATGATGATATGATCGAATGAGCATGTAAATTGAATTATGAAAGAAGTATATGCTAAATGAAGTAATGAATAAATAATTAACAAGAATAGTAATGCCCTCGGTCGATTAGAAGTTTTAGATAGTACGACATGCCTAGAGTCTGAGCTCTCTTGTTTGTTGCTTCGTGCAACTCTTGCTTGTTGCCTTGGGCAACCTTTGTTAGTACTTCGTGTACTCTTCGATCATATGATATGTGTTCTTGATTGCTGTTCGAGACACATGATGCTATGGGCATCCTTTGTTTGTTGCTTTGTGCAACCTTGATGTTGCTTCGTGCAACCTTTGCAAGGTACTTGGTACCGTCTTGATGGCTTGAATATCTGATACGTCTACTCTATCTAGGGCAATGAAATTAAATAATATGCAATGCAATGAAATTAAATAAAAAGCAATGCAATGAAATATAATGCAATATAATCTACATGAATTAAATGGAAATTGCTAAATTAAGTATAGCTTATGAAGTGGATAAATTGATGAATGACTTGGCATGTTATGATGTGATACGAAATGATGAATTATGTGGACATTAGTCCTTCCGATTATGATATGATGCATATGATATGCTTATAAGTCCGAATATGTGTAAATTGGGTAATGCCCTTATTTGAATACATGGAATTAAGAAATGATAAATTCTGATTTTTGGATGATGTTTGAGATCATTCGAATGATATGCTCTTGAAGAAATTGTGATTTCATTTTGATAAGTTAATAATGCTATGCATGGATTGGCATGAAATTTTGGTTAATTCAATTGTTAAGCATGGGATTGAGTATGCTGAAATTAAATTGAATTATGGTATTGAATGAACGATATGTAAGCATGTGATAAATTAATATGTCATGTTATGTATTCGAGCATGTGCTATGAATGTTGTTAGGTTATGTATGATGCTATGTGTATTTGATTTTACATAAGCTTAGTTGGGTGAAATTTGATTGTTAATAAACCTAGCTAAGTAAACTCAACGCTTGATCACATTAAAAGCTCAAGAATGAATTAGATTTAGCATTACCTCGCTAAGTACTATTTGTACTTATCGCTCCGTTGTTTTCTTCTTTCTAACCTTAGCAGGATCGCTTGGACCTTAAAGCTAGCATTTGTTTGGATCAAGTTACGAGTTCGGAAATATGTATGATCTTAGTCTTATCTTTAGACTCCTAGATGGTGGCTTCAAAGTCTGTTTAAGGATTCGTTTTGTTGTGTTTGGTCGTAACTTAAGTCTGAAATGGTGTTTGAAGTTATATGCTCCGTGATGCTTGGTTAGGAGGCTAGAATCATGTTTTGTACTTAAGTAGGTAGCCTCATTATTTTGTTGTATATAAATGTAAGTCGAGCTAGTAGTCTTGCCGATTCTTTTTGTTGTTCATAGTTTATAGCTTAACATGGTTTAGGGGCATATAAAAACTTGATATTTTGTAATGATCTAAGTAAAGGAAATTGAATGCCATGGAATTGAAATCTATTATGTCTTGTATGAAAAATTGATGTAATTAATTATTGGTAATTGGATTATTTCGAAAATCACCTAGACTATTTAATCAAGGTTTCGAATGGCATGGAATTGAATAGTTTTAGTATTCGACATGTTTGATCTCATTGTACTCGAAATAGTAATTTGGTAATCTACTAGTTAATGATTTGAATTAATTGGCTTGTAATTTGATAACAAGATTAAAAGAAGTTGTGCTTAGTTTATATATGTTCATAAGAAGTTAAGAAAATTTTTGTTAGCCCATTTTCCGCGTGCGCATCAATATGAATATCTTATTAAAAATGGTATCTTGTTTTCCGTTATGCTTTTGATATGCTTCCGCTATTGTCCGTTTTCCTATTCCGGTAACGCTTCTAACTCCCGGCTCGGGTTAGGGGTGTTACATTTTGTGGCATCAGAGCTTTTTAGGTTACAGGTCCTATAGACCTCGAATGTGTTCTGTGTGCATCATTAGTTGAGTCAAGTGACCTTGGGATCATACATTGAATTTCTTGTAACTATGTTCCTAACTCTGATTTTGTTTGATCTGAATTAGAATGAAAGAGACACATTTAGCCCGAGACGGTGAAAGTCCTCGAGGATCCTCAAGTGAAGGGGATAGTGTCCATATGAAAGAAAATCCTCCTGTACAAGATAGTGTCTGTATGAAAGAAAACCCTCCGGTTAAGGAGAACCCTCATGTACCAGATAGTACTCGACCACAACCTCATGTGCTAGATAGCACTCGACAACAATCTCTTGTTCATCCTCGGACGAACACTGATAATCCGACTGTTCAGAATGTTCAAAGAGATTGCCTTCTGAGTATGAAAGAAATGTTCCATCAGCTCTTGACGAACATGAGACATGAACAACCTGCTCCGGTAGCTGCTGCCCCTAGCAGAGCTCCTATTGAAAAGCTTGCTCAGCATCGAGCCTATACATTTGCAGACTCTATTGAAGAGAAACCTGAAGAAGCTGAGTATTGGTTAGAAAGAACTACTCAGATATTGTCTAAGCAACTTCAGTGCTCAGATGAGCACAAGCTCGAATGCGTTGTTGCCTTACTTGTTGATGAAGCATTGAACTGGTGGGAAACTACAACACTAACTGCTCCAGCTGAAAATGTGAACTAGAAATTCTTTGTAGAAGAATTTAAGAAGAAATATATCAGTGAACAGTACTTGGCCGATCGAAGAAAGCGTTTCTTGCATCTGAAGCAAGCGGGTCGACCAATAGAGCAGTACGTGGCTGATTTCTGTAAGTACTGCAAGTATGGTTCTGAGTACATCAAGTCAGAGAAAGAAAAGTGTCGTATGTTCATTGATGGTCTGAATGATGAGCTGAGTCCGATGTTTACCGCCATGGATATCACGGACTTTCAAACTCTCGTAAATCGAGCTATTGCTACGGAATCCAAGTTTCGGGCCGCAGAAAAGAGGAAAAGCGGTTACCATCATGATAAGAAGCGTAAGAGTGATGACAAGTCTCACTGGAAATCGAAGAAGTCTAAAAGTCATAAAGAAGGTACTTCCTCGTATAATCCATCACCTTGTAGTAATTTCACACCAAAGCCTCAGTCAGTGAGTAGATTTTATGTCCCGGTTATATCTGTTAATAGCCCGGGGAATTCAGAAAAGGTTGTCGTCTGTCAGCATTGTCAGAAACCACATTTCAGTCAGTGCCGAAGGCAGGCCAACTTATGTTTTGCTTGTGGCGGAAGTGATCACTATATCAGAGACTGTCCAATGATGAGAGATCAAGCTCATGCTCAAAATTCTGCTAATCCGAGTCATGTGCAATCCAATCCGAACAAGAATACTAGACAAGCACAATCTGAGAATTAAGGCAGAGGCAGAAGCAATCAGTCAAAAGCCACTACACTTCAGGAATCACGAGCTCCAGCTCGAGTCTATCATATCCGTGGCAAGGATGAGGAAGAATCTCCGGATGTTATTGCGGGTACGGTTGAACTAAACCTTACTCTTGTTTATGCTTTAATAGATTCGGGATCAACTCATTCTTTTGTGTGTTCTCACCTGATTTACAAGTTACAACTAAAGCCTGAATTTGTTAAAACTGGGTTAATTGTTTCAAACCCTATAGGAGGTGACTTACCTATCAACCTGATCTGTAAGAATAGCCTTGTATCTATTCGAAACGTACCTTTTCCCTGTGACTTGTATGTTCTACCTAAATGTGAGTTTGACCTAGTATTAGGTTTAGACTGGTTGGGTAGACATGAAGCCTGGATTGATTGTCAGAATAAAAGACTGTACTTAAGGGGATTAGGAAAAGAATCAATTCTGTTAATTGACAAGAAACCAACATCTCTTTTTGTTGCTATGGCTTTACAAGATGAATTAGATTTTGGCTTAACAGAAATGTCTGTTGTATCTGAATTTGTTGATGTTTTTCCTGAGGAACTCCCTGGACTCCCTCCAATTCGAGAAGTTGAGTTCAAAATTGAAGTTCAGCCTGGAACTAATCCAGTGTCCATTACGCCCTATCGTATGGCACCTATTGAATTGCAAGAACTAAAGAAGCAAATTCAAGAATTAGAAGATAAGGGTTTCATTCGACCCAGCACTTCTCCATGGGGTGCTCCGATTCTCTTTGTGAAAAAGAAAGACGGAACGATGCGACTTTGCATTGATTACCGGTAATTGAATAGAGTCACTATCAAGAACAAGTATCCGTTGCCCCGAATTGAAGATCTGTTTGATCAATTGAAGGATGCTGGTGTATTCTCTAAAATTGACCTTCGATCCGGTTACTATCAAATGAGGGTGAAAGATGAAGATATACCCAAAACTGCTTTCAGAACTCGTTACGGTCATTACGAATTTCTGGTGATGCCATTCGGGTTAACGAATGCCCCTGCTGCATTCATGGATCTGATGAACCGAGTATTCAAACCTCATCTTGACAAGTTTGTTGTCGTATTCATCGACGATATTCTTGTCTATTCTCGTAACAAAGAAGAACATGCTCAACATCTTCGGATTGTACTCCAGACACTCTGAGAAAATCAGCTATTTGCTAAGTTCACTAAGTGTGAATTCTGGCTTTCAGAAGTGTCCTTCCTCGGACATGTTATTTCAGCCGAAGGAATCAAGGTTGATTCTAAGAAAATTCAGACAATTCTGGAATGGCGACCTCCGAGCAATGTAAGCGAGGTCCGAAGTTTCCTTGGTTTAGCTGGGTATTACCGGAGATTTGTGAAAGGATTTTTGGTAATTGCTGCACCACTAACCAAATTGCTCAAAAAGAGTGAACCGTTTAAGTGGTCCGAAGGACAACAAGGAAGTTTTGATCAGCTTAAACAAGCCTTGACTTGTGCCCCTGTTCTTATTCAGCCTGAGTCCGGAAAAGAATTCGTTGTTTACAGTGATGCATCACAATCCGGCCTTGGATGTGTTCTGATGCAGGAAGGTAATGTGATTGCATACGCTTCTCGACAACTTAAGCCCCACGAGCTAAACTATCCAACTCATGATCTTAAATTAGTGGCCATTGTATTTGCTCTGAAAATCTGGTGGCATTATTTGTACGGTGAGAAGTGTAAACTATTCACCGATCATAAATGTATGAAGTACTTGCTTACTCAGAAAGAGCTGAATCTTAGACAAAGAAGGTGGTTGGAATTACTTAAAGATTATGATCTGACCATCGACTATCATCCTGGAAAGGCTAACATGGTTTCCAATGCTCTGAGTCAAAAACCGAACCTCGATAAGTCTTCCGAAATTCTTAAAAATCTGAAAATGTCCAATCTTGAAAATTTATTGAAACATTCGAATAATGCCTTGCTTTCCAAGTAATGTTTTGATTTGTTTGTTCATAGCTTCTTTGGCCATCAATGCTCATTTCCGACTATGTAAAGCTCGGATCTGAACGAACTCCAGGTTCAATCTGTTCTGATTTCTAGAATCAAAGAACTCCTGTAAGTTGATCCGGAACTTCAGAGAATCTTGTCTAAGCTTGAATCTAATCCTGACTTTTCTGTCAAGTCAAACGGTCTTCTATATTTCAGAGATCGGATTTGTGTACCTAATAACAAGGAATTACAAGCTGAAATTCTGCAAGAAGCACATCAAAGTTCTTTTTCGATCCACCCTGGATCTGTTAAGATGTACAAGGATCTCAAGCCCTTGTATTGGTGGTCTGGAATGAAAACAGCTATCAATGACTTTGTATCGAGATGTCTGAATTGTCAACGAGTCAAAGCCAAACATCGTGCTCCTACTAAATTACTTCAACCTCTTGAATTTCCGCAATAGAAATGGGAACGGATTACGATGGAATTCGTGACCGGTCTTCCTTACTCTCCAAGAAAGTGTGATGCTGTCTGGGTGATCGTTGATCATTTCACTAAATCATCACATTTTATTCTGATACAGATGAATTATAGTCTTAAGACCTTAGCAGAACTGTATGTTCGAGAAGTTATCCGCTTACACGGAGTTCCAACTTCTATTGTTTCAGATCGAGATCCTCGATTTACAGCTCGATTTTGGAAAACTCTACACAAGGCTCTTGGAACTAAACTGAATGTTAGCACAGCTTTTCATCCTCAAAGCGATGAACAATCTGAAAGAGTAATTCAAATTCTTGAAGATATGCTTAGAGCTTGTATTATCGATTTCGGTAAAAACTGGGAGAAATCACTGTCGTTAATCGAGTTCGCTTATAATAATAGCTATCAGTCGTCTATTCAGATGGCTCCTTTTGAAGCACTATATGGAAGGAAATGCCGAACTCCTTTGTGTTAGTCCGAACTCGGAGATAATAAAGTTTTAAGACCTCAACTGCTTCAGGAAACTGAAGAACAGGTTCAAATTATTCATTCCCGATTGAAACAAGCTTTTGATAGGCAGAAGTCGTACGCTGATTTGAAGCGTAGGGACATTCAATATGTAATCAGAGATAAAGTGTTTCTCAAAGTTTCTCCGTGGAAGAAAGTTTTCCGTTTTGGCAAGAAAGGAAAGCTTAGTCCTCGTTTCATTGGACCGTTCGAAGTAATTGAGAGAATTGGTCCTGTAGCTTATCGCCTCGCACTTACTCCTGAATTCGATAAGATTCATAATGTCTTTCATGTTTCTATGTTAAGACGCTATCGATCTGATCCGTCTCACATCCTCGAACCAGAAGAAGTTGAACTTAATCCTGACCTCTCTTATGAAGAGGAACCTATTCAGATTCTTGATCGAGAAATTAAAAGGCTTCGTAACAAGAACGTCCCTCTTGTTAAAATTCTTTGGAAGAAACATAATGTTACAGAAGCAACGTGGGAACCCGAGGATACGATGCGGAAGCAATATTCTCATTTATTCAGTTCAGGTAAGACTTCGAGGATGAATTCTTTCTTTAAGGAGGAGGGAATTGTAACACCCACATTTCCGTCCTAGAATTTAAAGTCGTTAAAATTAAATTATTTATTTATTCTTAGAAGCAATTGAGCTTGCAATTTAGTGAATTATGCAATTTGGTCCTTAAATTTCTTATTTTGGCAACTAGTGCACCAATTCGAATTAGAAAGAAATTTAGCTTTGAATTAAGAAATTTAGCCAAATGGTAAATTAGTGAATTATAATTAGTGACAACAAGATACAAAGTGTGAAATTAAAAGAATGAAAAGAAATTAAGTAGTGTTGCATTTCCTTGTGGAAATCGGATCAAATTGAGAAAATTCAAGAAAGCATGGAAAAAGGGAAATTGATGAATAATTTAAAATGATTATAAAGATTGAAATTTGCATGTTAAAAAAAATATCCTTAGGGCTGCCCTTAGTAAAATGATGATAAAGGTTATAGGCTAAGGGGCTCTTGAGTAATTTTGTAAGCCATCAAATCACCTAGATTAGGGGAGCAAGTCTTCTCCTCATCATTTTCTTCTTCCTTTGTCGTGAGGTTGAGAGAAAAATGGAGGGAAGAGAAGCTAAAAAGTTTGAAAATTCTAGAGCTTAAATGGTGAAAATTTTTGCTTGCATGGTGGAAGGATTAAGGTAGGATTTGGGAAGGATGTCAAGTGTTATCAAAGAGATCAAGAAGTAAGTTCCTTCTCCTTGTAACTATTCGGTTGAGTATAACACCATGCATGCAAACCTAAAATTTGTATGAACATGAAACTATGAGAATCTTGAAGAAAATAATAAGATAAACTAATGAAATCCTTGAAAATGTATTGAGAAATTATGAAAAGAGTCATAAGGGGGCTGTTTTGAAAGAAAATGTAAAATCTTGGATAGTTGGAAGATTTGTATACTTAGAGATTAAAATTAGAAAATTCTCACTAGGAGAAAGTTGTGAAGAAATAAGGATTTTACTATAAATGACTATTGGTTGCTGGAAAAACGAAATAAAAAGATGAAAATTCGATTAGAACCAAAAGTAGACACATATTCGAAATTAATGGAGATTAGGGACTGAACTGGAAAATCGGTAAAATTGAGTACTTGATCGTTGAAATTAAAAGTTAATATGGACTGTAAAATGTCATGGAAGAATAGTATAAGTCATGCCATGAGTGAATTTATATATTGAATAATGTAATTAGATGGATTTTAAGCTTAAGGTGAAAACTAAGTAAGCTGTCCAGTGGAATACAAATCGTGAACAATAACTTTGGAAATTCACCCAATATTGGATATAGGGTATTTCGAATTGAAATTTTTACTGTATAAACTTTGGTATGTCTAGAATCATTGAGAGAAAACGGAACTCAATTTCAGTATGTAAATTAGGATATATGAATTTTTAAAGTTGGACAGTACATGCTTTCCAGATTTATCGAAAGGGGTGTAATTAAGCAATAAACTGTATTTATTAAAATAAGATAAAAATATGAGGTTCACATGAGTAGAAAATTGAGTTTAATACCTTTCTAATGGTATATTATAAGTTAATTTTGGATTAGTAATTAAAAAGATATGATCAAAACACTAACTAGTCCTCCGACTAGTTTAATAGAAAGTCAGATCTGGAAATATGAGTTCATGCTTGAAATTGAGGAGTAATTATGATTGAATTGCTTCCTAATATAGTGTGTATTCGTTTTATGTTGAGAATTACGATCGGAATTGTGAAGAATCTTTGGAAGAAGCTAGGATCGATCACTCGAAGGGAAGAAACAAGGGCATCTCAATTCAAGATCAAGATCAAGCTTAAGGAGTTGTGAGTGTAATTTTGTATTAGGGTTGGGACTAGTATCCGAACCAGCTTATTATTTGTAATTTATGATTTCTATGCATGAAATTGGACTAATTGATATTCGGTAATGTGTTTAGTAAGGGAAGGAGATCAAAGGAAAATTTGATGCATGATTTGAGATTTTGGCTAATGTTTGAAAATGTGAAAATGCGAACTGCTTTATGTGAAATTAAATGCCATGATTTACATGTTTGATTTGGATTTTGATAATGTTTGAGTATGTGCAAATGTGGACTGCCTATGTGATTATTTGTATGTGGAACATGTGTGAATTTAGATTCTTGATAATGCTTGTTTATGTGAATATGTGGACTGCCCTATGGTATTTATGTTATGCTTAAAATGTATATGATTATATATAGGAAGGAGATCAAAGGAAAATTTGATTGTTAATAAACCTAGCTAAGTAAACTCAACGCTTGATCACATTAAAAGCTCAAGAATGAATTAGATTTAGCATTACCTCGCTAAGTACTATTTGTACTTATCGCTCCGTTGTTTTCTTCTTCCCAACCTTAGCAGGATCGCTTGGACCTTAAAGCTAGCATTTGTTTGGATCAAGTTACGAGTTCGGAAATATGTATGATCTTAGTCTTATCTTTAGACTCCTAGATGGTGGCTTCAAAGTCTGTTTAAGGATTCGTTTTGTTGTGTTTGGTCGTAACTTAAGTCTGAAATGGTGTTTGAAGTTATATGCTCCGTGATGCTTGGTTAGGAGGCTAGAATCATGTTTTGTACTTAAGTAGGTAGCCTCATTATTTTGTTGTATATAAATGTAAGTCGAGCTAGTGGTCTTGTCGATTCTTTTTGTTGTTCATAGTCTATAGCTTGACATGGTTTAGGGGCATATAAAAACTTGATATTTTGTAATGATCTAAGTAAAGGAAATTGAATGCAATGGAATTGAAATCTATTATGTCTTGTATGAAAAATTGATGTAATTAATTATTGGTAATTGGATTATTTCGAAAATCACCTAGACTATTTAATTAAGGTTTTGAATGGCATGGAATTGAATAGTTTAAGTATTCGACATGTTTGATCTCATTGTACTCGAAATAGTAATTTGGTAATCTACTAGTTAATGATTTGAATTAATTGGCTTGTAATTTGATAACAAGATTAAAAGAAGTTGTGCTTAGTTTATATATGTTCATAAGAAGTTAAGAAATTTTTTTTAGTTGTTGAGAGTGTAAAAGTTCTATATTTTACCCCCTATTTAACACATATTTCTGCTGCATTCAAGCATAATTCAATGCATTTAGGATAGATTTCATTCATACATCACAATTATATTAAATAACACAGTTTCAACTGAAATTGGTTGCTTTTGCAGGTAGCTGCTGTAGCAGATGAAGGGCAGTGGAGAAGTAGAGCGGGAACACTAGACTGCAGCTGAGAAGAAGGATGCTGCCATGGCCGCTGCCGTGGCAGCCAAGGACAACAGCAATGGTGAAGGGAAGAAGTGAAGTGGAGCTCGACAGAAAGAGGAAATTAAGCCGGTCTATCGTGGAGCACTCTTATATTTTTCTGAGCCCTAGATCAGAATGAAGGCCAAGCCCAAAGTTCAAGGAAGAAAGTCCAAGCAAGAAGAGAGGACGAATTAAAGACATCTACTTTGAAGATTTAGTCTTTAATAGAGTTGCACTTTAATTTAAACTTGTATCCTTGCCATATTAGAAAACTTGAACCCAAGGCCTATATAAAGGCATGTAACTCGACCTAGGAAGGATATCTTACTCTCTAGTCGTCTTCCCCTAAACCCTAGTCGTTTTCCCCCTTCTCATCATGTTCTAAACTTCCCCTGGGCTAAGGGTTGATTATGTAAAGTAGTTGCATGGATTGCATTGTTTTAGGATTTTTTTCTATTCAATAAAATAGACTTCAAGTTTGCTTATTCTGGTTTTCAACATCTTGCAAGAGTATCGGGAGAGCATTGTGAGATTATTCATTTACTTAATATCGGGAGAGTTAAGTATACGAAAGGAATAAGTACGGGTTCTCCAGTTTATGGTTGAACTATCTCGGACCTAGGGATAGGACGAGGTTAAGTGGCTAAGGAAGAATTCAACAACATTGGTGTTCATCCTTCGATTCACGCCGGGAGGTATCATCAAAGACGTGTTCATCGACAGACTTGGACCTAGGGATAGGCCAAGGCATAGCAGGGATTCCTGCCAAGCTTGAAGTGCTGAGTTGTGTGTCGCTGCCGCGACAACAATAGACCGTTGCCGCAGCAGATGCTGCCGCGACAGGCGCTACGACAAAACAGAGAAGTCTTAGACATTGCAAACACCTGCACTACGAAGCATATCAATATCGGCCCATTCTTTACTCTGAATATTTTCATCTTTTATTTTCAATCTTCTTTATTCTCTCGTGACAACAATTAAACTATTTCTTTTCCCTCTTGTGCAGCAATTCCAGGTTAAAGCTATTAGCCTAGTCCCTATGGAGATGATATCCGATACTTACGTATCACTTTACTACTTGCGTCGTGTACACTTGCACTCCATTGCGATAGACACTTTTACACGCAACAAGTTTTTGGCGCCGTTGTCGGGGACTGGCAACATAACTTTACCCTTACTTTTTACTGCACATTCTTTTTATTTATTTTTTGTTTTGTTTTACTTGGATCGTTCAACTTGTGCTTTTCACAAGGTTTTCTGTTTATGCGCAGATCGAAACGAGGAGAAGAACCTGAGTGTCCACTAGACCCTGAAATCGAACGTTCGTACAATCTTAGGAACCGACTTCGCCTCGTGTTAGCCAGGAATGAATACCTTGAAGAAAAGTTAGAGGCCATGAACAACCAAGGGAATCCCCAAGATCCTAACGATCCTGTCGGGGATGGAGAAAACGGACGGCATGTTATTCCTGCTGCCGGAGCCGCACGCCGATCCTACCGAGACTACATGATCAATGATCATGTGGAACTAGAGACCACCCTGCCAGACGTGGAAGCTAAAAATTTCGAGCTTAAACCTGTCATGTTCAGCATGATTAATAACGCTGGCCAATTTAGTGGTGCTGCTACAGAGGATGCTAGGGAGCATCTGAAAACGTTCCAGGAAATCAGTGGTTCGTTTAGACTACCAGGAGTAAATCTGGAGATACTGAGGCTTCAGTTATTTCCTCATTCATTGAGGCACAGGGCGAAAACTTGGTGGAATAAACTAACGTCGGGTTCAATACAAACTTAGACAGATTTAACTCGTGAATTTTTGTCTCGTTTTAATCCTTCACATTTATCTGAGTGATTACGTAACGAAATTGCTATTTTTCAACAGAAAGATGACGAGCCAATGCACGAGGCATGGGACAGATTTACCACTTTACTAAGGAACTGCCCGATGCATGGATTCCCCGTGTGGAATCAGGTAATTAAGTTTTATAATGCTGCCAACTTACAGACTCATATAAGAATTGATTCAACATCGAATGGATTGCTGTTGGACAAAGATCCAGATGAAGCAATGGTAGTATTGAAAAACCTGGCAAAGAACGAGGAACAGTTTCCTACAGCAAGAAGAGGGGGTAAACGAGTACTAGCTGTGAAAGATTATGAGGCCGACAATTCCCTAAAAACACAGGATCCCAAATTCTCTTGGAGCAACCCAAACAATGCCATAAATCCTCAAGCACAGAACACTCAAAATCAAGGGGGACCTAGATTACTGACTCGGCAACAACCGCAACAGCAGCCGCAACAGCCACCAGCTGTATATTGGAGCAGACCTTGGCTACGTTTATGTCTCAAATAGGAACTTACATTGAGAACATGAATCACTTCGTCAAGAAGACTGAGTCATTCATGGATAAAACAGAGATGCGGATGACTAACCATGAAGCTACTCTGAAATCACTTGAGACACAGATGGGTCAGGTTTCCCAGCATATTAAACCAAGGCAGAATGGAGGATTCCCTAGCGATACTGAAAACGCTAGACAACCCACACATGAGAAGTGCAAAGCTATCACAACTAGGAGTGGGAAGAAATTACCAGGGCCAGAGAAGGAAGCTGAACCAGCCCAAAAATCGACTGCCGAGAACGCTGCTCTGGCAGTTGACTAACAGCCTGCTGCCGATGAACCTGTCACGACAGTAGAAGGGACAAATGAGAAGGATGAAGAACCTAAGCCTCCTTAGATCCGAATGCAGTGGGAAGGACGCATTGCAGTTTATCGTCCTCCACCTCCTTTTCCTCAGCGGTTACAGAAGTTGAAACAGGAATACCAGCTTAAGAAGATCTATGATATTTTTAAGCAGGTCCACATCAATATTTCGCTGTTAGATGCTATCAATGAGATGCCTGGTTATGCCAAATTTCTCAAGGATGTTATGTCAAAGAAATCCAGACTTGGGGAATTTGAAACGGTTAAACTGACAGAAGGATGCATGACTATTCTGCATAAGCATCCACCCTAGAAAAAGAAGGATCCTTGGAGTTTCATAATATCGTGCATAATCGGAGATAAGTTTGTTGGTAAGGCACTTTGTGATCTAGGTTCTAGTATTAATTTAATACCAAAATCTGTATTCAAGAAATTAGGTATTGGACGAGCACGACCCACAACAGTTATGCTGCAGCTGGCAGGCCGCTCTTACGTGCAACCAGAAGGGAAGATTGAAGATATTCTGGTAAGAGTGGATAAATTTATTTTTCCTGCTGACTTTCTTGTTTTAGATTGTGAAGCATATGAGAATGCACCAATCATCCTGGGGCGACCCTTCTTAGCCACAGGAAGATCTCCGATTGATGTAGAAAAGGGAGAACTCACTATGAGAGTGAATGATCAAGAGATCAAACTAAATGTTCTCCAAGCAATTAAGCACGCTGATGCAGAAGAAGAATGCAAGGCTATCACTGAAGTTATCCTTGACCAACCCTGCATCAGTTCGGACTGCCATGACATCAAATTTGGCCACTTTCCGAGCAGCCATTTAGAAGACTGTCACAGCAGCGACGATGACAGCAACTCCTCAGACTTTGACATATCTGATACTGAAGATCATGAGGAGGTAAGCTGGATAGACAATCGTCCATGTAAGTTATTCGAGCCTTTAAACTATACCTCGAATGAACATATTGTCCAAAAGCCATCAACTATAGAGCCACCTATTCTAGATCTTAAGCCCCTGTCAGGGCAGCTTAAATATGTTTTTCTTGGATTAAATGATACGTTGCCCGTAATCATCTCTTCCAAGTTGATGCAGGAACAGGAATATCAGCTGATAGGGATGCTGCAGCAGCACAAAAAGGCTATTGGATGGATGATAGTTGATATCCAAGGCATCAGTCTGGCACTATGCAAGCATAAAATCCTCTTAGAGGATGATCACAAGCCGACCATTGATGCCCAGAGACGTTTAATGATGCTATGCGAGAAGTGGTCCGGAAAGAAATGATCAAATGGCAAGATGCTGGGATAATTTATGCCATCTCGGATAGTAAGTGGGTGAGCCCGGTGCAGTGCGTTCCTAAGAAAGGAGGAATAATTGTGGTAACCAACGAAGAAAACGAGTTAATCCCAACCAGGACTGTGACCGGTTGGAGGGTTTGTATGGACTACCGAAAGCTTAACAAAGCTACCCGGAAGGACCACTTTCCCCTGCCTTTTATTGATCAAATGCTTGATAGATTAGCGGGAAAGCCTTACTATTGTTTTCTTGATGGTTACTCAGGTTACAACCAAATAGCCATCGCACCGGAGGATCAAGAGAAGATGACCTTCACTTGCCCATACGATACTTACGCTTTTCGGAGGATGCCATTTGGACTTTGCAACGCACCAACAACTTTTCAGAGGTGTATGATGGCAATATTCTCCGACATGGTGGAGGACTTCCTGGAAATATTCATGGACGATTTCTCTATCTTTGGAGACAATTTTGAAAGCTGCCTAAGCAACCTACAGAAAGTGCTCAAGAGATACAAGAAGGCGAACTTGGTATTAAACTTGGAGAAATGTCACTTCATGGTGGATGAAGGGATAGTCCTAGGCCACAAAGTAATCTGTCGCGGCATAGAGGTCGACAGGGCAAAAATTGAGGTAATTGAAAAGCTGCCACCACCCACCACAGTCAAGGGAATTCGAAGCTTTTTAGGGCATGTTGGTTTCTATCGAAGGTTTATAGCCAATTTTTCGAAGATCGCCAAGCTGTTATGCCATCTTTTAGAGTAGAACCATCCCTTCGACTTCAACACTAAATGCACTGAGGCATTCAGAATTCTGAAAGAAAAGCTGGTAACAGCCCCGATAGTACAGCCACCAGATTGGAAACTACCATTTGAAATCATGTGTGATGCTAGTGACTACGTTGTTGGGGCAGCACTTGGGCAAAGGAAGGACAAGCTTTTTCATGTTATATACTATGCCAACAAAACACTGAACGACGCCCAAGTAAACTACACCACAACGGAGAAGGAACTGTTAGCTGTGGTGTTCTCGATTGACAAGTTTCGTTCATACATACTTGGAATGAAGGTTATAGTCCACACAGACCATTCTGCATTAAAGTATTTGTTCGCCAAAAAGGATGCGAATCCTAGACTGATACATTGGATTCTGCTACTGCAAGAGTTCGACCTTGAGATCAAGGACAAAAAGGGGACAGAGAACCAAGTCGCAGATCACTTGTCAAGATTAGAGAAAGGAAAGAGTCTCCCAACAGACGAGACACACATACTGGAGACCTTCCCTGACGAGCAGCTGTTCGCTGCCATAATTTCTACCGCGACAGCCACGACGGCGGGTAAGTTTTCTGGACTGCCCTGGTATGTTGATTTCGTTAATTATTTAGTTAGCGAAATATTTCCTCCTGATCTTAACTATCAAGCTAGAAAGAGGTTCCAAAATGATGTTAAACATTATTATTGGGACGAACCTCTTCTTTTCAAAATGTGTGCAGATCAGATCATCAGGAGATGTGTACCACAGGATGAGCAGGAAGTTGTGCTTCATCACTGCCATGCTTCACAATATGGAGGACACTTAGGTGGTAACAAAACTACTGCCAAGGTTTTGCAGTCAGAATTTTATTGGACGTCACTGTTCAAGGATGCCTAGGCATTCTACAAGGGTTGTGATAAATGTCAACGGACTGGAAATATCTCAAGAAGACATGAGATGCCGCTGCAAAACATTCTTGAAGTCGAAATCTTTGACGTTTGGTGGATTGATTTTATGGGACCATTCCCAGCATAATGTGGGAACTTATATATCCTCCTGGCAGTGGACTATGTGTCCAAATGGGTTGAAGCAATCGCTACACAGAAAAACGATGCCAAGACTATTCAGAGGTTTTTGCACAAGAACATATTTTCCAGATTTGGCATCCCAAAGGCGATCATCAGTGATGAAGGGAGGCATTTTGATAATAGGGTTATAACTGCTGCCTTAAAGAAATACGGTGTCAAACATCGGATCGCAATAGCTTACCACCCTCAGACTAATGGACAGGCTGAAATATCCAACAGAGAGGTAAAGAACATTCTTGAGAATATGGTTAAGCCAACTCGAAAGGACTGGTCTCTACACCTCAACGATGCACTATGGGCCTACAGAACAGCATTTAAAACTCCATTGGGAATGTCACCCTATCGACTGATTTATGGAAAAATATGCCATCTACCTGTTGAGATTGAGCACAGAGCATACTGGGCCATCGAGGCAGTGAATATGGACTTGGAAAAGGCAGGACAGAAAAGGCTACTTGACTTGAATGAGATTGAAGAAATTCGAGCAATGGCCTATGACAACGCAAGGATCTATAAGGACAAGACAAAGAAGTGGCATGACAAGAAGTTGTTGCCACGACAGTTCTGCCCAGGGCAGCTTGTGTTGTTGTTCAACTCTAGGTTGAAACTCTTCCCAGAGAAGCTGAAATCTAGGTGGTCCGGCCCATTCCAAGTGGTGCAAGTTTTTCCTCTTGGTGCCATCACGATCAAATCTTTAAAGGACGAGCACCAATTTAAAGTCAACGGATAGAGATTAAATCATTATCAGGGGACTGAAGCCCCAAGAATGCAAGACATGGTTACTTTAAGAGATGCCCCTCATGGCATCCCTAATTTAACCTAATTTTATTTATTATTTATTATTTATATATATTTAATAGGTAATTAGAATTATATTATTTTTAGGAACTAAGTTTTTATTTTTATTATTTTCGGGAAATAAATGAGACAAGGAGAAGAAGATAAGTGAATTCAGCCCACCATCTTTCCAT
Organism: Hibiscus tridactylites; assembly: GCA_958450335.1. Taxonomy (NCBI): domain Eukaryota; kingdom Viridiplantae; phylum Streptophyta; class Magnoliopsida; order Malvales; family Malvaceae; genus Hibiscus; species Hibiscus tridactylites. Next base: position 80,633,489 of record OY288274.1, on the reverse strand, counting down.
CAGCCCAAAAAGCCCAAAATAGGAGCCTGTCGTTACAGCTGCCGCGACAGACGCGGAAAATCCAGCCTGTCAACACGCTGTCGCGGCAGACACGTAAACGCGTAACAGACGCGCAGCAGACACGGAAACACGTGACAGACGCGTTAGAAACCGCGTAACAGCTGGCCCCGTTATTCGCGCTTGCCGTTACAGCTCCAACGGGCAGCAAACTCCTCATCTATATAAACCCCGTTTTACTATTCATTTTTCACTCACTCTTACCTCTCTACTTGTTTCCTCTCTAGAATTTCATTTGCTTTCATCTTTTTCTACAGTTCCTTGCAATATGAGTACCAGAAACACCCGATGCAGTACTGGCTCAGGATCTGCCCCAGTAGCAGCCACTCCCAGCTCCCTCCAAGGAAGAGATATGTGGGAAGAAAAGGGCTTCATCTACAGCACAAGAACGGAGAATCTCGGGCTCAAATCATTCATAGCCCGCAAGATCAGAGCTCTACAGTGGCAGATGTTTGCCGAGCAGCCGGAAGAAATAAACGTTACCTTAGTCCGAGAATTTTATGCTGCCATCGACAGCAGGGAGGCGACAGCAGTGATGGTTCGTGGGAAGGAAGTACCCTTTGAGCCAGAATACATCAACACCCTTTATGGGTTCTATGTTGGCAGAAAGGAAGACGACCACCAACGATTTGTGGAGAGCTTGGAGACAGCAGATTATGATGTTGTCATGGCAGAACTCACCGAGGAAGGCACCGAATGGAATACCGATCCTTGTTGCGTGTAAAATAGTCTATCGCAATGGTAGTGCAAGTGTACACGACGCAAGTAGTAAAGTGATATGAAGTATCGGATATCGTCTCCACAGGGATTGGGCTAATAGCTTCACCTTAGTTTACTGCACGAGAGTAAAAGAAATAATTGAGAGTTATCACGAGAATAATAAAGTAAACTTAAATAAAAGAGTAGAAATATCAAGATAGAGAGAATGGGCTGGTATTGAATTGCTCAGTAGTGCAGGTATTTCAATGCTTAGGAACTCCAGTTCTGTCGTTGCGCCTGTCGCGGCAGCACCTGTCGCGGCAGCAAACACACCAACTCAGTACTCCAAGTTTGGCAAGAATCCTAGAATTTCCTTGGCCTATCCCTAGGTCCAAGTCTGTCGATGATCACGTCTTTGATGATACCTCCCGGCGTGAATCGAAGGATGAACACCGATGTGTATGAATTCTTCTTTAGCCACTTAACCTTGCCCTATCCCTAGGCACAAGATAGTTCAACTATAAACTAGAGAACTTGCTCTTATTTCTTTTGTATACTTAACTCTCCCGATGCTAAGTAAATAGATAATCTCACAATGCTCTCCCGATGCTCTTGCAAGATATTAATAACCAAAATAAGAGAACTTGAAGTTTATTTTATTGAACTTGAAAAAATCCTAAAACAAAGCAACCCTTGCAACTACTTTACAAATCAACCCGTGGCCCTAGGGGGTTTTAGAACATATCGACGGCGGGTAAACGACGGAGGGGTTTTAGTTGTCGGTTATGGGGTATGAGATCTCCTCCTAGGTTAAAATATATGCCCTTATATAAGCTTTGGGCTCAAGTATTCTAAGTTAACAAGGATTACAACTTTAATTAAAAGTATGATTCTAATAAAGACTTAATCTTCAAGTATCCTACTTTTCAGTCGTCCTCCTTGTTTCTTGGGATTTCCTCTCCTTGAGCTTTGGCTTGACATATCTTTTGATCCGGGGCTTGGAAAAATATATGGTTTTCACACGACAGACGAGCATAATTTTCTCTATCTATCGAGGTCCACTTTGCTTTTTTTCCCACTAACTTGTTGTCGTCCTCTGCTGTCACGGCAGATCCATGGCAGCATCGTCCTCATCGTCTGCTTGTCCAGTTCAGCTCTTCTGCTTCTCTGCCCTGCGCCCGCCTTCTCAGTCTACTATGGCAGCAACCTACAAAATCAGCCATCTTTTAGTAGAATCCGTGCCTTTAATATATTTGTGATGTTTTGCTGTAAACTAACCTAAATGCAATGCAATGATGCTTGAATGCAGCAGAAATATGGGTTAAAAAGGGTGTAAATAATAGAACTTTTACACACTCAACAATCCCAAACATCCAAGGACGGTGAAACGAGTTCAACTAACTCCCGAAGCCAAGCTGTGGAACGCATTTGTTAAAAAGAGGATTATGCCATCCTCACACAACAGCACGGTAGATCAACCAAGGTTAGCTCTCATCCACTCAATTTTAAACGAGATGCCTATTATTGTTGGTTGATATGCTCGGGAGGGAATTTTGGATTGCGCATACCGGCCATCGGGACCACTCGTCTTCCCCTACCTCATAACAGCCCTCTGCCGTGGCCACAATGTCCCTGAAGCTGCAGAAGATTTGAGAATCCGAGGAAAAGGATGGACGGAGAGGAACATCCTTAGCTTGATGGAGCTGAGGGCTGTAACGCCAATATCCAGCTATAACCCTTCTGCCACGACAGGTGAGCTGATAGAGCCCATCCAGACAGAGCCTGCCGCCACAGAACCAAGGCAGCCTACTGCAGCAGCTCCCCCAGCAGACTCATCAACCCAAATCCTTGCTGCCCTGCAGAAAATGGAGGAACGGTAGCTGGGCCTGATGAGTTTCATTCGGGACTTCACAATAGCAACGATACATTTCATTAAAACCAATCTTAATTTTCTTGATGTACTGTTTCCTGCCTTCTCCGACCATTATTTTGCTGCCCCCACACCTGCCCATACCCCTACCCCTGCTACCACACCGAGAACACCATCTGCCGCATCCACCTCAACACCGGCCACAACAGCTGCAGGCGGCAGCCACATTGCCACAGCATCTGCCAGGGGAGAGAAGAGAAAAGAGCCCATGTCCGACCTCGACAGGTATATAGCTGGCTTCTCCTCCTCCTCTATTTGGGGGGAATCCGATGACGAGCCCTCAATCAAGAGGAACATGTCCAAGGAGTTCACCCTGGTGAAACGACAGAAACCAATCACTGGAGTCGGGTCATCCGACCAAGGGAAATCCAGCAGCAGCAGCAGCAGTAGCAGTAGCTCTTCTGAGGAGGTTCAGGTGTTGGAGAAACCACCACATATCTCACCTACCCGCATCCAGCCTCCGAGGGAAGCCAAGAACAAGAACACCTCTGCCTCTCCCAGCCATCTGCCGGCACCAACAAGGAAAGTCACTGCCTGCCGGCAGATTCGGATCAGTAGCAGCAGCAGCAGCGACGACAACGCTTAAAATTTAAGTTTTTTTTCTTATGTGTTATATGTTATTTTGTTATAATTGTGATGTCATTTTTATTTTCTTTTTTATCATTCTGTCATTTGCATTGAGGGCAATGCAACCCTTGAGTTTGGGGGTGGCATCCCTCCATTAACAAAGTGTCTTTAAGTTTAAAATTGTGTCTATTATTTAGTTTATTTTTGCTTAAAAAATATAAATAAATCTGAAATTTTGGCTTAAGTCTTTGAACTGAACTTACCTGTTGTGACAGCCTCTGTCGTGGCAGTGCCTTTAGGATAGTTTTAGGAGCAGTTTAGAGCCTTACTATAGTTCTAATTCTCAAACACCCTTTGTGACTTTTATATTGTCTAGAACTCTACTGGTAAACTAGAATAGGGAAAAGCTTGATATTTGAATCGCCCCTAGAGGTGCCTAACATTAGCTCTAGGAAAAGAAGTTAAAGAAAAATAGACTCAATACACCTAGAGGTGCCCGAAACCGACTCTAGGAAGTTAGCTAGAGGTGCCCGAAACCGGCTCTAGTCAAACTTAAACTAAGAAAAGAGAATTGAGTCTAATAAAAAACTAAAGGAGTCTAAGAATTGCCTCCAAAAAGATGAAAGTTGGCATAAAATTCAAGTTAGAAGCTTAGCTATTCTAGTAAACTAAGGGAGTCTAGGCATATAATTGTTCACAAAACATGCACACACTACACGAGAATTATAGCAAGGTTCCGGATGAATCCTGAATTATCCAACAGGGTGTTGCTCACAATAGGGAGTGGATGGTAGGTAAGGAAAAGTTCACTGTTTTAAGCCAAGCAAATTTTTTTATTTCTTTTGTTAGGTCTTAATTGCTTGAGGGCAAGCAAAAACTTGAGTTTGGGGGTGTGTTGAGTGTGTAACAGTTCTATATTTTACCCCTTATTTAACCCATATTTCTGCTGCATTCAAGCATAATTCATTGCATTTAGGATAGATTTCATTCATACATCACAATTATATTAAATAGCACAGTTTCTACTAAAATTGGTTGCTTTTGCAGGTAGCTGCTGTAGCAGATGAAGGGCAGTGGAGAAGCTGAGCGGGAACACTAGACTACAGCTGAGAAGAAGGATGCTGCCACGGCCGCTGCCGTGGCAGCCAAGGACAACAGCAATGGTGAAGGGAAGAAGTGAAGTGGAGCTCGATAGAAAGAGGAAATTAAGCCGGTCTATCGTGGAGCACTCTTATATTTTTCTGAGCCCTAGATCAGAATGAAGATCAAGCCCAAAGTTCAAGGAAGAAACTCCAAGAAAGAAGAGAGGACGAATTAAAGACATCTACTTTGAAGATTTAGTCTTTAATAGAGTTGCACTTTAATTTAAACTTGTATTCTTGTCATATTAGAAAACTTGAACCCAAGGCCTATATAAAGGCATGTAATTCGACCTAGGGAAGGATATCTTACTCTCTAGCCGTCTTCCCCTAAACCCTAGTCGTTTTCCCCCTTCTCATCATGTTCTAAACTTCCCCTAGGGCTAAGGGTTGATTCTGTAAAGTAGTTGCAAGGATTGCATTGTTTTAGGAATTTTTTTTGTTCAATAAAATAGACTTCAAGTTTGCTTATTTTGGTTTTCAACATCTTGCAAGAGTATCGGGAGAGCATTGTGAGATTATTCATTTACTTAATATCGGGAGAGTTAAGTATACGAAAGGAATAAGTATGGGTTCTCCAATTTATGGTTGAACTATCTCAGACCTAGGGATAGGATGAGGTTTAGTGGCTAAGGAAGAATTCAACAACATCGGTGTTCATCCTTCGATTCACACCGGGAGGTATCATCAAAGATGTGTTCATCGACAGACTTGGACCTAGGGATAGGCCAAGGCATAGCAGGGATTCTTGCCAAGCTTGAAGTGCTGAGTTGTGTGTCGCTGCCGCGACAACAATAGACCGCTGCCGCAGCAGGTGCTGCCGCAACAGGCGCTACGACAGAACAGAGAAGTCTTAGACATTGCAGACACTTGCACTACGGAGCAGATCAATACCGGCCCATTCTTTACTCTGAATATTTTCATCTTTTATTTTCAATCTTCTTTATTCTCTCGTGACAACAATTAAACTATTTCTTTTCCCTCTTGTGCAGCAATTCTAGGTTAAAGCTATTAGCCCATTCCCTATGGAGACGATATCCGATACTTATGTATCACTTTACTACTTGTGTCGTGTACACTTGCACTACATTGCGATAGACACTTTTACACGCAATATTAGCCCATTTTCCGCCTGCGCATTAATATGAATATCTTATTAAAAATGGTATCTTGTTTTCCGTTATGCTTCCGATATGTTTCTGCTATTGTCTGTTTTCTTGTTCCGGTAACGCTCCAAACTCCGGCCCGGGTTAGGGGTGTTACATGATGTGCATGTGCATGCATGTGCAACGTGTGTGAAGACTCTTGTGCATATGTGACCGAATGCATGGGAGAGCATTGTGCATGTGTGGCCGAATGCTTGCAACACTTCTTCTCTTCATTGTGCGACAAATTAAGGGATAAGCGCAAGTGTGGTTCCTTTTTAAAATTCAAACAAAACACATTAAAAACATGTGTTTTATTTATTTTGGTGCACAAGGATTTCAAACACATGGACCAGATTTGTTTCCGCCATTAGGAAGTTTTTTTTTAATTTTAATTTTTGAATTGGCTAGATAATAGCCACACAAGAGAATTTCGGCCAGCCCTTGTAACTCTATATATTATGGCGGAACATGATTGTAAAAAAGGTTAGACATTTTGGAAATAAAATTTGTTTGAGAGAGTTTCTCTTGTTCGGTTCTTTTTAGAACTATCTTTTGACATTTCACACTTTGTTTTGATTTGTCAAATTTACTTGATACTTCGAGTTCCTAGATCGCTATCTAGTGGGTCCAAGTCCGCCAACGTGAAGCATATTCGATTCGACGAGCTTTCCGTCTTTGACGTTAGACAGATTCGATTCGGGTTCGTTCAACAGATTGTTCGAGTTCTTTCGAGTTTAACGTTGCCAAGCTTTCGCTGATTTTCCAGCAACGTTTCTGCCATTTTAGGACACCGAAACAGCCATGAACGTTACTTGAAGCATTCGTCCTTTTCGTCGTCCAAATCTGTCCAGAAATTCCTACACCCTTTTTCTTTGTTTCTTTTTATTTTTCTTGTTATTTTAACTATCTAAAAACGTTCATTCTTGTGTTTTATTGTAGAGAAATGTTTGCTACGATCCTAGATCCGCGAATGAACGAGGAATGTTGTTTTGATCAGCAACACCCCTTTATCATATGGTAATCAGAGCTTTGGTCGGATTTTAGCAGTTTCTGCACTACCAAACATCAAAAAATAAAATACAGAAGTCAAAACAAAAAAAAAGAAAAGAAAATTTTGAAATTCTGAAGAAAAAAAAGTCAAAGTCAAAGTTTGACCAAAAAAGTCAAAGTCAACAAAAAAATTGATAAAAATAATAAAAAAATCATATTCGAATATTTGGTGTATTTTTACGTTCATATGTGCTGTTGGTTCGTGAAAATGATGAAGGATGATCAAATTTTCCATGGAATGCTTCGAAATCACCCAAAACAACTTGTTCTTGTTTGTTCGGTGATAGGATCGTTGTAAGCATTTCTTTGCAGTAAGTTGTTTCTTTTTCCTTCATTTTTTATCAGCCTTTATTTCTTTTATTTCATCACCAATTTCTAGCCTTCTTATTATTATTATTATTTTGCCCTTTTTTCTTTTTATTTCACCTAACAGCCCCTACTTGTCCTTTAACCATTTGTTTGTTTACCTATTATATTATCTTGTAAGTTTGACACAGTTAACAAGTCCGAAAGATCAAGTTAGTTCATTAAAGAACTGATTGCGAGAGATCAAGTGGAAAAGGCAATTGAGCGTGTGAGAACAGAAGGGGAGACAAAAAAAAGCCATTCAAGTATTCTCCCGAGTTAAACACGAGTGTTTGAGTGCAATTGTTGACAGATCTTTCCTTGGAGCGATCTGTGAGATTTTTGTTGAGTGTGCAGTGAGGTCCATTTTTTTATTTCACTAACATATATATATATATACATATATATATATATATATATATATATATATATATATATTGTGTGTTTTTGTTTGTTGTTTTGTTTTTTCAACATGGCAGGTTCTGATGATAATTCGGGTGAACAACAACCACTGAATCTCCAGATGCAAGCCTTAGAGCGCATGATGCAACGAGTGATTGCTAATGCATTGAAGCCTATACATTCTCGAATGGATAGACTTGATGGGGGTGGTTCCCATTCTGCCCATGAAGAGATAATTGATGACAATGTGCAGACATTGACTACCGATGAAGCACTTGTTGACAAGAGAAGTCTGAATGATCAACCATCACAGGATGAACCGCAACGAAACAACCCCTTCCATACGAGATGCAACGTGAACGACAAGGTATGTATTGTGATTATTGATAGTGGTAGTTGTGCTAACGTTGCTAGTACTCTCATGGTTGGCAAGTTAGGACTGGAGATGACCACGCATCCCAATCCGTACAAGTTACAATGGTTGAATGATGGTGTTGAAATCGAAGTTACTGAACAAGTTGTTATACCATTTTTCATTGGCAAATACAAAGATGAGGTAACTTGTGATGTTTGCTCTATGGATACTTGTCATTTGTTGTTAGGAAGACCGTGGCAGTATGATAAGAGAGTTTTGCACGATTGTTACACCAATCGATACTCTTTTACTCATGAGGACAAAAAGGTAACTTTGGCACCTACGACTCCAACTGAAGTATATGAAGACGAAGTTCGTTTGCAAGCGAGTATTGCTGCTTTGAAGGCCAACAAAGAGAAGAATGAATGCGAAAAGAAGAAAGCAAATTCACAGGTATTATCTGATTCGACATTTTCTTCTATTTCTTCTTCTAACTTGCAGGTTAATGGACGTTTTTAGATAGTTAAAATAACAAGAAAAATATAAAGAAATAAAAAGAAACAAAGAAAAAGGGTGTAGGAATTTCTGGACAGATTTGGACGACGAAAAGGATGAATGCTTCAAGTAACGTTCATGGCTGTTTCGGTGTCCTAAAATGGCGGAAACGTTTCTAGAAAATCAGCGAAAGTTTGGCAACGTTGTTGAGTGTGTAAAAGTTCTATTATTTACACCCTTTTTAACCCATATTTCTGCTGCATTCAAGCATCATTGCATTGCATTTAGGATAGTTTTCAATTAAATATCACAATTATATAAAAGGCACGGATTCTACTAAAAGAGGGTGTATTTTGCAGGTAACTGCCAAGGTTGACGATGAAGGCAGGCGAAGGGCAGATAAGCAGGAAGGCTGAACTGAACAAGCAGCTGAAGAAGACGAACCTGTCATGGACCCGTCACGACAGCATGGTGACAGCAGATTATTGAAGAGGAAAAATGAAGTGGACATCGATAGATAGAGAAAAATCTGCTCGTCTGTCGTGTGGAAGCCAAATAATTTTCCAAGCCCCGGATCAAAAGATATGTCAAGCCAAAGCTCAAAGGAGAGGAAATCCCTAAAAGCAAGGATGCGACTAGAAAGTAGGATACTTTAGAGATTTAGTCTTTATTAGAATCTTACTTTTAATTAAAGTTGTAATCCTTGTTACCTTAGATAACTTGAGCCCAAAGCTTATATAAAGGGCATAGATTAAACCTAGGGCATAGCCGACTACCCCATAACCGAAACCAAACCCTGTCGTCCACCCGTCACCAACATGTTCTAAATTCCCCCTAGGGCCACGGGTTGTTTTGTAAAGTAGTTGCAAGGGTTGCTTTGTTTTAGGATTTTTCAAGTTCAATAAAATAAACTTCAAGTTCTTTTATCTTGGTTTTAATATCTTGAAAGAGCATCGGGAGAGCATTGTAAGGTTATCTATTTACTTAGCATCGGGAGAGTTAAGTATACGAAAGAGGTAAAAGCGCGTTCTCTAGTTTATAGTTGAACCATCTCGTGCTTAGGGATAAGGCGAGGTTAAGTGGCTAAGGAAGAATTCATACACATCGGTGTTCATCCTTCGATTCACGCCGGGAGGTATCATCAAAGACGTGTTCATCGACAGACTTGTGCCTAGGGATAGGGCAAGGCAAATCTGGGATTCTTGCCAAGCTTGAAGTACTGAGTTAGTGTCTGCTGCCGCGACAACTAACGGACAGACGCCGCGACAGGTGCTGTCGGCGACGGGAGCGACGACAGAACTGGAGATCCTGAGCAATTCAATACCTGCACTACCGAGCAATTCAATACCAGCCCATTCTCTCTCTCTTGATAATTCAATCCTTTTATTTACGTTTTTACTTTATTATTCGTGACAACTTTCTAAAATATTTTCTTTACTTCGTGCAGTAAATCAAGGTGAAGTCATTAGCCCAATCCCTGTGGAGACGATATCCGATACTTCGTATCACTTTACTACTTGCGTCGTGTACACTTGCACTACAATTGCGATAGTCTATTTTACACACAACAAGTTTTTGGCGCCGTTTCCGGGGATTGGCAACATAACTACATCTTTATTTTATTGCACTTTTTGTTTTTATTTTTTTTATTTTTATTTTCGTTTTTAGTTTTTTTTTTAATTTTTATTTTGTGTTTTCAACTCTTGCTTTTCACAAGGTTCTCTTGTTTATGCGCAGATCGAAAAGAGGCGAAGATCCTGAGTATAAGTTAGATCCGGAAATCGAACGATCATTCAATCTCAAGAAACAGATTCGCCACCTTTTAGACAGGAACGAATACCTTGAAGAACAGCTAGAGCAGATGGCCCGTAACCAGCCTGCTGGAGGAGACATACCGCCTGTCGGCGATCCGCCTGGGGCAGGTGGACGACGGTCATGTCGTGACTACATGCTGAATGACCATGTAGAGCTGGAGACCACACTGCCGGATATTGATGTTGATAACTTTGAACTTAAACCTGTCATGTTTAGTATGATCAACAACGCCGGACAGTTCAGTGGTTCTGCGACAGAGGATGCTAGGGAGCATCTCAAAACGTTCCAGGAGATCTGTGGTTCGTTTAGGCTACCAGGAGTTAGTCCGGAGATACTGAGGCTTCGGTTATTCCCCCATTCATTAAGGGATAGAGCTAAAACTTGGTGGAATAAACTTACACCGGGTTCTATTATGACTTGGGCAGATCTAACTCGTGAATTCTTATCTCGTTTTAATCCTTCACATTTATCTGAGCGATTACGTAACGAAATTGCTACTTTTCAACAGGAAGATGACGAGCCGATGCACGAGGCCTGGGACAGATTTACTACTCTTCTACGGAACTGCCCAATGCATGGATTCCCCGTCTGGAATCAGGTAACTAAGTTTTATAATGCTGCTAACTTACAAACTCGTATTCGCATTGATTCTGCAGCAAATGGACTATTATTGGATAAAGATCCGGACGAGGCATTACAAGTTCTGAAGAATCTAGCTAAGAATGAGGAGCAGTTTCCGACAGCTAGAAGAGGGGGTAAACGGGTACTTGCTGTCAAGGACTATGAGGCTGACAGCACTATGAAATCACAGGTAGCATTCCTCACTAAAGCCATGAAACACTTATTGAGTGAAGAGGAAGTACGAGGGTTTGCTGTCGAGGAAATTTGTGCCACTTGTGAAGGAAATCATAGTAGGGAAGAGTGCCCTATAAATATAGAAGAGGGGAAATATGTTGGAAATTACAAGCCAAATTATAATTCCAATAATTACAACCCTAATTGGAGAAAGGATCCCAAATTTTCCTGGAGTAATCCTAACAATGCCCTGAATCCGCAAGCATATAATCAGAATCAGGGGGTCCTAGATTGTTGACGCGACAGCAGCTGCAGCCGCAGAACCTGCCGCAGAACCTGCCGCCTCAGCAACAACAGCAGCCACCACCTGCCACGAGTAGTGTATTGGAGCAGACTCTGGCCACTTTATGTCTCAGATTGGCACGTATATGGATAATATTAATCAGTTTGTCAAGAAGACGGAAAATTTTATGGATGAAACTAAGATGAGAATGACAAACCATGAGGCCACCTTGAAATCTCTAGAGACACAAATGGGTCAGGTATCGCAGCATATTAAACCGAGGCAGAATGGAGGTTTTCCTAGCAATACTGAAAATGCTAGACCACCCCCACATGAGCAATGTAAGGCAATTACTACTAGGAGTGGGAAAAAGCTACCAGGGCCGGAAAAAGAAGTTGATACAGAACAGGACCCTGCTTTGAACAAACCTGCCGAGGAAGCTGCCCCGACAGGTGACAAACAGACTGCTACCGATGAGCCTGTCACGACAGCAGAAGCGACAGAGGAGAAAAAGGAAGATTATCGTCCTCAGATTCGTATGCAGTGGGAAGGACGCATTGCTGATTATCGTCCCCCACCACCCTTTCCACAACGGATACAGCAAGCTAAGCATGAATCTCAACTTAAAAAGATTTATGATATTTTTAAACAGGTTCATATTAATATTCCGTTGTTAGATGCTGTTAGGGAGATGCCCGGTTATGCTAAATTTCTCAAGGATGTCATGTCTAAAAAATCTAAACTTGGGGAATTTGAAACGGTAAGGATGCAAGAAGGTTGCATGAGTATTCTTCATCGGCAACCACCCCAGAAAAAGAAGGATCCGGGGAGCTTCCTCATACCTTGCGTAATCGGCGATAAATTTGTGGGTAAGGCACTTTGTGATCTTGGTGCTAGTGTTAATCTAATGCCCAAATCTGTTTTTCAGAAACTAGGTATTGGCAAGGCGCGGCCCACGACAGTTACCCTACAGCTAGCCGACCGCTCTTACGTTCACCCCGAGGGAAAAATTGAAGATATTTTGGTAAGAGTGGATAAACTTATTTTTCCTGCTGACTTTCTTATTTTAGATTGTGAGGCAGATGAGAACGCACCAGTCATCCTAGGGCGACCCTTCTTAGCCACGGGAAGATCATTGATTGATGTGGAGAAAGGAGAACTCACCATGCGCGTGAATGATCAAGAAATTAAGTTGAATGTTCTCCAAACAATGAAACATGCCGATGTGGACGAAGAATGCAAGGCCATCATTGAGGTGACCTTTGATCAACCCTGCATCAGGTCGGGCTGCCGAGATATAAAATTTGGTCACTGCTGCGACAGCCACCTACAAGCCTGTCATGACAGTGACGACGACAGCGATGACGACAGCACCGACGACAGTGACCCCTCTGAATCCGATACATCTGATACTGAAGGTCATGAGGAGGTAAACTGGTTAGACCATCGTCCAGGTAAGTTATTCGAACCCTTGAATTACACTTCGGATAACCATTTAATCCAAAAGCCCTCCACTGTTGAACCACCTGTCTTAGAACTTAAGCCCCTGCCAGGGCAGCTTAAATATGCTTATCTTGGTTGTGATGACACACTGCCTGTAATAATCTCTGCTAAGCTGCCGCAGGAACAAGAACGACAGCTGATCGACATGTTGAGGCAGCATAAAAGGGCGATAGGATGGACGATAGCAGACATTCAGGGCATTAGTCCGGCAATCTGTATGCACAAAATCCTCCTAGAGGAAGATCATAGGCCGACTATTGATGCCCAAAGGCGACTAAACCTTGCGATGAAGGAGGTAGTGCGTAAAGAGATAATTAAATGGTTAGATGCTGGTATTATTTACGCCATCTCCGACAGCAAATGGGTAAGCCCGGTGCAATGTGTTCCCAAGAAAGGAGGCATGACTGTAATAACCAACGAAAACAACGAGTTAATCCCAACCAGGACTGTGACCGGTTGGAGGGTTTGTATGGACTATCGGAAGCTTAACAAAGCTACCCGAAAGGACCACTTTCCTTTACCCTTTATTGATCAAATGCTTGATAGATTAGCGGGTAAACCTTACTATTGTTTTCTTGATGGTTATTCAGGATATAATCAAATTGCTATTGCACCAGAGGACCAAGAGAAAACGACTTTCACATGCCCCTACGGTACGTACGCATTTAGGAGGATGCCATTTGGACTCTGTAACGCACCTGCCACCTTCCAAAGGTGCATGATGGCTATATTCTCGGACATGGTTGAGGACTTCCTAGAAATTTTTATGGATGATTTTTCTGTCTTTGGAGACGATTTTGAGAGTTGTCTAGGCAATTTACAAAAGGTGCTCGAAAGATGCGAAAAAGCTAACTTGGTTTTAAATTGGGAAAAATGCCACTTTATGGTGGATGAAGGGATAGTCTTAGGCCATAAGATTAGCTGCCGTGGGATAGAAGTCGACAGGGTCAAAATAGAGGTCATAGAGAAGCTACCGCCGCCAACCACAGTCAAGGGCATTAGGAGTTTTTTAGGGCATGCTGGTTTTTATAGGAGATTTATTGCCAATTTCTCAAAAATCACGAAACCCCTATGTCATCTCTTAGAGCAGAACCGACCCTTTGAATTTAATGAAGAATGTACTGAAGCATTCAAGGTTCTGAAGGAAAAGTTAGTGACAGCCCCCATAGTACAGCCACCAGACTGGACGCAACCGTTTGAAATTATGTGTGATGCTAGTGACTATGCTGTCGGGGCAGCACTTGGGCAGCGCAAGGACAGGCTATTTCATGTCATATATTATGCCAGCAAACATTGAATGATGCCCAAGTGAATTATACCACCACGGAAAAGGAGCTGTTAGCTGTGGTGTTTTCCATCGACAAGTTTCGTTCTTACATACTTGGAACGAAAGTTATAATACACACCGACCACTCTGCCCTCAAGTATTTATTTGCAAAAAAGGATGCAAAACCTAGGTTGATACGATGGATTTTACTATTACAAGAGTTCGACCTTGAGATAAAAGATAAAAAGGGGACAGAAAATCAGGTGGCAGATCACTTGTCGAGGTTGGAGACGGGACAGAGTCTACCGCCAGATGAGACACACATATTGGAGACCTTCCCAGATGAGCAGCTCTTTGCTGCCGCACTAGCTGTCGCGACAGCCATGGCGGCAGGTAAGTCTTCTAACCTTCCCTGGTATGCTGATTTCGTTAATTTTATAGTTAGCGGAATATTACCTTCTGATCTTACTTACCAAGCCAGGAAGAGGTTTCAAAATGATGTTAAACATTATTATTGGGACGAACCTCTTCTTTTCAAAATGTGCGCAGATCAGGTTATAAGGAGATGCATACCACAAGAAGAACAAGAAGACATTCTCCATCACTGTCATGCTTCACAATATGGAGGACACTTAGGAGGCAATAAAACTGCTGCCAAGGTGCTGCAGTCAGGGTTCTACTGGCCGACACTGTATAAGGACGCACAGGAATTTTACAAAAACTGTGACAGGTGCCAGCGGACAGGTAACATCTCGAGGAGAAACGAGATGCCACTGCAGAATATTTTAGAAGTCGAAATCTTTGACGTTTGGGGGATTGATTTTATGGGACCTTTTCCATCTTCATGTGGAAATCTTTACATCCTCCTAGTAGTGGATTATGTCTCCAAATGGGTAGAAGCAATCGCAACTCAAAAGAATGATGCCAAAACAGTCCAAAAGTTTTTGCACAAAAACATCTTTTCTAGATTCGGCATCCCTAGGGCGATTATCAGTGATGAAGGGAGACATTTTGACAACAAGGTAATTGCTGCCGCCTTGAGAAAATATGGTGTCAAGCACAGGATCGCGACAGCATACCACCCACAGACCAATGGGCAGGCTGAGATATCCAATAGGGAAGTAAAGAACATTCTTGAAAAAATGGTTAAACCAACTAGGAAAGATTGGTCTTTGCTTCTGAATGATGCATTATGGGCATACAGAACAGCTTTCAAGACTCCATTGGGCATGTCTCCATACCGTTTGATTTATGGGAAAACCTGTCATCTGCCTGTCGAGATAGAACACAAGGCATATTGGGCGATCAAGGCAGTAAACATAGACTTGGACAAGGCAGGCCAGAAAAGGTTGTTGGATTTGAATGAGATAGATGAAATACGAACAATGGCCTACGACAATGCAAGGATTTACAAGGAAAAAACTAAGAAGTGGCATGACAAGAAGTTGCTGCCACGACAGTTCTGCCCAGGGCAGCTTGTGTTGTTGTTTAATTCTAGGTTGAAACTCTTTCCAGGGAAACTCAAATCTAGATGGTCTGGCCCGTTCCAAGTAGTTCAAGTTTTTCCCCATGGTGCCATTACAATTCAATCACTAAAGGACGGGCACCAATTCAAAGTCAATGGACAACGCCTCAAGCACTATCAAGGGACTGAAGCCCCAGGAATAAAGGAAGTGGTTACTTTAGGTGATGCCCCACAAGGTATCCCTAATTTAACCTAATTCTTTTATTTTTATTATTATTATTATTAATATTATTAGGAATTAGATTTATTTTATTCGAATAATGTTTTGTTTTTAATTTCAGTTTTTAGGAAATAAAGCAAGTGAGAAAGGAGAAGTGGCCCAAGCCCACCGCCCATCCACCAGCCCAATAAAGCCCATTTATGATAACCTGTCGTTTCGGCTGCCGGCGCAGACGGAGTTGACAGGCTGTCAACAGACGCACAGCAGACGAAGAATCGTGCGGCAGACGCACAGCAGAGGCATTAATGCCCATCAGACGTGTCAGACACTCTACATTCAATTTGCCGCTCCGTTATTCCCGCCTGCCGTTGCGGCATTAAATGGGCAGCTCCACGACAGCTATATAAACCCCTTCTCCTTTTCATTTTTCATCACTTCAGATTTTCTCTCTTGCTATTCTCTTCTAGTTTGATCTCTTTTCTTTCATTTTCAGCCCTTGCAACCAAATATGTCTTCACGACAAACCCGTCAGAACGCTGCTGCCGCTTCCTCTTCAGCAGCAGCATCCCCGTTCGCTAACAAGGAACTTTGGGAGGAGCGAAGTTTCATCTACAACCGAGATGCCCCTCTGTTTGGACTCCGGCCGTTCATCATGCAGGCTATAACAGCTCAACTGTGGGAAGACTTCGCCGAGCAGCCGGCAGAACTTAATGACACCCTAGTAAGGGAATTTTATGCGGCGATCGAGAGCAAGACGGCGACATCTGTCACCGTCCGAGGAGTGACAGTCCCTTTTACCGCCAGCAGCATCAACCATGTCTTCGGCCTCTTCTTCGGCCCCAATGATGATGCTAATCAACAGTTTTGGGACACCCTCGACGCTGCCAGCCACGATGCTGTCATGAGGGAGTTGACAGAAGCGGGAACGACATGGAGCACAAGTAAGAAGAACCCTCATTCTGTCAATAGGGGGCAGCTCCTACCTGAGGCAAAGTTATGGAACGCTTTTATCAAAAAGCGTATCATGCCCTCGTCCCACCATACGACAGTCAACCGACAGTGGCTGGCCCTCATCCACTCTATCATGCACAACAGGCCCATCAATGTGGGCAGGTACATGAGGGACAGCATTCTTGATTGCGCCTTTCGCTCGGACTCACGACTCTGCCTGCCCTGCACCATAACTGCCCTCTGCCGATGCGCTGCCGTACCGGAGGAAGACTCAGACAAAATCAAGAAGGGCAGCGGCTGGACAGACAGCAACATCTCCAGCCTCATGGAGCTGGTAGTCGTATCGCCTCTCAACGCCTTCGATCCAAACGCCCCTCCTGCTGAGTCTGATGATGAGCCTGCCACCGAGCCTGCCACCGAACCTGCCCCAGAAGCTGCCACCAACACCGCTCCGGTAGATCAGAACGCCCACATCCTTGCTGCCGTCCTGCGGATCGAGGAACGCCAGATGGGCTTAATCACATTCATCCGAGACTTCTCCAATGCCACGGTAAACTTCATTACCAATACTTTGAATTTTTCGGATGTCTTTTTCCCCACCTTCCCCGCCCATTATTTCAATATCCCATCCCCTACTCCCACACCACCTGTCTCTCCCCATGGAGAATCTGCCTCCTCCACACCTTCCCCGACGGCAGCCGGCAGTCCACCAGCAGACACCTCCCCTCGAGGAACAAAGCGAGCTGCCACTGATGACAGCCCCCTTGTCCGGAGGAATTTGGACAGCGCCTTCACACGGGTGAAACGCATTAAGCATGTCGCAGACAAGCGAAGGCTGTCCAAAGCCATCATGACCACCAGCTGGGACAGCAGCAGCAGCAGTTCCGATGTCAGGCTAGTGGAGCCACCTGCCCTTCAACCTGCTGACGACCCTGTCCCCCAACCGGAGGAAGACCCTGCCCCTCAACAGGCTGACGAATCTGTCGATCAACCTGCTCCGGAACCTGCCCAGCCACCTCCTCAACGCAGACGCTACCATCAAATCCGCGTCAGCAGCAGCAGCGAGGACAGCGAATAAAAATTAAGTTTTTATTTTTTTTTATCCTCTTATTGCTGCCTGCCCTTATATAATTGTGATGTACTTTTTTATCTTGTTTTCCTTTATTTGTTTTTATGTTGTTTTGCATTGAGGGCAATGCAACCCTCGAGTTTGGGGGTGGCGACCCTCCATATTTAATGGCATCTTTAGCACATCTTTTGTTTAACTGTTGTGTCCTTTTATTTACTTATTTCTTTAAAAAAAAATCAGAAAATTAAACTGTTGGCTTAAAACTGTGAAGTTAACTTACCTGTCATGACGGCTCTATCGTGGCAGCATCTTTAGGACAGGTTAAGGAAAAGTTTAGAGCCTTTCTATAGTTCTGAAAACTTAAACACTTTTGTGACTGTTATATTGCTTAGATTTCTTTTAGCCAAACTAGAATAGGAAGCTTAGAACTTGGATAGCCCCTAGAGGTGCCTAACACTGGCTCTAGGAAAGAAGTTTAGTAAAAGAAAATCAAAAACCTAGAGGTGCCCGAAACCGGCTCTAGGAAGCTAACTAGAGGTGCCCAAAACTGGCTCTAGAAAAATTTTAGCTTGAAAATAGAAGAAAAAGAAGCATGAAAATGTGCCTTCTAAAAAAATAAACTTTGGCATAAAAATTCGAGTTAAGGAGTTGAATATTCTAGTGAAACTAAGAGAGTCTTAGCATATAACTGTTCACAAGCATGCACACACTGCACGAGAACTATAGGGAGATTCCGGACAGATCCTAATCTTTCCGACAGGTTGCTGCCGCCATAGAGAGTGAGCTACGGGTAAAGGACAGTTCACTGTTTGAAGGCCAACACAAAAATCTTCATTTTTCTAGGTTTAAATTGCTTGAGGGCAAGCAAAGACTTGAGTTTGGGGGTGTGTTGAGTGTGTAAAAGTTCTATTATTTACACCCTTTTTAACCCATATTTCTGCTGCATTCAAGCATCATTGCATTGCATTTAGGATAGTTTTCAATTAAATATCACAATTATATAAAAGGCACGGATTCTACTAAAAGAGGGTGTATTTTGCAGGTAACTGCCAAGGTTGACGATGAAGGCAGGCGAAGGGCAGATAAGCAGGAAGGCTGAACTGAACAAGCAGCTGAAGAAGACGAACCTGTCATGGACCCGTCACGACAGCATGGTGACAGCAGATTATTGAAGAGGAAAAATGAAGTGGACATCGATAGATAGAGAAAAATCTGCTCGTCTGTCGTGTGGAAGCCAAATAATTTTCCAAGCCCCGGATCAAAAGATATGTCAAGCCAAAGCTCAAAGGAGAGGAAATCCCTAAAAGCAAGGATGCGGCTAGAAAGTAGGATACTTTAGAGATTTAGTCTTTATTAGAATCTTACTTTTAATTAAAGTTGTAATCCTTGTTACCTTAGATAACTTGAGCCCAAAGCTTATATAAAGGGCATAGATTAAACCTAGGGCATAGCCGACTACCCCATAACCGAAACCAAACCCTGCCGTCCACCCGTCACCAACATGTTCTAAATTCCCCCTAGGGCCACGGGTTGTTTTGTAAAGTAGTTGCAAGGGTTGCTTTGTTTTAGGATTTTTCAAGTTCAATAAAATAAACTTCAAGTTCTTTTATCTTGGTTTTAATATCTTGCAAGAGCATCGGGAGAGCATTGTAAGGTTATCTATTTACTTAGCATCGGGAGAGTTAAGTATACGAAAGAGGTAAAAGCGCGTTCTCTAGTTTATAGTTGAACCATCTCGTGCTTAGGGATAAGGCGAGGTTAAGTGGCTAAGGAAGAATTCATACACATCGGTGTTCATCCTTCGATTCACGCCGGGAGGTATCATCAAAGACGTGTTCATCGACAGACTTGTGCCTAGGGATAGGGCAAGGCAAATCTGGGATTCTTGCCAAGCTTGAAGTACTGAGTTAGTGTCTGCTGCCGCGACAACTAACGGACAGACGCCGCGACAGGTGCTGTCGGCGACGGGAGCGACGACAGAACTGGAGATCCTGAGCAATTCAATACCTGCACTACCGAGCAATTCAATACCAGCCCATTCCCTCTCTCTTGATAATTCAATCCTTTTATTTACGTTTTTACTTTATTATTCGTGACAACTTTCTAAAATATTTTCTTTACTTCGTGCAGTAAATCAAGGTGAAGTCATTAGCCCAATCCCTGTGGAGACGATATCCGATACTTCGTATCACTTTACTACTTGCGTCGTGTACACTTGCACTACAATTGCGATAGTCTATTTTACACGCAACAAACGTTAAACTCGAAAGAACTCGAACAATCTGCTGAACGAACCTGAATCGAATCTGTCTAACGTCAAACGGAAAACTCAAAAGAACCTGCACAATGTACTAAGAAAACCCGAATCGAATATGCTTCACGTCGGCGGACTTGGACCCACTAGATAGCGATCTAGGAACTCGAAGTATCAAGTAAATTTGACAAATCAAAACAAAGTCTGAAATGTCAAAAGATAGTTCTAAAAAGAACCGAACAAGAGAAACTCTCTCAAAAAAAATTTATTTCCAAAATGTCTAACCTTTTTTTACAATCATGTTCGGCCATAATATATAGAGTTACAAGGGCTGGCCAAAATTCTCTTGTGTGGCTGTTATCTAGCCAATTCAAAAATTAAAATTAAAAAAAACTTCCTAATGGCGGAAACAAATTTGGTCCATGTGTTTGAAATCCTTGTGCACCAAAATAAATAAAACACATGCTTTTAATGTGTTTTGTTTGAATTTTGAGAAGGAACCACCCTTGTGCTTATCCCTTAATTTGCCGCACAATGAAGAGAAGAAGTGTTGCATGCATTCGGCCACACATGCACAATGCTCTCCCATGCATTCGGTCACATATGCACAAGAGTCTTCACACACGTTGCACATGCATGCACATGCACATCACCTCGCACACATGCACCAGAGCTGCCACACACTTGTAGGACACTTGTTCAGCTGCTATTGGACTTGTCAGCTGAGCTGACTGGAAAATGTTCTGAGTTGAAACGAACTAGTTGAAAGTGTGATGAGCTGAAAGTGAGTTGGTTACACTCTCCTGAGCTGGGACCGAGCTGCATATACTCTGGTGAGCTGGAGATGAGCTGATATGCTCACTTAAGCTAGTGTCCACCTACGTACCTATGTCAAAAGGCAACAAACTTCCATCAGAGTATTGTAAACTTAATGGAAACACTAATACAAGTCGTAAACACTTGCAACCTTATTCATTAGCTCAAAAACAAATATAAACACACCATAAGTTATATCAAACTGAGTCAAAACACACCAAACATACTAATATAAATAATATAAGTATAAGAAATGTTACACATCAGTATGTAACAAATGAAAAAGCAAACTTCCCTGAAAGTTTGAAGTTGCATCGTTGGGTGGCATAAACATGCTCACATCAGATAGATTGCTCACATGACTGCCCAACTCCCCTCACTGATCCTATCGATGAACGATCTCTTGCAAGGGGTAAGTTTCATTACTTCAATGGTAGTTGGATTCGTCTATCCGAGCTCCCTGCTGATGTCGTTCCGGAAGAAATTGCTAACCCTCAAGCCGCTCAAGCTCCTCCTCCACCTTCTATGGATTCCCTCATGACTTTTCTAAACGAGCAATTCACGGGTTTGCGCACGGGAATTGCATCCATAGATCAAGTGATGAATTTCGGGTTTATCTCTATTGACACAAGGTTTACAAGCCTTGAAGATCGAATGAAGAATGTGGAGACGCGTCTCACTTCCCTTGAAGGCGGTCACAACTCGATGAACATAACCCTTACCGCTTTCCATGACGAGTGGCGTCAAACTAGGAGGAATGATGATGCAAATGAGGAGAAGGATGAAGATGATGAAGATGACGATGGAGATGCATAGTAGTTCATCTTTGCATATCATTTATGTCATTTAGGATATTTATGCACTTTCGTTTATGTTTTTAGGATTAAGTTTGCATTATTCTAAAACCTATGCTTTGATTTTCTGTTATTTGGATTTTATGTTGATGTTATCTTTATTTTGAACTTAATGTTTATCAATATTATGTTGCTTGGTTATTATTTATGCCTTTTGCCTATGTTTATCAATGTCTCTATTTTTTTATCTAACAAAAAGGGGGAGAGGGAACAAGCTCACACTTAAAATATTTTGATTTTCAAGTTAAAGTTTACCTAGCTAATATTAAGGGGGAGTTATTTTGCAAAGTTTTTCAAAATGTCAAAAATTTCAAGTTTTGGTTTTGTTATATCAAAAAGGTGGAGATTGTAAAACCTATGTTTGATTTTGATATAACTAAGTATGTTAAGGATTAAATTGAAAACTTGAAATAGATTTCTAAGTCCCTCAAATGATTTATAAATCACCAACACCTTAATCTGATTTGAAAAACTCAAACTCCAAATATTTTCTAATTGTTCCAAAGCCAAAGTATTGAAAAAAGTACAGGTGTATCGATACGCTTCCAGCCGTATCGATACCTTTTTTACAAAGTTGGCTACTGGAAAGATGTGTTTCGATACGCCCCTAACCGTATCGAAATAGTGTATCGAAACAGATTCAATCTGTATCGATACGCCCCCTCTGTAAAAACTGAAGGAGTTTGAATAGTGTACCGATATGGTTCCGCCCGTATCGATACGGTTTTAACGAAATTTTTAATTCGAAAAGCTTTAAATGTTTTCGACCGTTGGTGTCAGTTGTTAGGTAACCAAAATTTAAAGTGGTAGTTGACCCGTACCGATACGCTCTTAGTCGTATCGATACGGAAACTTCTAGTGAGCTAAGTTGAGAAAAAGGTATCGATACGGTCTTACCCGTATCGAAACGGTCCCTGTCCTGCACCGATACGCTTACACGCGTATCGATACGCCCTCTTGTAATTGTGCAACGGCTCTTTCTGTTTTGAGACAAATATCGATACAGTTCCACGCGTACCGATACGGTAAGCAGCATAAGTGCATTTATGGTGGAAAGAGAGGGTCCCAACAGTTATAATCAATACCATAACCACCCAAACGGCTAGAATTGATAGAGAAGGTATAAATTGAAGCTAATTGAAGACTAGCAACAACTATTGCATTAAAGATAAACATCCAAGCAAAAATCCAAACTCAAAGTACTTATTTTCCAATTTCTTGTAAACCCCAAATTGTGTAGTGTTTAATTCTTATCCTATCATCAAATTTGGGTTGAGTGTTTGTACTTAAAGGGGCAATCTTGTATTTGAGAGATATCTTTCTTGCCTAAATTCTTCTTTGTACTCTTGTGAGGGTTTGGTCAAATTTTGGGTAGAAAATTTGACCGGTTGTGTAAAGGTTACCTCCTAAGCCTTGAAAAGGGGAAGAACAAATTAGTGAATTGTTGAAAATCCTTAGTGGTATCTAAGGTAGTGGATGTAGAGTTCATTTGGAACTTGAACCACTCTAAAATTCCTTGTTCTTCATTTTAGCTATCCTTTTACTCCAACAAATTTTTAAAAACCCAATTCACCCCCTCTTGGCTTTGATCAATCCATTGATCCACTCAACACATATAACCACAATCATATAACATATCAAGTCACATATATCTCTATATCTCTTGTCACATGTTTTATTCAAGTACTTATAATCTTTTTCCTTGGTAGATTAGTGTGACTAGGTAATCGAGTTACAATGGGTACAAAGTACCGAATCGGAGGATGCACAATGTTGCAATACATCAAAATCAGAAGTGCACAATGCACCGACGTGTCTTCCACACCATCACAAGGTAACCAAATGATCAACAGAGGATGCTCAAAGCATCAAATACGCAAGGTGTTAACAACACCAACATAGAGTACACAAAGTACTAATTTCATAGGAGCTCTAGACTCTAATGCATGTCGTTCTACCTAAAACCAACAAGTCGACCAAGGGCTTATAGTATTGTAAAGTGTTCATAAGTTCTATATTTCATACACATTCCATCTCATATTATTGCTATTTTTGAGTACATTTTAGGCATAATTAAGACCATGCATTGCATTTTACAGTATTACTTTACTTTTCCATGCTTTTATAGATTATCTTTTATTTGGTAAGAAAAAGGTATTGTTTTAGTTTAGTTTTAGTTTTAGGTACTAGAGTCTGACAGAGGGAGAGAGGAGCTGAGGACATGATGTTGAGGTAGCAAACCAAGGAGTTGTACTGATGCAGTTCTAGACAGAGACAGCAGCTGACGCCGCCCTACTTGCCGCCCAAGACAGCAAACTGAGGAATTGGAGAACTGGAGTGCGATCTGTAGAGCAGAAAATCCTGATTCTATCGATGTTGTCCACTCAATTTTCCAATGACTGTAGCAGCAGGCAGAGCCGCCGAAGGAGGAACTCGAGATTACTTGCGGAACAAGGCAACATGATAAAGTCCACATTCAACTCAAAGAAATCAGAGTTTAAAGTCACATTTAATGCAAAAGTTAATTTGAAGACTTCTACTTCAAGAAGGACTAGACCTAGCTAATGCCTATATATACCCATTATAATTCTATTTCAAAACAACTTAGGTTTTCTTTAGGCATAATTTAGGTTTTCTTGCCGTTATTATGTTCTAAAATTCTCCTTGGGTTTGGATTATGTTGTAATTAGTGTGAGAACGGTTGTTTAGGATTTTTAAGTTTGTTTTTTCCAATAAAGCTTCAAGGTTTACTTATTCCATGTTCTTTATAGTTTTCAATTAAGGCGAAAGATTAGTTGATTGCTATCCATTTGTTTGGTATCGAGAGAGTCGAACTCACGAAAGGAGTAAGTACGATTTCATCTATAGACGATGTGATCAATCCAACCTAGACATAGGTTAGGGTTTAAGGTGGCTAAAAAGACGAATTAACATTGATGTCTTTGTACGATTCACGCTGCGACTGGTATTATCTGCAGTGGGCATCAACAGCATTCTGCTTAGACATAAACGAGATAAATTTTGAAGCGTTATGCCAAGCCTTGTAGTTCTGCCGAGTTTGCCGCCGAGACACAAGTCCATTCTCATGCCGAGGCAGCAAGAGCGTCTCAGCAGTCTAACTGCCATCCTCCGCTGAGGCAGTAGAGTCTGACAACGCAAAAAAACTTGCCATATTCAACGCAGTTTCACACTAAGCAACAACATAACTCGGCCCTTTCTATCAACCTGATTTCTTCATTTTTATTTACTTATGTTTTTATTTTATTTTCCTCTCAAACAACCAACTTATTTGTGCATTTAATTTTCTAGTGCATGACTTACATTTCGAATCAAGATGTCCAATCCATGTGGTAGACGATATCTTTTATACTATAACTTGACAAGAGTGTGCACTTGCGCTCATATTTAGAGAACACCGAAGTATCTTTTAATTCAAACAATCACAAGGCAAGTCATTAACAAGCCAACATATCAATCATATAGCACATAGCATGTTGCAAGCATATAAGGTCTATCTTTGGTCAAAGTCTCATTGTTTCTAACATGTATAAGTCACATATACTCATTCCTACAACATGTAACATTCAAGGGCAGTAGCATAACAATCATATAGAACTCATATAATCCATCAATCAAGTACATATACCATGTATCCCACAATAGTACCAAACTAGTAGCAAACACAAGCAATTGTCTTTCCAATTGAACACCATAATCTAAGAGTTGTTGCTTCATCCAAAGAACTTGAGCACAACAACTCCCTAAGGATATGTACTCCGCTTCGGTGGTAAATAAGGCTACGTTATTTTGTTTCTTAGAGAACCAAGATACGAGCATACTACCTAAGAATTGGCATGTCCCGAAGGTACTTTTCCTATCTATCTTGCATCCCTCATAGTCCGCATCCGAGTAAGCATGAAGGCTAAAGAAAGAATCCTTAGGATACCAAAGACCTAAGTTAGGTGTGTCTCTACGGTATCTAAAAATTCTCTTAATGGCTACTAAGTGTGATTCTCTAGGAGTAGCTTGAAACCTAGCACACAAGCAAACACTAAACATAATATATGGTCTACTTGTTGTAAGGTAAAGCAAAGAAACTATCATGGATATATAAAGCTTAGAATCAACACACTTACCTCCTTCATCTTTTTCAAGCTTTATAGAAGAGCTCATAGGGGTGGCTTGAGGCTTTACATTCTCCAAGCTGAACTTTTTGAGCATATCATTCACGTACTTAGCTTGATTTATGAAGGTGTCATCCTTCCTTTGTTTGACTTGGAGTCCCAAAAAGAATGAGAGCTCCCCCATCATGCTCATCTCGAACTCACCTTGCATTAGATTAGAAAATTCTTTGCAATAACATTCATTAGTAGAACCAAAAATGATATCATCAACATAAATTTGTACTACTAAGATGTCATTACTATATCTTTTTATGAAAAGTGTAGTGTCCACCTTACCTTTTTCAAAACCTTTTTCAATCAAAAAGTTTGAAAGTCTTTCATACCAAGCTCTAGGAGCTTGTTTTAAACCATAAAGAGCTTTGGTTAGTTTAAAAACATGATTTGGAAATTTTGAATCCTCAAAACTCGGCGGTTTCAACATACACTTCTTCATTTATAAAACCATTTAGAAAAGCACTTTTTACATCCATTTGAAAGAGCTTGAAATCATGGTAACATGTAAATGCTAGAAGCATCCTAATAGCTTCTATTCTAGCTTCGAGTGCATATGTTTCATCAAAATCAATTCACTCTTATTGAGTGTAACCTTGAGCAACAAGCCTAGCCTTGTTTCTCACTATGTTACCACTCTCATCTAGTTTATTTCTAAAGGTCCATTTAGTTCCTATAATAGATTGATTACTAGGCCTTTCAACTAATGTCCATACTTTACTTCTCTCAAATTGATTTAATTCCTCTTGCATGGCCAAAATCCAAAAATTATCTTTTAATGCTTCTTTGATATTTTTAGGCTCAATGCGTGAAAGAATTGCAACATGGTTCATTAATTTAAGAGAGGATCTAGTAGTTACCTCCTTGGATGGATCACCCAAGATTTCACCACCTTGGACATAGTTGAACTCCCTTGGGTAAGTTACCTTATTTTCCTCAAGAGCCAACTCATTCAAGGCTTCAAGAGGTGGATCTTGTGCATCTTCTTCTTTGGTTGGAATCTCATCCACCTTTGACGTTTGTCCTCTATCAATGGCTTCAAGGATCCCTACATCATCATCATCACAAGAATCCTTCCTCGAAAGGAGGTTATCATCGAAAACATGTATAGACTCTTCTACTATTAAAGTTCTTTTATTAAATACACGATAGGCTTTAGAGTTTGAAGAATACCCTAAGAAAATAGCTTCATCACTTTTAGCATCAATTTTACCTAAGTTGTCTTTTCCATTGTTTAAAACAAAACACTTGCAACCAAATGGATGAAAATAGCTAATATTAGGCATCTTAGATTTTAAAATCTCATATGGTGTTTTCTTTAAAATTGGCCTAATCATTACTCGATTTATAATGTAGCAAGCGGTATTTGTGGCTTCCGCCCAAAAATATTTAGGTAAATTATTTTCACAAAGCATGGTTCTAGCCATTTCTTATAAAGTTCAATTTTTCCTCTCAACTACCCCATTTTGTTGAGGAGTGCAAGGTGCAGAAAAATTGTGGCTAATCCCATTTTCATTTAAAAACTCTTCAAATCCTAGATTTTGAAACTCGGTTCCACGATCACTTCTAATATGGGAAATTTTAAGCTCAAGATCATTTTGAGTTATTTTTGAAAATGTGATGAATTTTTTCTAAAGCCTCATATTTTGTACTTAAGAATAGAACACAAGTAAACCTAGAATAGTCATCAACAAGTAAAAAAACATATGATTTACCACGCAAGTTCATAGTACTAATTGGCCCAAAAAGATCCATATGAATCAATTGTAAACATCTACTAGTAGAGACATCATTAATGGATTTAAATGAGGTTCTATGTTGTTTACCCTTAGAGCATGCATCACATATTTTATCATTGGAGTACATAAGTTTGGGTAAACCTATAACTAGATCAAGGGAAATTAATTTTTCTAAAACACTCATGCTAGCATGTCCTGATTTTTTATGCCAAAGCCATGAGTCATGTTCATCATGTGCAACTAAACATGCATGAGATGTATGAATGTTATCTAAATGCACCATGTAAATATTTCCTATCATATGCCCTATGAGCATCAATTGATTTGTTTTAATGTTCACTATTTTGCAATCATTTTTATCAAATATAACATTAAAACCTTTATCACATAATTGACTAATGTTCAACAAATTGTGTTTAAGACCGTTGACATATAAGACAGTTTCAATGAAAATAGAAGAGTGATTACCAATGGAGCCAATTCCTTCAATATGGATTTTGGAGTTGTCACCGAAAGTTACTACTCCACCACTTTTTGGCTTTAGTTCCAAGAATCTACTCTTGTCACCGGTCATGTGTCTTGAGCATCCACTATTAAGGTACCATGAGTTTTGACATGAAGCTTTGGCCTTGTAGCAATGCTCCCCCTACAAACAAAGAAATTAGGCTTTGGTCTTTGGTACCCAAATCATTTTGGGTTCATATGTGTTAGCCCTCAAAACCTTGGTTCCCTTAGGAATCCAAGAATCAATAGCATTCATATTATTAGAAACAATGAGTTCCTTAGGAACCCAAATACTCCTAATCTTTTGACTTTTAGATTGCTTAGAAAAATTTCTTTGTTTAGGATAAAAATGTTTTCTTTTTACATATTGGGTTTTAGATGAATTTCCTTTTTCAAAATTGTTTCTCCCAATAGTAAGTTTTAAGATTATCCACTTCCTTTGTGTGATAATCTTGAAAATCAGAAAGAAGTTTTTCAAGATCAAGATTTTTCTTCTTAAGATCATTCGAAAGATTTATCAAGTATAGAACCTTTTTTTCTAATTCCGAGATAGATTTTGAAAGAGACTCGTTTTGAATTTTTAAATCGGATATATTTTTTTATTATTTCTCAAAATTGACTCTTTATATTTTCAACTAACTTATCATAGACCTCTTGCAACTCATCATATGCATCTTGAAGCTCATCATAGGTAAAATCAAAATTAGATGAGTTGAGGTTTACCTTTGGATCATCATCAATGGTCATGAGACAAAGGTTAGCCACTTCCTCCTCCTCCTCAGATGACTCATCGTCGCTCCAAGTTGCCACTTGAGCTTTGAGCTTGTTCTTCTTCCCAAAACTCTTTCTCTTCAATTGAGGGCACTCGAAACGAATGTGGCCGGATTTCTTACACTCATAGCAAATGACTTGGTCCTTTTTCTCTTTTTTACTCTTGTTCTCGAAGTCCCATTTTCTATTGAACTTTCTTCCTCGGTTGGACTTCATGAAGCGAGTGAATCGTTTGGCCAACATGGCCATCTCATCATCTTCATCTTCACTAGAATCGCTTTCATGATATAAAACTTTAAGAGTGATTTCAATATTCTTCTTCTCAACCTTCTTCTCCTTCATTTTCTTTTCTTCTTCTCTTCCCTTCTTCATGATCTCATGGGTAAGTAGAGATCCAACAAGAGCATCTAGCTTGAAAGTCTTCAAATCTCTAGCTTCAATAATGGTCGTTCTATTGCTATCTCATGATTACGGAAGAGAATACAACAACTTCCTCACTATCTTGTCTTCGGGAATGATTTCATCGAAGCCCTTCAATCCATTGACGATGACCGAGAATCAATCAAACATCTTGGAAACACTCTCATCGAGATCCGATTTGAAGTTTTCATAGCTTAAATTGAGTAGCCCGATCTTTGTTTCCTTGACGTCGCTAGTTCCCTCATATGTTATCTCGAGGGTGTCCCAAACTTCCTTGGCATTCTCGATCGAGGACACCTTGGAGTAGATATCCGGACCAAGAGCACAAAAGATGACATGTAGAGCTTCATCGTTGACTTGCATCCTTCTTATATCATCTTCGGTCATTTCGGCTTTGACCTTTGGGACAAGTCTTCCTTCACCGTCTCTCTTCATCAGAATGTATGGCTCTTCTTTAACTACATCCCATACCATGTAGCCGGTAGACTTGATGAAAAGTCGCATCCTATTCTTCCAATATGAGTAGTTATGCCCATTGAAGAATGGTGGTTTGGTGGTAGATTGGGACTCATAGAGGTTGGAAGTGGAGGTGGATGTCATTGCTTGACTAGTTGTTGATCAAACTCTCCTAGAATCGACTCAAGAGGGTTGTAATCCTTCCAATGAGCTCTGATACCAATTGTTGAGTTGATCACACAATTGCAAATGGCCAAGAAGAGGTGAATTGGCGATAAAAATTTTAAGGGTGGAAATTTGGAAGAATAAAAATTGAGACACAAGGCAATTAGAATGGTTCAAGTTCTCCAATGAACTTTACACCCACTACCTTAGCTCCCACTAAGGATTTTCAACCAATTCATTACTTGAATTCTTCCCCTTTTCTTGGATGAGGAGAAACCTTACAATTTGATTAAGATTTCTACCCAAAGCTTAATCCACTCACTTTACAAAGAAGAGTTTTTGGTAAACTTTACAAATTCCTCTCTAAGGATAATGTTTACCCAATTACAATCTCACACTCCCCAAACTCACAATAAGAATTACAATGAAGAACACAGAGGAGTTGGGTACAAAGATTTGACTCTAAAGAACAAAGTTTGGATTTTGAGTGCTTTGATGTTGCTTGTAGGTTCAATAGTTGTTGCTGGTGCATTTGAGACTTGTTTTTATACCCTTGTATTGATTTCTAGCCGTTTGGGTGGTTGAGATCATCAATAGAACCGTTGGGCTGTAATTTCCCACAATAAATGCTGCTCAACAACCTACCGTATCGGTATGGCTCGAGGGCGTATTGATATCTGTCTCAAACAAGAAAGAGTCGTTATGACTGAAAAACAAGGCGTATCGATACGCTTCAAGGGCTTATCAGTACGATATTAAAGGGTGTATCGATACGATTAACCGTATCAATACGAATTTTGCTCACTGGATACCAACTAACTGACAAGCCAACTGTCGAAAATTAAATGCAAGGATTTTGCAAAGGTCAGCATATCGTATCAATACGGTGACGTGCTGTATCAGTATGCTATAGCAAAATAATGTTTTGATAAGAAATCTGTATCGATACGGTTCCAAAGCGTATCGATACGCTATAGCTTAATGTCTTGCCCAGATGAATTTTGTATTGATACGGGGTTATACCGTATTGGTACGCTGTGAATGATTAAAATTTCAGTGTTGAAAAATCGTATCGATACGCATAAGGGTATCGATACGCCTGGGCATTTTGTTGATGTTTGGCTTGAAAACTCTTGAAGAGACTTAGAGAAATTTGAACCTTTAAGTATGTTTTGTCTTGAAATATAGTTTGGTTCAAAAAAGCTTGTCAAAATGTGAGACTTTGAAAAATATTTAAAAATTTATTGTTTTACAATTTAGTCCATTTGTCAAATTGATATATCAAAATCAATTTTAGTTTCACAAGTTCCAAGCACATAATAACCCTGTGTACACGCCTCATAGCTTAGCTTCCACTATCGAGCACACGCCAACACCCTTTGTGAAACCAATTATCCACGCCCCATTTAAATCACGGATTGTGCCACCACACTTAGCCCAGCCGTCTACCAATCTTTGCGCTTTATCTGTATTGACCTTAAACCAACCCTACGGTGACGGCGACCAAACAACTCGCTGTCGCGGTCCCCGAACTCGATCAACGCCTTGGGTTTGCGATGCAATCGCTCGCAACATAGTAGCTTGTAGGGCGCGACTTCGCTCCAACACAGAATCAGACGACTCAAAAGGGCTATCAAATACAATAGAATTGCGATACAACCATAAATTTTATAAGACCGAAACAAAAAGTAAATCTCAATCCAAGCTAATTTTAACAAAATATTCCGGTCGTAATAAATTTATTCGAATCCACTCCCTAAAATTTATAGTACAAAATTTGCTCAAATGATCCGCTCTAACAAAAAGAACCCATACCAACATAACCGATGGACAAGTGCGCAACAAGTGATTCACACGTAAATAAAATTATAAATACAAACCAATAATTAATTAAAATATTTAGGTTTAATAGTAAAACTAACCTTTAAACTATATTTTTACCTCTATTCAAAAAATAATATAAATTGGACGCTCATAAGAGAAGAAAATAGTAATAGTTTATATATATATATATAATTATTGATATTTACTTTATTAATTAAGGATTAATTGTGTAATTATATAAAATTTCTTATTGACTGAAACTATTTTGATAGTTTAGTGATTTAATTAAAAAATTTATATTTAATAGTCAAAATAGGAAGCATCCCAATAGTTAGAGACCTAAAGGACAGTTTACCCAAAGAGTTTTAGGTGTATAAGTACGAAAAATGTATAGTTTAGGGACAAGTTTATTATTAAACCCAAAATTTACACCTCTTTTACAAATGTCCGTATCCCTTTCTTTCAAGGGTGCAGAGTGGCTAGGGTTCCGTCAAAAGAAAAACCCAAAAAACCATGGGAGGCAAAGGGAGGAGGAGGAGGGAGAAGAACTATAGAGCTGCTCATGGTGGTCCGGCCAGACTTCCGCCGCCGCCTGATCCCTCACAAGTCGAGGCCATACCTTCTAAACTCCGGCAGATCATGTCTTTCACAACCGATTCTCTCCACGGTTCCTCACATCACTTTTCTTTTCGTTATTAGTTTATCTTCTTTCATGTCCTTCCACCTCTTAACGTGTTCATCTTCTTTCCTTTTTCTAGCTGAACACAAAGCAGCAGAAGGGGATTCTGGGAAAAAGGTGAGATGTATCATTTGAATTGGCTGATTATGTTTCGTTTTAAGCTTAATTCGGTTGAGTTTAAATTCGAGTACTGCAATTTTCATTATGCAGAAAAAACAAGCGGTGAATGGAATTAATAAGTTAAAAGGTAATGAGATCAGAGATGGAATTAATGATAAGAATTTCAAGAAATCTCGAGATTCAGATAGCGAGGAAGATACGAAGCGGAGTGACAAAGGTGGAAAGAAAAACAGGAAAAGGAAGAGGAATCAAGTAACCGATCTCCGGTTCGAAACGACGGCGGATAAGTCCGGCGGCAGCTCTAAACGAAAGGAGCGCAAGAAAAAGTATTATCCTACATTGTTCTTGATATATGCTATGCTGAATTGTGTATCTACATTACTTGTAATTTACAAGAGTGTGATCCTTGTGTAGGTATTTTGAAGCAAAGAAGAAAAAGCATAAGAATGCTAGAACAGAAGAGAACCTAGATTTTCCCGGAAGAGAGACCGTGAAATTCGGAGATGTGGTTGAAGCTCCCCCGAAGCTGGTTACAGTACCCAAGGTAATCTTTATCCTTTGATATTACATCAATACTAGTGGTTTTTCCTTGTCCTAACTAGGAGTTTCTGCTTTTGCAGGGATCAAGGACCTTACTCGATGCTTCCAAGGAGAGGCTTAGGTTACAGGCTATTGAGTCCTATAGGAGTCGCAAAGGATGGAGCTCGAGACCGGGGGCACCTCAACTACCTCCAGTGACTACATGATATTCGATTCGGTACTATTTCTATTTCCATTGTAGGCATCCATTGACATTGTCGATTTGTTTCAGCTGGCTTAACTATATGATGTCCACTTGCATGAGTGAGCACCCTGTTGTTGAGTCTCGGCTCAATTTTGTTAGAGATGATTGATGTCCTTGATTTTGTTGAATTATAGCTAAAGATGCCCCCTAATTAATTCTTAGCATGCATATGGCAGTTCTTTCTCGTTTTAGTAGCAGCGAATTCGGCAATATCTTTAACCTCAGTCGATTCAGTAGCTTCCTTCACCTCGGTAGCAACTTATTTCTTGAACATCAGGATGTTTGCAAAGCATATAGATAGAACCACGACAGAGAGGCTGCTGTTGTGTTTTTTTGGCAGCAATTATGAAGTTAAGAGTTATATGTCGGATCAGTGTCAGTCACTTGGAGAAACCT
Source organism: Hibiscus tridactylites (assembly GCA_958450335.1). NCBI lineage: Eukaryota > Viridiplantae > Streptophyta > Magnoliopsida > Malvales > Malvaceae > Hibiscus > Hibiscus tridactylites. Next base: position 80,599,977 of record OY288274.1, on the reverse strand, counting down.
TAGTTAAAATGTCTTCCTTTTTATGTCAACTGCATAATCCCCATACAATACGATTATCTCAAAATTCTAATTCAACTGCTCATATACAAGCTTTAAGTAGGTTCTATTTGGCTTTCACACTTTTCTTCAGCGCATTCAGAAATTTCTTGATTTTCCGGAAGATATATATGGTTAAAGAACTCGAATCATCGGACTTTCTATTTTTTTAATGATCTTTTAAGAGAAAATATCTTATGTGCCGGCGGTGAAATAAATTTTTTTAGTTTTAAGGTCTAGAAGTCTAGTTTAGGGTATAGGGGTTTAAGTTTATAGTGTTAAAATTTATGGTTTTTTGTTTAGAATTTAGAGGTTAGGGTTTAGGTTTATGATAATATGGTTAGAGAGTTAGATTTTAACTTATAAACCTTAAATTTTAACCTTAAAACCTAAATTCTAACTACACTCTCTAAATTTTAAACTTGTATACTTAAATTTCTAATCACTAGACCTTAAATGAAATCTGTAAACCTTAAAATAAGGTGCTTGAGAAAACAAAGTAATATTTATTCATACACATTCTTAACCATTTGACAATGTACACATATTTTGCAAACGAAGCGATTTAAACTCGAATTTCTTAGGATGAACATCATTCTCGACCACTAGTTGTGTTCTAATAACTTTCTAAAACTTTAATGATTTTAATATGGGTAATCTTCACTAGGGTGTTATATTTTGGTCACCAAAATTTCTGGTCACTTACATTTCCAAACTTTTCTATTTTGGTCACCTGGCCGATAGTCTTCGATTCTCCGTTACTTAAAGAGAATTAATTTTTAATTTAACCCACAAACTTTTAAAACTTTATTTTTCACCATCTTCCCCAAAAATTGTAAAACTAAAACATCAGAAAATAAAATCAAATTTAAATATCAGATGGTACATGCATGATCTCACGAATTTAAAAATTCATCTCCATAAATTATTAAATACTGACTAAACAATTCAGATTTGTGAATCCCATCAGTTTTGATCACTAGATAAATGTTCAGTGTGTATAATATCTCATGGAGTCAACGAGTCATTGTAGTAAAAAGTCATTGTAGTAAAATGAAAAAAAAAAGAATAAAATCTTAGCTAGTATTTCTGGATAACAACTGAACTAGCAACGTCGCATGCTCTACGGTTTGGTCCAAATCAGTCGGATGTTTAGGGGAAATCCATTGTCTGCAATTGGTAGTTTCTTGCTCCACCTGGCTTTGATGCATCGATGAATCTATGTACGTTTCTGATTGTATGATGGTAATTGAAACGTGAGACTAGAGATGAGCATTTTATCCGAACCCGACGAGTTTTGACTCAACCCGGCTTGATCGGGACAGTTTTTTAATGAAAAAATTGGGTTTGAGTCGGGTTCGGGTTTAGGACCCGAGTGGAAAATATCCGACCCGACGACCTGGGACCAATAGTGTAATTTTCTCTTAAAATTTTTAGGGATATTTATAATAATACCCCTTTTATATATATATTATATAGTTCTTAAAATTGAATTTTTATTTGCAATTTAGTCATTTAAATTATATTTTTTATAATTAAGTCCTTTAAAATTAATTTTTTATATAGGTCGGGTCGGATTTAGTATATTTATTTTCGGGTCTGGTCGAATTTTTTAAAGAATAATGCCTGGTCGGGTACGGGTTTAAAGTATTTATTTTCGGGTCGAATTTGGATAGGCCAAAAATTCCACCCGTGCCCATCCCTACGTGAAACCATGTGTGTACCATCCGATAATCTTAGTTGAGTAGAGGTTGTTGGCAACGATGAATCCACAACCAACCCCATAGATGGGGCTGGTGTAGTGGTGATACTACCGACAACAGTAGTTGGACTGCCTAGAGTTCTTTGAACACCCTGACATGCACTTTGGCGTTTCTTTATAAATTTGGTGTCAAATCAAATCAAATTTGTTGTTAATTGTAGTTTGTTTAATCCGACACTTTTATTGTCTGCAATGATTATTAATAAGTACAAAATGAGGGGAAATATTAGGAGTTTTAATATTGGGGGAATGAATTGTAGGATAGGGTTATAGGCTTATAGCAATTGATTTATTTTTTTTAGTTTTAGTTTGATAATTTTTAAGAAAGATGGTGAAAAATAAAATTATAAAAGTTTAGGGGTTAAATTAGAAACTATTTTCTTAAGTAACTGAGACTAACGGCCGTGTGACTAAAATAGAAACATTTGGAAACGTAAGTGACCAAAATACTTTTTTTAAATTTTGGTGACCAAAATAGAACACACCCTAAACGAAAGGGACCACGGGTGAAGATTACCTTTTTTAATATTTTAAATTTTATGGTAAACTACATAAATGACCATCATACTATTAGAAAAGTCGCGATTTGACCACTTTACTTTTTTTCAAATCAATTAAATTATCATACTATTAAATTGAATGTAATTTGACCACAAGTTGTTATAGGTTAAACATTTGGTCCTTACTATTTACACATTTTTTTTAAAATTTTGTCTTAATTTAAATTTAATAAAATAAATAAATTATTTAATTAGGTTGTGACATGTGTCACCACCTTATTGGATAACTTTTTAATTATTTATATTTAATTTATTAATTTTATTTTTCTCTTCCAATCATTTGGTGACATGTATCACCAGATTGAGAAAAGAAAATAAAAGCAAAGAGCTCTAGCATTTTCCAAGATTTAAACCAAGGTCATTCCAATTGGGGTGATGTGTGTTTATCACTAAGCCCAGTGGATCTTTGTGATATGTAATACAAAACTTAATATATATCTTATTTTGGTTTTCATGCTAGAAAAAGACGGAATAAATATGAATTAAAGGACTCGAATATGACACTTTTGAAATGCATAAAAACATCTAAACCACCGAAATAAATCTAATAATTAAATTATTAATAATTTTAATTTTTATTAAATTATTATATTAAAAAAAATTTAAAATTATATTAAAAATTTATTTAACGAATATAAACTCAATAACATAATTTAAATAAATTGATTTAACTTTATGATTATTTTAAATTTTTAAAATTTTTTAAAAAATCTAAACTCATGAACAATATTTAAATGAATCGATATTAAAAATTTATTTTAAAATTATATTACAAATTTGTTTAACGAACCTAAACTCACGAACATAATTTAAATGAATTGATATAACTTTATAATTTAAATGAACATAATAAAAATTTTAAAATTATATTTAATGAATCTAAACATAATTTAAATTAGATTTATTTAACTGGTTTAGATGTTTTTATGCATCTCAAAAATGTCATGTTCGGGTCTTTTAATTCATATTTATTTTTTTTTTCTGGCATAAAAATCAAATTAAAATATATATTACGTTTTGTAATACATATCACAAAGATGCACTTGGCTAAGTGACATTGGTTCTAATCTTGGTAAAGGCAAGAGCTCATTGCTTTTATTTTATTAAAATAAAATTAAGACCAAATTGAAAGAATGTATAAATAGTAAAAGACCAAATGTATAATTATACTTATATTTTTTAACTGTCATGTCACTCTACGTTATCCTATGACGGCTAATGGTCAAATTGCATTCAATTTAATAATATGATGATTTAATTGTTTCAAAAAAATAAGGTAGTCAAATCGCGACTTTTTCAATAACATGATTGTCATTTATGTAGTTTATCTTAAATTTTAACTAGTTTTTAACTTTCTTGTTAGAGAATAAAAAGGCATCAATTATTTTTTAAAATCAATTAAATTCTAGAATTTAAAAAATAAAAATTAAATAAATATTTTTATTGCGTTATCATTCATAACCAACTGTTATGTCAGCATCATGAATTATCACGGTATCATAAGAATTGATGATGTTTTTTTTCTGATCAAATATTATATTCCTTCCGTCCCATAATTTTTGTTCTTTATTGACTTTTTGGTCAATTTTTTTTAACTTTGACTCACAATTATTTAAAATGTATCATTGATAAAAAGATGAAAAAAAATATATTGAGTAGTTTTCAAATATATATTTTATAAAAATTAATTTTTTAAAATATTTAATATAATAATAGTCAAAGTTTAAAAAAATTGACTTTCAAAAAGTCAATAAAGAACATTTTTATGGGACGGAAGGAGTATTAACTTTTTTTTAATTTAAAAGTTACATTGGATGCAATATAAATTCATAAAAGCATTTTATTTTTCCTAAAAAAACAATAACTTCAAAAATGATAAGTCTTAAAAAAGCAACACTAATTGACTAAATGGTTAAAAATATTTTTATGAGCTCAACGATATGATGTTTTTATTCAATAAAAAAGACAGCAACCTCACTTGTAAGGTAACTAATGCCTATGATTATATTAAATAAAATTAATTAACATTATCGCTCTAGAAACTAGAAAGAGAACAACATATGCTAAAATATTTTTAGCTTGAGGGTTAAATTGGCCCTCCATAAAAAATTAAATAATCAATTGAGCTCTTATAAAATTTTATACTTAATTTGGCCCTCAATGGAAATCAAAAAAATTAATTTAGCTCTTCCATTAAGTTGATCGTTAGTTAATATGTTGGTGACACATGGCATACTCTGGATGCAGCACGTCAACAAAACCGTAAATAATCATTTAAAATTTTTTAAAAAATATTTAAAACTATAAACTAATATATTTTAAATTTAAAAATATTTTAAAAAATCTGAAAAAAATATTTAAAATTATAAAAAACAAAAAATATTATTTATAAAATTTAAGAAAAATCTAAAAAATATTTAAATGTGTGAAAAATTAAAGTTATGTATAAAATCATAAAAAAATTACTTAAAATCAACAAAATATAAAATAATCGTAATAATTATTAAAAAATTATATAAATAGTTATAATGAATCATATTTTAAAAATTGTATAATTTTAAGTATTTTTTTTAATTATATAATCTAAAAATTTCAAAGTGCCTAAAATTTTCAAATCCCTAACCCTAGACTCTCACCCTACATTCTCAATTCCTCAAATCAGTTTAATCGACCTTAAAAGTTGTTTGTAGTGTGGCAGACGACGGTGTTGGTGAAAAGAAATATTGAGGGATAAAGAGGGTGGGTTTTTCTGCGACAGGGAGTTGATTCGGTGTTGATTTTTGATTTAAGATAAATAAAAATTAAATAAATTAATATTTTTACATTTTACATTTTTTAGAATTTTTTTTTAAAAATCGGTTTTGATGACGTATCCTTATATATTTTGACCGTTAAAGAACAGCAACAGTCAACGCGGTTAAACTAATGAAAAAACTAAATTGAGTGTAATTTAAATTATGAGAGCTAAATTGAGTGTAAAATTTTTATAAAAGCTTAGTTGAATTTTTGGTTTTTTTATTGAGGGCTATTTAACCCTTAAGCCAATATTTTTTTAAAAGCCAATACCGAAAGCAATAAATAATACTAAATAATTGTAGCCGCTTAACTCTTGTGTCTGGATGGAAACGGGACGGAATAAAATTTGTATCATTGGAATGTATAATTAATGCATTGACAATAAAAATCTATATATTTATATTAATATTATTTATATAGAGTAATATTATTTATATAATAAAATAAATTAAATTAACTTTAATTGTAGTTTAGAATATATATTAGTCGTACCGGAAACAAAATAAAAATGTTAAGTTGACTTAGTAGTTAGAATGTTGCTTTTAGTTTTAAAGGTTTCAAGTCCAAATCTCATTAAGTACATAATTTTTTATATTCCTCCAACAAAACGACACCGTTTTGAGTAATTTAGTATCAAAATAGCGCACTAAAATAACGTCGTTTTGGTCTAGCATCCAAGTCATCACGCCGTTAAAGAGTTAACGGCGTGGTGGTATAAACGAGTGAAAAAATAAATTTTGGTGATAAATTTGGACCAATTGAAAGGTTGGTGGTAAAAACAAATTATTCCCAATAGTTTGGTGGTACCTGACATAGTTTAGCCTTAATATTACTAGACAGGCAGATCATATTTACCGAACAAATCCAGTTCTTATGCTCAAATTTATTTTGGGACATTTTTCAAGGAACATTTCATGATTCATGTCCTGGGAATTGCACGAAGATGAAGGCCTCCTTTCATATGAAGAGTGAATGTTATTTTGTAAACGGCATCTTTCGTATCATCTGCCAGCTCGAACCGAAAACAACGCAGAAGTGCGATTGAGAATATCTTCATTTCCCGGTATGCAAATTCTTTGCCTAAACAAATACGAGGACCCGCCTGTCAACAATGCAGAAGTCATTAGAAATCGAAAGACGAATCGAACATACACGAAACAATATGAATTCGAAACATACATGAAATGATATGAACTTGAAAGGCGATTTGGGTTGAAAAACTCCGTTCTTAAGCCATCTTTCGGGTCGAAAAACCTCGGCATCTTCACCCCAAATGTAAGGCATTCTACCCATGGCGTAAGCCAAGTAGGAAATCTCTTCTCCTTTATTGATTCTGTGACCATCTGGTAAAATATCGTCCTCCAATGCACACCTTCCATCCTTGTAAACACAATATTATACATGTTAGAGTTATGACCAAATTCTCTTTTGGACCGACTCGAATATTTATAAAGAAACAATGACAAAAATTATAACGAAACTGATCAATCCGTGTAGAATTTTACTTTCTATGCAAGTTTATCTTGTAACCAAATAACCTATCATATTTATATGAGTTGTATTCTTTTCTTTTCGTCATTATGGCCTCGAAAATTATAACAATATCCATATCATGCTTTGAAAATGACCTAATTTGTACAGGCACACAGGGTACACACTTACCAAAGGTGCCACAGGGTACAATCTTAATGTCTCGGTTAATGCTGCATGAAGATATTGCATCTTCTGAAGAGTTTCATCGGTTATCGTTGCTAAGAAGTCGTCGACGTTAGCACAATTGGTTTCTCCACTGGCGACGACGACGTCCATCACTTCTTCTGCAACTTTTTCTTGTACCGACGGGTTCTTGCAGAGCATGTAAAAGAACCAGCACAAAGTATTGGCAGTGGTGTCTTTACCGGCAATCATGAAACTGAAAATTATGTCCCTTAAATATTTATCAGTCATCGTTTCTGGGTTCTTCTCTTCCTCTGCTAAAAACCTTGAGAGTATGTCTTCTTTGACATTCTTAAATTCGCCAACAAAAACAACATTTAGCAACACACAACATAAAAAAAAAACATAATGTAAAAAAATATTTCTAATGTTTGAGCGAATAGTTATTTTGGTATTATTTTATCGGAGCAATTAATCTTTCCATATTTCATTTTAGATTAAAATAGTTTATCTGCAGATGAAAATAATTGTTAGTCATAAACAACTCGAAACGACTTAATATAATGACATGTCAACAGAAAAATAATTTTATATTTCATATAATTTTATAAGCTTATTTTTTAACTCGTGTGACATTCTTTTAAGTCAATATCTTTGTTTATATGGCGAGAAATTATTAGATGAATTCGGCTCACCACGTCATCCGTGATCTCAGCCAATAAGGCACATCCAACTCTTTTTAACTTCTAAATAACTACCCACTTTATTTTTACATGTAGGAAAGAGGTGAAGATCATTCATCTTGAAAAAAAATGAGATTGGTACCTGAGACCACGAATGACGTGGTGAGCCAGGACCATCTAATAATTTTTCCTATATGGCAGTGTCATACCATGCAGGTTTGTTACGTTATTTTAAGCTATTTAATGTTAGTTGATTAACTGTTTTCATTAGAGTTATTTTGATTCAAAAATAAAAGTTTAAAGGTTAATTTGCTTAAACGCCAAAAAAATAAAACTGAAATTAGAACAAAAAAACACATGACTCACAAGATCTGGGTTCAGTGCTAGTTGTTTCCTCTTGGTTCTTAGAACATTGTAAATGATATTATCAACGATTTTGACGTTTCTCTTGAGGGAAGCTTCAGAGCCAATGTTGAGAAGCCTTTTCAGCTTCCACAAAGGATCAATATAACGAAAGTACAGCAACTGAGATGCATCGTCAAAAGCTTTCATAAATGCCATTCCCTCATCTTTTTCGCTTGACAAAATCATGCAATTCAAATCCACTCCAAACCCTACTTTAACTATCGATTCCATAGTGTATTTCATCACCATGTCCTACACAAAACACGTAATATGTTGCGGATATTAAGATTCGAACTTAATAAATGAAAAATTAGTGTCGGATTACTCACTTGGAGTTCGATTCCTCGACCGGAAGCCGAAAGCCCCGAGACGGCTCTAACAAGTCTCGCAGCGTTTCTTTTGAACACCGAGCAGCTAAAATCTCTAAGCACTTTGGCTGAGAACTCATAGCTCGCAAGCTTCCGTTGCTGCCGCCACTTATCACCGTCGACGGCGAAAATCCCATCTCCGAAAAGGTCTTGAAAAATTTCATATGTAGCTTTACCCTTGCCGTAGTTCGCAAAGTTCGTTTTCAATATGTGCTCGGTGATCCGTGTATCGGTGGTGTAGAGTTCACTACGTCCGACATCGAGTAACCGGTAAGTTCGAAGCTTCTTGGCAATTTGAGTTTGGTGATCGTAGAGATAGTTGTAGTAAAAGATCTGGCTTAAAACACATCCTTTCACCGGAGCGTATCTCGGATCACCGATAGACTTTCCGGTGAAGATTTTGATAACAAGAACGGATAGGATTAAGAGCACAAAGGAGAATGGAAAAGCTATCAAGGAGAAGATAATAGTTAGAATGTCCATTCTTTTGATAAAATTACAATGAAACCTATACAATTACAAGACATGTACTTATACATGAATGGATTTGGTCTTTTGGTTCTTGTTTTGTATTATTAATGATTTTAAATATAATCAGATATGTAAGAATATATTCATTCAATCTGTGGTATCAAGAAAACCCCAATCCTTATAAGACAACAAGTTGGTGGTCTATTTACATTTTATATTTTGATTTACGTGCCTACATGACACACATATTTGACGTTCACTACATCAATATGACTGTGTGTTTGTATTTTTTTTCTATTATGAAAATACCTACTTGTGAAATTATTAGTGATTATTGTCGTTCTTGTAAGAAAACAAAAAATTGAAAATGACTCAACACCAATAGCGATAGAGATAAAAAGACCACAATCTTTTTGGGGGTTATTCTGCATTTAAAAGAAGAAATAAAAAATTAACGACCAATTGGTCTAGCAGATGAAGCGCTAGGTCCATTAAGCAATGCCAATGATTCACATTCTAACGTTGTGAATGAAGAAAATTAGGTTGTGCGAGTCAGATGAAACATCGTAAAATATCGAGTCGAGTCAAATTTAGATGGAGGTGTTAAATTTTTGGGCCGGGTACGGATTGGCCAAAATCTCGACCCAACTCGACGCATGGCCATCACTAATCACAAACCCTGTTATATATATATATATATATATATATATATATATATATATAAGCTCTAATATATATAAACTACTTAAAATATTTAAAGTTTAACCAATAATCGGTCAACGACCGATCAACAAAGTATTAATCGGAGAATTTTTATATTCTTACTAGCTATTCTATGAATTATCTCAATATAAATTACATTGTTCTAAAAAGGTTTTACGTAAAATAACATGTTTGTATAGTAATAGTTTCACTTTTAACATTAAATTTTAGTTTAGACTTCAATTATACCATTGAGCTATTAAAATTGTTGATGTTAACGGATTTTAACGGTCCACATGTGATGACGTGAGAGTTTTTAACGACCCAATAGTTTAATTGAAGTATAAACTAAAATTTATTACTAAAATAATATTAATTTTTAGTTTAGTAGTATAATCAATACTAAACTTAAAATTAAGTCCCATCAATCACAAACCCTATTTTTTTTCTCAATTTCACTTCACCAAGTGAGTTTACCGCAAACTTTCAAATCAGAACAAATACGAATTTGAATCAAAACTCTAACATATATAAAAACTACTAAAAATATTTAAAATTTGAGTCAACGACTAATCAACGTCGTATTAATCAAAGAATTTTTACATTCTTATTAGTTATTTTGTGAATTATCTCAATATAAATTACATTGTTCTAAAAAGATTTCATGTAAATAACATGTTTGTATAGCAATAATTTCACTTTTATCAGCATGATAATACTCTAAACAATATTAGTTTAAACAGTAGGAAATAGGTCACTTTCGTGACCATATAAAAGGGGAAAATAAGAAAATCAATAAAAAACAAATGCACCAAAACACATACGAATGACGAGTGAAGATGCCCTAAAAAAATCTACAAAGTCTATCCTTACATCACAATGATAACAACTATTGAACCAACATAACTTTAGTGTTTGTTTTCTTATTGTGACTAGAAGGAATAGAAATTCTTTGTCTTTTTTAGTGTTCTATATTAAAAATTTAAGTTTAGGGTTTATGATTAAGAATTTAGGTTTAGAGTTTAAGAAATTTAGGGTAAACATATTTTTAAGGTTTAAGGTTTAGAATTTAAAATTTAAGGTTAAGACTTAGAATTTGATTTTTTAGTATTGGACATAGAAAGAGACACCGAAAAAGAATATAAAATTTTTGTTCGACTAAAAGTCTTTCTTGATTTTTTGAGAGTTAGTTTTTAAGGTAAATTGTGGGACGAAAGATAGGTTCTATTTTTTTTTTTTTGAAAAAGGGAGAATATTTTTTTGGTCCTCTAACTTTATCAATTTTCATTTTAATTATTAATTCTTATTGCGTCTCTTTTGGTTTTCAATTTTTTATTTCTAATTGGTCTGAACATGATAGAGCAATAACGCGCCATTAAGCTAACATCATTTATTTTGTTCTTATTGAAATACTAACGTCAATTATTTTAATACTTTTTATTTCTATTTTTGATGACATTGTAGGAAAATAACGAAGTAGTTAACGTCAGTTTTATGTCATATTCGAGTCAATTTAACAAAAAATAATAATAGTTCAAAGGTAAAAAATATATATAGAATAAAAGTCAAGGGTTAAAAATAACTACATGAATTAAAGTTAATAAGAGCCAAAAAGTTACGGAAACACAACAATCATAAGGATACATAACAATCATATAACTCAATTATTAAAATATTTTATTTTTCAGTGCATAAAATAATAATCTAAACTTTATAACAGGGCTTAGATCATAAAAGTGTTATGATTATAAATTATAATGTTTTTTAAGAGTAATTAGAACTTTATTAATATCGCAGCAATGGTACGTGTCTCGTTAAAAAAAAAAAACTCTAAGTCTAGATAGGGTAAATATATTTTTAAGGTTTAAGGTTTAGAATTTAAAATTTAAAGTCGGAATTTAAAATTTGATTTTTTAGTGTTGAACATAAAAAGAGATACCGAAAAAAATAAAAAAAAATATTCGTCTAGAAGTCTTATCTTGATTTTTTTTTATGAGGTTTAATTTTTAAGGTAGATTGTGACACGAAGGATAGGTTCTTTTTTTTTTCTGAAAAGGGAGAATATTTTTTCGATCCTCTAACTTTATCAATTGTCATTTTAGTTATAATTCTTATTGCGTCTCTTTTGGTTTTTAATATTTTTTTCAAATTGATCTGAACATGATGGAGCAATAATGCACCATTAAGCTAACATCATTTATTTTGTTCTTATTGAAATACTAATGTCAATTATTTTAATACTTTTGTATTTTTGATGGCATTGTAGGAAAATAAAGAAGTAGTTAACGTTAGTTTTATGTGATATTTGGGTCAATTTGACAAAAAAAAAATTCAAAGATTAAACAAATATATACAATAAAAGTCAAGGGTTAAAAGTAACTAAATGAATTAAAGTTAAGAGCCAAAAAGGTACGCAAACATTATAATTTTGAATACTTGTCATATGTTTTTTTTGTCATAACTTGTCATGTGTCTTTAAAACTATTTAATAAAATAATAAGAATACATAACAATCATATAACTCAATTAGTAAACTATTTTATTTTCTGCTGCATAAAATAATAATCTTAACTTTATAACAAGGCTTAGATCATAAAAGTGTTATGATTATAAATTATAATATTTGATATAATAAAAACAATCGATGCTCTTAATTATGGTGACAAGCCCTATAGTCATGAATAAATTTTTGGGTAAAGTACACAGACGGTCACTAAACTATACTCGAAAAAATAAAATGGTAACCAACCTTTCAAAAATCACAAAATGACAATTAAACTTTATGTTTTATAACAAAACGGTAACTAGAAGTCAAATTCCGTTAAGTTTCTGTTAAAACTTTGGTATAATAACACATTTAGTCCTTCATATTTATACAATCAATAAATTTAGTCATAATTCGAAATAATTTACTAAATTTAGCCCTCGTTATTTATGCATTCTTTCAATTTGGCCCTTAAAGTAAAATTTCAAAGTATGGTAACATGATAAATAATTATAATTAAATTTTATAGGAACTCGAAAACTCGACTCGACTCGAATCGAAAAAATTTCAAATAAAGTTTGAGTTGTAAAATATGACGTGTCAACTTGAATAACTCGAAATTTTTTTACACGACTCGATCGAACGCTCACCTCTATCTTAAGATAGACGTGTTAACTCGAATAACTCGAAATATTCGAATATTTTAAATTATTTTTTTATTTTAAATCGAATATTTTTAAAATAGAGCATTTAATGTTTCATATTTAAATCACATTGAATATTTAATAACTACTTTAAATATTCAATTTAATTTAAAAACATTCAATTTAAAAGAAAAAAATTGATTTAAAATATTCGAATAATTAATTAAATTTTTATAGGAACTCGAAAACTCGACTTGACTCGATTCGAATCGAAAAAATTTCAAATAAGGTTTGAGTTGTAAAATATGACGCGTCAACTCGAATAACTCAAATTTTTTTTGACTCAACTCGATCGAACGCTCACTTCTATCTTAAGATATGACGCATCAACTCGAATAACTCGAAATATTCGAATATTTTAAATCATTTTTTCTTTTAAATTGAATATTTTTTAAAATAGAATATTTAATATTTTCATATTTAAATCACATCGAATATTTAATAACTTCTTTAAATATTCGATTTAAAAAACAATAGATTTAAAATATTCGAATATTTAATAACTACATCAAATATTTTTCTTTTAAATATTCCAATATTTAATAACTACTTTAAATATTTGAATATTTTAAATTAATTTTTTCTTTTAAATCGAATATTTTTAAATTAAATCAATATTTAAAGTATTTATTAAATATTCAATGTGATTTAAAAGAAAAAAATGATTTAAAATATTCAAATATTCGAGTTGACGCGTCATATCTTAAGATAGAGGTGAGCGTTCGATCGAGTTGAGTACAAAATTTTCGAGTTATTCGAGTTGAAGCATCATATTTTACAACTCAAACTTTATTTGAAATTTTCTTATTCGAATCGAATCAAGTCGAGTCGAGTTTTCGAGTTCCTATAAAAATTTAATTAAATATTCGAATATTTTAAATCAATTTTTTCTTTTCAATCGAATATTTTTAAATTAAATCAAATATTTAAAGTAGTTATTAAATATTCGATGTGATTTAAATATGAAAATATTAAATATTATATTTTAAAAAATATTCGATTAAAAGAAAAAATGATTTAAAATATAAGAATATTTCGAGTTATTCAAGTTGACACGTCATATCTTAAGATAGAGGTGGGCGTTTGATCGAGTCGAGTAAAAAAATTTCGAGTTATTCGAGTTGACGCGTCATATTTTACAACTCAAACTTTATTTGAATTTTTTCGATTTGAGCCAAGTCGAGTCGAGTTTTCGAGTTCCTATAAGAATTTAATTGTAATTATTTATCATGTACCATACTTTGAAATTTTGCTTTAATGACCAATTTGAAAGAATGCTTAAATAAAAAGGGCTAAATTTAGTGAATTGTTTCAAATTAGGACTAAATTAATTGACTGTATAAAGTTGAAGGACTAAATATGTTATTATACCAAAGTTTTAACAGAAACTTAACGGAATTTAACGTCTAGTTATTATTTTGTTATAAAACATAAAGTTTAATTGCCATTTTGTGATTTTTGAAAGGTTGGTTATCATTTTGTTTTTTCGGGTATAGTTTAGTGACCGTCTGTATACTTTACCCTAAATTTTTTTTGCCTCTTTTTTTGCCTCAAACTAAAATATTAAGTTGAGGGTTTAGAGTTAAGTTTTAAGGGTTATAGTTTAAGAAATTAGTGGTTGGGTGTATTTTTTAGGGTTTAGTGTTTATGGTTTAAGATTTAGAATTTGGGGGTAAGGCTTAGAATTTAATTTTTTAGTCTCAGAGCATAGAAAGAGGCACCGAAAGGGCACCACAAAGGGGCATAGGATTTTTGTCCATATAGTTATATACTTAATCAGATAGGTACTAATAACATTACAACAAAACAAATTTTTAGCGGCGTTTTTCAAGTAAATGTCGTTAAATTTGTACATTTAGCGAACAAACACAGCGATAGACTAATATATAGTAGCATTTTTGGGCAAACGCCTCTATAGACGTGTACTTTAGTGGCGTTTGTTAGACAAACGCCGCGATAGACTAATATATAACGACATTTTTGGGCAAATGCTTCTATAGACGCGTACTTTAGTAGCGTTTGTTAGACAAACGCCGCTATAGACACGAACTTTAACGACATTTTTAGGCAAACGCCGCTATAGACACGTACTCTCAAAAACACCGCTATAAACGCATATTTTAGTGATTTATAAGATTATTACCCGATACAATGGGATTTTTATCATTGATCATCATGAATCTTTATTAAACAAATTTCATCATCTTTGTATCATATAATTGTTGAATCAGAGATTTAACTAATTTTATAACTGTACTTATAATATTACTTTAGACAGTAGGAAATGAGTCACTTTCATGACCATGCAAAAGGAAAAAAAAATCAGTAAGGGCAAATGTACAAAAAATAACATACAAATGACGAGGGAAAAAAACATAAAAAAAAAACACTTAGATAGCATATTCTTACATCAAATTGATAACAACTGTTGAACGAACAGGAACAGGGGTTAATCAAAATGCACTTACGTTCGCATTTGAGGGCAATGGATGCTCGTGACTGTTGGAAAGAGTAAGAGAGGAAAAAAACATACAAATGACGGAATAAAAATCTAATATTTTTTTGGTGCCTTTATTTATGTCTTGTATTAAAAATTAAAGTTTAAAAATTAGAATTAAAATTTAGAGTTAGAATTTAGAATTAAAGTTTAAAAAATTTAAGATATAATATAATTTTTAAAGTTTATAATTGAAAGTTAAGATTTAAAATTATACTGAAAGGGGCATACGATTTTTATCACGAGGGAATAAACTATAAAAAAACCCTCATAAATCATATTCTTATATCTAACTGATAACGACAGTTGAACCAATATGGGTAAATTAAAATGCACTTATTGCTTTTGTATCAACATTCCTTGACAACCTTTGATAAAAAAGAGAGAGACATAAAGTCAAAAATAACCTCAACGCTTGATCTTTTGATCACTTTAGCACTTATTTTTTTGGCGCAAACAAACACTTAATGTTTGATTTTCATTCAAATTTCATCATCGCTGGATGGAAACCGTTAGTCAACTACCGTTGGCCGTCTAGGCTAACATGGCGCTCTAACATGACATGCGAGGATGACGTGGTAGTGGCAGTGCCACGTGCAATGTGAGAGTGATGTGGCAAAGATGGCATGTAAACAAATAATAATTATTTTTTACTTTTTTTTATAATTAATTACAACTAGTCGGATGATGACACATGTCATTGTTCAATTGATTGAGAAAAAAATAAAGAAAAAAAAATTGGGCTTAGTGGGAATCAAACCCATGCCTAGTGAATAATAGGCTAAATGCCAAACCAACAGACCAACCAATCAAGTTTGAAATGTTATTATTGGTTTATTTATTTAACCAAAGCGAAAAAATATAAATACCCATAAAAAATTACCCACACTTTGTCTTCTTCTTGAACCATAAAACAAAAGACTCAAAACAGTCACCGTACACCCACAAAGCCGCCATCGGCGCTCCGGCAATCTTCTTCGTTCATCGAGACCACCAACACGAAGCCCTTCACTTCGTCTTTCTTTTCCTTCGTTCAGAACTAACAAAACCCATTTCGAATTTTATTCACGCCGGATGATGACACATCATTCGATTGGTTGTAATTAATTATAAAAAAGTAAAAAAATAATTATTTTTTTATATGTCATCTTTGCCACATCACCCTCACTTTACACGTGGCACTACCACATCATCCCCATATGACATGTTGGAGTGCCATGTCAGCCTTAGACGGTTGACTAACGGTTTCCATCAAACGAGGGTGAAATTTGAACGAAAACCAAACGTTAGATGTTTGTTTGCACACAAAAAAAAAGAATAGGTGATAAAGTGACCAAAATATCAAACGTTAAGGACTATTTTTGACTTTATGCCTAAAAAAAACTTGTTAACCTATGTCATATGTATATTATTGGGAAAATTCTAAATACAAGCGGCTTATCTACAGGCTAAAAAGAGGCCATCGACTTAAACCCGTTGGATGAAGCCTATATAATAATAGCCGTTAGATTGAAA
Source organism: Hibiscus tridactylites (assembly GCA_958450335.1). Taxonomy (NCBI): domain Eukaryota; kingdom Viridiplantae; phylum Streptophyta; class Magnoliopsida; order Malvales; family Malvaceae; genus Hibiscus; species Hibiscus tridactylites. The sequence goes on along the minus strand of OY288274.1, from coordinate 80,583,337 downwards.
AAAAATATTGTCTTTACCCGATAAACCGGTTACCATACGAGAACCATTTTAACTTTGGTGCAAGGCATGTCGAGACTAAAAAGCATAGTTTAAAGCGTAAACTAACCTAATGACCACCACACTATGGTAAATGTATTAAAATGACCACATTAAAAAAATCGACTCAATTGACCACCCAAACTATTGAAATTGGATCAATGTGACCACCAGCCTTTAATGGGCTAACGGAAGGTGACGTGGCAGTTAAAAAATTAAAGGTATAATTACACATTTGGTCCTTATTATTTACACATTCTTTCAATTTAGTCCTAATTTTAAACTAATAAAATAAATTAATTAGGTGGTGACACATGTCAACACCTTATTGGAGGAATTTAATTATTTATATTTGATTAATAAATTATTTTCCTCCTTCAATCAGGTGGTGACACGTGTCACCACCTATTTAGAGGAGAAAAACAAAATCCCCAAACTTGCTTTAGGTGGGAATCAAACTTGGATTCAGCAGGGATAAAGGCAACGCCTTAACCACTGCACCAAGCACATGTTTATGCTAAAAATCACCAATTATATTATATGTCTTATTGTTTGTTACCATTCAAATTCATCTTCTTCCTCGTCACTATAAAACTACAAAATCTAACTTGAAAGGTGTTGCAAGATCTACAGACCTGCTTTTTTCTTATGCGTAAAATATTGACAAAAAAAGGCTGATTTATTGCTGGAAATACCTGATTTGCCTTGTATCAGATTAGGAAGGTTTGCTAGGGTTTGATAGAAAGAGGGAAAAATTCCCTTTAGGGATTTCAGGTTAACAAACGCGGAAGAATTGAAACAATGAGAGAGAGAAAATTTTATTAACACCGTGTTATTTTACCAAAGGTCAAAGTCTGACTATTGACTATAGTCACTATTTATACAACCAAACAAACCTAAAGAAAATAAAAGAAAATAAAGAAAATAAAGAAAAAAAACTAATAACAGAAAACCAACTATATTCTAATAGCCCCCCCTCAAGGTGGAGCATATACATCATGTATGCCCAACTTGGAGATAAAAGATGAAAAAACAGAAGGAAGAAGAGACTTTGTAAAACAATCTGCTAGTTGGTTTTGGGAAGTAACAGGGAACAACTTGATGATTCCACCCTGAACTTTTTCACGAATGAGATGACAATCTATCTCTATATGCTTCGTTCTTTCATGGTGAACTGGATTCTCAGCTATCCTTATTGCTGACTGGTTATCACAAAACAAATGTGCAGTGTATAAAGGAATCTGCAAATCAGACAAAAGAAAATTAAACCATTGCAATTCACATGTAACAGCAGCAATAGCTCTATATTCAGCTTCAGTAGAAGACCTAGAAACAGTGTTCTGTTTCTTAGTTTTCCATGATACTAAAGAATTTCCTATAAATATACAAAAACCTGTTGTAGATTTTCTAGTTTCAGGGCATGAAGCCCAATCTGAATCAGAAAAGGCTTGTAATTGTAAATTATTGTTAACAGAAAAAAATAACCCTTGCCCTGGAGATCCTTTCAAATATCTAAGAACACGATGAGCTGCCATAAGATGAACAGAAGTAGGAGCATCAAGATGTTGAGATAATTGTTGCACAACATAACAAATGTCAGGCCTAGTATGTGTTAAGAACAAAAGTTTACCTACAAGCCTCCTATATGCTGTTATGTCAGTTAAAGGAATTCCTTTATGTTCAGCAAGCTTGGAAGTATACATGATAGGAGTAGAAACAGTCTTACACTCTAAGAATCCTGTTTCTTTTAAAAGATCTAAAACATACTTTCTTTGACATAAGTTTATACCAAGATTTGATCTTGTAACTTCTAATCCAAGAAAATACTTTAGAGTTCCTAAGTCTTTGATTTTAAAAATATCATGAAGAACATTTTTAATATTTTGTACTTCATCTATGTTAGGACTAGCAACAATTATATCATCAACATATATAGCAAGGGCAATAAAATCAGAATTAGAACCTTTAACTAATAAAGAGCAATCTGAACCAGTTTGTTTAAATCCTAATGAAAGAAGAGTTTCAATTAACCTTTCATTCCACTTACGGCTAGCTTGTTTAAGACCATATAAACTCTTCTCCAATTTACAAACAAGACCAGGTTTAGGTGGATTAAAACCAGGGGGTAAATCCATGTAAACCTCTTCTTTTAAACATCCATGTAAGAAGGCATTATTAATATCTAATTGATGCAAATGCCATTTCTTAGCAGCAGCAATAGCAAGAAGGGCTCTAATGGTATTAATTTTAGTAACAGGGCTAAAAGTATCAAAATAGTCTATCCCTGACTGTTGAGTGTACCCTTTAGCTACAAGACGAGCTTTATACCTCTCTAAAGTTCCATCAGACTTTAATTTTGTCCTAAACACCCATTTGCAACCTACTGTACTTTTACCAGGGGGAAGAGGAACAAGTTGCCAAGTTTTATTCATTTCTAAAGCTCTAATTTCTTCTTGCATTGCTTCTTTCCAACAATCATGTTTAATAGCTTGATTATAAGTCTTGGGTTCAGCTAAAATTTCAGCATTGTTAATGTAAGACTTATGAGCAGATGATATATTATGATAAGATAAAACTTGAGCAATTTGATGAGAAGAAGTTCTTACCTTAGGTAAAGAAACACTAAAATCCTTATATTTTTCTGGAAGTTGCCTCTGTCTAGATGGTCGGGTAGAAATAAAAGATTGTTGACTGGAGTCAACAGATTTAGAACTACCAGTATGAATGTTAGTTCCAACAGAATTACCAGGAACAGAATCAATAGTAGCATCAGAAGACATACTTTTATCTAGACACTGAACAGAATCAGTTAAAACAGATGGAACTTGATTATTAATGGGATTTAAGATTTCAGAATTGTTCATGAAAACAACATCATCAGAAATCTGTGTATTTTCATACACAGGAAGAACAATATCATTAGAAATCTGTTTAAAAGGAAACAAATCTTCAGAAAATGTTACATCCCTAGAAATAAAAATGCTTTTAGTTTCTAAATTAAAAACACGAAAACCTTTAGTATGTTTAGGATAACCTAAGAAAACACATTTAGAGGCACGAGGATGCATTTTTGTTTTTGGCTTAGGTAAAACAGAAACATATGCCAAGCAACCAAAAACCTTCAAGTGTTTTAAATTTGGTTTTGAATTAAAAAGTAACTCAAAAGGAGTTTTATTTTCTAAAACTGGTGTTGGAGTTATGTTAATCAAAAAAGCAGAGTGTAAAACACAATCTATCCAAAAACAGAGAGGTAAGTTAGCTTGAAATCTTAGAGACCTAGCAACAGTCAATATATGCTGATGCTTTCTCTCAACAGTACTGTTTTGTTGAGGTGTATAAGTGCAAGAAGTTTGATGTATAATGCCTTTACTATTGAAAAATTCAGTCATTTCAAACTCTTTGGCATTATCACTTCTAATACACTTAACTTGTTTTGAAAACTGAACCTCAACAAAAGAACAAAAATTGGTTATAAGACTTCTAACTTCCCCTTTATTATGCATTGGAAAAATCCATAAAAATCTGGTTTTATCATCTACTATGGTCAAAAAATAAGAATGCCCATAAAAGCTTTTAATGGGAAAGGGTCCCCAAACATCCATATGAATGAGATCAAAAGGAGCAACACTAACAGAAATACTAACAGGAAAGGAAGGCCTTTTCTGTTTTGCTAAACGACAAACTTCACATTCAGAAACATGACCTAATGGTATATCACAGTTTATATCAGCAAAAAACTTCATCCTTCTAGAAGAAGGATGCCCTAGTCTAGCATGCCAGAGAGACACAGAAGAACTAGAGGAACTAGAAGAACTATTAGCAATAAAACCATTCTTAGAAATAACACCAGAAACATTATCAGAATCAACAAAACTTTCAGAGATGTCATTTCTAGAAGTAACATACTTAACTACAGCACCATCACAAACATGCTTAGACATAGCATTATCAGAAACATGCTTAGAAACAGCATTATCAGAAACATGCTTAGAAACAGCATTATCAGAAACATGCTTAGACATAGCATTATCAGAAACATGCTTAGAAACAGCATTATCAGAAACATGTTTTGAATTAGCAGAAGTAGTATGAAAAACAGAAGAATGACAAACCAAATTTTCAACATTTAGATGATACAAGCCTTGAATCAGCTCAGCTGTACCAATCATCTTCCACTGAAGTGTATCCTGTATGATACAACAATTATGTGAGAAGATTAAAGAATACATGTTATCACGAACTAATTGAGAGACAGATATTAGATTGAAACCAAACTTTGGAATATGAAAAACATTTTTCAAAACCAAAGAATTTAAAACAACTGTTCCAATATGGTCAACCTTAACAAGTACATTATTAGGAAGTTTTACAAACTTATCATATACAATATGATAATCTTTAAAAAAATTTAAATCATTGACTATGTGGTCAGTTGCACCAGAGTCAATTATCCAAGAAACATTATTACAATAATGAGAAACATTATTACAACAAGAAACAGTAAAACCTGACTTTAAAGAGAAACCAATACCTGAATCAGAAGCCTGTTTGACATCAGAAACAAAAGCTGAGGACAAAGCATTGACCTGAGGCTGAATATTCTGATTTTGGCCAAGAACATTATGTGCAGAAACAGAAGAGGCACGTTCTTGAAGCAAAGAAACAATGCTCTCATACTGCTCTTTTGTAAAAACAGGAGGATAACCAGGATTTTGATTAATACAAGACTCACTAGGAACACTGGTTTCACAAGAACCCACCTGATTAGACCTAGGAGTTTGGTATTTTGATTTATAACCTGGAGGGTAACCATGTTTTTTAAAACACTTCTCAATAGAATGACCAAATATGCCACAGAACGTACATGTAGGCTTTTTATTCCCAGAACTATTACTATACTTCTTCCCAGCAGATTCAGAGTTAGAACTCTTATTTCCAGAAAATCTACTGTTATTTTGGGACTGGACACGACCGGCTAAAAAAACAGAGGAATCACAATTGATAACACTAGAACCTAGGGTTCTTTCATGCTGAATAACAAGGGCAAAAACTTCATTTATAGAAGGCAAAGGCTTCATCATAAGAATTTGGGCCTTCTGAACAGAAAAACTATCATTCAACCCTCGCAAGAATCTAAGAACAAAATCTTGCTTCCTATATGTATTTGCATCACAACCACAATGAATTAAAGGACGAAGATTTGAGATTTCATCCCAGAGTACCTTTAATTGCGTGTGGTAAACAGTAACAGGCATGGACCCTTGCTGAAGCGAATAGAAGTCTTGCATTAGGTCAGAAACACGAACCAGATCGCCTTGGCTGAAGCGGTCAAACAAATCGGCCCAGAGCTCGCTTGCATTGTCAATCCATATGACACTCTGAGCAATTTCGTTGCTTAACGCGCGCTGGAGCCAAGAAAGCACCAGATTATTGCACTTCATCCAGGCAGTGTAGCTCTTTAATCGGCATCATAGCTGCTTCTTCACATAATGCTTGCAGATCACTTCCAGAATATCCTATTCACAGAAAGAAGCCAAAGGATAAGTCCTTACATTATGAAATACTACTATTTTCGAACACTACTGCAGTGCTGGCTAAGTGCACTGTAAGTACATTGGCTGCAACATAGAAACCATGACTTGGACCAAGCCAAAGAGAGAAGATAAGATGCCTTAGTAGTGGCTGCAGTCTTATTGCTAATCAAATAAGTCATAAGATAAATTACCGTCATCCATGAAGCACTTTGCCCAAAAGAATAACATGGAGAATTATCTTTTACCTTATGTCTCCCTCACAAGTCGTTCTAGGTCTCGACCTATCACAAATAATGAAAAATGAATTGTCATATAAGGGCCATGGTTGAGCAGTTAAAAAGGATAGATGATCACTTTGGTTAAATACATATAAACATGCATTTATGAGCTCATAAAAATAAAGAAGATATGAAATCATACAAATCACAGAACAAGAGCATCTCTTACCAGGTAGGGAAAATTCTCGACCCTTGAGTTTGTGTTTTAGAAGAAATCTTCTAACATTTTCATGGAAGAATTTGAATGGTAACAAACAATAAGACATATAATACAATTGGTGATTTATAGCACAAACATGTGCTTGGTGCAGTGGTTAAGGCGTTGCTTTGGTCCCTGTTGAACCCAAGTTCGATTCCCATCAAATATAAATAATTAAATTCTTCCAATAAGGTGTTGACATGTGTCACCACCTAATTAATTTATTTTATTAGTTTAAAATTAGGACTAAATTGAAAGAATGTGTAAATAATAAAGATCAAATGTGTGATTATACCTTTAATTTTTTAACTGCCACGTCACCTTCTGTTAGCTCATTAACGGCTGGTGGTCACATTGATCCAATTTCAATAGTTTGGGTGGTCAATTGAGTCGATTTTTTTAATGTGGTCATTTTAATACATTTACCATAGTATGGTGGTCATTGGGTTAGTTTACCCTAGTTTAAAAACACGAGCGAGAGAATCCCTACCGACGGCACAAGGCAAGGCGAAAGTGGAAAGCTTCAGTTAACAACAGAGGAACAGGAGAAAAGTGAAGATTAGGGTTTGAAACTGTCGAAGACATTGAAAGCATTGAAGGTGTGATTGTGCATGATTGTGTTTTGTGAAGGTTAGGGTTTCGAAACTCTCATGTAAGTCTCCTAAATGAATCTGTTTCTTTGATTATAGGGATTTGTGTCGTAATTTTTGTATGATTTTTCTTCTCTGATGTGAGGTTTTGTGGGCTCAGTAGTGATGGGTTCTTTTCGTTTTGTAATTATACGCATATTTCTTGTTGGAGTTGAAATTTTGTATAGGTTAAGTTGGTGTTTGTGTGTATATTAGTTAGTGTACCGAGTATAATAAGGAATTGAATAAGTATTGAAAGTATGTTTGAGAAGTGTACCGATTATAATAAGGAATTGAATTAGGATTTCTTAACAAAAACTTAAAATGTAGTTGTTCTAATAGAAGGACCAAACGGTAAACATGGGGAAATTATGAAATTTGCTTGTAAATTAAAAATTAAAGAGAGGATAGATTATGTGTATTAATTTAGATGAAATGGGGGTTTCGAATCATGAAATCTTAGTTAAACTATAGAAATAATTCAGTGAATGATTTAGGATTTAATAAATAGAAACTAGTAGAGTTTGAATCTGCCCTGCTTCTAATGGATTTATTTATGGACATTTTCGGTTTGTTTTGAATACATAAGAGATAGTAGATCATAAATCTACATTATAGGTGAAATGGTACATAATATTGGGATATTTGGGAGGATAGTTAAGTTGTTTACATGAATGAATAATATGGATTGATAATTATACTTGATGTTAGAGTCTTGTTTTGTATGTGAACACCATATTGCTTGTGAATGAGAATGGTATGATTATTCATGGCTTGAGTGTTCCTAGCTCTTTCGTTTTGTTGTTGTTAGTTTAATACGCTATATTGTTTGTGAATGTGGTTGAATGAGAATGATATAATTATTCGCCTTTGTAGTTGCTTTTTGAGGAAGGAATTGCAACATCTTATGCTTCCATTTATATCCTTCATAGATTTTTTGTGTGAAATACGACCATTGCTCCATCTTGAAGGCCGATAGTTTTTAAAATTTTTACCATTTCCTTACTGTAAGTTGATAGTTTATTTATATTTGATGTTTGAGGCCTAGGAATCAAATGTATTTTGATTTCTTTCTCATTTTAATGTACTTTATTATTAAAATTCTAGAACATTATTATATAAAAATGTTATAATTACTTGTTTTTATAATTGCATATGTTTATTCTCGAGCACGATTAATTTAGGTATGTAGTTACAACCGTGGAGCCGGTATCCTAAAATGTAATCACCATTGTTACTGTTCACTTATTTATTATGTGATCGCAAATGTATATAATATCGACAATTTTATGGGTCGTTTAGTTGAAATATGTTACTATTTTCTTTTGTTTGGAAACAAATACTTCATTTTATATAGTGATGTAAACAAATTTTATATAGCCTAAATGAATAATTGTTACCTATGCATATTAATTTGCTTTAAAGTTTTAAAAATACATGAATGAAAATTATAGTTACATATAATATATTTCAGCAATATAGTGAAAAAACATGTTATTATAGTTATATATTACACATTTTATTTCGCATCATTGATATTAAAACATCCAGCCTAAAAAAACCAAAGTACCTATATAATCAAAGTATCATCATCACAAGTCATAACAACTAGCAAAGTCTTTGATGCAATACATATAAACCAACATAACCAACTTAATTAAGTTTCCAGCGACGGTAGTAAGCTAGTCAAGTCTCAAGATGGAACAACAACCACAACAGACAGCGTGTCGAACTGAACAATAACTACACCACGTTAGGTTTTAAAACCCCATTGAAGGTTTCAAAACCAGTATGGCAGAATGCCTCAAAAGCATATTTAGGCATTAGGTTTCAAAACCCCTCTTCTGGTTTTGGAACCAATATGGCAGAATTACTTAGAAATCAGATTAAGGCACCATTGGTGGTTTCTGAACCGATATAGCAAAATGCCTCAAAAACCATATTTAGGCATTTGGTTTCAAAACCCTACTTATGGTTTCGAAACCAGTATGGCAGAATGCCTCAAAAGCATATTTACGCATGAGGTTTTGAAACCCCCTGTAACACCCGTGTTTTGGGGTTAGAAGTTAGGCGTGTGTGTTTGGCTCGAGTCATCAAAATCGATTTAATTTAATTAGACCTTAATTTTGATTTAAAAGAGATTTAAAATTAAGGAGTGGCATTTTTGTAAATAACTTAAAAATAATAAAGACCACTTTTTGAATCAAAAAGAAAAAAAGCTATCTTCTTCTCCCCATCTCTTTCCAACGTGAAAAGGAAAACCCAAAACCCTCCCAAGCCAAAGTTACTATTCCATTCGATTTCTCCATCAATTCAAGAGCATTTTTTAAGGCAATTTCATATTTGAGTTCTCCTCATCATCCCCATCATTTCCATGGTTGTAGAATTCAAAACTATCAATATTTATGTTTTTCAAGTTTGATGAAAGTTTGAATTTTTAATGGGTTTTTCATTTGTTTTTGGTTTGTTGAGTTGGGTTTTGAATTAATCTCACTTAGATACACCTAATATCTTAAAATGGAAGGATTTGGGAAAAATCTCGAAGTGGGTCTTTGGGGCATTTTTCAAAGTGTCTAAACTTGAGTTTTTGGTGTGTTCTTGTGTTGGGTTGAAGAGCTGATGGTATAGGGTTGTTAGGGAAGTGTTTTGGAAGCCTTTAGATGTCATTTGAGTGTTGGAAATTGGGGTTTTCAGCTGGGTATTTGGGGAGCACGAAAATGAGAATTTTGTGGTTAGTTTGGGGTTGGAATTGTGAAGTTTGGCTTGTGTTTGTGAGCTGGGTTTGTGGCTGAGTTTAGCATTGAATCGGTTGAGTAATATTTGTCTTTTGATTGGTTAGAAGCTAGAGGAAACATCGAAGAAGGATCGAGATCGAATCTGGGAATTGAGAAGGCTTGACTCGCTTTGCTTGGTTTGCTAAGGAAGGGTGGTGAGTAAAACTTTAAATTGTTTTAAAGTTGGTTCAAGTGTGTGTAGTGGAGGTGTTGGAATGAGCTTGGTAGGCCATTCTGAGGTAGATGTTAAATTGGTAGTTTAACTTCTTGGTTGTTAATGATGCTTTAGATGCCTATGCCTATATTGATCTTGTGAGGTATGAATTGATTTTGTATGTGTATACATTGATATGTGTGATGATAAATATGTGTTATAAATGATGGATGTGTGAAGTGGTTTAAAAGTAATTGGAACTAGTTAACTTACCGGGTGTAAATGATCGATCATTAGGATTAGTGTGCACACGTTTGAGTCAAATTCGCGCGTGGCCTTGATGGCGTTGAGTCATCAAGGAGGAGTACGGTGATGTAATATTCCACCAGAAATTATTTATATTATACGTGATGATGAGTGAAATCCCATCCGTAGGGCATGTGGTGATGAGTGGAATCCCACCCATGCAAGGTCCGGTGATGAGTGTAATCCCACCGAGGTAATGTTGTTGTTGAGAGTAAATCCGCACATCCGAGTAAACTAATAGTGGCCAATGTACTTGTTCATATGGTTATGATGCTGAGATATTTGATTTATATTGTTGAGCCTAATATGAAGTAAGATGCCATATTTATGACTCTTGTAGTGCTAGCTAGTTTTCTATGTGGACGCCTATGTATGTTGTGTGTGATGTTAAGGATTGCATACTTGAACCCTGCATTGTCGTTGTTTTTGGTTTTAGAGCATCCTCACTAAGCTTCTATCTTACGCTCTCATTTTCGACAATGCAGATCAGTAGCCTGGAGTTAGCAAGGAGCAAGGCGAAGGGGCATTCCAAGCTTCGTAGTTGCTTAAGTATGACTTAGTAAATAAAGTAGTAGTTTAGCAATAGGGCTACTATGTGTTTTGTATGAGCGTTGTATGACTCATAAATGTTGATGATGTTTATGCTTGGCTTGAATTTGTAAACCGTGTTAAGCCTTGTTGAATGCTTGTTTGAGATGCTATGCTTTTGGATGAGTACATGTGTTAGTAATGCATGAAAACCTTTATGAGAAGGCATGTGCCTTGGCCTTTTAAGTCTTTGAGTATGTCTTATAATGCTTTATCTACCCTTTATGTGAATGCCATGTGTAGATGCCTTGTTATTCATCTAGATTGCTCTATGTGTTAGCTCTTGGTAGTGAAATGTTGTATGGATGCTTAAATGTGGTTATTGGAGTCTTAAATTGCATCTAGAATCGAGTCTTGTGTTGTTTTGCTGAATTTTGAGGTCTTGAAGTGCAGGGCGTATCAATACACCTGAGGGCCGTATCGATACGATTTGCCCTCCAGGACACAGTTTTGGCTTGGTGTATCGATACACGGGGCGTATCGGTACGCTCAAAGCTCACTGGAAATCCGAGAAATTGGTGAGGCTTTGGCGTATCGGTACGGGTTTATCTCGTTGACCACGAGATGTTGACCGAGAAGGGCGTATCGATACGCTCAAGGGCTGTATCGATACGGTCTTCCTGTGTTGACTGAAGGATGTTGACCTTGGTCAAGGCGTATCGATACCCTTGATTGGTGTATCGATACGGCCTGCTCTGTAAGTATAAAATGGACTGTTAACATGTTATTTGGGGTCCGGTTGTGTATCTTCCTTGACGTTTTCCGCTGTCGTGATCACTTAGGAAATAATATGCCTTTAGACAAGATTTAATGAAAAGAAATTTTCTAGGGTTGCTAACCGAGGGGGAACCTTAACGGGTTTCGCTTCGGTTTTCCCCGTGTAGCCTACTCGGACCGGTCATCCGGCTAGACCGGGATGAGGGGGTTACATTTGTTGGTATCAGAGCCTGAGGTTTTCGAGACCTCGGGCAGGTAAGTGAGGTAAGCTTGATGTGTTAAGAAATTGATATGTTTCGGTGTATGCTATGTCATGTATTCTTGTTGTTTGATCGTTCATATGGTGTTTGGGAGCATGATTGTTGCGTTTGGTGTAGTGCCGAGTTCCCATTGCTACTATTACTTAATTTAAAAAGGTTTTGTAAAGGAGAGTACTTGAGCACAGTTGGACCCTTGCCTTTGCTAACTTAATGCTTCTATGTTTGTTGTTGTAGTTATTATCTTGCTAGCTGTATCATGAGACCACGAGGGAGGCCTAGGATGGTTCAGCCGGAACCACGAGCACAAGCTCCGGTAGTTGAGCAAATTGGTGGGGCGCAGGCTTCTCAACCTTCTCCACCTCCTCCTCATCAAGAGAGAGGTGAGGCGGGAGCCGAGGGCGTAGGACCTCAAGTTGGCCAAGGACCAGTCGGAATAGATTTAGCTCCCCTAGTTCAGACGATAGCCGGGGCTTTCCAGGCTGCAGTGGCTGGGGGTCAGGCAGTGGCACAACCCCAGGGAGAGGGTACTGGTTTGCCATTGGAGAGACTCCGCAGTTTGGGAGGTGAAGAGTTCAGAGGGTCGACGCCAGAGAGGTCTGAGATGTGGTTAGAAAAGACCGTTCATATTCTGAGACAGATGGGATGTACCAGGGAACACAAGCTAGGGTGTGTTATATCTTTGCTTCAGGATGATGCCTACACTTGGTGGGTCACCATCACTACGGGTATGGAAGAGGTTGAGATCACTTGGGAGTTCTTCGAGTCAGCATTTCGTAAGAAATATCTGGGCCCTCGATATCTTGATGAGAAGAAGAGGGAATTTATGGCTTTGCTTTAGGGGAGTATGACTGTGACAGACTATGAGATCAGATTTGTCAGGCTGAGTCAGTATGCATCCGAGCTTGTTCCTACTGAAGTGGAACGTTGTAACCGTTTCCGCTATGGGTTGAATGAAGAGATCAAGAGGTACACTTTAGCTTCTGACTACACGGATTTTGATGTCTTGGTCGCTAGGGCCAAGGACTTGGAGCACAGTTTGGGCGTGACCAAATGATCTGGTGGTTCTAGTTCTGGGAAGAGATCTAGTGACTTTGATAGAGGTGGTGCCAAGAGGCATCAGGACAACAGGAATCACTATGACCATAGACGTGGTGGAGGTAACCACGGTAGGGGCCAACAGGGCCAGAGGACTGGTGGGAGGTTGCCCACGTGTGCTAGTTGCAGGAGGAATCACACCGATGAGTGTTGGGGAAATTTCCACTCATGTTGGGGTTGTAGAGCTAGGGACCATATTAGGCGTGACTGTCCACATCAGGTGGGGCAGACACCAGCTCAGGCTCCTGCTAGAGCCAATGACTTTCAGAGAGGCTGCGGTAGAGGTAACTTCCAGCCGAGGAATGATGGCCAGAGGAACTTAGCCCATGTAGTTGCAGTCCAGCCAGAGGGCGGAGGTCAGGCCAGAGTTTATGCTCAGCGTGGGGATCAACATGACACAAATGTGATCGCAGGTAACTTCTCGATACAGTCTTTGGGTTTGCTTTCTTTGATTGACTCCAGGTCTACACATTCTTATATTCTGAGTGAGCATACAAAGTTGTTGAAATTTCCTTGTGAAATATTAGAGGTAGAAGTTAGTGTTACTAGTTCATTCGGGGATACGGTAGTAGTTAGAAAGATGTACAGAAGGTGTGCGTTGATGGTTCAGGGACATGTGTTTCTAGTGGATATGATGGAGCTACCCTTTTATGGCTTTGACGTGATTCTGGGTATGGACTGGCTCACTGAGCATAGAGCTAGGATAGACTTTGAGACTAAGAGGATTTCTTTGAGACTCACAGATGACTATGAGATAGTGGTGGCAGGTGAGAACGTGAAGTTCTTATCGAATGTAGTTTCAGTTCTAGAGGCTAAGAGGTTAGTTGAGATGGGTTGTGAAGCATATTTGGCCTATGTGATGAATCCAAACATGAGTGAGGTTAGATCTCAAGATATCAGGACAGTGCGTGACTTTCCTATTGTGTTTCTGGAAGAATTGTCGGGTTTACCACCTGATAGAGAGGTAGAGTTTTCTATAGAGACTTATTCAGATTCAACTCCTGTTTCGATTGCTTCGTATCGTATGGCACCGAAAGAACTGAAAGAGTTGAAGACTCAGTTGCAAGAGTTGACAGATAGAGGCTTCATTCGACCTAGTTCTTCGCCTTGGGGTGCTCCAGTTTTGTTTGTGAAGAAGAAGGATGGAAGCATGAGAATGTGTATAGATTACAGACAATTGAATCAGTTAACAGTGAAGAACAAGTAATCGTTGCCGAGAATTGATGATTTGTTTGATTAGTTGAGAGGGGCATCAGTCTTTTCGAAGATTGACTTGAGATCAGGTTACTATCAGCTAAAGGTAAGAGAGGTTGATGTACCGAAGACGGCCTTTAGGACTAGATATGGTCACTATGAGTTTTTAGTCATGCCTTTTGGGTTGACTAACGCACCAGCTGCTTTCATGGATACGATGAATAGGATCTTCCATCAGTACCTAGATCAGTTTGTAGTTGTCTTCATAGATGACATCTTGGTGTATTCGCGTACCGAGGAAGACCACGACCGACACTTGAGGTTAGTTTTGAATACTTTGTTAGATAATCAGTTGTATGCAAAGTTGAGCAAGTGTGAGTTATGGATCCGAGAGGTAGTCTTCCTAGGGCATGTAGTGTCTGCCGATGAGATTAGAGTTGATCCGAAGAAAATATAGGCCATTGTTGAATGGAAGCAACCGAAGTCAGTAACAGAAGTTCGTAGCTTTCTAGGCTTAGCTGGATATTATAGAAGATTTGTAGAAGGTTTCTCGAAGTTAGCCACTCCATTGACACGGTTGCTTCAGAAGAGTGTTCAGTTTGAGTGGACAGATGCAAGACAGAGAGCCTTTGAGAAGTTGAAAGAAGCTTTGACCCGAGCACCGATCTTGATTCAGCCAGAGTCTGGGAAAGACTATGTAGTTTATAGTGATGCTTCCTATGTAGGCCTAGGTTGTGTTCTCATGCAAGACAAGAGAGTGGTGGCTTATGCCTCAAGACAGTTGAAGACTCACGAGCGTAACTATCCGACCCATGACATAGAGTTAGTTGCAGTTGTGTTTGCTTTGAAGATTTGGAGACATTATTTGTACGGTGTGAAATGCACAGTGTACACAGATCACAAGAGTTTGAAGTACATCATGACTCAGCGAGATTTGAATCTCAGACAGCGTAGGTGGTTAGAGTTGCTAAAGGACTATGATCTTACGATTGAGTACCATCCGGGTAAGGCCAGTGTAGTGGCTGATGCTTTGAGTAGAAAGGTAGTTGTAGATTTGAGAGCCATGTTTGCTAGATTGAGCTTGTCCGGAGATGTTGGCTTGGTGGCCGAGCTTCAGGTTAAACCTACTCTAGGTCAGTTGATTAGGGAGAAGTAGCTCTTAGATAGATCTTTGGCACCTCACGTGCAAGATGTAGCCGAGGGTAGACCTTCAGACTACAGTTTCAGTACCGATGGAGTCTTGTGTTTCAAAAATAGGATAGTTGTGCCAGAAGACAGTGACTTGAGACGTACGATCTTGACTGAAACGCATAGTAGTCCATTTGCTATGCATCCTGGAAGTACGAAGATGTACCGCCATTTGAGGAATGAGTACTTTTGGGTTGGTTTGAAGAGAGATGTAGCTGACTTCGTGAGCAAGTGTATGGTATGTTAGTGAGTGAAGGCAGAACATCAGGTTCCCTTAGGTTTGTTGCAACCGTTGAGAATTCCGGAATGAAAATGGGAGAACATTACCATGGATTTTGTTTCGGGCTTGCATTTGACTCCTACGAAGAAGAACTCAGTTTGGGTTATAGTAGATCGTTTTACGAAGTGTGCTCACTTCTTAGCAGTCAATACGACTTATACCTTAGATAGATTGGCCGATCTGTACATTGGTGAGATTGTTAGACTGCATGGTGTGCCGAAGTCTACTGTGTCCGATAGAGATCCGAGGTTTACAGCTCGATTTTGGGAGTGTCTGCATACAGCTTTGGGTACCCGTTTGAATTTCAGCACGTCCTATCATCCTCAGACCGATGGTCAGTCAGAGAGGGTTATACAGATTTTAGAGGATATGTTACGTTATTGCATCATTGATTTTCAGGGTACATGGGAGAAGCACTTGCCTCTAGTTGAGTTTGCTTACAATAATAGTTTTCATTCGAGCATTCAGATGGCTCCGTACGAGGCCTTGTATGGTAGAAGGTGTAGAACTCCAGTTTGTTGGGCCGAAGTGGGACATAAGTTGTTACCTATGCCGGATTTGCTTAAGGGGACCACCGATAAAGTGAAATTGATTTGCGATCGCTTAAAGGTATCTTCGGATAGGCAGAAGTCCTATGCCGACTTGAAGAGGAAGGAAGTTGAGTTCTCAGTGGGTGAAAAGGTGTTCTTAAAAGTATCTCCGTGGAAGAAAGTAATGAGATTTGGCCAAAAGGGGAAGTTGAGTCCGAGGTACATAGGACCGTATGAGATTGTGAAGAGGGTTGGCCCAGTTGTTTATCAGTTGCGTTTTCCATCCGAGCTAGAGAAGATACACGATATATTCCTTGTTTCGATGCTCCGTAAGTATAGGTCAGATCCATCACATGTTATGCCTGTAGAAGAGATTGAATTGAATTCGGATTTGACTTATGAAGAAGAACTAGTTGAGATCTTAGCTTCTGACAGTAAGGTGTTGCGGGGTAGATCGATTGAGTTAGTAAAAGTGCGGTGGCAACGTCGAGGGGTGGACGAGGTCACTTGGGAGAGGAATGAGGATATGGAAAGGCAGTTTCCTTATCTCTTTCAGTCAGGTAATTTCGGGGATGAAATTCCTTAAGTGGGAGAGAGTTGTAACATACGTGTTTTGGGGTTAGGAGTTAGGCGTATGTGTTTGGCTTGAGTTATCAAAATCGATTTAATTTAATTAGACCTTAGTTTTGATTTAAAAGAGATTTAAAATTAAGGAGTGACATTTTTGTAAATAACTTGAAAATAATGAAGACCACTTTTTGAATCAAAAAGAAAAAAAAGCTATCTTCTTCTCCCCATCTCTTTCCAACGTGAAAAGGAAAACCCAAAACCCCCCCAAGCCAAAGTTACTATTCCATTCGATTTCTCCATCAATTCAAGAGCATTTTTTAAGGCAATTTCATATTTGAGTTCTCCTCATCATCCTCATCATTTCCATGGTTGTAGAATTCAAAACTATCAATATTTATGTTTTTCAAGTTTGATGAAAGTTTGGATATTTAATGAGTTTTTCATTTGTTTTTGGTTTGTTGAGTTGGGTTTTGAATTAATCTCACTTAGATACACCTAATATCTTAAAATGGAAGGATTTGGGAAAAATCCCGAAGTGGGTCTTTGGGGCATTTTTCAAAGTGTCTAAACTTGAGTTTTTGGTGTGTTCTTGTGTTGGGTTGAAGGGCTGATGGTATAGGGTTGTTAGGGAAGTGTTTTGGAAGCCTTTAGATGTCATTTGAGTGTTGGAAATTGTGGTTTTCAGCTGGGTATTTGGGGAGCACGAAAATGAGAATTTTGTGGTTAATTTGGGGTTGGAATTGTGAAGTTTGGCTTGTGTTTGTGAGTTGGGTTTGTGGCTGAGTTTAGCATTGAATCGATTGAGTAATATTTTTATTTTGATTGGTTAGAAGCTAGAGGAAACATCGAAGAAGGATCAGGATCGAATCTGGGAATTGAGGAGGCTTGACTCGTTTTTCTTGGTTTGCTAAGGAAGGGTGGTGAGTAAAACTTTAAATTGTTTTAAAGTTGGTTCAAGTGTGTGTAGTGGAGGTGTTGGAATGAGCTTGGTAGGCTATTCCGAGGTAGAAGTTAAATTGGTAGTTTAACTTCTTGGTTGTTAATGATGCTTTAGATGCCTATGCCTATATTGATCTTGTGAGGTATAAATTGATTTTGTATGTGTATACATTGATATGTGTGATGATAAATATGTGTTATAAATGATGGATGTGTGAAGTGGTTTAAAAGTAATTGGCACTAGTTAACTTACCAGGTGTAAATGATCGATCATTAGGATTAGTGTGCACACGTTTGAGTCAAATTGCGTGGCCTTGATGGCGTTGAGTCATCAAGGAGGAGTACGGTGATGTAATATTCCACAGGAAATTATTTATATTATACGTGATGATGAGTGGAATCCCATCCGTAGGGCATGTGGTGATGAGTGGAATCCCACCCATGCAAGGTCCGGTGATGAGTGTAATCCCACCGAGGTAATGTTGTTGTTGAGAGTAAGTCCGCACATTCGAGTAAACTAATAGTGGCCAATGTACTTGTTCATATGGTTATGATGTTGAGATATTTGATTTATATTGTTGAGCCTAATATGAAGTAAGATGCCATATTTATGACTCTTGTAATGCTAGCTAGTTTGCTATGTGGACGCCTATGTATGTTGTGTGTGATGTTAAGGATTGCATGCTTAAACCCTGCATTGTCGTTGTTTTGGTTTTAGAGCATCCTCACTAAACTTCTAGCTTACTCTCTCATTTTCAACAATGCAGATCAGTAGCCTGGAGTTAGCAAGGAGCAAGGCGAAGGGGCATTCCAAGCTTCGTAGTTGCTCAAGTATGACTTAGTAAATAAAGTAGTAGTTTAGCAATGGGGCTACTATGTGTTTTGTATGAGCGTTGTATGACTCATAGATGTTGATGATGTTTATGCTTGGCTTGAATTTGTAAACCGTGTTAAGCCTTGTTGAATGCTTGTTTGAGATGCTATGCTTTTAGATGAGTACATGTGTTAGTAATGCATGAAAACCTTTATGAGAAGGCATGTGCCTTGGACTTTTAAGTCTTTGAGTATGTCTTATAATGCTTTATCTACCCTTTATGTTAATGCCATGTGTAGATGCCTTGTTATTCATCTAGATTGCTCTATGTGCTAGTTCTTGGTCGTGAAATGTTGTATGAATGCTTAAATGTGGTTATGGGAGTCTTAAATTGCATCTAGAATCGAGTCTTGTGTTGTTTTGCTGAATTTTGAGGTCTTGCAGTGCAGGGCGTATCGATACGCTTGAGGGCCGTATCGATACGGTTTGCCCTCTAGGACTCAGTTTTGGCTTGGTGTATCGATACACGGGGGCGTATCGGTACGCTCAAAGCTCACTGGAAATCCGAGAAATTGGTGAGGCTTTGGCGTATCGATACGGGCTCTAAGCGTATCAGTACGAGTTTATCTCGTTGACCATGGAATGTTGACCGAGAAGGGCGTATCGATACGCTCAAGGGCTGTATCGATACGGTCTTCCTGTGTTGACTGAAGGATATTGACCTTGGTCAAGGCGTATCGATACCCTTGATTGGTGTATCGATACAACCTGCTCTGTAAGTATAAAATGGACTGTTAACATGTTGTTTGGGGTCCGATTGTGTATCTTCCTTGATGTTTTCCGCTGTCGTGATCACTCAGGAAATAATATGCCTTTAGACAAGATTTAATTAAAAGAAATTTTCTAGGGTTGCTAACCGAGGGGGAACCTTAACGAGTTTCGCTTCGGTTTTTCCTGTGTAGCCTACTCGGACCGGTCATCCGGCCAGACCGGGACGAGGGGGTTACACCCCCATTGTGGTTTCGAAACTAGAACAACAGAATGCCTCAAAATTATATTTATGCATGAGGTTTTGAAACCCCATATTGGTTTCGAAACCCCTTTGGGGTTTGGACCTTGGCGAGTAGCTGTAAGACTTTCGGTATATACTCCAAACTGAGTTTTCTATATATATATATTCTAAAAAATTTATTAATCAAAAATATTAATTGTGATAATGAGTGATTCAATTCTATTAATTTTGTTTTAAAGACTAGATTAAAAGTAGAATAGGACAATTAAAAGTTAACCTTAAAAGATATAGAATATAATTACTCTAGTCATATGAGAATGATTTTGACTTTTTGTTTTATTAGGATAAATTATATTTATTGGATGACGTTAATTACAAATCTAATTGTAATAATTTAGAAAATAATATTAGAAAATGTGAGTTATCCGATTTTAATGGAAATAAGCTATTTGTTGAGCTGAAATTACTTAGACAACTTTTACACAAAGAAAAAAAAACTAGAAGCAATAGACTTATTAAAGTTTTTTTTTTTGTTGCAAAACAAAGCTTTTTAAATTTGATGTTTGTGAAGTCATATTTATAAACAATTATGTTGTAAGGAAGGCTAAATGGACTTGTTTTGACGATAATAGAGTGGTCTTTTGGAAGAAGATGATATTGGAATCGTTGTAGATGGTTTTACTTTCAAATATGCAACAAAAACAACATTTTAAGTGAAAATATTAGATTTTAAGATGTTTTTAAGTAATTTTTATGTTGCTCAAGAGAGTAATCTAATATTTTTTTGTATTAAACAAACTTTATTTGAAAAAAGAATTTTATACCTCATTTATATTATAGATTAAAGGTCTCATTTTAATAAATTGCACAAGACCTCTTAAGTCTTTGAACTGCCTCTGCCAGAATTTTTCTATATCCTTCAAAATGCATAACGTGACAATTTTTTTATCTTTTAAATAAATAGATGGGGTTACATTGCATCATATACCTCTAAACTTTAAGTTTAGTATCGGTTATACCCTGAATTAAAAATCGATACTATTTTAGCATTAAATTTTAGTTTATACTTCAATTATACCACTAGGCTATTAAAATTGTTGATGTTGACGGATTTTAACGATCCACATGCGATGACGTGAGGGATTTTAACGACCCAATGGTATAATTGAAGTATAAACTAAAATTCAATACTAAAATAGTATCAATTTTTAGTTCAGTGGTATAACCAATACTAAACGTAAAGTTTAATGGTATCTGATGTAGTTTACCCCTAAATAGTATATATGTATATATATTAAAAACGTAAAATTGTATAATAAAATAAACATAAAATAGTGTTGCACGGATTACGCCCCGCTTGAGTTCAACCCACGAGTCTTCCCATCAATCACAAATATGGATGACCATTTGACCTATACTCAATGGGTTCTAACTCGACCCGATTTTATAGGGTCGGTTTTTTTTTTAAAATTCGGGTTCAGATTAGGTTTGAGTCTGATTTTTTGAGGATCGGGTCAGTTTGAGTTTAAGGTTAAAAATACCTTACCCGACCTAGGAAAAAGGTTTAATTTTATTATAAATATTTAGGTATAATTACTAGATGCCCCTCTTTTTTTTTGCTCAATCGTATGATTTTATTAAAGAAAAAAATCATACAAAAACGTCCAAACTCGGGCCTCATTAAAAACCTCCCTACACCTAGATGGAGGAAAAGAGTACCCAAGTTGAACACGGGAACCAAGCCCGATATCATACAAACTCACCCACCCCCCGAAAAGGAAGAAACACACACACCAACAACTCCATCACCCACCCTGTCCGCACCCCAATCGTCCTTCTATAAGCCCACGCATAGTCTCCCCCATCGACTACACCTCCCCCAGCCCTCGAGCACAAGGACCTCACGCCCGATCCCACCCTCTCAGTTACTGCCCCACACTGTCCACACCCCCAGCCATCCCTCTACAGGACCACGCGCAGCCAATCCCGTCGGCCGACACCCCCTAGCCAACTTATCCGCAATATCGTTAGCTTCGCGATGTACATGTTGAAACGTACAATGCACCCCTCGACATGCACTATCAATTCTCCGAAACAACCAATAATACTTCCATGGCCTACTCTCAACATTCAAAACCCAAGACAATGCCACCAAAGAATCGGACTCAATTATGTAAGGCCACCTACTCCATTTCGACCCACCAAACGCCTCAAGAGTATGGCATATCGCATGCACTTCAGCCTCATTCGAGTCAAGTATCCCCAGTGGTCCCGCGAACATCGCCAACACCTTACCCCCGGCATTACGTAACACCCCACCACAACCCGCTTGTCCCGGTTTCCCCCTAGCCGATCCATCCACATTAAATTTTACCATATTCTCCAACGGTGGCAGCCATGTAACTCCCAAACGCGACCCCTTAGCACGTCCCATACCCTCACACCACCAAGGACAATCCCACCACACCGATTCCACAAGCATCGCGTTGTGGTCCAGCACATTCACCCAAGAAAAAGATCGCAATTTGATCAGAAAAAATAAATCTGAAGGCGACACCCTCTTACCATTGAACATCAAATCATTGCGTGCTAGCCACATCGACCACAATACTGCAGCACAACTAGACATCCACCATTTTCTAACCATCCCCCGGAAAAAACTATCAAGAAAAACATGCACAAACCCCACTACAGACTCCGGTCGAACCACCTCCACCTGCCACCAAGCAAAAAACATTGACCAAACCCGCCACATCCACGGGCATCTAAACAGTATATGATCCGCCTCATCCTCTCCTTCCCCACACCACCGACAAGAGAAATCCCGCACATCTAGATGCATACCATGGTCCCGCAGCAAACATAGTGTGGGTAATCGTTCAAGGAGCACGAACCACACAAAGCACTGCACCTTCGGCGGTGTTAGCAATGACCAAATTCCTGCACTATCCCATTCTGCTTCCCCTTCCAAACCAAAGGATGCCATTAAGCTTGACAACCTTGCCACCGAGAAAGCTCCAGTCGGAGTGTGTTTCCATATCCATTTATCCGCCACCTCCTCTACAAGACTCAACGCCCCCACCACACCTCGCAACTCCCGCAGTTGTGCCAACTCAAACGAGCGCAACTGTCTTGAGAAATAACCACTCCAATCCGCATGCCCCAACGATTGGGCACATTCATAATCCCATACCAATGCCCATTTATTAACCGCAATCCGATAAAGGCGTGAAAACACCTCACATAACGGTACCTCCAAACACCACCTATCGCGCCAAAAGAGTACCTTCCTCCCATTCCCAACCAACCATACAAAATTAGGCAGCCCCATAAATTGATTAATACTAACCTCATGTTGTAGCTCCACTATTTGTCGCCACACTGGTGACATAACTCGCCATTGTCAAATCATCACCCTCCGATGTAGCACATCTGCGCCATATTTTGCAACCAAAATTTCCTTCCATAACGACGTATTGTCTAACGCAAAACGCCACAGCCATTTTGCCAAAAGAGCTAAATTTCGCTTGTTCAAATCTACCACCCCCAATCCCCCAAACTTCCGCGGACGACACACCACCTTTCAGCTTACCCTGCTCATCTTACGTTTCTCCTCCGTACCGCCCCATAGAAAACTCCTACGGATATGGTCTAGCCGTTTAATAACACCTTTAGGCACCATAAAAATACCCATGTAGTAAATAGGGAGGGCGGATAGGACGAAATTCAATAACGTCAAACGAGCTGCAAAGGATAATGAATCCCTCTTCCAACCTGCCAAACTTTTCCGAAAGCGTTGTATCAATGGTTCCCACATGTTTAAGCTACGTGGGTTCACTCCCAAAGGCAAGTCAAGGTACACCATCGGCAAATTCCCCATACCACACCCTAACACACCTGCCATCGCACACAAAATACCCTCCTCGACGCCTATCCCATACAAGCAAGATTTGGCATAATTGATCTTCAAGCCCGAACTGTATTCAAAGCAAGTGAGGACCCTCTTCAAGTTTAGTACCATCCGCGGATCCCCCTGAAGAAAAATCACTGTGTCGTCCGCGAATTGCAAGTGCGACACAAAACACTCATTAACCACACGCACTCCCTGTATAAGCCCTCCCTTCTCTGCCTCCACCAACAAAAGATGCAACAATTCAGCCACTATAACAAATAATAAAGGTGATAAAGGATAACCCTGTCGCACACCTCGCTTCATCGGAAATACTTTTGTCGGGAAACCGTTGAGTAAAACCGACAGCCGTGCCGTACTAAAACATGCGCGCATCCAATCTCGCCATACTGTCCCAAAACCCATCTTCATCTGAATCTTCTCTAAACACTCCCATTTCACGCAATCATATGCTTTTCTGAAGTCAAGCTTCAACAAAACCCCTCCCTCACTGTCTGCATTTTGTTGCATCGAATGAAGCACCTCATTCGCAAGCATAATACCATCCACAATCTGATGTCCTTGGACGAAAGCGGATTGAACATCACTGATTACCACTGGCAGCACCTTTTGTAGTCGATTCGCTAAGCACTTTGCCACAATCTTATAGATAGAATTCAGCAGGCAAATCGGCCGAAAGTCCCCAATTTCCCTCGGATTATATTTCTTTGGAATCAAAGTCACAAACGTCGAATTCACACCCTTCGGTAATTCCCCCGATGCATGAAAATTATTCAACACCTGCATCACATCACCCTTCAAGAAATTCCAGCCCCTCTTATAGAATTCAAAGGTAAAGCCATCCGGCCCCGACGCCTTCGTCCCATCACATCCCCATACTACGGCACGCACTTCGTCCTCACTAAACGCAACCTCCAAACCGGCTGCCAAATCCCACGACAATTGCTTAAATTCCACCACCATATCAACGTCCCCTAAACAAAATGGAGATGCGAAGTGTTTTCTAAACTCCTCATAAACCACGTATCAAAGTCACTCCGGATTTACTTCCCACACCCCATTGATGAGCAAACCAGAAATACCATTCCGTAGCGCTCTCAATTTGGCCGAACGATGAAAAAACGCCGTATTCTCATCCCCTTCCCGCAGCCACCGCACCCTCACTTTTTGTCTCCACAATGATTCACGCATACGTGCTAGGGACCATAATTCCTGTTGATACATCTGTCGTTGCACCAATTGGGACTCCGAAACAACATTTGCACTCATCGCCCCATCGATTAAGTCAATTGCATTAGTAGTTTCCTCAATCCGATGATCTATGTTACCGAATACCCTCTTATTCCATACCCGCAAAAAATGTTTCATACTACGCAATTTCTTAACCACATCCCCACCATCCGGCATCGACGACAACCTCCCCCACTCCATTTCTAAATCATGTAAACATCTCCTATCTCCCACCCATGCATTAATAAATCTAAACGGTTTCGGCCCCCAATCCAACACATCACTCACAAGTAATAATGGCGTGTGATCGGACAAGCCCCTCGGCAATGAAGACAACTTCAAATTCATAAACTTATCCACCCAATACAATGAAACCAAACATCTATCAATTCTGCTACACTTACTATCAGGACCAAACCATGTATACGATAAACCATTCAAAGTTAAGTCACATAAACCATTATCTTGAATAAAATTCACAAAAATATCCATACCTCGATCCGTCGATACACATCCTTGTCTCTCAGACATAGTCACTACCGCATTAAAGTCTCCGATTAAGCACCACGGGATGTCACGGGATAATATATCCATTCAATTTCATTCCAAAGTAACTGTTGAGTGTGTAAAAGTTCTATTATTTACACCCTTTTAACCCATATTTCTGCTGCATTCAAGCATCATTGCATTGCATTTAGGTTAGTTTTCAGTAAAACATCACAAATATGTAAAAGGCACGGATTCTACTAAAAACGGCTGATTTTGCAGGTAGCTGCCATAGTTGATGAGGAAGGCAGGCGCAGGGCAGAGAAGCAGGAAAGCTGAACAGGACAAGCAGACGACGAGGACGAAGCTGCCATGGAGCTGTCGTGACAGCAGGGTGACAGCAGATTTATGAAGAGGAAAAGTAAAGTGGACCTCGATAGATAGAGAAAAATCTGCTCGTCTGTCGTGTGAAAGCCAAATATTTTTCCAAGCCCCGGATCAAAAGATATGTCAAGCCAAAGCTCAAGGAGAGGAAATTCCTAGAAACAAGGATGGCGGCTGCAAAGTAGGAATCCTTAGAGATTAAGTCTTTATTAGAATCTTACTTTTAATTAAAGTTATAATCCTTGTTAACTTAGAATACTTGAGCCCAAAGCTTATATAAGGGCATAGGTTTTAACCTAGAAAAAGAACCCTCATCTTAGCCCATAACCGATAACCTAAACCCCTCTGTCGTTTACCCGTCACCGACATGTTCTAAATCCCCCTAGGGCTACGGGTTGTTTTGTAAAGTAGTTGCAAGGGTTGTTTTGTTTTAGGATTTTCCAAGTTCAATAAAATAAACTTCAAGTTCTCTTATTTTGGTTATTAACATCTTGCAAGAGCATAGGGAGAGCATTGTGAGGTTATCCATTTACTTAGCATCAGGAGAGTTAAGTATACGAAAGAAATAAGAGCGAGTTCTCTAGTTTATAGTTGAACTATCTTGTGCCTAGGGATAGGGCAAGGTTAAGTGGCTAAAGAAGAATTCATACACATCGGTGTTCATCCTTCGATTCACGCCGGGAGGTATCATCAAAGACGTGATCATCGACAGACTTGGACCTAGGGATAGGCCAAGGCAGATCTGGGATTCTTGCCAAACTTGAAGTACGGAGTTGGTGTGTCTGCTGCCGCGACAGCCAACGGACAGCCGCCGCGACAGGTGCTGCCGCGACGGGCACGACGACAGAACTGGAATTCCTAAGCATCGCAATACCTGCACTACTGAGCAATTCAATACCAGCCCGTTTTCTCTATCTTGATATTCCAACTCTTTTATTTACGTTTTACTTTATTATTCTCGTGATAACTCTTAATTATTTCTTTACTTTCGTGCAGTGAAATAAGGTGAAGTCATTAGCCCAATCCCTGTGGAGACGATATCCGATACTTCGTATCACTTTACTACTTGGGACGTGTACACTTGCACTACCATTGCGATAGACTATTTTACACGCAACAAGTTTTTGGCGCCGTTGCCGGGGATTGGCAACATAACTACATCTTTCTTTTATTGCACTTTGCGTTTTTATTTTTATTTTTGTTTTTGTTTTCGTTTTTATTTTTGTTTTTCTTTAATTTTTCTTTTGTGCTTTCAACTCTCGCTTTTCACGAGGTTTTCTTGTTTATGCGCGGATCTAAAAGAGGTGAAGACCCTGAGTATCCATTAGATCCGGAAATCGAACGTTCCTTTAGTCTCAAGAAACAACTTCGCCGACTTTTAGACAGAAACGAATACCTCGAGGAACAGCTAGAGAAGATGGGCCATAACCAACCTGCCGGCGGTCACATACCACCCCTTGGCGATAACCACCCGCCTGTCGGTGACCCGCCCGCAGCAGATGGACAACGGTCATGTCGTGACTACATGCTGAATGATCATGTAGAGCTGGGGACCACGCTGCCGGATATTGATGTTGATAACTTCGAGCTTAAACCTGTCATGTTTAGTATGATCAACAATGCCGGGCAGTTTAGTGGTGCCGTGACAGAAGATGCTAGGGAGCATCTCAAAACGTTCCAGGAGATCTGTGGTTCGTTTAGACTGCCAGGAGTTAGTCTGGAGATATTGAGGCTTCGGTTATTCCCCCATTCATTGAGGGACAAAGCTAAAACTTGGTGGAATAAACTTACACAGGGTTCAATCGTAACTTGGGCAGATTTATCTTTTGAATTTTTATCTCGTTTTAATCCTTCGCATTTATCTGAGCGATTACGTAATGAAATTGCTACTTTTCAACAGGAAGATGACGAGCCAATGCACGAGGCCTGGGACAGATTTACTACTCTTCTTCGGAACTGTCCAATGCATGGATTTCCCGTCTGGAATCAGGTAACTAAGTTCTATAATGCTGCTAACTTACAAACTCGCATTCGGATTGATTCTGCAGCAAATGGATTATTATTGGATAAAGATCCAGACGAGGCATTGCAAGTTTTGAAAAATCTGGCCAAGAATGAGGAGCAGTTTCCGACTGCAAGAAGAGGGGGTAAACGGGTACTTGCTGTCAAGGACTATGAGGCCGACAACACTATGAAATCACAGGTAGCATTCCTTACTAAAGCAATGAAACGGTTATTGAATGAAGATGAATTACAAGGATTTGCTGTCGAGGAAGTTTGTACTATCTGTGAGGGAAATCATAGTAGGGATGAGTGCCCAATACAAATAGAAGAGGGAAAATATGTTGGAAATTACAAGTCGAACTACAATTCCAACAATTATAATCCCAATTGGAGGAAGGATCCCAAATTTTCCTGGAGTAATCCTAACAATGCCCTGAATCCGCAAGCACATAATCAAAATCAGGGAGGACCTAGATTGCTGACGCGACAGCAACTGCCGCCGCAACTGCAGCAGCACCTGCCGCCGCAGCAGCACCAGCAGCCACCACCTGCCACGAGTAGTATATTGGAGCAGACTCTGGCCACCTTTATGTCTCAGACCGGTACGTATATGGAGAATATGAATTAGTTTGTCAAGAAGACGGAAACCTTTATGGATAAAACCGAGATGAGAATGACAAATCATGAAGCTACCTTGAAATCTCTAGAGACACAAATGGGTCAGGTTTCTCAACATATTAAGCCGAGGCAGAATGGAGGATTCCCTAGCAATACTGAAAATGCTAGACCGTCCCCACATGAGCAATGTAAGGCAATTACTACTAGGAGTGGGAAGAAACTACCAGGGCCGGAAAAAGAAGCTGAAACGGAAAAGGAACCTGCCTTGGATAAACCTGCCGAGGAAGCTGCCCCGACAAGTGATAAACAGACTGCTGCCGATGAGCCTGTCACGACAGCAGAAGCGACAGAGGAGAAAAAAGATGATTACCATCCTCAGATTCGCATGCAGTGGGAAGGACGTATTGCTGATTATCGTCCTCCACCACCTTTTCCTCAACGGATACAGCAAGCTAAGCATGAATCTCAACTTAAAAAGATTTATGATATTTTTAAGCAGGTTCATATTAATATTCCGTTGTTAGATGCTGTTAGGGAAATGCCCGGTTATGCTAAATTTCTCAAGGATGTTATGTCGAAAAAATCTAAACTTGGGGAATTTGAAACGGTAAAGATGATAGAATGTTGCATGAGTATTCTTCATAGGCAGCCGCCCCAGAAAAAGAAGGATCCGGGGAGCTTCATCATACCTTGTGTAATCGGCGACAAATTTGTGGGTAAGGCACTTTATGATCTTGGTGCCAGTGTTAATCTAATGCCCAAATCTGTTTTTCAGAAACTAGGTATTGGCAAGGCGCGGCCCACGATAGTAACTCTGCAGCTGGCCGACCGCTCTTACGTTCATCCCGAGGGAAAAATTGAAGATATTCTGGTAAGAGTGGATAAGCTTATTTTTCCTGCTGACTTTCTTATCTTAGATTGTGAGGCAGACGAAAACGCACCAGTCATCCTTGGGAGACCCTTCTTAGCCACAGGAAGATCATTGATTGATGTGGAGAAAGGAGAACTCACCATGCGAGTAAACGATCAAGAGATTAAGTTGAATGTTCTCCAAGTAATGAAACATGCTGACATGGACGAGGAATGCAAGGCCATCATTGAGGTGACTCTTGATCACCCCTGCATCAGGTCGGGCTGCCGTGATATAAAATTTGGTCACTGCCGCGACAGCCACCTACAGGCCTGTCACGACAGCAACGACGACAACACCGACGACAGCGACTCCTCTGAATCCGATACATCTGATACTGAAGGTCAAGAGGAGGTAAACTGGTTAGGCAATCATCCAGGTAAGTTATTCGAACCCTTGAATTATACTTCGGATAACCATGTAATCCAAAAGCCATCTATTGTTGAACCACCTGTCTTAGAACTTAATCCCCTTCCAGGGCAGTTAAAATATGCTTATCTTGGTTCCAATGACACACTGCCCGTAATCATCTCTGCTAAGCTGCCGCAGGAACAGGAACGACAGCTAATCAACATGCTAAGGCAGCACAAAAAGGCGATTGGATGGACGATAGCAGACATACAAGGCATTAGTCCGGCGTTATGCATGCACAAAATCCTCCTCGAGGAAGATCATAAGCCGACTATAGATTCCCAAAGGCGGTTAAACCATGCGATGAAGGAGGTAGTGCGTAAAGAGATAATTAAATGGTTAGATGCTGGTATTATTTATGCCATCTCCGACAGCAAATGGGTAAGCCCGGTGCAATGTGTTCCCAAGAAAGGAGGAATGACCGTGATAACCAACGAGAACAATGAGTTAATCCCAACCAGGACTGTGACCGGTTGGTGGGTTTGTATGGACTATCGGAAGCTTAATAAAGCTACCCGAAAAGACCACTTTCCTTTACCCTTTATTGATCAAATGCTTGATAGATTAGCGGGTAAACCTTACTATTGTTTTCTTGATGGTTATTCAGGTTACAATCAAATTGCTATTTCACCAGAAGATCAAGAGAAGACGACTTTCACATGCCCCTACGGAACATACGCGTTTAGGAGGATGCCGTTTGGACTCTGTAATGCACCTGCCACCTTCCAAAGGTGCATGATGGCAATATTCTCCGACATGGTAGAGGACTTCCTTGAGATTTTCATGGATGATTTTTCCGTCTTTGGAGACGATTTTGAGAGCTGCCTCGGCAATCTTCAAAAGGTACTTGAAAGATGTGAAAAAGCTAATCTTGTTCTAAATTGGGAAAAATGCCACTTTATGGTGGACGAAGGGATAGTCCTTGGCCATAAGATTAGCTGTCGTGGGATAGAAGTCGACAGGGCTAAAATAGAAGTCATAGAGAAGCTGCCGCCGCCAACCACAGTCAAGGGCATTAGAAGTTTTTTAGGGCATGCGGGTTTTTATCGGAGATTCATTGCAAATTTCTCGAAAATCACGAAGCCACTATGCCATCTCTTAGAACAGAACCGACCCTTTGACTTTAATAAGGAATGTACTGAAGCATTCAAGGTTCTGAAAGAAAAACTAGTGACAGCCCCCATAGTACAGCCACCAGACTGGACACAACCATTTGAGATCATGTGTGATGCTAGTGATTATGCTGTCGGGGCAGCACTTGGGCAGCGCAGAGATAAGCTGTTTCACGTCATATACTATGCCAACAAGACGTTGAATGACGCCCAAGTGAACTACACCACCACAGAAAAAGAGCTGTTAGCTGTGGTGTTCTCCATCGACAAGTTTCGTTCTTACATACTTGGGACGAAAGTAATAATACACACCGACCATTCTGCCCTAAAGTATTTGTTCGCAAAGAAGGATGCAAAACCTAGATTGATACGGTGGATCTTGCTATTACAAGAGTTCGACCTTGTGATAAAGGACAAAAAAGGGACAGAAAATCAGGTGGCAGATCACTTGTCAAGGTTGGACAAGGGACAGAGTCTACCAATAGATGAGACACACATACTGGAGACCTTCCCTGATGAGCAGCTCTTTGCTGCCGCAATCGCTGTCGCGACAGCCATGGCGGCAGGTAAGTCTTCTGACCTTCCCTGGTATGCTGATTTCGTTAATTTTATAGTTAGCGGAATATTACCTTCTGATCTTAATTATCAAGCCAGGAAGAGGTTCCAAAATGATGTTAAGCATTATTATTGGGACGAACCTCTTCTTTTCAAACTATTCGCAGATCAGGTTATAAGGAGGTGTGTACCACAAGAAGAGCAAGAAGACATTCTCCATCACTGCCATGCTTCACAATATGGAGGTCACTTAGGAGGCAATAAAACTGCTGCCAAGGTGCTGCAGTCAGGGTTCTACTGGCCGACACTATATAAAGATGCACAGGAGTTTTACAAAAACTGTGACAGGTGCCAGCGGACAGGTAACATCTCGAGGAGAAACGAGATGCCACTACAGAACATTCTAGAAGTCGAGATCTTCGACGTTTGGGGGATTGATTTTATGGGACCCTTTCCATCTTCGTGTGGAAATCTATACATTCTCCTAGCAGTGGACTATGTCTCTAAGTGGGTCGAAGCCATCGCCACTCAAAAGAATGATGCCAAGACGGTCCAAAAGTTTTTGCACAAAAACATTTTTTCTAGATTTGGCATCCCTAGGGCGATTATCAGTGATGAAGGGAGACATTTTGATAATAAGGTAATTGCTGCCGCCTTGAAGAAATATGGTGTCAAGCACAGAATCGCGAATGCATACCACCCACAGACTAATGGACAAGCTGAGATATCCAATAGGGAAGTCAAGAACATTCTTGAGAAGATGGTCAAGCCAACTAGGAAAGATTGGTCTTTACTTCTAAATGATGCATTATGGGCATATAGGACAGCTTTTAAGACTTCATTGGGCATGTCTCCATACCGTTTAATTTATGGGAAAACCTGTCATCTGCCTGTCGAGATCGAGCACAAAGCATATTGGGCAATCAAGGCAGTGAATATGGACTTGGACAAGGCAGGCCAGAAAAGGTTATTAGATCTGAACGAGATTGAAGAATTACGGACAATGGCCTACGACAAT
Source organism: Hibiscus tridactylites (assembly GCA_958450335.1). Classification (NCBI taxonomy): domain Eukaryota; kingdom Viridiplantae; phylum Streptophyta; class Magnoliopsida; order Malvales; family Malvaceae; genus Hibiscus; species Hibiscus tridactylites. The sequence continues at coordinate 80,551,602 of OY288274.1, read as the reverse complement.
GCGAGAATTTACAAGGAAAAGACTAAGAAGTGGCATGACAGAAAGTTGCTGCCACGACAGTTCTGCCCAGGGCAGCTTGTGTTGTTGTTTAATTCTAGGTTGAAACTTTTCCCAGGGAAGCTAAAGTCTAGATGGTCTGGCCCGTTCCAAGTGGTACAAGTTTTTCCCCATGGTGCCATCACTATCCGATCATTAAAAGACGGGCACCAATTCAAAGTCAATGGACAGCGCCTCAAGCATTATCAGGGGACTGAAGCCCCAGGAATACAGGAAGTGGTTACTTTAGGAGATGCCCCACAAGGCATCCCTAATTTAACCTAATTTTTATTTTTATTTATTTATTTTTATTATTTATTATTTATTAGAAAATTAGGTATACTTTATTCGAATAATGTTTTGTTTTTATATTTTTTTTAGGAAATAAAGGAGTCAAGAAGAAAAGGAGAAGTGATCCAAGCCCACCATCCATCCATCAGCCCAATAAAGCCCATTTATTGAAGCCTGTCGTTTCGGCTGCCGCCGCAGACGGATAAGACAGGCTGTCAACAGACTGACACGGCAGACGCAGAAGCGTGTGGCAGACGCGTAACAGGCGCATAAATGCGTGTCAGACGCGTCAGACACACTAAATCCCATCCGTCGCCCCGTTATTCACGCCTGCCGTTACAGCATTAAACGGGCAGCAACTCGACCGCTATAAAACCCCGTTTGCATTTTCATTTTTTCTCACTTCTGCTTATTCTCTCTTGCTTTCTCCCCTAGTTTTCATTTGCTTTCTTTATTTTCACAACCCTTGCTACTAAAATGTCGTCTAGACAGACCCGCCGAAGTGCTGCCTCAGCCTCTTCCTCAGCAGCAGCAACGCCCTTCGCCACAAAGGAGTTATGGGAGGAACGAGGTTTCGTGTACATCCGAAAGGCACCCAACATGGGACTCCGGCCATTCATCGTAAAGGCCATCACAGCTCAACTATGGGAGCACTTCGCGGAACAACCGGCAGAACTAAACGACACATTAGTCCGGGAGTTTTATGCTGCCATAGACAGTAGAACAGCAACATCTGTCACCGTTCGAGGAGTGAAAGTGCCCTTCACAGCTGACAGCATCAACCACATGTTTGGCCTCTACTTTGGCCCCGATGATGATGCCCACCAGAAATTTCTAGACACCCTCGATGCTGCCGCCTATGGTGCTGTTATGGCGGAGGTGACAGAGGAAGGAACCACATGGACAACCAGCAAAAAGAACCCCCACTCTGTCAAAAGGGGGCAGCTCCTCCCTGAAGCTAAACTCTGGAATGCTTTTATCAAAAAGTGCATCATGCCTTCTTCCCACCACACGACAGTTAACCAGCAGCGGCTCGCCCTTATTCATTCCATCATGCACGACAGGCCTATTAATGTGGGCCGCTATATGAGGGACAACATCCTGGACTGCACCTTCCGCTCCGACTCCCGCCTCTGCCTGCCGTTCACAATAAACTCCTTATGCCGCTGTGCTGCTGTCCCCGAGGAACCCTCCGACAAACTCATCAAGGGCAGAGGCTGGACAGACAACAACATCAACAGCCTCATGGAGCTGGTAGTGGCTACGCCTATCTCGTCTTTCAATCCAGCCGACTCCCCAGAAGAATCATCAGAGGAGCCTGCCCCTGAACCTGCTACCGCCACCGCTCCGACAGACCAGTCTGCCCACATCCTTGCTGCACTACAACAGGTAGAGGAGAAACAAATGGGAATGATGACCTTCATCCGGGATTTCACGAATTCGACGGTAAACTTCATTACCCAGACTTTAAATTTTCCCGATGTTCAATTCCCTACTTTTCCTGCCCATTATTTCCATACCCCCACTCCCGTCCACACCCCTGTCCACACACCTACACCACCTGCCTCCCCACATTCCCACTCTACTGCCTCCACCACATCACCTGCCCCGACGGCAGCATGCAGTCCACCGGCCGACACCTCTGCCAGAGGAACAAAAAGGCCTGCCTTCGATGACAGCCCTCTGATCAGGAGGAATTTGGAGAGAGAGTTTACGCCTGTCAAGAGGCAGAAGCACGTGGCAGACAGGAAACTGATGCCCAAGGCTAGCACCACCACCACCAGCACTTGGGACAATGGCAGCAGTTCCGATGTCCATCTCGTGGAGCAACCTGCCCCTGCACCTGCCCCTGAACCTGCCCAACCTCCTCCACAGCCCAGACGCCGCCGTCAGATCCGTGTCAGCAGCATCAGCGAGGACAGCGACTGAAAATTTAAGTTTTTATTTTCCTCTTATTGCTGCCTACTTTTATCATTTGTGATGTACTTATCTTCATATTTTTGTTTTTTTTTTGTCATTTTGCATTGAGGGCAATGCAACCCTCGAGTTTGGGGGTGGCAACCCTCCATCATTAATGGAGTCTTAAGTACATCTTTTTATTAATTGTTGTGTCTTTTATTTATTTAATTTCTCTTAAAAAATCAGAAAATATTAAATTGTTGGCTTAAAACTGTGAAGTTAACTTACCTGTCATGACAGCTCTGTCGTGGCAGCATCTTTAGGACAGTTTAAGGAGAAGTTTAGAGCCTTTCTATAGTTCTGAAAAATTTAAACACCATTGTGACTGTTATATTGCTTAGATTTCTTTTAGCCAAGCTAGAATAGGAAGCTTAGAACTTGAATAGCCCCTAGAGGTGCCTAACACTGGCTCTAGGAAAGAAGTTTAGCAAAAGAAAATTCAAAAACCTAGAGGTGCCCGAAACTGGCTCTAGGAAGCTAACTAGAGGTGCCCAAAACTGGCTCTAGAAAAACTTAGCTTGAAAATAGAAGAAAAGAAGCATGAAAATGTGCCTTCTAAAAAAATAAACTTTGGCATAAAAATTCGAGTTAAGAAGTTGAATATTCTAAGTGAAACTAAGAGAGTCTTAGCATATAACTGTTCACAAGCATGCACACACTGCACGAGAACTATAGAGAAATTCCAGACAGATCCTAACCTTTCCGACAGGTTGCTGCCGCCATAGAGAATGAGCGACGGGTAAGGGACAGTTCACTGTTTGAAGGCCAACACAAAAATATTCATTTTTCTTTTAGGTTTAATTGCTTGAGGGCAAGCAAAAACTTGAGTTTGGGGGTGTGTTGAGTGTGTAAAAGTTCTATTATTTACACCCTTTTAACCCATATTTCTGCTGCATTCAAGCATCATTGCATTGCATTTAGGTTAGTTTTCAGTAAAACATCACAAATATGTAAAAGGCACGGATTCTACTAAAAACGGCTGATTTTGCAGGTAGCTGCCATAGTTGATGAGGAAGGCAGGCGCAGGGCAGAGAAGCAGGAAAGCTGAACGGGACAAGCAGACGACGAGGACGAAGCTGCCATGGAGCTGTCGTGACAGCAGGGTGACAGCAGATTTATGAAGAGGAAAAGTAAAGTGGACCTCGATAGATAGAGAAAAATCTGCTCGTCTGTCGTGTGAAAGCCAAATATTTTTCCAAGCCCCGGATCAAAAGATATGTCAAGCCAAAGCTCAAGGAGAGGAAATTCCTAGAAACAAGGATGGCGGCTGCAAAGTAGGAATCCTTAGAGATTAAGTCTTTATTAGAATCTTACTTTTAATTAAAGTTATAATCCTTGTTAACTTAGAATACTTGAGCCCAAAGCTTATATAAGGGCATAGGTTTTAACCTAGAAAAAGAACCCTCATCTTAGCCCATAACCGATAACCTAAACCCCTCTGTCGTTTACCCGTCACCAACATGTTCTAAATCCCCCTAGGGCTACGAGTTGTTTTGTAAAGTAGTTGCAAGGGTTGTTTTGTTTTAGGATTTTCCAAGTTCAATAAAATAAACTTCAAGTTCTCTTATTTTGGTTATTAACATCTTGCAAGAGCATCGAGAGAGCATTGTGAGGTTATCCATTTACTTAGCATCGGGAGAGTTAAGTATACGAAAGAAATAAGAGCGAGTTCTCTAGTTTATAGTTGAACTATCTTGTGCCTAGGGATAGGGCAAGGTTAAGTGGCTAAAGAAGAATTCATACACATCGATGTTCATCCTTCGATTCACGCCGGGAGGTATCATCAAAGACGTGATCATCGACAGACTTGGACCTAGGGATAGGCCAAGGCAGATCTGAGATTCTTGCCAAACTTGAAGTACGGAGTTGGTGTGTCTGCTGCCGCGACAGCCAACAGACAGCCTCCGCGACAGGTGCTGCCGCGACGGGCACGACGACAGAACTGGAATTCCTAAGCATCGCAATACCTGCACTACTGAGAAATTCAATACCAGCCCGTTTTCTCTATCTTGATATTCCAACTCTTTTATTTACGTTTTAATTTATTATTCTCGTGATAACTCTTAATTATTTCTTTACTTTCGTGCAGTGAAATAAGGTGAAGTCATTAGCACAATCCCTGTGGAGACGATATCCGATACTTCGTATCACATTACTACTTGCGACGTGTACACTTGCACTACCATTGCGATAGACTATTTTACACGCAACAATAACCCTTGTTGTATCGCATCACATGGCGCATATACTCCCACCATCCCACATCTCCAATTCTTGGCTGTCCAACACCCCTCAACCGCCACAAAACGCTCCCTCACAACCTTCCGATCAGCTTTGAATCTATCCGTCTCCCAACACATTAGAATTCCCCAGATCGCCCTATCGACGGCGTAAACACAAAATCAAAAATTTATCTGACACCCAAATGTTCCTTACCATCAATTCCGTGATAGATTCCATCTTCGTTTCCACGATGATCACACACTCCCCACGATGTTGCCGTATTAGATTACGTACCCCCTCCTCTTCACTGCTGTTCCCAACCCCCGCACGTTCCACGATAACATCCGCATAATTCTATTACAATTGTAACGGCTCCCTCGCCTCAATAAGGCGAGCAATATCTTTGATAATGTTCTCCTCGTTCCCAATTGTCTCCGGACCCAACAATTTCCCCAACTCCCACGTCTCCTGTACCTCCCTAAGAATACTTCGCTTACGTTGTAGAAAATCCGAATCCGACAAGGATCCGTTTGCCAACTCCGTTGAGGCTGGCTTTGGGTTTTTTCGTGGTCTTCCCATCCCCCTTTTCTCCACTGCCCCGCCTCTTTCCTCCGTGTTATCTGTCTGTCCAGGCGATCGAAGGATTTCTGAGAGATGTCTCACCCTCCTCTACCTACCTTTATATTCTATCAACGCTGCAATCCCATCCCTAAAGGAATCAAGTTTAGGCCCATCGTCTACATTCTCCCCATGCTGAACCGCATCCCTATCCCTATCTAACACCTTGTCTCCACTGCCGTTGGGTATTTCACAAGCACTAATGTCCATACTGCGATACTCAACCACCTCCCTCTCGACCATGCCCACATCTTCATCTGCCCTTCCCGACGTAGCCCCTCCCGAATTTACCTCCTCACTCTGAGTCGATTCGATCACCCTATCATCCATTCGTTTGTTGTCATTCCACAGCTAGTTAATCATCTAACTCTTCGGCGAATTCATACTAACCGAATTCGGGACCACCGTCTCCTCTTCTTCATCACAACCCTCCTCGGGTGCAGTTTTAGCCACTGTTGTACCCCTATCTTCCACATCCATCGTCCGTTCCTCCCCCTCAGATTCACCGTCACACCCTCCCTCTCCCCCTCCCGATCCTGCAAATTGGGTCCATTTACTTCATACACACGAATCCGATATTATTTGTCGCCAATAATGACATCTATTGTTTCCTCAATCGGGAAAAACCAGTCCGTTTCAATGAGAAACAACGCTCTCTCGAACGATGTAGGTGCTTCGGTCTTGTCGGCTATACAGATTAACTCACCCCATAGCGCTGCAATGTTTCTGAAGGTGCCCTCGGACCAAGCATGTATCGGTAATCCACATGCCGATACCCAGACTCGTCTATTTGGGATCATACAATCTGGCGACCACTCCGAAATATTCTCTAGCCATGGTGTAAAACACCCTGATTTAATGCATTCATCTCTTGTTTCCCCATTTGGAAACATTAATAAAACAAGTGATCCCGCAACACGCATTAATGAAAACTCCCGCTTGGTTGTTCGTAAATCCAACGCTAAATCCATGATCGATCGCGGTTGTCGACAAAACCCCAATGCACAATTCTTCAGTATTTCCAATTTTTCCGCATCAATCACACCCTCAACCCTACGATAATCCCTCGTTGCCGCCGTTTGATCCCCCTTCGTGTTATCACTTGCCTCTGCCCTATTCTGTCGCTTGTCCTTGATCTCCTTTGATTCATCCCCATCTACCTTAGATGCTCCTCTCCGACGGCGCCAAAATGCATCTCTCGTTTCGCGTTGTGCCAATTGCACCGTCAATTTCGATCCATACAAGCGAAATCCATCGAATCGTTCAATCACCCGTTCCGCCTCAACTTTCGTTTTCATACGAACGAAACCAAACCTAGTCCAGTCCCTAGCCCTCTCCGTCGGCACAAAGACATCTACCACCACACCATGTCTATCAAACACATGTCAAACCCCTTTCCAATGCAACTGTGCCGGTAGATTTCCGACGAACAAGGTCCAGCACTGTCGCCGTGCACTCCTGCCGTTCTCACCCATTTCGTTTGTATTATATTAAAAAATTTACAGATGCCCCTCTCTTTATATATATATTTCAATTATCTCCCTATTTTGTCTAATAAAAGTGGAATAATTATTATGATGCTCCATCTCTATTTGTATTTTACAATTAGCTTCCTATTTTTATCGAATAATAATGAAAATTGGTAATTTTTTTATTTATATCAGGTTAGGTCGGTTGGGTTTGGGTTTTTACTCTAGAATTTGGGTTCGAATTCGAATCAGGTAGAACATCATAAAATATCAGCTCGGGTCGAGTTTAGATGGAGGTGTTAAATTTAACCAATAATCGGCCAACGACTAATCAACATAGTATTAATTGTAGAATTTTTTATATCCTCACTAGCTATTCTATGAATTATCTCAATATAAATTACATTGTTCTAAAAAGATTTTACGTAAAATAACATGTTTGTATAGTAATAGTTTCACTTTTATCAACATGATAATACTCTTAACAATATTAGTTTAAACAGTAGGAAATAAGTCACTTTTGTGACCAGATAAAAGATGGAAAAGGAAATCAATAAAAATAAATGCACCAAAAAACTCTACAAAGTCTACCCTTACATCGCAATGATAACAACTATTGAACGAACAAAACTTTAGTGTTTGTTTTCTTATTGTGTCCAGAAAGAATAAAAATCTTATGTTTCTTTCAGTGCTCCATGTATGCCCCATATTAAAAATTTTAAGTTTAGGTTTATGATTAAGAATTAAGGTTAGAGTTTAAGGAATTTGGGGGTAAATATATTTTTAAGGTTTAAGATTTATGATTTAAAATTTAGGATTAAAATTTATAAGTTAATCTTTTAGTATTGAACATAGAAAGAGGCACCGAAAAAATTAGAGAACTTATGTTCGACTAAAAGTCCTATCTTGATTTTTTTTTATAGGAGTTAGTTTTTAAGGTAAATTGTGCGACGAATGATAGGTTTTTTTTTTCTTTGAAAAAGGGAGAATATTTTTTTGGTCCTCTAACTTTATCAATTGTCATTTTAATTATTAATTCTTATTGCGTCTCTTTTGGTTTCAATATTAGTTGGTTGATTTTTAGTGGACATGACCATGAATGATGTGATGGGTCGAAACCATATAATAATTTTTCCAATTTAATACTTAAATTATTATTCTATATTCTCGAAAGAAAAATTATTATTTTATAATTTTTTTGAATAATTTAAAGGTAGTATTTGTTCATATATATTTTATAATTCATGTAAACCTTACGTCGAGAAAGAAAAAATAAAACATGGCACCTTCAAAAGAACAAAATTTTCTGCCTTCTTTATGTTTTTATGTATACTCCAATACTAAAAAAATTAAATTTTACCATCTAACCCTAAACTCTAAACCTTAAACTTTAAATCTAAACACTAAACCCCGATCTTAAATTTCAACCATAAACTCTAAATTTATTTTTTAATGTTGAGGCATACATAGGAACATCAAAAAGTGGTAGAATACACAGGTGGTTCTGGGCATGTTCCATGTGTGCAACCGCACAGGGGCCAGAATGAGTTGTCTAATATATATATATATATATATATATATATTCTAAAAAAATTATTAACCAAAATATGTTATAAATATTTATCTATGTGGATGTCTATCATGATTAGAACTTTATATAAGGAGATTGATTTATTTTATCATTAAGAATATTATCTCATTTAATTAGAGTTCAATGTAATATGTACTTCTTATGCCTATAAATAGATGATTTGATGATGGCATTGTACACAATTCTATATTTGAGAATAATACAAATCTCCATCTTTCTCTCATCTCTTTGTTCTTTGTTCTTCTTTATTTTATTCACAACACGTTATCAGCACGACTCTAATTAACTAAGGTCTTTATTGTTTGAATCTAAAAGAAGTTATTGGAAAGAATTCGATTCTAAGATGAACCAAAGATAAGTTTTTCTCTCTCTTCATTCTTTTAAATTACCGATTGTCTTCTTCTTTATATTTTAACTTAAATTTTTTATTTAATTTTTTTGAAAAGTTTGGAAATATGTTTATTTTATTCAAACATTGGAAACAAATAAATTTGTGGCTTCTCACAAACCAAAAGACGAATCGACAGAGACATTGCGTTTGGTGTAAATTACGTGGGTTATAATTTTTTTTTATTTAATCATGTGGGTTATAATTATATACGCTATCTATGTTTTATTGATTAAAATCATGTTGGTTTAAAATAATAATAATAATAATAATAATAATAATAATAATAATAACGCATCAAACCTCATGTTATGCATGTGCATTTTCTCTTGTTCCTAAAAGGGTTAATTAGCGGTATGCTTATTCATACTTTTACTTATATGATTATATTTGATATTTTTCATATTATCATTATTTATGTTAGTTTATTTGGTAAAAAATAGTATTTTAACCGTGTTTTGAGTTTTACATGATATGCTTAAATGGCTTGGAAAGAGATGTGATATAAAGGGATTATGAGAAGCTATCTCAGTCAAATGTTATGTCTCCATTGCCCTCGAGAGAAAAATCAATATCGATAAATCTTGGTTTTATTTTTATTCTTTATATTATTATTTTAAAGTGCGATAAATCATGGTGATTTTGCTTGAAAGCAATAATTTTCATGTGTCGAAAAACTCGACTATAGACTTCTCCCAAGATCAAGTGTTGAAAATTTCTCTTGATCCAAAAAGTTTTATGGGAGGCATTCCCTAAAGTGAATGCAAGCATGATGTTTATTCCATGCGATTATTGGATCTATTCCATTCCCTAAAGTGAATGCAAACATGGTAAATCACAATTCAACTAGTGACAAAACTTTGATATAATCCAAGTATATTGGCTGGACATCCCGTTCTACGAGGCTACTAGTCTCAAAGGAGTTTTTAAAGGACCTTGTGGACTGGTTTAACAATGCCGCGTACGAGGATTAAATCTTTGTTCTCTATGATAAGGATATGTTAATAAAAACATACTCCACTTTTCACGACAAATAATATTGTCCTCAAACACAATATCATGAAAAAGGTTTTAAAGGCCCACTGACTCTACTCCATTCCCTAAAGTGAATGTGAGATTATATTATAGAAAGAATAAAAGCCACATTAGAAGTTGTGGTCATAATCGAGGCATGGACATAGACATTATGATCATTTTAAGAATACTTCTACCCACTGGTAGTGAGGTTATAAGGATGACAAGAGCGATAAAGATCATTCTAAGAAAGTGGAATCTTTTTTTATTACCAATGTGATGTTATAAACCATTGGTCTCGTACTTATCGTACGTTGGAAAAATCAACAATGATTGAATGATAAAGTAAAGAAAATAAAAGCAAATTCCGTTTGCGAAAAATGACAAAGATGATATTGGTCCAACTTATTTGGACATTGTTAGTCCAACTCATTTGAACGTTGTTGATTTCCTTATAACTCTCAAATGGAATAAATCATCTTCTAATTATTCTCATAACTTTGAAGAGATTTTTTTTGCACAGCGAAGTATGATTTTATTTATAAGAAAAATCATACAAAATCTACACCCCACATCGGCCTCATTAAAAACCTCTCTAAGCCTAATTAGAGGAAAAGAGTAGCAATGTGTGTTTGCCAAGAACAAACAGCAGCTCACTGCGTATACAGCCACACCCAATTGACCCTATCTACACCACTTTTTGCCAATGTATTCGCAACGCCATTTGCTTCTCTGAAAATATGGTTGAAACACACGCAGGGCAACACGACACAATAATCGTCAATCTACTGGAACCATCGCCAGAGCTGCCAAGGACGGCGATCAATACAATGCAGCCACGATAATGTTTATTTACTTTATGTTTATTTACTTTATACATTAATTATTTACATTTTATATTTATATTCGTGTTAATATTTATATTTATATATTATCATATTTATTTGTTTTCTTTATCATGATTACTTATCAAATATAATTTATGGTGACGATTTATTCTTAGCAGAAGCATAAGATATAGTTTTCCATTTAAATGCAAGGGAAAATATGAGTACTATATCTCAAAGTACTAAAAGTATTGATGCTCCAGAAGAGCAATAAGTTCTTGAGAGAAAGCACATTATGAAAAGTACATAATTGCGAATATTACAATAATTACAGCTAATGGTAACAATATCGTCACCACTAGAAGTGGAAATTTTAAGAGAGCAATATGAGTTCGCAAAATATTCTTTTGGAATTATAGATAACATATGTTATCAATTGGCATTTGAAATAAACCAATGTGGATATAAGTTTTGGTAGCTAAAAAGTTAGTTGAAAGCTCTAGAAGAGCTATATATTGCTACCAAACGATAATTTCTATTAAAAGTTTCGAAAGAGCTAAATATATTCCTATTCAAAGGAACAATTTTAATGGTCGTACTAGACATGTACGAGTGAGATTGAATCAAATGTTATGGTAAACTAGAATTTTACAAATTCAAAAATATATATACACATGTATATAGTTGAATTCAGAAATATATATACACATGTATATAGTTGGCATGATCGGTTGACCATCCTGATCAATAATGATGAAAAAATTATAGAGATTTATATGCACAATTATTAAAAGAACATGAAGTTCTTGTGGTGCTTGTTCTCAAAGAAATGATTAAATTCCACTTACTAAAAGAACATGAGGTTCTTGTATTGTTTGTTCTCAAAGGATTTAGTTGATCTCACTTACCAAAAGAACTTGAAGTTCTTGTACTAAAGTTGAGATTGCATGTCTTGCATATCTGAATGAAAAATGGGCTCATTTATCCACAAATGTGGAAAGTTTTATATGATTTTAGTAGATGCATCTACATTGTTCTATCAACTTACAACCAGAAGTTTGTGAGATTGATTATAAAAGGATTCATACTATGCAATCAGACCATTCATCTTGCAGAAGTTTGTGGGTTTATATTTTAGGCTATATCAGTTGATACGAAGCCTATTGATTATGAAAAATACAGTTTAACAAAATTTCAATTGGATGTCTCCTCCTTAATAGCTAAACTATGAGAACAAAAGAATTATTATTTATATGTTGTTTTCATATAGCAACACTTATACACATCAAGCCAACGAGTTATAATAAACTCCCCGTTATGATTGGTTTTTTGTCAGAAGTCATACATTTCTCATTTTATAATTTTTGAATGTGCGAAATGAATTGCTCCACCACAATGCACAAAATGGGTGAATAAAAAGGGTTGAGAATATATATTGAGTATGAGTCTCTTTTTATGTTTAAACTCTTAAACATTAATTGGAGAATCATTTATGAGATGATTTTTCTCAACATCAGGGGGAGAGAATAATCAGTTGGATAAATAAGGAAAATGAATTATCATTATATAGATCCTCGAATATGAACTAAAAGTTCATAAGATAATTCAAGTTATTGTATGTCAACTGCCAAACATATTTACTGACATAATGAGAGTAATCAAGTCTCATATACCAGCTAAAAATTCTCTAAGTTCAAATTAAATGTTAGAGCGAATGGATGTAAATCATGCCCGAAGCATGATAGTTGAAATTGGTTCCACTTATCAAAGTTCTCGTAAATAGAAAGTAGTATGAGATGGTCATATATTGGAGGCGAGTGCTCCTGAAGAGACCCAAGACATAACTAATTATAAAACTCTTGAAGAGTTTCAGGTACCTGAAATAAAGATTGAAATCTTGAAGAGATCTCAATGAGTTATGTCACTACGAGAATGGAACCAGAAAATAGAAAAGTTATCGACAACGATTTTGCAAATAATTTTACATAGAATACTTCTATAAAAGTAAAGAAAGAAAACGAGGATCTTGTATAAGAATCTATAGATGTTGAAATGATTGGCCAATATAGAAAGACACTTTGAACTTCTAAAAGTGAAGTATTTGGACTATCAGTCCAAACACCTAAAGGTGTAATTCAAGTGAGGCACAAATAAGTAGTCGTAATACGACTTGACTTATGATTTATGAAGAGTTTTAATTATTTCATGGTGAATGCAATTAATTTGGTAGTTATGAAATATATTACATGCGTCTAATTATTTATGGATCCCTATTTATCCTTAAAAAATTTAAAATGCTAGAAACATTTAGAAATTTTTGAGAAAATTTATTTAGACATGTCTCATTGAATATTTTGGCGCATTTGATATAATCGCCTTAGTGAGTACTAATTGAGGAAATATTGCAAGAATGATCAGATTTCCTTATGTATTTTATAAAGGAGTTTGGATCAAGATTCATTATATCATTAGCACTCCTGAAGAGCTTCAAATTGGAAACTCATGAAAAACTTTCAAAGTATTTAATGAAAGTATTTGAGAAAAAGAATTTTGAGATGTGGTTTTGTCTCGACCTAAAGATCGAGCACTTAAATATGCGTTTTTGTCTATGGATGGTGTTGAGTGGATCGAAAGATCGATATGAACCAAGAGGGGGTGAATTGGAAATTTAAAGTTTGTGTGGTGGAAATTGCAAATTAAAAAGATTGACAAGGGATTTTAGAGTGGTTCAAGTTCCAAATGAACTCTACATCCACTACCTTAGCTTCACTAAGGATTTGCAACAATTCCACTAATTGCTCTTCCCCTTTTCTAGGCTAAGGAGGCAACCCTTACAATTTCGGTTAAATTTTCTACCCAAAATTTAACCCAATCCTCACAACAAGGTAACAAAGAATTTGATGGCTAATAGAGTATCTCTCAATACAAATTGTAGCCCAATTACAAGCACTCAACCCAATTGAACAAGATAAGAATGAAAATTACAATTGGGGTTTCTAGACAATATGGGATTTTTGTACAATTGCTTGGATTTGATGTATGGATGTTTTCTTGAGGATCAATAGTTGTTGCTGGAGCTTTTGGAGGTCCCTTTTATACCTTCTCATTGATTTCTAGCCGTTTGGGTGGTTGAGAACATAAATGGAGCCGTTGGAACCCTCTCTTACCACCATAAATGTACTTCTGCAACTATGTGTATCGATACGCGGGGAGCTATATCGATACCTGTCTCAGAAAAGAAAGAGCCGTTGTGTGCAATAAATAAGGGGTATCGATACGCACGTAAGCGTATCAGTACGGGGTATCAAAACGGGGGTTTGTCGTATCGATACCTTTTTCTCAACTTAGCTCACTGTCGATTTCCGTATCGGTATGAGGGTTTGGCGTATCGATACGGGTCAACGACCATTTAAAATTTGGTTACCAACCAACTGACACCAACAGCCAAAATATTTAAACCGACTTGTATTAAAAAATTTATTAAGGTTGTATCGATACGAGGGTTTGACGTACCGGTACGTCATTAAAACTCTTTAGACTTTTACAAAGGGGTGTATCGATACGAGGGTTTTCCGTATCGATACGTGTTCCTCCAGTAGCCAACTTTGGTAAAAAGGTATCGATACGCTTGGAAGTGTATCGATACACCTGGACGTTTTTCAATAGTTTGGCCTTGGAACACTTAGAAAATATTTTGAGTTTGAGTTTTTCAAATCAGTTTTAAAGAGTTGGTGATTTAAAACTTATTTAGGGACTTATAAAACAATTTTAAGTTTTTCAAATTGATCCTTAAAGATTTAATTATATCAAAATCAAACATAGGTTTTACAATCTCCCCTTTTTGATATAACAAAACTAAAACTTAAAATTTTTGACACTTTGAAAAAACTTTACAAAGTTAACTCCCCCTTAATATAAGCTTGGTAACCTTTGAGTTGAAATCAAAATTTTTGAAGTGTTGTGAGGTAGTTTCTCTCCCCCTTTTTGTTAGATCAAAAATATTGAGACAATAGATAAGTGCATAAACAATAGGCAAAGGTATAAATAAGCAACATTAATATTATTGATCATAGCATCAAACTTAAAAACCCAAACAAAAACAGAAAATCAAAGCATAGGTTTAATAATAAACTTAGTCCTAAGAACATAAATCAAAGATGCATAAAATAAAAAATCCTAAATGAGATGCATGAGATGAAAGAAGAAACGTCTAGGCATCATCTTCATCGTCTTCATCATCTTCGTCATCAATTCCCATTGGATCATTGTCCCTCATGCTATTTCGCCACTCATCATGGAAAGCGGAGATGGAAATATTCAAAGAATTGTGACCGCTTTCAAGGGATGTGAGGAGATTCTCCATGCTCGTCATCCTTGTATCAAAAGTTGTTTCAAGGGCAGTAAGACGATTACCCATGTCCGCGCGCAACCCGGTAAATTGCTCATTGAGGTAAGTCATGAGAGCATCCATCGAGGGTTGTGGAGCTTGAGGAGCTTGATCTCCTTGAGGTTCTTCAAATACGGCAGCGGCCTCGGGTGGTAACTCGGCAAGACGAACCCAATTGACATTAATAATGGAATTTTCCCCGTGCAAGAGATCGCTCATCAATGGGATCGGTAAGGGGAGTTGGGAAGTCAAAAGAGAAATCAATATCCTTTTTCATAAAGAAATAACTCAAAGCAGTACCATATGTAAAGGAGGAGATGAGAGAGGTTTGACGATGTTGCACATGATAGACGATTTCCCCAAACATGATTCGAGCTAGATTTGGGCGCTTTCGCTCACGGAAGCAACGGATCCAAAAATCATCCACTTGACGGATGGTAGAATATTTTCCTCCGGAGGGACGAAACCACCAAGACACCATCAAATGTAGGATCCGATCATGAGCATTTAGGGTGGTCACAGAGCCACTAAGAACATGCCCCAAAGCATCCTCATCATCAATTCCTTCATCCTCTAATTTAAAGACTTCACAAATAGATTTGACATCAAGGATGAATTTCTTTCCATGAGATAGGAGCTAATGGCGAGAACTTCCCCATTGCGAGAAACACATTTGACATTAGTGTAGAAAATCAAAACCAAAAGACGATAATAAAAACCGGGAATAGATAGGAAATCCATGAAGTTCCAACGACGAAGCAAAGGAAGATATTCAAATTTAAAGCGCTCCGAGTCGAGAAAAGGAATGGATATTACCCTTTCCGCACGAATCTTGTAATTCTCGAATTGACAAAAATATGCTAGACCCGTGGGACCTTCAAAGGATTGTTCATAGATGGTAGTGTAGTTCGGACGTGCAATCGCTCCAAGAGTGGATGATTCACCGGTTAGAGAAACCCTTGTACGCTTCCTCGATTCCTTTAGTGCCATGATCTAAAAGAGAAATTATGCAAAAGGTTTTCTTCAATTTTGGGTAAGAACCAAGGTAAAAAAAAATTAAAAAAAAATTGAAGAAAAATTTTGAAGAACAAAAGTTTTGATAAAAAGATGAAACAAAACAAAAAAACAAAACAAAAAAATTGAAAAAGAAAAAGAAAGAAAAGATTACCTTGATAGAAACTTGAGAGATTGAAGAAAATTCTAGCACAATTGTGATGAGAGAGAGCTTAAAGCTTTGCTTGATTGAAAAACTCTTTTAGATTTGAGTTGTGGTGTGAAAATATGAGGGAGGAAGAGCCCTTTTATAGGCAAAAACGGCTAGGGTTTTTAGGTTTTGAAGAGTTTTAATTTTGGTAAAAGTTGAACACTTTAAATGCCTTATTAAAGTTGTCTGCGCAATCGAGTATCGATACGCCTGAGGGTGTATCGATACGGGGGTAGAACCGTCATTTCCTTAAAAATGCCCGTTGGAGAATCGTATCAAAACGGATGAGGTCTGTATCGAAACGATTAGAAGCTCGTATCGATACAGGTTTAACCGTATCGATACCCGTTTAAGCAAAATGAATTCTGGGAAACTGGATGAAGAACACGTATCGATACGCGTAGATCCGTATCGATACCCTATGCCCAAAAATGCATATTTAGTTTTAGGAACAACCATAGGCTCGAATTTAACAACTCCTAAGAGTATGCAAATGATGAATGAACAGTTCTAAGCATATTTTAATAGAAGCATACTCCCCCTAACTATAGGCATGGATGAAATTTGGAGTCTAAACACATAAACATGGCATTTCACAAGATCAAGCAAATTTAAGCACAAAAGAGGTCCTAAAAGGTCAAGAAAGGCTAGCTAGACCTAACTCTCTCCTAAGGGACAAAAAACGCTCTTTGTCTAAAGGCTTTGTAAATATGTCCGCTAATTGATTTAAGGTGTCTACATACTCTATAACCACATCTTCCTTAAGGACATGATCTCTAATGAAATGATGCCTTATTTCTATGTGTTTGGTTCTAGAGTGTTGGATGGGATTTTTTGTTAAACATATTGCACTAATGTTGTCACATTTTAGGGGTATGGTTTCAACTTTAATTCCATAATCTAAGAGTTGTTGCTTCATCCAAAGGACTTGAGCACAACAACTCCCTAAGGATATGTACTCGGCTTCGGTGGTAGATAAGGCTACACTATTTTGTTTCTTAGAGAACCAAGATATGAGCATACTACCTAGGAATTGACAAGTTCCCGAAGTACTTTTCCTATCGATTTTGCAACCCCCATAATCCGCATCCGAATAAGCATGAAGGTTGAAGGTAGAGTCTCTAGGGTACCAAAGACCTAAACAAGGAGTATCTCTAAGGTACCTAAAGATTCTCTTAACGGATATAAGGTGAGACTCTCTAGGACTAGCTTGAAACCTAGCACACAAGAAAACACTAAACAAGATATCCGGTCTACTTGCGGTAAGGTAAAGCAATGATCCAATCATAGAACGATAAAGCTTAGAGTCAACACATTTACCTCCTTCATCTTTTTCAAGCTTTGTAGATGAGCTCATAGGTGTGGCTTGAGGCTTTGCATTCTCCAAGCCAAACTTCTTGAGCATATCCTTTATGTATTTTGCTTGGTTGATGAAGGTGCCATCCTTCTTTTGCTTGACTTGGAGTCCAAAAAAGAATGAGAGCTCCCCCATCATGCTCATCTCAAATTCACCTTGCATTAACTTAGCAAACTCTTGACAATGACATTCATTAGTAGAACCAAAAATAATATCATCAACATAAATTTGAACTACTAAGATGTCATTTTTATACATTTTTATAAAAAGTGTAGTGTCCACCTTACCTTTTTCAAATCCTTTTTCAATTAAAAAGTTTGAAAATCTTTCATACCAAGCTCTAGGATATTGTTTTAAACCATAAAGAACTTTGGTAAATTTGAAAATATGATTTGGAAATTTTGAGTCTTCAAAACCTGGTGGTTGTTCCACATACACTTCTTCATTTATAAAACCATTTAAAAATGCGCTTTTAACATCCATTTGAAAAAGCTTGAAATTATGATAACATGCATATGCAAGCAACATCCTAATGGCTTCCATTCTAGCTACGGGTGCATAGGTTTCATCAAAATCTATTCCCTCTTCTTGAGTGTAACCTTGTGCTACTAGTCTAGCTTTATTTCTTATAATGTTACCACTCTCATCTAGCTTGTTCCTAAAGACCCATTTAGTTCCTATTGTAGATTGATTACTAGGCCTATCAACTAATGTCCAAACGTTACTTCTCTCAAATTGATTTAACTCTTCTTGCATAGCCATAATCCAAAAGTCATATTTCAATGCTTCTTTAATATTCTTAGGCTCTATGCATGAGATAAATGCAACATGATTCATTAATCTAAGAGAAGATCGAGTGGTTACCCCCTTGGATGGATCACCCAAGATTTCACCATCTTTGACATAGTTCAACTCCCTTGGGTAGCTCACTTCCTTTTCCTCAAGAGCCAAGTCCTTCAAGGCTTCAAGAGGTGGATCTTGTGTGTCCTCTTCTTTTGTTGGAATGTCATCCTCCTTTGAAGTTTGTCCTCCATCAAAGGCATTTATGATTCCTACATCATCATCATCACAAGAATCCTTCCTAGGAAGGAGGGTATCATCGAATACAACATGAATAGATTCTTCTACTACTAAAGTTCTTTTGTTAAATACTCGATAGGCTTTAGAGGTTAAAGAGTAACCTATGAAAATAGCTTCATCACTTTTTGCATCAAATTTACCTAAGTTGTCTTTTCCATTATTTAAAACAAAACACTTGCAACCAAAAGGGTGAAAATAGCTAATGTTAGGCTTTTTAGATTTTAAAATCTCATAAGGTGTTTTCTTTAAAATTGGCCTAATCATTACTCGATTTACAATATAACAAGCGGTGTTTGTGGCTTCCGCCCAAAAATATTTAGGTAAATTGTTTTCACAAAGCATAGTTCTAGCCATTTCTTGCAAAGTTCTATTTTTCCTCTCAACTACCCCATTTTGTTGAGAAGTTCGAGGAGCCGAAAAATCATGGCTAATACCATTTTCATTTAAAAAATCTTCAAACCCTAAATTTTGAAACTCGGTTCCATGATCACTTCTAATATGTGAAATTTTAAGTTCAAGATCATTTTGGGTTAGTTTTGAAAATGTGATGAATTTTTCCAAAGCCTCATCTTTAGTACTTAAAAATAGAACCCAAGTAAATCTAGAAAAATCATCAACAAGTACAAAAACATAAGACTTACCACCCAAGCTCACAGTCCTAATTGGCCCAAATAAAACCATATGGATAAGTTGTAAACATCTACTAGTAGAAACATCATTAATGGATTTAAAGGAAGACCTATGTTGTTTACCCTTTGAGCATGCATCACAAATTTTATCATTTGAAAATTTTATCTTGGGTAAACCTCTAACTAGATTAAGGGAGACTAGTTTTTCTAAAACACTTATGCTAGCATGTCCTAGTTTCTTATGCCACAACCATGCATCATTTTCATTTTGTGCAACTAAGCATGCATGAGATGTATGAATGTCATCTAGATGCACCATGTATATGTTCCCTATGCGATGACCTATGAGCATAATATTATTAGATTTAATGTCTACAATTTTGCATCCATTTTTATCAAATAGAACATTAAATCCTTTATCACACAATTGACTTATGCTCAATAAATTGTGTTTAAGACCATCGACATACAAGACATTTTCAATTAGAATAGTAGAGTGATTACCTATGGAGCCAATACCTTTAATGTGGCATTTGGAGTTGTCACCAAATGTTACTACTCCTCCACTTTTTGGCTTTAGATCCATGAATCTACTCTTGTCTCCGGTCATATGCCTTGAGCATCCACTATCAAGGTACCATGACTTTTAGCAATGCCCCCCTACAAACAAAGATATTAAGCTTTTGTTTTTGGTACCCAAATCATTTTGGGTCCATGAGTGTTAGCTCCCAAAACCTTGGTTCCCTTAGGAATCCAAGATGACATAGCAATAATATTATTAGGTTTTACAAGTTCCTTAGGAACCCATACACTTCTAATTCTTTTGGCTCTACTATGTCTAGGATAGCTACCTTGTTTGTAGTAGTTAGTCTTTTTCTTAGGTTGGTGTGTTCTTGAGGATTCACCTATTTCATGCTTGACACTACCAACATTTTTCAAAGACTTTTTGAGCTCATTTAGCTCATCCAACACCTTTTGGTGTTCACTATTACATTGAGACAAAAGATTATTAAGGTCAACATTTTCATCTTGAAAGAATTTTAGTTCATCTTTTAACCCTAATATCTTTTTTCTCAAATTTTGAATTAGCTTGAGTGAGTGAGTCATTTTTCTCATTTAGTTCCAAGATAATCTTTTTGTTCCTAATGACCGACTCTTTATATTTCTCAACTAATTCATCATAGACCTCTTGTAACTCATCATATGCATCATTCAATTCATTATATGTAAAATCTAAAATAGATGAGTTAGAGGTTACCATGGAGGAATCTTCCTCAAGTGCCATGAGGCAAAGGTTAGCCACTTCTTGTTCGTCATCCTCCGATGACTCCTCATCACTCCAAGTAGCAAGCTTGGCTTTGAGCTTCTTCTTCTTCTCAAAGCCCTTCTTCTTGAGTTGAGGGCACTCCGAACGTATGTGGCCGGGTTGTTTGCACTCAAAGCAAATGATTGGACCCCTTTCTTCTTCTTTGTTCTTGCTTTTGAAGTCCATCTTTCTTTGGATTTTTCTTCCCCGGTTGGACCTCATAAAACGTGAGAATCATTTGGCTATCATAGCCAATTCTTCTAGTTCATCCTCCTCACTAGAAGAGCTCTCTTCATGTAATGAAGCTTTGAGAGCTATTCCAATCTTCTTCTTCTTCTCAACCTCAAGCTTCTCTACCCTTTTCTCTTCTTTCTTCTTCTCTTCTTCCCTTCCTTGCTTCATGATCTCATGAGTAAGGAGAGAACCCATAAGCTCATCAAGCTTTAAAGTTTTCAAATTCTTAGCTTCAATGATAGCAGTTCTCTTCCCATCCCAAGATTCGGGAAGTGAATAGAGTAGCTTCCGGACAAGCTTGTCTTCCGGTATGATTTCTCCAAAACCCTTGAGCCCATTGAAAATAGTGGAGAAACGATCAAACATCTTGGATACCATCTCATCGGGCTCCATCTTGAAATTCTCATAACTAAGATTGAGAATTCCAATCTTAGTTTCTTTAACATCGTTGGTGCCCTCGTAGGTAGTCTCAAGAGTGTCCCACACTTCTTTGGCACTCTCGATGGATGAAACCTTAGAATAGATGTTCGGACCGAAAGAACAAAAGAGCATGTGGAGAGCTTTGTCATTGACTTGAATCTTTTTCCTTTCTTCTTCACTCATCTCCATCTTTTTCTTCAAGACCATCTTGCCTTCACCATCTTGCTTCAATGGAATATAAGGGCCATATTCAATGACATCCCACACTAGGTAGTCATTTGACTTGATGAAGAGACGCATTCTATTCTTCCAAAAAGAATAGTTATCACCATTAAAGAAGGGAGGCTTTGTAGTGGATTGAGACTCATACATGCCCGAACCGAAGGTTGAAGCCATCTCTTGATATATGATGATCACACTCTTCCAAAGAACTCCTCTTGTGGTTGTTAATCCTAAAAGAGGTAGGCTCTGATACCAATTGTTGAGTGGATCGAAAGATCGATATGAACCAAGAGGGGTGAATTGGAAATTTAAAGTTTGTGTGGTGGAAATTGCAAATTAAAAAGATTGACAAGGGATTTTAGAGTGGTTCAAGTTCTAAATGAACTCTACATCCACTACCTTAGCTTCACTAAGGATTTGCAACAATTCCACTAATTGCTCTTCCCCTTTTCTAGGCTAAGGAGGCAACCCTTACAATTTCGGTTAAATTTTCTACCCAAAATTTAACCCAATCCTCACAACTAGGTAAAAAAGAATTTGATGGCTAATAGAGTATCTCTCAATACAAATTGTAGCCCAATTACAAGCACTCAACCCAATTGAATAAGATAAGAATGAAAATTACAATTGGGGTTTCTAGACAATATGGGATTTTTGCACAATTGCTTGGATTTGATGTATGGATGTTTTCTTGAGGATCAATAGTTGTTGCTGGAGCTTTTGGAGGTCCCTTTTATACCTTCTCATTGATTTCTAGCCGTTTTGGGTGGTTGGGAACATAAATGGAGCAGTTGGAACCCTCTCTTACCACCATAAATGTACTTCTGCAACTATGCGTATCGGTACGCGGGGAGCTGTATCGATACCTGTCTCAGAAAAGAAAGAGCCGTTGTGTGCAATAAATAAGGGGTATCGATACGCACGTAAGCGTATCGGTACGTGGTATCGAAACGGGGGTTTGCCGTATCGATACCTTTTTCTCAACTTAGCTCACTGTCGATTTCCGTATCGGTACGAGGGTTTGGCGTATCGATACGGGTCAACGACCATTTAAAATTTGGTTACCAACCAACTGACACCAACGGTCAAAATATTTAAACCGACTTGTATTTAAAAATTTATTAAGGCCGTATCGATACGAGGGTTTGATGTATCGGTACGCCATTCAAACTCTTTAGACTTTTACAAAGGGGCGTATCGATACGAGGGTTTGCCGTATCGATACGTATTCCTCCAGTAGCCAACTTTGGTAAAAAGGTATTGATACGCTTGGAAGTGTATCGATACACCTGGACGTTTTTCAATAGTTTGGCCTTGGAACACTTAGAAAATATTTTGAGTTTGAGTTTTTCAAATCAGTTTTAAAGAGTTGGTGATTTAAAACTTATTTAGGGACTTATAAAACAATTTTAAGTTTTTCAAATTGATCCTTAAAGATTTAATTATATCAAAATCAAACATAGGCTTTACAGATGGACATAAATTGAAAGAATCTTAAAGAAGATTCAATATGGATAAAACATATCTATTTTAAGATTGTTGGATGTGAATAAAGATAACTATATCTTTTCTTGGACTTGAAGCACCATATATTAGTTGGTCAAAAACTATCCATGGATATACAAAGATTATTACCTTTAGATCTTCAAACATTCGTTGATGCCTACTCAAATCTTGTAGAAATAATTGTTATTCACGAGGCAACCTAAAAATGTTTGGCTAAGACCATTGACCCAACATATCCAAAAGATATGTGATTTACTTTCACAAGATACGATAGAAAGCTATCTTGTGTAGAGACAATGCAAGATGTATATCTCAATCGAAATGTGGATACATCAAGAAACATATTACTCCAAAGTTCCATCCCTCACGATCTTTAGAAAAATAGTATTTAAGATTGAATTATGAAGATTCAAAGATCTTATATGATGTTTTCATGAGGGGGAGTAAATACGCGTTGCACTCTTTTTCCCTTAACCGAGGTTTTGTCCCAATGGGTTTTCCTGGTAAGGTTTTTAATGAGGCAACATGTTATGCGTATCAAAGATTTGTGTACTCTTTTTCCTTCACTAAAGAATTTTTTCACACTGGTTTTTATCTTAGTATGGTTTTAACGAGGCACATTATCTACATAGACATCCAAGGGGAAGTGTTATGAATATTTATCTATGTGGATGTCTATCATGATTAGAACTTTATCTAAGGAGATTGATTTACTTTATCATTAAGAATATTATCTCATTTAATTAGAGTTCAATGTAATATGTACATCTTATGCCTATAAATAGATAATTTGATGAAGACATTGTACACAATTCTATATTTGAGAATAATACAAATCTCCATCTTTCTCTCATCTCTTTGTTCTTACATTCTTGTTTTTGTTCTTCTTTATTTTATTCCCAACAAAATATTAATTGTGATCATAGGTGATTCAATTCAATTAATTTTGTTTTAAAGACTAGATTAAAAGTAGGATATGACAATTAAAAGTTAACCTTAAAAGATATAGAATATAACTACTCTAGTAATAAGAGAATGATTTTGACTTCTTGTTTCATTAGGATAAATTATATTTATTGGACGACATTAATCTCAAATCTCATTGTGATAATTTAAAAAATAATTAGAAAATGTGAGTTATCTGATTTTAATATGATATTAATAGAATTTTTTTCGTTTCAATTCGGTCAAAGGGTTAATGACCATTAATTCGGAATATTATGATTTCCATAATTTTCCTCCTCCATTCCCTTACATATATCGTGCTCCTACATAGTTTCAAAACACAACTCAAAACGTTTTCTTTCCTCTACTGTTTTCGGTGATATGCAAGGTCAAGAGATAGTTCTTGATTTCTTCAACTCGTGCTACTGTCAAAGATCGTCTTGTTGTAGTATCTTGGGAGACTAATGACCGGCGAACTCAAGCACTTTCAGTGTGGTCGAAATCTGTTTTTAGGAAACTACTATGTTTCCTATTCTTTTCATTCAAATATGAGTTTGTCTATATTTAATTTTTTTTCCGTTTAGGCTTAAGGGCTCGAGAAGCCCCTGAACTTTTAAAAAAAATCAATTAAGCCCTTAAAGTTTTTTTCGCACTCAATGTCACCCTCAAATCCTAAAAATTAACCAATCCGACCCTTTGACTGGCGAAATTCACCGTTGACTGTGACAGTGTTGACATGGCAGTCCACGTTAAAAAATGATGATGTGGAAGAGGGGCTTAATTGATAACTTGTAATAAAGTTTGAGGGCATATTTAATCTTTAAGCAAAAATAAAAAATAGTTAAAATATTCTAAATAAATATTAAATTACTAAAAATAAAAAAATAAAAAATATATGATCATTGTAATAACAAAATAAGATTAAAATTATATTATAACTTGTAACACCGGTTAAATGTAAAACGACATCGTTTTAGTATAGTTGCTTTGATGCCTAAAATAGGCCAAATCGACATCGTTTTGTTAGAAATAAAATTAAAAACGTGTCCATTTTAAGGTTTATTGTACAAAACAACTGCACTTTTTACTCGGTTATAACTAAGTCATAAAAGACAAAATTATAAATATCCGATCCGCTGTGATTCCAAAAGGACAAAATTCTGCCGTTATTTCCATGCTTATCAAGTTTAATACAGCATTAGTTATTCATGGAAGTGAATTTGATTTTGCGATCTTGGAAACAATGGATATATGACTAAAATTTTATTTAGAAAATACTTTGATACACAAGCGATTTTAGTTTACATAATTTTTTTAATTTTAGAGTTTAAGAATTTAGATAAGGGTTTAAAATTTAGGGGTTTAGGTTGAAAGATTTGTAATTTAGGGTTATATATTAAAATTGAAAGTTTAGGAATTAGAATTTAGGGTTAGAGATTTAGGTTTTAGATTTTATAATAAAAATACGAAGAGTTATATAATTTTTTTACAACGCTTGTGTATCAAAATATAACCAATTTCATTTTTAATATTAAGGCAAACTACGCCAGGTACCACCAAACTATTGAAGATGACTCGTTTTTACCATCAATCTTTCAATTGATTTAAATTTGCCATCAAACTTTATTTTTCGACTCGTTTATACTTTATACCACCAATGTTTCAATGAGATTTGAACTTGAAACCTTTAAAAAATAAAGGCAAATTCTTAACCACTAAGTCAACTTAACATCTTTGTTTATTTCTAACAAAAATAATATACATTCCAAACGACAGTTTATTATATAAATAATATTACTCTATATAAATAATATAAATATATTATTTCTAATATAAATATATTAAAAATATATTAGTATACATGTATTAATATATAGATAATAAATAAAATAAAAATATATAAATATTTTTATATATTATAAATAATATTAAATAGATAAATATATTATTATAAAAAATAAAAGACTAATGTTTAAACTTCCGAAAATTTCAAAACTCCCTAAACCCTAAACCATAAATCGTAAACTTATAAACACTAACCCTAAACTATAAATCTTAAACCATAAAATTTTATTCATAAACAAATAATATTACTATATATAAACAAAAAATATATTATTATAAAAGCTTAAAAACTGATTTTAAAAAAAATCTAAAATTTTCAAAATTAAAAAAAAACCAAAAAAACCACCAAAATCATAAAGCTTAAACTTTAAATCCATCCATTTTGGCCGCTAACGGGTTTATGGTTTTAGGGTTTATGATTTATAATTTAGGGTTTTAGAGTTTATATGTTAGAGTTTAATATTTTGGTGGATTTTGATTTTTTTAAAAAAATTTTAGGGTTTTTTGAAAATTAGTTTTTTAGTTTTTATAATAATATATTATTTATTTATGTATTTAATATTATTGATAATATAATTTTTTTAATTAATATAAATATTTTATTTATTAGTTATATATTAATATATTATTATATGTATATTAATATTATTTATAATATATTTATTTTATAATATTATTTATATAATAAAATAAATTAAATTAATCTTAATTTTAGTTGGAATATATATTATTAGTGCTGGAAACAAAATAAATATGTTAAGTTGGCTTAGTGGTTAAGAGATTGCTTTTGATTTTAAAGGTTCTAAGTCCAAATCACATTTAAGTGCTTAATTTTTATATTTTTCCTCCAGCAAAACGACACCGTTTTGAGCAATTTAGTATTTTTAAGTCATCACGCCGTTAAAGAGTTAACGACGCGGTGGTATAAACAAGCCGAAAAATAAATTTTAGTGATAAATTTAGACCAATTGAAAAGTTGGTAGTAAAAACAGGTCACCCCAATAGTTTGGTGGTACCTGACATAGATTAAGTAGACAATAAACAGGCAAATCATATTTACAGAACATATCCAGTTCTTATGCTCAAATTTATTTTGGGACATTTTTCAAGGAATATTTCATGACTCATGTCCTGGGAATTGCACGAAGATGAAGGCCTCCTTTCATATGAAGAGTGAATGTTATTTCGTAAACGGCTTCTTTCGTATCATCCGCCAGCTCGAACCGAAAACAACGCAGAAGTGCGATTGAGAATATCTTCATTTGCCGGTATGCAAATTCTTTGCCTAAACAAATACGAGGACCCGCCTGTCAACAATGCAGAAGTCATTAGAAATCGAAAGACGAATCGAACATACACGAAACAATATGAATTCGAAACATACATGAAATGATATGAACTTGAAAGGCGATTTGGGTTGAAAAACTCCGTTCTTAAGCCATCTTTCGGGTCGAAAAACCTCGGCATCTTCACCCCAAATGTAAGGCATTCTACCCATGGCGTAAGCCAAGTAGGAAATCTCTTCTCCTTTATTGATTCTGTGACCATCTGGTAAAATATCGTCCTCCAATGCACACCTTCCATCCTTGTAAACATAATATTATACATGTTAGAGTTATGACCAAATTCTCTTTTGGACCTACTCAATATTAATAAAGAAACAGTGACAAAAATTGTAACGAAACTGATCAATTCGTGTAGAATTCTACTTTCTATGCAAGTTTATCTTGTAACCAAACAACCTATTCTATTTATATGAGTTGTATTCTCTTTTTTTTAGACAAAGTAAAATTAACTTCTCATCTGCCCGTGATCTTTGAAAATTATAACAATATCAATATCATGCTTTGAAAATGACCTAATTTGTACAGGCACACAGGGTACACACTTACCGTAGGTGCCACAGGGTACAATCTTAATGTCTCGGTTAATGCTGCATGAAGATATTGCATCTTCTGAAGAGTTTCATCGGTTATCGTTGCTAAGAAGTCGTCGACGTTAGCACAATCCGTTTCTCCACTGGCGACGACGACGTCCATCACTTCTTCTGCAACTTTTTCTTGTACTGACGGGTTCTTGCAGAGCATGTAAAAGAACCAGCACAAAGTATTGGCAGTGGTGTCTTTTCCGGCAATCATGAAATTGCAAATTATGTCCCTTAAATATTTATCAGTCATCGTTTCTGGGTTCTTCTCTTCCTCTGCTAAAAACCTTGAGAGTATGTCTTCTTTGACATTCTTAAATTCGCCAACAAAAACAACATTTAGAAACACACAACATAAAAAAGGGCATAATGTCAAAAAAAAATATTTTTAATGTTTCACTTAATAGTTATTTTGGTATTATTTTATTGGAGCAATTAATCTCTCGACATTTCATTTTAGATCAAAATGACTTATCTGTAGATAAAAATTATTAGTCAATTCACTGAATAGTTATTTTGCTTAAACGCCAACAAAAAAAAAACTGAAATTAGAACAAAAAAACACATGACTCACAAGATCTGGGTTCAGTGCTAGTTGTTTCCTCTTGGTTCTTAGAACATTGTAAACGATATTATCAATGATTTTGATGTTTCTCTTGAGGGAAGCTTCAGAGCCAATGTTGAGAAGCCTTTTCAGCTTCCACAAAGGATCAATATAACGAAAGTACAGCAACTGAGATGCATCGTCCAAAGCCTTCATAAATGTCATTCCCTCATCTATTTCGCTTGACAAAATCATGCAATTCAAATCCACTCCAAACCCTACTTTAACTATCGATTCCATAGCGTATTTCATCAACATGTCCTACACAAAAACACGTAATATGTTGCGGATATTAAGATTCGAACTTAATAAATGAAAAATTAGTGTCGGATTACTCACTTGGAGTTCGATTCCTTGACCGGAAGCCGAAAGCCCCGAGACGGCTCTAACAAGTCTCGCAGCATTTCTTTTGAACACCGAGCAGCTAAAATCTCTAAGCTTTTTGGCTGAGAACTCATAGCTCGCAAGCTTCCGTTGCTGCCGCCACATATCGCCGTCGACGGAGAAAATCCCATCTCCGAAAAGGTCTTGAAAAATTTCATGTGTAGATTTACCCTTGCCGTAGTTCGCAAAGTTCGTTTTCAATATGTGCTCGATGATCCGTGTATCGGTGGTGTAGAGTTCACTACGTCCGACATCGAGTAATCGGTAAGTTCGAAGCTTCTTGGCAACTCGAGTTTGGTGATCGTAGAGATAGTTGTAGTGAAAGAGCTGGCTTAAAACAATGCCCTTCACCGGAGCGTATCTCGGATCACCGATAGACTTTCCAGTGAAGATTTTGATAACAAAAACGGATAGGATTAAGAGCACAAAGGAGAATGGAAAAGCGATCAAGGAGAAGATAATAGTTAGAATGTCCATTCTTTTGATATAATTACAATGAAACCTATACAATTACAAGACATGTACTTATACATGAATGGATTTGGTCTTTTGGTTCTTGTTTTGTATTATTAATGATTTTAAATATAATCAGATTGAATGAATATTCTCTTCCATGTAAATGGACCACCAACTTGTTGTCTTATAAGGATTGGGGTTTTCTTGATACCACAGATTGAATGAATATTCTCTTACATATCTGATTATATTTAAAAGGCAAAATGACAAAAGATGCCCCCAACGTTTGCATATTTATTCATTTGACCTCTTATTCTTTTTTTATTTAAATATGCCCCCAACGTTTACTTGTTTTGTCATTTGGCTCCCTATTCTTTCTTTTGGTCCAAATATGCCCCTAACGTTTCATTCATAGTCCAAATATGCTCCCAACGTTTTAATTTGGTCCAAATATGCCCCCGTTAGATGGAAACCGTCAGTCAACTGACGTTCAACAGCTGATGCTGACTGGACTTGCCACGTATTAATATATGTTAATGCCACGTCAAAATTTTTTTATAAGCAGTTGACCGTCAGTTGATTGAAAGTTTACATCCAACATAGGACATATTTGGACTATGAATGAAACGTTGGGGGGCATATTTGGACCAAAAGAAAGAATAAGGAGCCAAATGACAAAACAAGCAAACGTTGGAGGTATATTTGGACCAAAAATAATAGGAGCTCAAATGACAAAACATACAAACGTTGGGTTATCTTTTGTCATTTTGCTTTTTAAATATAATCACATAGGTAAGAGAATATCCATTCAATCTGTGGTATCAAGAAAACCCCAATCCTTATAAGACAACAAGTTGGTGGTCCATTTACATATTATATTTTGATTTACGTGCCTACATGATACACATATTTGACGTTCACTATCAATATGACTGTGTTTGTATTTTTTTTTCTATTATGAAAATACCTACTTGTGAAATTATTAGTGATTATTGTCGTTCTTGTAAGAAAACAAAAAAAATTAAAAATGACTCAACACCAATAGAGATAGAGATAAAAAACCACAATCCTTTTGGGGGTTATTCTGCATTTAACAGAAGAAATAAAAAATTAACGACCAATTGGTTTAGTAGATGAAGCGCTAGGTCCATTAAACAAGGCCAATGATTCACATTCTAACGTTGTGAATGAAGAAAACTGGATTGTGAGGGTCAAATGGAACATCATAAAATATCGAGTTGGGTCGAGTTTGAATGGAGGTATTAAATTTTTGGGCCGAATGCGGATTAGCCAAAAACCCGACCAATGGCCATCCCTAATCACAAACCCTGTTATATATATATATATAAACTCTAAAATATATGCAAACTACTTAAAATATTTAAAATTTAACCAATAATCGGTCAACGACTAATCAACATAGTATTAACCGGAGAATTTTTATTTCTTATTAGCTATTCTACGAATTATCTCAATATAAATTACATTGTTCTAAAAAGATTTTACGTAAAATAACATGTTTGTATAGTAATAGTTTCACTTTTATCAGCATGATAATACTCTTAACAATATTAGTTTAAACAGTAAGAAATAAGTCACTTTCGTGACCAGATAAAAGGGAAAAGAAATAAAGGAAATCAATAAAAACAAATGCACCAAAAACACATACGAATGATGAGTGAAGATGCCCTAAAAAACTCTACAAAGCTTACCCTTACACCACAATGATAACAACTATTGAACGAACATAAATTTAGTGTTTGTTTTCTTATTGTGTCCAGAAAAAAATAGAAACCTTTGGCCTTTTTTGGTGCTATATTTATGTCCCGTATTTAAAATTAAGTTTAGGTTTATGATTAAAAATTAAGGTTAGAGTTTAAGTTTAGAGTTTAGAGAATTTGAGGTAAATATATTTGTAGGGTTTAAAGTTTAGGATTTAAAATTTAGGATTATGATTTATAATTTGATTTTTTTAGTATTGAAAATATAAAGAGGCACCGAAAAAAGAATAGATAATTTTTGTCGACTAAAAGTCCTATCTTGATTTATTTTATGAGAGTTAGGTTTTAAAGTAAATTGTGCGACGAAGGATAGTTTTTTTTTCCCGAAAAAGGGAGAATATTTTTTTGGTCCTCTAACTTTATCAATGGTCATTTTAATTATTAATTTTTATTGCGTCTCTTTTGGTTTTCAATATTAGTTAGTTGATTTTTAGCGGACGAGACCATAAATAACGTGATGGGTCGAGATCATATAATAATTTTTCAGTGTAATACTTAAACTATTATTCTATATTCTTGAAAGAAAAAGTATTATTTTATATTTTTTTTTGAATAATTTAAAGGTGTTATTTGTTTATATATATTCTATAATTCATATAAACCTTACCACGTGAAAGAAAAAATAAAACATGGCACCTTCAAAAGAATAAAACTTTTCTGCCTTTTTTTATGTTTTTATGTATACTCTAATACTAAAAAAATTAAATACTACCATCTAACCCTAAACTCTAGGCTTTAATGTAACCCCCTAGACCCGCCTATGTGTTACCACGGATCCTAGGAAGTTACATTAGGGCCACCGGAGCGACCCACGTTACAATTTTAAATAAAACAAATTGTTAAACTATTAAAATCATAAATCAAGTTTTAAATTAAAATACAATTTCATAATCTTTCAGACAATAAAACAAAACCGTGATACAAGTTACGAAAGCAGATTTCAGACTCGTATATAACACAAGATGTGACATACATACCCCTTAATTACACAGATATCATACTCCGAGAAAGCCGAAGAAACTCCTGTACTAACGTTGGTAGTTGCAACCCGGTCGATCCTTTAACTTGTGATGGTAAAAACAGCGTGAGCTTCGGAAAGCTCAGTAATACAAACTACCAACAGATGCTAAAAAAACACAAGCAAGTATATGATAAACTTAACACTTCGTGAAGAACTGAACAACTATGCCCAAATTACGATTCAATATTTTGTGATTATCATATCAAAAGGGTAACAGAGTTGCTCTTATTCGATCACCTGAATCTTAGGAGATGAGTCTAACGCCGGAGATTCAAAGAGATTCAGATTTCGCAAGTTGAAACAAGGAGTTCATAGTGGTTCATTAGGCGTAAATTGTAAATTTACTAAAGGTTCACTTTGATACATTAATTTAGCAGGGGATGTTTCTGTAAAACCTATGTTTGATTTTGATATAATTAAATCCTTAAGGATCATTTTGTAAAACTTAAAATTGTTTTTATAAGTCCCTAAATAAGTTTCAAAACACCAACACTTTAAAACGGATTTATAAAACTCAAACTCAAAATATTTTCTAAGTGTTCCAAGGCAAAACCATTGAAAATCGTCCAGGCGTATCGATACACTACCAAGCGTATCGATACCATTTTACCAAACTTGGTTACTGTCGGAACCAGTATCGATACCCTAAACCCTCGTATCGATACTGCCCTGCGTTAAAATTCAAAGAGTTTGAATAGCGTACCGATACGGCAAACCCTCGTATCGATACGACCCTTATAATTTTTAAAGATTAAGTCGGTTTAAAAATATGACCATTGGTGTCAGTTGGTTGGTAACCAAACTTTAAAAATTCGTTGACGCGTATCGGTACGTCTAACCCTCGTACCGATACGGTTGTGGACAGTGAGCTAAGTTCAGAAAATAGTATCGATACGGCCCTTGCCGTTTCGATACCCAGTACCGATACGCTTACGTGCGTATCGATACCCCTTATTAAATGCACACAACGGCTCTTTCTTTTCTGAGACAGGTACCGATACTCCTTCCCGCGTACCGATACCGGTAGCTGCAGAAGTGCATTTATGGTGGTAAGAGAGGGTTCCAACGGCTCCATTTATGTTCCCAACCACCCAAACGGCTAGAAATCAATGAGGAGGTATAAAAGACATATCCAAAAGCTACAGCAACAACTATTGATCTTCAAGAAAACACTTATTCATCAAATCCAAGCAATTGTGCCAAAATTCCTATTTGTCTAGAAATCCCAATTGTAATCTTCATTCATACTTTGTCAAATTGGGTTGAGTGCTTGTATTGGGGCTATCATTTGTATTGAGAGATACCTTATTAGCCATCAAATTTCATTGTTCACTTGTGTGAGGATTGGGTTGATTTTTGGGTAGAAAAATCAACCGTAATTGTAAAGGGTTGCCTCCTTGTCCTAGAAAAGGGGAAGAGCAATTTAGTGGAATTGTTGCAAATCCTTAGTGAAGCTAAGGTAGTAGATGTAGAGTTCATTTGGAACTTGAACCACTCTAAATCTCTTTTCCATCATTTTTAACTTGCAAATTTCCACCACAAAACTTTAAATTTCCAATTCACCCCCTCTTGGTCAATATCGATCTTGCGATCCACTCAACAATTGGTATCAGAGCCTACCTCTTTGAGGATTAACAACCACAAGAGGAGTTCCTTGAAAGAGTGTGATCATCAAAGTATCAAGAGATGACTTCAACCTCCGGTTCCGGCATGTACGAGTCACAATCGACCACAAAGCCTCCCTTCTTCAACGGTGATAACTATTCTTTTTGGAAGAATAGGATGCGTCTATTCATCAAGTCAAATGACTATCTTGTGTGGGATGTCATTGAGGATGGGCCATACATTCCATTGAAGCAAGATGGTGAAGGCAAGATGGTGTTGAAGAAGAAAGTGGAAATGAGTGAAGAGGAGAGAAAAAAGATTCAAGTCAATGATAAAGCTCTTCACATGCTATTTTGTGCTTTCGGTCCGGACATCTACTCAAAGGTCGCATCAATTGAAAGTGCCAAAGAAGTGTGGGACACTCTTGAGACCACTTATGAAGGCACCAATGATGTTAAAGAAACTAAGATTGGAATTCTCAATCTTAGTTATGAAAATTTCAAGATGGAGCCCGATGAGACGGTGTCAAAGATGTTTGATCGATTCTCCACGATTGTCAATGGTCTAAAGGGTTTTGGAGAGATCATACCGGAAGACAAGCTTGTCCGAAAGCTACTCTATTCACTTCCCGAGTCTTGGGATGGGAAGAGAACCGCTATCATCGAAGCAAAGAACTTGAAGACATTGAAGCTTGATGAGCTTGTGGGTTCTCTCCTTACTCATGAGATCATGAAGCAAGGAAGGGAAGATGAGAAGAAGAAAGAAGAGAAAAGGGTAGAGAAGCTTGAGGTTGAGAAGAAGAAGAAGATGGGAATAGCTCTCAAGGCTAAAGCTTCACAACATGATGAGAGCTCATCTTGTGAGGAGGATGAACTTGAAGAATTGGCTATGATAGCCAAACGGTTCTCACGCTTCATGAGGTCCAACCGGGGAAGAAAAATCCAAAGGAAGATGGACTTCAAAGGCAAGAACAAAGAAGAAGGAAAGGATCCTATCATTTGCTTTGAGTGCAAACAACCCGGCCACATCCGTTCTGAGTGCCCTCAACTCAAGAAGAAGGGCTTTGAGAAGAAGAAGAGACTCAAAGCCAAGCTTGCTACTTGGAGTGATGAGGAGTCACCGGAGGATGACGAACAAGAAGTGGCTAATCTTTGCCTCATGGCACTTGAGGAAGATTCCTCCTTGGTAACCTCTAACTCATCTACTTTAGATTTTTCATATGAAGAATTAAATGATGCATATGATGAGTTACAAGAGGTATATGATGAATTAGTTGAGAAGTATAAGGAGTCGGTCATTAGGAATAAAAAGATTATTCTAGAACTAAATGAGAAAAATGACTCACTTACCCAAGCTAATTCTAAATTTGAGAAAAAGATTTTAGGATTAAAAGATGAACTTAAATTTTTTCAAGATGAAAATGTTGATCTTAATAATCTTTTGTCTCAATGTAATTGTGAACACCAAAAGGTGTTGGGTGAGCTAAATGAGCTCAAGAAGTCTTTAAAAAATGTTGGTAGTGTCAAGCTTGAAGTAGGAGAATCATCTAGAACACACCAACCTAAGAAAAAGACTAACTACTACAAACAAAGTATCTATCCTAGACATAGTAGAGCTAAAAGAATTAGAAGTGTATGGGTTCCTAAGGAACTTGTTAAATCTAATAATATTATTGCTATGTCATCTTGGATTCCTAAGGGAACCAAGGTTTTGGGAGCTAACACTCATGGACCCAAAATGATTTGGGTACCAAAAACCAAAGTTTAATATCTTTGTTTGTAGGGGGAGCATTGCTACAAGGCCAAGGCACAAAGTCAAAACTCATGGTACCTTGATAGTGGATGCTCGAGGCACATGACCAGAGACAAGAGTCGATTCATGGATCTAAAGCCAAAAAGTGGAGGAGTAGTAACATTTGGTGACAACTCCAAAGGCCACATTAAAGGTATTGGCTCCATAGGTAATCACTCTACCATTCTCATTGAAAATGTCTTATATGTCGATGGTCTTAAACACAATTTATTGAGCATAAGTCAATTGTGTGATAAAGGATTTAATGTTTTATTTGATAAAAATGGATGCAAAATTGTAGACATTAAATCTAATAATACTATGCTCATAGGTCATCGCATAGGAAACATATACATGATGCATTTAGATGACATACATACATCTCATGCATGCTTAGTTGCTCAAAATGAAAATGATGCATGGTTGTGGCATAGGAAGCTAGGACATGCTAGCATAAGTGTTTTAGAAAAACTAGTCTCTCTAAATCTAGTTAGAGGTTTACCCAAGATAAAATTTTCAAATGATAAAATTTTTGATGCATGCTCAAAGGGTAAACAACATAGGCCTTCCTTTAAATCCATTAATGATGTTTCTACTAGTAGATGCTTACAACTAATTCACATGGATTTATTTGGGCCAATTAGGACTATGAGCTTGGGTGGTAAGTCTTATGCTTTTGTGCTAGTTGATGATTTTTCTAGATTTACTTGGGTTCTCTTTTTAAGTACTAAAGATGAGGCTTTGGAAAAATTCATCACATTTTCAAAACTAACCCAAAATGATCTTGAACTTAGAATTTCACATATTAGAAGTGATCATGGAACCGAGTTTCAAAATTTAGGGTTTGAAGATTTTTTAAATGAAAATGGTATTAGCCATAATTTTTCGGCTCCTCGAACTCCTCAACAAAATGGGGTAGTTGAGAGAAAAAATAGAACTTTACAAGAAATGGCTAGAACTATGCTTTGTGAAAACAATTTACCTAAATATTTTTGGGCGGAAGCCACAAACACCGCTTGTTATATTGTAAATCGAGTAATGATTAGGCCAATTTTAAAGAAAACACCTTATGAGATTTTAAAATCCAAAAAGCCTAACATTAGTTATTTTCACCCTTTTGGGTGCAAATGTTTTATTTTAAATAATGGAAAAGATAACTTAGGTAAATTTGATGCAAAAAGTGATGAAGCCATTTTTATAGGTTACTCTTTAACCTCTAAAGCCTATCGTGTATTTAACAAAAGAACTTTAGTAGTAGAAGAATCTATTCATGTTGTATTCGATGATAACCTCCTTCCTAGGAAGGATTCTTATGATGATGATGATGTAGGGATCATAAATGCCTTTGATGGAGGTCAAACTTCAAAGGAGGATGAGATTCCAACAAAGGAAGAGGACTCACAAGATCCACCTCTTGAAGCCTTGAAGGACTTGGCTATTGAGGAAAAGGAAGTGAGCTACCCAAGGGAGTTGAACTATGTCAAAGATGGTGAAATCTTGGGTGATCCATCCAAGGGGGTAACCACTCGTTCTTCTCTTAGATTAATGAACCATGTTGCATTTATCTCATGCATAGAGCCTAAAAATATAAAAGAAGCATTGAAAGATGACTTTTGGATTATGGCTATGCAAGAAGAGTTAAATCATTTTGAGAGAAGTAATGTATGGACATTAGTTGATAGGCCTAGTAATCAATCTACAATAGGAAATAAATGGGTCTTTAGGAACAAACTAGATGAGAGTGGTAACATTGTGAGAAATAAAGCTAGACTTGTAGCACAAGGTTACACTCAAGAAGAGGGAATAGATTTTGATGAAACCTATGCACCCGTTGCTAGAATGGAAGCCATTAGGATGTTGCTTCCATATGCATGTTATCATAATTTCAAGCTTTTTCAAATGGATGTTAAAAGCGCATTTTTAAATGGTTTTATAAATGAAGAAGTGTATGTGGAACAACCACCGGGTTTTGAAGATTCAAAATTTCCAAATCATGTTTTCAAACTTACCAAAGCTCTTTATGGTTTAAAACAAGCTCCTAGAGCTTGGTATGAAAGGCTTTCAAATTTTTTGATTGAAAAAGGATTTGAAAAAGGTAAGGTGGACACTACACTCTTTATAAAAATGTATAAAAATGACATCTTAGTAGTTCAAATTTATGTTGATGATATTATTTTTGGTTCTACTAATGAATGTCATTGTCAAGAGTTTGCTAAGTTAATGCAAGGTGAATTTGAGATGAGCATGATGGGGGAGCTCTCATTCTTTTTGGGACTCCAAATCAAGCAAAAGAAGGATGGCACCTTCATCAACCAAGCAAAATACATAAAGGATATGCTCAAGAAGTTTGGCTTGGAGAATGCAAAGCCTCAAGCCACTCCTATGAGCTCATCTACAAAGCTTGACAAAGATGAAGGAGGTAAGTGTGTTGACTCTAAGCTTTATCGTTCTATGATTGGATCTTTGCTTTACCTTACCGCAAGTAGACCGGATATCTTGTTTAGTGTTTGCTTGTGTGCTAGGTTTCAAGCTAGTCCTAGAGAGTCTCACCTTATAGCCGTTAAGAGAATCTTTAGATACCTTAGAGACACTCATTGTTTAGGTCTTTGGTATCCTAGAGACTCTACCTTCAACCTTCATGCTTACTCGGATGCGGATTATGGGGGTTGCAAAATTGATAGGAAAAGTACTTCGGGAACTTGCCAATTCTTAGGTAGTATGCTCATATCTTGGTTCTCTAAGAAACAAAATAGTGTATCCTTATCTACCACCGAAGCCGAGTACATATCCTTAGGGAGTTGTTGTGCTCAAGTTCTTTGGATGAAGCAACAACTCTTAGATTATGGAATTGAAGTTGAAACCATACCCATAAAATGTGACAACACTAGTGCAATATGTTTAACTAAAAATCCCATCCAACACTCTAGAACCAAACACATAGAAATAAGGCATCATTTCATTAGAGATCATGTCCTTAAGGAAGATGTGGTTATAGAGTATGTAGACACCTTGAATCAATTAGCGGACATATTTACTAAACCCTTAGACAAAGAGCGTTTTTGGTCCCTTAGGAGAGAGTTAGGTCTAGCTAGCCTATCTTGACCTTCTAGGACCTCTTTTGTGCTTAAATATGCTTGATCTTGTGAAATGCCATGTTTGTATGCTTAGACTCCCAATTTCTTCCATGCCTATAGTTAGGGGGAGTATGATTCTATTAAAATATGCTTAGAGCTGCTCATACATCATTTGCATACTCATAGGAGATGTTAAGTTCGAGCCTTTGTTTGTTCTTTGAACCAAATATTTAATTCTGGGCATACAGTATCGATACTATTCTACGCGTATCGATACCTGTTCTTCATTTCGTTTCCCAGAATTTTCTTCGCTTCACGCGTATCGATACGACTCATCCCGTATCGATACGGGTCGTTTCGATACGGACCCTTCCGTTTCGATACGACTGTTCCAACGGGCATTTTTGCAAAACGACAATTCTATCCCCGTATCGATACCCCAACGGGCGTATCGATACTCGACTGCGCTGATGGCATTAAATTAGCTTTTAATGAGTTCAACTTTTACCATAACTCAAATTTTTCAAAACCTAATTAACCCTAGCCGTTTTTGCCTATAAAAGGGCACTTCCTCCTTCATATTTTTCACATCTCAACTCAAACCTAAAAGAGTTTTTGAATCAAGCAAGGCTTTGTGCTCTCTTTCTCATCTTTGTGCTAGTTTTCTTCAAATCTTCAAGTTTCTATCAAGGTAATCTCCTCCTTTCTCTTTTTCAATTTTTTTTGCTGTTTTGATTCTTTTGTTTCTTTTTTTTATAACAAACTTTGTTTTTCTTCAAACTTTTTCTTGAAATTTTCTTTTAAATTCTTTTACCTTGATTTTTGCTCAAATTGAAGAAATCTCCCTTGCTTAATTTCTCTTTTAGATCATGGCACCAAAAGAACCATCGAGGAAGCGACCAAGGGCTAATCAAGCCGGTGAATCTTCCAACCTTGGAGCGATTGCTCGTCCTAACTACTCAACCATCTATGAGCAATCCTTTGAAGGCAATTCGGGTCTAAATCACTTTCGTCAATATGAGAATTACAAGATCCGTGCCGAAAGGGTAATATCCATCCCTTTTCTCAATTCGGAGCGTTTCAAGTTTGAATACCTCCCCTTGCTTCATCGTTGGAATTTCATGGATTTTATCTCTATTCCCGGTTTTTTCTATCGCCTCTTGGTTTTGATTTTCTATGCTAATGCAAGATGTATTAGTCGTAATGGGGAAGTTGTTGCAATTAGCTCTTATCTTATGGGAAAGAAAATAATCCTTGATGTCAAGTCTATTTGTGAGGTTTTTAAGTTGGATGATGAAGGCCTTGATGATGAGCATGGTATGGGGCATGTTCTTAGTGGATCCGTCACCGCCCTTAATGCTCACGACCGGATTCTACATTTGATGGTGTCGTGGTGGTTTCGTCCTTCCGGAGGAAAATATTCCACCATCCGTCAAGTGGATGATTTTTGGATTCGGTGCTTCCGTGAAGCCAAGCGACCAAATCTAGCTCGACTCATGTTCGCGGAGATCGTCTACCTCGTTCAAAATCGTCACACTCCTCATGTCACCTCCTTCACATACGGTACGGCTTTGAGCTATTTCTTTGTTAAAAAGGATATTGATTGCTCCTATGACATTCCAACTCCTCTCACCGATCCCATTGATGAGCGATCTCTTGCTCGGGAAAAATTCTCTTATGTTAATGGTGAATGGATACGTGTTGCCGAGTTACCACCGGAAGCCGCCGCAATGTTTGAAGAGGCTAAAACTCCTCAAGCTCCTCAAGTCCAACAACCCAATATGGATGCTCTCATGACCTATCTCAATGAGCAATTTACCGGGTTGCGCACGGACATGAATACTCGTCTTACTTCAATGGAAACTTCTTTTGACACTAGGATGACGGGTATGGAGAATCGCCTCACATCTCTTGAAAGCGGGCACAATTCCTTGAATATCTCCATTGCTGCTTTCCATGATGAGTGGCGTAATAGTATGCGCACAAATGAGCCTTTGGAAGTTGATGATGAAGATGATGACGACGAAGAAGACGATGCTTAGACGTTTCCTCTTGCATATCATTCATATCATCTAGGATTTTCTATTTTATGCACCTATGCTTTATGTTCTTAGGATTAAGTTTGTTTTAGGATTAAAACCTATGCTTTGATTTCTTGTTTGCTTTTGTTTGGATTTCCAGTTTAATGCTATGATGAATAAAATTATGTTGCTTATTATCTTTATACCTTTGATTTCCTTATGCACTTAATTGTCTCAAAGGAATTTTGATCTAACAAAAAGGGGGAGAAGAATCTAGCTCACTTCAAAATATTTTGATTTTAATTCAAAGGTTACCAAGCTTATATTAAGGGGGAGTTAACCTGTAAAGGTTTTTCAAAAATGTCAAAAATTTTAAGTTTTAGTTTTGTTATATCAAAAAGGGGGAGATTGTAAAACCTATGTTTAATTTTGATATAATTAAATCCTTAAGGATCATTTTGTAAAACTTAAAATTGTTTTTATAAGTCCCTAAATAAGTTTCAAAACACCAACACTTTAAAACGGATTTATAAAACTCAAACTCAAAATATTTTCTAAGTGTTCCAAGGCAAAACCATTGAAAATCGTCCAGGCGTATCGATACCATTTTACCAAACTTGGTTACTGTCGGAACCAGTATCGATACCCCAAACCCTCGTATCGATACTGCCCTGTGTTAAAATTCAAAGAGTTTGAATAGCGTACCGATACGGAAAACCCTCGTATCGATACGACCCTTATAATTTTTAAAGATTAAGTCGGTTTAAAAATATGACCGTTGGTGTCAGTTGGTTGGTAACCAAACTTTAAAAATTCATTGACCCGTATCGATACGTCTAACCCTCATACCGATACGGTTGTGGACAGTGAGCTAAGTTCAGAAAATAGTATCGATACGGCCCTTGCCGTTTCGATACCCAGTACCGATACGCTTACGTGCGTATCGATACCCCTTATTAAATGCACACAACGACTCTTTCTTTTCTGAGACAGGTACCGATACTCCTTCCCACGTACCGATACCGGTAGCTGCAGAAGT
The DNA here is from genome assembly GCA_958450335.1 of Hibiscus tridactylites. Lineage (NCBI taxonomy): Eukaryota > Viridiplantae > Streptophyta > Magnoliopsida > Malvales > Malvaceae > Hibiscus > Hibiscus tridactylites. The sequence continues at coordinate 80,510,351 of OY288274.1, read as the reverse complement.
GCATTTATGGTGGTAAGAGAGGGTTCCAATGGCTCCATTTATGTTCCCAACCACTGAAACGGCTAGAAATCAATGAGGAGGTATAAAAGACATATCCAAAAGCTACAACAACAACTATTGATCTTCAAGAAAACACTTATTCATCAAATCCAAGCAATTGTGCCAAAATTCCTATTTGTCTAGAAATCCCAATTGTAATCTTCATTCATACTTTGTCAAATTGGGTTGAGTGCTTGTATTGGGGCTATCATTTGTATTGAGAGATACCTTATTAGCCATCAAATTTCTTTGTTCACTTGTGTGAGGATTGGGTTGATTTTTGGGTAGAAAAATCAACCGTAATTGTAAAGGGTTGCCTCCTTGTCCTAGAAAAGGGGAAGAGCAATTTAGTGGAATTGTTGCAAATCCTTAGTGAAGCTAAGGTAGTGGATGTAGAGTTCATTTGGAACTTGAACCACTCTAAATCTCTTGTCCATCATTTTTAACTTGCAAATTTCCACCACAAAACTTTAAATTTCCAATTCACCCCCTCTTGGTCAATATCGATCTTGCGATCCACTCAACAGTTTCAAAAGAGGTCATAAATTTTTATTAATTTACTTAACTACCCTCCAACCGAACTCCAAAATGCAATTCCCCTGAACTACATACAGAAGGTCTTACCCTAGGCCTGAGGCATATGAGCCTACCTAAGGGGATGCCTTAGGTCCAGAAAGACTTACTCTAGGCCCGTGGGCGTAGGAGCTTAACAAAAAGGCTTACCCTAGGCTCATTGGGCGTAGGCGCTTAGGTTCAGAAGGACTTACCAGCGCTGAGCCTACAGATCATCATTCATATCCCAGATAATATACCCAGATGATTTCAGTTCATATTCAGAAGACAGTATTACAGAAAATATATATCAAATCTATTTTTATACCAGAAGATATATATCAAATTTATTTTATTATCATTATTATTATTTTGTATTCAGTGTCATATATCAAATATATTTTTCATAACAGAGGCCAGAACTCAGAGAATTGCTTTCCTTTCGAATTAAAATATCATACTTTTAAATTTTAAGCATATGGTCTGAGTTTAGAACAAAAAGTATTTACAGATACATGGTACGCGCTTTGTGGCCAAATTTATTTCTTAGAGGTACTCGATAGATATAAAAAAGATGACATTTGACAATTGGACTGATTTCAGAACGAGGTCCCTTTGAATAGAGGAGTTCGATAAGACGAATCGAATCAACATCAGAAGTTTATGCATCAGAATCATTGGGATTTCAGATATATTGTGAGTGATTCGATCGATAAAGCTTACGAGGGTATTGTTGGTCATACTGACCTTCATGGGGTAATTTGGTAAACTGAACCAACAAGGTATAAATGGTGATGTACCGAATTCAAGAATTCTAGCTCCTCATCAAGCTTTCGAGTCCCTTTGAACTAATTGAAACCATTAACACAGAGTTTGAAATATAATCGGATAAGTACATCTTAAGCATTCATTTCCAGAATTGATTACAACGTAACAACAAAGCAGATCGTCTTTACCTTACATCTACTGAACTTACTACGAGAGATCAAACATGTATCCAAGCGGTAATTTTCCAAATTTCTGAACATGTATATAACACCCGAACTCGTTCTATAGAATCGAATTTATCTTTTTGAGGAAACATGTTGCTCTTACTAATAACTGAGTACTTTCTCCAAATAACCCGAACATGTCGCCACATGGTATCTTTCCAAAATTACGATAGTATTAGAAACGACCGACAAACACGGGCCGCGAATTACCACTTTAGAGTCATTATATTGTCTAGCTTTATTGGTATTCCTTATTCCAGTCTTAGAGGTACCTTCAGTCATTTTTAGCATTCGCAAGTATTTCAGATGCTTCATATCCGAGGGTGTTCCCAAAAACTATGAGCCTTTCGGTTGTTCCAACTATTCATTCCTTTCCAATCTCGAGGGTATATTCATCATTTCAGTTAATTTTGGCATCTAGTGCCCGAGGGTAATTCAGTCCCCTTTTTTTGTCATCACGTTGTTCCGATTAATTTCGGCTTATTAATATTTTCAATCCTCTTTGTCATTTCAGACGCTTTAGTCAATCTGATAATTACACCATTGGTAGCTCTGGACATGCGAAAAATTCTTGTAAACTTGTCTTTGGAGATTATTTAGAATTCAGGAATAACTTAAGTGTTTACATTCAAGGAGATGCAAATCTTATTACTAGGCCATTCCAAGTATAACGAGATTTTCCGATGAATCAGTTGTTTATCAGATAAAGAGCAAAATCTCATATCGCATTACTTTTAGGGGTATTTTCATCATCTCTTAACTTAGCATTTCAGAAATTTAAATCATTAACAAGCAAAACCCAATTTAGAGCATCACAGTCTTAACAATTATTCTTAGATCTCGGAAGTTCTTTTAAGTAACTCATCTTTCTAACTGAGCACTAGTCTTAACTAGTTTACTACCCTTTTCCATATTCGATTAGGCATTAACAGAATTAATCATACGCTTAAACACAATCATGCATGCGCTTACCGGATACCACTATGTATCATAAAGCATATAAAAGGTAGTAATGTATTACCTTAACTCCGAGCTATATCTATCGATTCATGAAACTCCATTCGATTGCACTCGAACTCGAACTCGACGTCCATCAACGATTCGTATTCAAGGGCCGTGAATACCTTCAATTACACAAATTCTACTTCAGTTCTTATTCACACTACTCTTAACTGAATAAACAAGCAAATATATAAGTTTAGGTTCAAGGTCAGATTCGGAGGCTTTCGGGTATGAATTTCGCAAAACGGGCATCAAAATCGGACTTAGGATGTCGAAAAACATAAAATAAGACTTTTCGGAAAATTTGACTTTTTGATCAACGGTCAAAGTCAACACTGACATCAGCAGGTCAACGGTCAACGAGGTCAGAGTCAACTGGTTTGACTCGCTTGAGTCAACTCGGGCGAGCTGACTCACTAAGTCGACTCGACAAACGGGTCGGGTCGGACTCGAGCAGATGGGTCAAACGAGTCGGGTTTGGGCAGACAGTTCACTGGCTCGGGTTTGGGGCCGGTTCAGACCGATTTGAACCCGGTTCACTTACCCTAACAAATCTCGCCGGAAACCTCACCGGATTATCGCCGGTGACGATCAGAAATCCCTGCCGATGAGCCCCAAATATCCCAAAATTGTTGGAAACAACAAAAACAACTTAATAAGTTGATCCACTAAGTCAAAATACCCAATAATCTGGCCAAATGCTAATCAGAAACTACCCTTAACACTTCGAACCGATCGGAATCCACGCAGCTCCAACGAGGGCTCTCCCGGCGGCAGATCAACAATCGATTAGACGGGTTTTGTTCGCACCGACACGGGGAGCCTGAATCTGGTGGCCGTGTCTCCCACGGACGACGGAGGTGATTGGAATCGACGAAGATAAGTGGCGCGACCTTTAGGTTTCTCGCCGAACCTTCCAGGGCTTTTTCACGGTGAACGATGACGAGACCCCGGGAGTGGCTGACGGGATCGGGTTTAGAGCACGACGACGAGCATAACGATAGGGGCGGTGCACGCCACCGGCCGGCGGTGGGGCTGATCGGGCCGGTGAACGACGTGGGAGACTTGAAAATTTCCCAGACTCTCCCACTCCTTTTTTTCAGATTCGATTGATTTTTTCCCCAAACGGTAGGTGAAGAGTCTGACTTGTAAATATTATTGAATCGGATTGACAAATACAATTCAAATATTTGTGGTCGTATAATATAACCAAAAGGGGACCTTAGCCCAAATTGTTAAGGCTTGGATCCACCGGGTTCAAACCCTTGTAGCTGCACTATTTTTATTTTTTTTCTTCATTTTCAATTTTTTTGCCTTATTAAATTAGGGGTGTTACACTTAAACTTTAAATCTAAACACTAAACCCCAATCTTAAATTCTAACCATAAACCCTAAATTTATTTTTTTAATGTTTAGGCATACATAGGAACATCAAAAAGTAGTAGAATACACGAGTGGTTCTGAGCATGTTCCACATGTGCAACCGCACAGGGCCCCGAAAAAAGAGGGCCCCAGAATGGGTTGTCCAATAATATATATATATATATATATATATATATATATATATATATATTCTAAAAAAATATTAATCAAAAATATTAATTGTGATCCTAGGTGATTCAATTCCATTAATTTTGTTTTAAAGACTAGATTAAAAGTAGAATATGACAATTAAAAGTTAACCTTAAAAGATATAGAATATAACTACTTTAGTCATAAGAGAATGATTTTGACTTCTTGTTTCATTAGGATAAATTATATTTATTGTATGACGTTAATCTCAAATCTCATTGTGATAATTTAGAAAATAATATTAGAAAATGTGAGTTATCTGATTTTGATGGAAATGAGCTATTTGTTGAGCTGAAATTACTTAGACAACTTTTACACAAAGAAAAAAATAGAAGCAATAGACTTATTAAAGTTTTTTTTTTTCTTTTTTACAAAACAAAGCTTTTTAAAATTAAAGTTTGTGAAGTCATACTTACAAACAGTTATGTTACAAGGAAGATTAAATGGACTTGTTTTGACGAAAATCGAGAGTGGTCTTTGAAAGAAGTTGATATTAGAATCGTTGTAGATAGTTTTGCTTTGAAATATGCAAGAAAAACATCTTTTTAGTGAAAATATTAGATTTTAAGACGTTTGTAAGTAATTTTTATGTTGTTTAAGAGAGTAATCTAATATTTTTTGTATTAAGAAAACTTTATTTGAAAAAAAACTTTATACCTCGTTCATATTATAGATTTAATGAATCATTTTAGTAAATTGCACAAGAGCCATAAATCATTGAACCGCCACTGCAAGAATATTTCTATTCCTTTCAAAATGCATAAGTGACAATTTTTTTATCTTTTAAATAAATAGATGGGGTTAAACAACATCATATACCACTAAAATTTAAGTTTAATATTGATTATACCCTGATTTAAAAATTGATACTATTTTAACATTAAATTTTAGTTTAGACTTCAATTATACCACTAAGCTATAAAAATTGTTGATGTTGACAGATTTTAATGGTCCTCATGTGATGACGTGAGGAATTTTAACGACCCAATGATATAATTGAAGTATAAACTAAAATTTAATATTAAAATAATATTATTTTTAATTCAGTAGTATAATTAATACTAAACTTAAAGTTGAGTGGTATCTAAGGTGGCTTTGCCGTTGCTTACACCCCGATTGAGTTCGACCCACGAGTCTTCCCATCAATCACAAACCGTATTTTTTTCCTTCTCAATTTCACTTCACCAAGCGAGTTTACCACAAACTTTCAAATCAGAACAAATATGAAATTTGGATCAAAACTCTAGCATATATAAAAACTACTAAAAATATTTAAAATTTAACCAAGGTCAACGACTAATCAACATCGTATTAATCGAAGAATTTTTATATTCTTACTAGCTATTTTATGAATTATCTCAATATAAATTACACTGTTCTAAAAAGATTTCACGTAAATAACATGTTTGTATAGTAATAATTTCACTTTTATCAGCATGATAATACTATTAACAATATTAGTTTAAATAGTAGGAATTAGGTCACTTTCGTGACCAGATAAAAGGGGAAAAAAACAAATCAATAAAAAACAAATGCACCAAAAACACATACGAATGATGAGTGAAGATGCCCTAAAAAAACCCTACAAAGTCTATCCTTACATCCCAATGGTAACAACTATTGAACGAACATAATTTTAGTGTTTGTTTTCTTATTGTGACTGGAAGGAATAAAAATTCTGTATTTTTGGTGCTCTTTTTATGCCTCGCATTAAAAATTTAAGTTTAGGGTTTAGGATTAAAAATTTAAGTTTAGAATTAAGAAATTTGGGGTAAACATATTTTTAAGGTTTAAGGTTTATAATTTAAATTTTAGGGTTAAAACTTAGAATTTGAATTTTTTAGTATTAGACATAGAAAGAAACACCGAAAAAAGAATATAAAAATTTTGTTCGACTAGAAGTCTATCTTGATTTTTTTGAGAGTTAGTTTTTAAGGTAAATTGTGGGACGAAAGATAGGTTCTATTTTTTTTTCTGAAAAAAGGAGAATATTTCTTTTTGGTCCTCTAACTTTATCAATTTTCATTTTAATTATTAATTCTTATTGCGTCTCTTTTGGTTTTCAATTTTTTTCTAATTGATCTGAACACGATAGAGCAATAATGCGCATCGTTTATTTTGTTTTTATTGAAATACTAACGTCAATTATTTTAATATTTTTTTTATTTTATTTTTGATGACATTGTAGGAAAATAACGAAGTAGTTAACGTTAGTTTTATGCCATATTTGAGTCAATTTAACAAAAAAATAATTCAAAGATAAAAAGGCAAAATTACAAAAGATGCCCCAACGTTTGCATGTTTTGTTATTTGCCCCCTTATTCTTTTTTTGGAGCAAACAACTCTCAACATTTTAATTTGGTCCAAATATGTCTTGTTGGATGAAAACTATCATTCAACTAACGGTCAACGACTGATGCTGACTGGACTTTCCACGTGTTAAGATCTACTGACAATGACATAACAATCATATAACTCAATTCAAAAACAATCATATAACTCAATTATTAAAATATTTTATTTTTTGGTGCATAAAATAATAATCTAAACTTTATAACCAGGCTTAGATCATAAAAGTGTTATGATTATAAATTATAATGTTTTTTGAAAGAGTAATTAGAATTTTATTAATATCACAGTTACTGCCTCGTTGAAAAAATCTCTCTAATTATATAGGCTTAAGGGCTCGAGAAGCCCCTGAACTTTTGAAAAAAATCAATTAAACTTTTAAAGTTTTTTCGCACTCAATGTCACCCTCAAACCCCAAAAATTAACCAATCTGACCCTTTGTCTGATGGAATCCATCGTTGACCGTGACGGTGCTGACATGGTAGTTCATGGTGCTGACGTGTCAGTCCACATGTGAATGATGACGTGTTTAGAAGGGCTTAATTGATTTTGTTAGAAAGTTTGAGGGCATAATTGATTTTGTTTGAAAGTTTGAGATCTTTAAGAAAAAAAGTAAAATTAATAAATTATTTGAATTAAATTGAAATATTAAAAATATAAAGAAATATTGTAATATTAAAAATATAAAGAAATATTGCAATACTATAAAAATAAAAAAAATACTATTAATGAATTTTTAGAAATATAAAGTTACATTTTCTAATATAATAAAATTCTCTTTGACCAAGGAAGTGATCTCAATATAAAAAGTGCTTGGATTTTCCTATGATACTACTGCTTGGATGCATCGAGCAAGATGAAATTCATTGTTTGATCGGATGAAAAAAACTCTTTAATAAAGTCAAGCACCATAGAATCCTTGTATGTCGCAAGAGTGTTTCTTAATTTTTCTTATTTTCTAACTTAAATTCCATGAAAGTTGCTGGTTCAATAAAATAAAAGATATGTAACTATATTGTGACATGAGTTTGCATCATATGTATTAGAATATACTTTAGATTTTACACAAATTATTAGGTTATAGTATAATTTTAATCTTATTTTGTTATTACAATACAATGGTCATACATTTTTTTTTATTTTTAGTAATTTAATATTTACTTTTAAAATATTTTAACAAAATTTAATTTTTTTAAATTTTGCTTAAAAATTAAACCCTCAAACTTTAAAGAAAATTAAGCCTCTCTTCCACGTCATCACTTTTTTAACGTGAACCGCCACATCAACACCATCACGGTCAACGACGAATTCTGTCAGTTAAAAGGTCGGATTGGTTAATTTTTGAGGTTTGAAGGTGACATTGAGTGCGAAAGAACTTTAAGGGCTTAATTGTTTTTTTTTCAAAAGTTCAGGTGCTTCTCAAGCCCTTAAGCCAACCATAAAGCAATCCAGGAAATGAAATCTTAATACTTTCACATCACAATACTTAACATTGCAAACCTTATGGTCAATCTCCTACAAGGTTAGATCGATGATGTTAGTAATGCAAAAGAAGAATCCCATATTGAGTGGGAAACTAACAGATGAAGGCTATAAATACCCTTCACATGTTAGTTTCCCACTCAATGTGTGATTCTTCTTTTGCATTACTAACATTCCCCCACTAATGCGAAAGAATTCTCTTACACTAAAAAAAATCTTCCAAAAGGATCACCAGCGAAATTAGATGCTTAAGCACTAGTGAACGAATCTTGAACTAGTACATAGTGATAATAAGCAATTCTTCTCTTAGATAAGTGAAACTAGTCTTGAACTTTCTAAGATAAGAGTAAACTTATAACACACACCTAATTCCTTTATCCTTCATCCACCGAAGTCCTCGATGCGTAAAATATATATACAAATGTATATTTAACCATCTTACCTCAGGATTGTAGTAAGTGTTTTAGAAAAAAAACAACCCAATGCTTTTCATAGAGGGCGGCTAACTCTTCTCACTTACATATGTTATTTCATCTGGTTTTCCTCAATAAAACCATCCAAAAAGGACTATGAAATAATTAAGAGCTATTACAATAGCTCAACATCTCAAGGTTTATGGTGATTTTCTTCAATTTTGTTATAAACGAACCACCCAACAATTGAGCTAAGAAATCATTAAGAATAAGTATTCAGCCTCTTTAATCGGTGAATTCAATATGTCCTTCTCAATAGGATCATTTAACATTGAATTCATTAAGAGTTTCTTGAAACTCAACCTTTTCTAGCGGTAAGTTCATCTTGTCCTTCTCAATAGGACAACACATTCAGACTTGTGTTATGAACTTATTAAGAATAGATATTCAACCACAATCGGTAAATTCATCAAGTCTTTCTCACTAAGACCACCCAAAACCTGGGCTATGAATTTATTAAGAGCGATAATGTTCAACATGTGCATGTACATTATTCATCATAGAGATGGGTAATAAGAAATGTACACTATGAGTCTTTCCATGGTTTCATTTGACCACATTGAACTTAGATAACTAAGTTGGGTATCCACCATGAATTCCTCAACCAATGGGCTTTAAACCCATCCCCCTCGACGAATCTAGGACAAGTTTCCGACTTAACTGTAACACCCGGGTTTGGGGGTCGGATGAAAATAATATTATGAGTATCAGTTTTATAATTAAAATAATAAAGTATTATTTTGGTCTTCATATTTTCAAAAAAACATTTTGTGTTGGACCAAAATGAATTTGAAATCAAATTCCCATGGAAATTGCAAATACATGAGATTGCCATCTCATTAATGGCATTTTTATAATAAAGATGACTTCTTTTAAAACCCCTTCTTAATTAAAGGAGAGTTGTCTTCTTCCTTCTCCCATTTCCAACATTTTGAACGACAATGAGGAGAGCTTCTCTCTTGCTACTTTTCCATCTCATTTCTTCTTCATTCTTGGAGCTTTATGATTCTTTATCAAAGCTTTTGATTTAATATTGTTAGATATGTTGTTTATGAACCTTGAGGTCCAACATATGTGAATTTTTAAGTGTTTTATAAGAATTCCCGAATTTGGGTTTTGGTGGGGTTTTAGGAGGGTTTTGAGTTGAGTTTTGGGTGTGTTCTATGTTGGAATTTGAGGGTTGATGTTAGGATAATAGTTGGGGGCTGTTTTGGAAGCATTTGAGTGTGCTAAAAAGGTTAAAATCATGAGCTTTGGTTGGGGTTTGAGGGCTGCTCGGGTTTGGTGTTTTTGGGGTTTGTTCTTGGCTTGGAATCTTGTGTTTATTGCTTGAATGGTGTTCCGGGTTGCTACCTTGTTGCATGAGCTAATTCGAGGTTGTTTTGTTTGTGTTGAGATGATTAGAAACAAGAGAGGACAATGGTAAAGCTTCGAGAGTGAATCCGGAAACTTGAAGACCTTGGTTGCTTGGTAGTTGAGCTTGGAAGTGAAGGTGAGTGGTTAAAATGTTGGGATTAGGGTGGTAGCCTAATCCCAAACTTTAGTTAGAGACCTTGGTTGATCTTTAAGGTGTTGATTTATGCCTCATGTTTAATCATGTTTATGGTGGTTATGTATATGTTGTTATACATGTATGTTGAGGCATGGCTTAATGCATTGTTATATGCATGTTGATGATAAACATGATAGAGATATACATATGTATGAAATATGATGTGATATTTGTGTTAATGATATACATGTGGTGTTGACATGTGAAATGATGTTATGAGATGGTTGCATGATTTGAGGATCATGGTGAGTACGTGCTAAGCACGGAAGTTATTTTGAATTGATGTTGTGAAAGGTTGTGGATTTTGTTTAATATTTGCACTAGTATGCTTGGGTACAATGATCGATCATTAGGATTAGTGTGCACACGAGAGTCAAAGTTGCGCGTGGCCTTGAGGCACCAATGAGGAGTACGGCTTCGCCCGGAAATCTTTATATTCGGTGATGAGTGGAATCCCATTGACGGGGCGTGAGGATGAGTGGAATCCCCTCCGCGAGAACCGGTGATGAGTGTAATCCCACCGAAGGTAATGATTATGTTGGAAATGCGTTCCAACGTGTTATCCGCGTATTCGAGTCATAACTAGGTGCCAAAATGAGATTATATATGTGCCAATATGATATGAAATGTGATCTCCAATATAGATTGAGATATGTTGTTAATAATACCATGATATATGTATCTTCGTGTGTTAGGCTTAGGAGTTGTTGATCATGGCATAGAGTTGATTATATGTTCATGCATCATATACATTTTTGGCTCTTGAGGATCGGAGGTAAGATCATGCATTCTATGTTGATTCTTGCTCGTGCTTGGACCCTGCATTGTCGAAGGTTTGTTTTATGAGCTTACCCTCACTAAGCTTTTATGCTTACGCTCCTTTATGTTCGACAATGCAGATCAGTAGCTTGTGAGTGGCAAGGGCAAGGAAAGGCCTCCAAGTGTTGCTTTCGGTTAGCTCAAGTATGAACTTTAAATTGTAGATTGTAATAGTTAAGTAATGGGATATGTGTTGTTGATTTGAATGCCTTGTTGTATATGGAATTGGTTTGGCTCTTGGATGCCTTGTTTGAATTGTAAACCTTGTTTATGTTGCATGTCTTGAATGCTTATATGTTTTTCTTTTATGGCGTGAACCTTAAAGTGCGTTGTATGTCATCTTTTGGTAAATGCATGAATCTCTTGGATGAATGATGCTTGTTAGTGTTGGTTGCCTCGTATGCTTAGATCTTGGTGGTTAAAGGTTGTTTGTATGTTGTTTGTGGCTAGGGAAGTCGTAAATCGCATCTAGAGTCGAGTCCTAAGTTGTTTGGCTGAAATTTGGGGACTTGTTGTGCAGGTCGTATCGATACGCCCAAGGGCCGTATCGATACTGTTTGCCCTCCAGGACTCAATTTTTGGCTTGGTGTATCGATACCTGGGGGTGTATCGATACGCTTCAAGCTCACTGGAAATTTGATATTTTGGTGAGACTTTGGCGTATTGATACATGCTTCAAGAGTATCGGTACGGGTTATCTCGTTGACCACGAGATGTTGACTGAGAAGGGCATATCGATACGCTCAAGGGCTGTATCGATACGGTCATCTTGTGTTGACCATAGGGTGTTGACCTTGGTCAAGGCGTATCGATACCCTCTGCAGGTGTATCGATATGGCCTACTTAAAAAGGGAAAATGGGCTATTTTAAAGTGCTGTTTTGGATGGTCGTTGATATGTTGCTTGTGTTTCCGCTGTCTTGTTCCATATAGGACTTAAATATGCATGTAGACAAGATATAAATAAAAGAAATTTTCTAGGGTTGCTAACCGAGGTGGGACCTTAACGGGTTTCACATCGGTTTTCCCCGTGTAGCCTACTCGGACCAGTCAAACGTCCGGACCGGGACGAGGGGGTTACATTTGTTGGTATCAGAGCCTAAGGTTTCCGAGACCTTGGGCATGTAAGTGAGGTAAGTTTAATTCTTGTGTTGTAATTGCACGGTGGTTGCTTGCCACGTAAGCATTTTGCTTGTTTATCAAGTATACTTGGTGTATGTTGTTTGATTGTGCGTGTGTGTTGCTTGAAGCATGTTGAGTAGAGTCCCATTGCTTCTATTACATCGGAAAAAGAGATTTTAAGTGAGAGAATCATACTTGAGCCACTTAGACCTTTTCCTTAGCTAACCCAGTTAGTATGTTAATTTGTTGTTTTTGTTGTTATTGGTTTATTGCTTTTGGTATGTTTGAGGCCAAGGTGTGGGTCGTGAATCGGTAAGTAGAAGCTGTGGTTTCTGGAAATGTGGATGATGTTGAAGGAGTTCATTGCTATAGTTAGGGAAGTATGGTTGTACTGGATTTGAGGTACAATTTGTTTGTTCGAGTCTGTGTGTATGTGGGTTGATTCTTGTTGGTGAGGGACGATGTGATCGTTTCTAGTATTAGTGGGTAAAAAGAAGTGAAGCCCTATGAGTGGGAGTCATAGTTGTATCGATGTTATAGTAGATAAGCCCTTGGTACAATTTTGAGCTTGTTTGTAACGCCCCGGTTTTGGGCTTAGAAGTTTTGGGCTTGGACCGGTTCGGTCAAAGTGCGGTTCGAATATATGAGTGTGAATTTAGGAAAGCCTAGTTCGGGTTGCATTAAAAATATGGAAAAATGTTCTAAAATCCTCTTTTATTATATATATAAGAGTAAGGTGAAATCAATTTTGCAAAATATGGTTTGGAAGTGTGACATTTTGGGCTAGTGACCAAAATGTAATTTTTGAAAACTGCGTGACTGTTTTAAAAAGGATTGAAACTTTGAATCTTTAAGGAGCTATTTACCCAATGGGAGTTTCTCCAGATTTTTCTAAGATAATTAAATGATTAATTAAAGGTTTTTGAATAAAACTAAAAGGAGGGAAGATATTTTGGAATTTCCAACTAACTTTCCATATTTTCCATTTTCACTTTTCTCTCATCTTTTCTCTCAAACCAAACATCTTTTTCCAGAACTTTTCCCTCTGGTTTTGTCATCTAAATCACTCATTTCTTTTCCCTTTTGATCTTCAATCCTCTCTTCATTAAATCCTTTGCATTTGCTAATTGGATCTTCAGGCTTTTTGATTCTAAAAAGGGAGAAATTCAAGTTTGGAGGTAAGAACGTCCCTCTCCTCTAAACTCTCAGTTCTTTACTGAAATTCCTAAGTTCTCAATCCTTAAATTGTGTTTTATAAATGGTTTTAAGGTTGTATTATTGATCTTGGCTTTTAAATGCAAGATTTGGTGATTTTTGATGAAATTTCGTATGATCTGTTTGGGCAGTGTTTTAAGGTGTCAATTTGATGTTAAATTAATGTTAAATTGATGAGGAATTGAGTTTTAATTAATGCAATCCCGGATAGGTTGAATTTCCTAAGTTTAGCTTGTGTTCTTGGTTGTTTTTGGAGTGATCTTGTGGATCTGTTATAGCTGGAGGTATAAGGATGATGATAGATCCTTTTTGGATGTTAAATGATGTTTAAGGCTGTTTAGATTTGATGGATCTTGGCTGGGCAATGTTGTGGAGTTGTTTGGATGCATTTTCGGTTGTGTTTGGTAGACGAAAATGGAGTGTGGATGAGAGCAGCGAGTTTAGATGCTTTCATTGAAGATATTAATGCATGATGATGCATTAATCCTCTGCTTTGATGTGTTTAAAACAGGGGAGTCATCTTTGGATCCAAGTGGTGGTGATCCGGAAGCTTGATTTGTGTTTCGGCAAGAGGCGAAACGGAATCGGTGAGTGGAATTTGGTTTTCAGCTTTGAAACCAGTGTTCGAAGGTTTGGGAGCTTAGTTTAAGTCTAAGAAACTTAGCTAAGCTCAAGAGTAAGTTTACGGAAAAACTCTCTTGGTGATGGTCATGGATTTGGTTGTATGGAATATGTTTTGCTTGCATGATTTTAAATCTATTTTGAAAGCATATCTAGCATGTTAAATTTGCTGAGATTATAAGCCATGTGTTGAAGGAAGCTCAAGGTAAGAGTTCCTTGTTTTTGAACATTGTTTTAATGTGGTTTGATGCTTAAAAATGCATGATGTTAATGGCTTGTTTAAATGCTTTAAAATAGTGGAATATTGATGTTAATGATACATATTGGCAAGTGATGGTTAAGGTCACAAAGGTGGTTAAAAGTCCTTGTGTGAGCCTTGTATATTTAAGAACATCAAGGTAGTTAAAAGTCCTTGGATGGTTCTTGGTTAAGATCACAAAGGTGGTTAAAAGTCCTTGTGTGGATCTTGTGAATTTTAAGAACAACATGGTGTTTAAAAGTCCATGGTTGGTTCTTGGTTAAGGCTCATGGTGGTTAAAATTCCTTGTGTAAGCCTTGTTACTTAAGAACTCCAAGGTGTTTAAAAGTCCTTGGGAGATTCTTGTTAAGGACACAAAGGTGTTTAAAAGTCCTTGTGTGGTCCTTGCCATGGTGTTTAAAAGTCCATGGGCCATGGTGTTTAAAAGTCCATGGGGTTAAGATCACAATGGTGTTTAAAAGTCCATGTGTGGATCTTATGTGAAATGTATCACTTGTTGCCAATATGACATGTAATGAAATGGAAGAATGAAATGCTTGTTTTAAATGTTTAAGAGCATGTATAAATGTTGCTTGAAGAATGGTTTATAAATGAGTTTTATAAATGCATTATTGTGTGGTTTTAAATGAGCATTCCTCACTAAGCTTTTGCTTACGCTCTCTCTCTTTTCTTAAACCAATAATGCAGAGCATTAAAGTGCATTGAGGGCAGCAAGGAGGGCAAGCAATCAAGTGGATAACTAAGCTCAAGTATGGTGAAGGTTTCTTAAACACTTTTAGCTTTTGGCATTTGGCAATGGGGGACCTATGTGGATAATTTTGGGAGATGTTTGGAACTCCCTAAGTTTGTTAAATGTTGTTAGTACGTTGGAACATGAGATTGGTCTTTATGAGTTGGTTTTATCAAATTGATGCTTGTATGGTTTGTTAATTAGGAAGCATGCCTATAGATTTGGGGCTTTTCATAATTGATGCCATGTCGATGTTTGGTTGATGCAATTATGTTCCTTGTATGTTGAATGACTTGCTAGTATAATTTGGTGGCTTTTGGAGCATGTTAGATAGGTCAATTGTGTGTTAAATCAGCCAATTATATGTATTTTGGGCAGGCCGTATCGGAACGGGAGCTACCGTTTCGGAACGGAGGCCCTGTAATAGCCCAGGCGTTCGAAACGGAAGGTACCGTTCCGAAACGATAATGCCTCTGCCAGGCCTCGTTTCGGAACACGTTGCGGAACGGTCCCGCGTTTTGAAACAGGATCTCCCTGTTTCGGAACACTTGATCGTTGGAGGCTGACATGAGCAGTTATATGTTTTGAAATGTTTGCATTTTGGTCTTGAAACATGTTTATGCAATTGTATGAGTTTGAGAAGTCCGTTTGAGCTGGAATTTGACAGAGAAGCATGAAAGATGATTAATTTTAAGTTGGTAACTTAAAATTTGGTTAAGACCTTATAGTTTTCAAAATTTACAATTTGGTCCCTAAAGTTGTAAGTTGTTCAATTGAGTCCCTGTATGTTCTCTGATGGTTATGATCTTTGAGTATGCTGTTTGTATGATCATATATAGGGATAACGTGCATCTAGACGAGAGTAAAAAGAAAAAAAAGGGTCGTTAATCAGGGTTGACTTTCGGGTTGACTTTGATTTTCCCCGTGTAATCTTCTTAATTCGGGTCAACCGTCTAGGCCGGGTTAAGGGGTTACATTTGGTGGTATCAGAGCTGAGTTCTCGAGTAATTGGGAATGATTGTGTGCATGATTGAAGTATGTATGCTTTGTATGCTTGTTGAGTAAAGGCATGTTGAGTGGTTTGTGAATATGTTGATATTGAGGTGTATGCTGTGATGAAGCATGTTGTGGGTACCCATTGCCAAATCAAAGCTAATGAAATGATGTTGTTTTTAAGTGAAAATGAGCTTGAGTACTTGGATTGCTTACCTTGCTGGGCCTGACTTTGTTTGTTTGCATTGTGATTGCATTGTTAGAATATGGCACCTTGTAGAGAGTTAAGGAGTAATGTGCGAGCTACGGCTCAAAATGAGAATGAGAATGAGGAGAATGCAGGAAGTGCGGTGTTACCTTCTCCACCTGGTGGTGGTGAAGCTGGGGGTGAAAGAGCTGGAGCTGCAGCTGGTGCTGGGGTCGCTGGACCTGAAGCTGGTCAGGGGCAAGTTATTCCTGACATGACGATGTTGGTGCAAGCTATTGCTGGTGCTTTTCGAGCGGCAGTAGCTGGAGCTCAAGGAGCTGGGCATCAGGGTGATGCTGGAGTTAGACTACCCTTGGAACGTTTGTGCAGTCTAGGAGGGACTGAGTTTAGGGGTTTGTCAGCTGAAGGTTCGGAATCTTGGTTAGAGGGTACCAAGAGAATCTTGGGTCAGATGAATTGCACGGATGTGCAGAAGCTGGGCTGTGTAGTGTCATTGCTTCAGGATGATGCTTACACATGGTGGACAACCACTATTGCTGGGATGGTGGATGCTGATGTAACTTGGACATTCTTTCAGAATGCGTTCAAGAGAAGGTATCTAGGTGTGAGGTACCTAGATGAAAAGAAGCGGGAGTTCATGTCTCTTACCCAGGGGAGCATGACTGTGGCTGAGTATGAAGTGCAGTTTGTTCGACTCAGTCAATATGCACCTGAGCTTGTTCCGGATGAGCGGGAGAGGTGTGAAAGGTTCCGTTATGGTTTAGTGACGGAAGTTAAGATGTATGTGCTGGCTACCGAGTATGATGATTTTGATGTGCTGGTGGGTCGAGCAAAGGACATTGAGATGAACTTGGGTTTATCTGCTAAAAGTGCTTGTTCTAGTGCTGGAAAGCGAGCTGCTGAATATAGTTCTGGTGCTGGGCGGAACAAGAGGGGACGAGATCAGAAGTATCAGTCCTCGGCTAAGCGAGGTGGTGGTGCACCTACTTGGGGAGGCAACGCGAGAGCTGATCCGAGTGCATGTTGGATTTGTGGTTCACGTGGCCATATGAAGCGTGATTGTCCTCGTGCTGTGAGGGAGGTGCAAGCTCCTGTTGCAGCAGCTGGTAATGGGTGCTGGAACTGTGGATCTGAGGATCACATGAGGCGAGAGTGTCCTATGTTGGCTGGTGGCCAAGTGCGTGCTCCTGCTGTTGTTACACCACAGAGAGGTCGTGGGCGCGGCCGTGGTAACTTCCAGCGGAGAGAGGAAGGTGGTCGGGGAGTGGCCCATGTTGTGGCTATTCAGCCTGAGGGTGGCGGTCAAGCTAGGGTGTATGCTCAGCGGGAGGGGAGGAATGACGCGGATGTGATCGCAGGTACCTTTACTTTGCAATCCTTGTCATTACTTTCCTTGATTGATTCGGGATCTACGCACTCATACATATTGCGTGAGCATGCTGAATTGCTTGGTTTGCCTGTTGAGTTTTTGGATGTTGGTGTGCGTGTCACTAGTTCTTTTGGTGAGACTGTTGTGACTCGAAGGTTGTATAGAAGATGTCCTTTGGTTGTTCAAGATCATGTTTTTCATGTTGACCTTATGGAGTTGCCTTTCTATGGTTTTGATGTAATCCTTGGCATGGATTGGCTTGCTGAGCATCGTGCTGTTGTGGATTGTGAGAATAAGCGAGTTTCGTTGAAGCTTGCGGATAATTATGAGGTGGTTGTGGTTGGTGAGAATGTGAAGTTTCTTGCCAATGTGGTGTCTACCTTGGAGGCGAGCAGGATGCTGAGGCAAGGTTGTGAAACTTACCTAGCTTTTGTGATGAATCCTAGTTCTAAGGAGTTGCGGGTGCAAGATATCAGAGTGGTGAAGGAGTTTCCTGGTGTGTTTCCTGAGGAGTTGCCTGGTTTACCTCCTAATCGCGAGGTGGAGTTTGGGATTGAGCTGTATGAGAATACAACTCCTGTGTCCATTACCCCTTATAGAATGGCACCCAAAGAGTTGAAAGAGCTGAAGACGCAGTTGCAAGAGTTGCTTGATCGTGGTTTCATTCGGCCAAGTGTGTCACCTTGGGGTGCACCGGTCTTGTTTGTGAAGAAGAAGGATGGCACTATGAGAATGTGCATCGATTACCGTCAGCTGAACAAGTTGACTATCAAGAATCGGTATCCTTTGCCGAGGATTGATGATCTCTTTGATCAATTTCGGGGAGCAGCTGTGTTCTCTAAGATTGATTTGAGGTCTGGGTATTACCAGTTGAAGGTGAAAGATGTGGATGTGCCTAAGACAGCTTTTAGGACAAGGTATGGGCATTATGAGTTCCTTGTGATGCCGTTTGGTTTGACAAATGCTCCTGCAGCTTTCATGGACATGATGAATCGTGTGTTTCATGAATACCTGGACAAGTTTGTTGTGGTGTTCATCGATGATATCCTCGTGTACTCGCGTACTGAGGAGGAGCATGAAGAGCATTTGAGGATTGTTTTGCAAGCCTTGTTGGAGAATCAGCTTTATGCCAAGCTGAGCAAGTGTGAGTTTTGGTTAAGTGAAGTGGTGTTTCTTGGGCATGTGGTTTCTGCTGAGGGGATTCGTGTTGATCCTCAGAAGATTGAGGCGGTGATGAACTGGAAGGTTCCTAAGTCTGTTCATGAGGTTCGTAGTTTCCTTGGTTTGGCGGGATACTACCGGAGGTTTGTGGATGGGTTTTCTAAGATTGCTGCACCTTTGACGAAGCTGTTGCAGAAAGATGTTAAGTATGAGTGGACGGAAGCGAGACAACAGGCTTTTGAGAAGCTTAAGGCGGCTTTGACGCAAGCTCCTATCTTGGTTCAACCTGAATCAGGGAAAGAGTTTGTGGTCTACAGTGATGCGTCCTATGTTGGTTTGGGATGTGTGTTGATGCAAGAGGGTAAGGTGGTGGCTTATGCATCACGGCAGTTGAAGGTGCATGAGCGTAATTATCCTACGCATGACATTGAGTTGGCTGCGGTGGTTTTTGCTTTGAAGATATGGAGACATTACCTGTATGGTGAGAAGTGTACTGTGTACACGGATCACAAGAGTTTGAGGTATCTGATGTCTCAGAAGGAGTTGAATCTTAGGCAGCGGCGTTGGGTGGAGTTTCTCAAGGATTATGATTTGACGATTGAGTACCACCCTGGAAAAGCTAATGTTGTAGCGGATGCCTTGAGTAGGAAGGTAGCTGTTGAGCTGAGGGCTATGTTTGCCAGTTTGAGTATATCGCGTGATGGTGGTCTGGTGGCTGAGTTGCAAGTGAAACCATCTTTGGTTCAGTTGATCAAGGAAAAGCAGTTGTTGGATGTTTCCTTGGTGCCTCATGTTCAGGATATCGCGGAGGGTAGGCCTTCGAATTTCTGCTTTAATGATGATGGTGTGTTGTGTTTTGGGAGTCGGATAGTAGTGCCCAATGATGCTGAGTTGAGGCGTGCTATTCTGACTGAAGGTCATAGTAGTCCTTTTGCTATGCACCCAGGTAGTACTAAGATGTATCGTGATCTTCGTGATGAGTACTATTGGGTGGGTTTGAAGAAAGATGTTGCAGAGTTTGTGAGCAAGTGCATGGTGTGTCAGCGAGTTAAGGCTGAGCATAAGGTTCCTTCAGGGTTGTTGCAACCGTTGAGAATCCCTGAATGGAAGTGGGAAAGGGTTACCATGGATTTTGTATCTGGTTTACCTTTGTCACCATCAAAGAAGAATTCAGTGTGGGTGATTGTGGATCGCCTGACGAAGTGTGCGCATTTCTTGCCTGTGCATACTATGTATTCTTTGGATAAGCTTGCGGAGTTGTACATTGCTGAGATTGTGCGGCTGCATGGTGTGCCTAAGTCGATTGTGTCGGATAGGGATCCGAGGTTTACATTGCGGTTCTGGCAGTGTTTGCATCAAGCTTTGGGTACAAGGTTGAATTTCAGTACATCTTATCCTCCTCAGTCGGATGGTCAGTCCGAGCGTGTTATTCAGATTTTGGAGGATATGTTGAGGTGCTGCGTGATTGAGTTCCAAGGTTCTTGGGAGAAACATTTGCCTTTGGTGGAGTTTGCTTATAACAATAGTTATCAAGCAAGTATTCAAATGGCACCTTGTGTGGCTTTGTATGGGAGGAAGTGTAGGACTCCTCTTTGTTGGGCTGAAATGGGTCAGAAGTTGGTTTCGATGCCGGCTTTGTTGAAAGGAACCACCGAGAAGGTGAAGCTCATTTGTGAGCGTTTGAAGGCAGCTTCTGATCGGCAAAAGTCTTACGCGGATATGAAGCGTAAGGAGATTGAGTATGCGGTGGGTGACCGTGTGTTTTTGAAGGTTTCGCCTTGGAAAAAGGTGATGAGGTTTGGCCGGAAGGGTAAGTTGAGCCCTAGGTACATTGGACCATACGAGGTGATTGAGCGTGTGGGTCCTGTTGCGTACAAGTTGAGGCTACCTCAAGAGTTGGAGAAGATTCATGATGTGTTTCATGTTTCTATGCTCCGGAAGTATAGATCTGATCCCTCGCATGTGATGCCTGTGGAAGAAGTGGAATTGAATCCGGATTTGACTTATGATGAGGAACCGGTGAAGGTTCTGGATTCGGATAGCAAGGTTCTTCGTGGCAAGGCCATTGAGTTGGTGAAGGTGTTGTGGAAGCACCGTGGTGTTGAGGAAGCCACGTGGGAGCGAAAGGATGACATGCTGAAGCAGTTTCCGTATCTCTTTCCTTCGTGTAAATTTTGAGGACGAAATTTCATAAGGGGGGGAGAGTTGTAACGCCCCGGTTTTGGGCTTGGACCGGTTCGGTCAAAGTGCGGTTCGAATATATGAGTGTGAATTTAGGAAAGCCTAGTTCGGGTTGCATTAAAAATATGGAAAAATGTTCTAAAATCCTCTTTTATTATATATAAGAGTAAGGTGAAATCAATCTTGCAAAATATGGTTTGGAAGTGTGACATTTTGGGCTAGTGACCAAAATGTAATTTTTGAAAACTGCGTGACTGTTTTAAAAAGGATTGAAACTTTGAATCTTTAAGGAGCTATTTACCCAATGGGAGTTTCTCCAGATTTTTCTAAGATAATTAAATGATTAATTAAAGGTTTTTGAATAAAACTAAAAGGAGGGAAGATATTTTGGAATTTCCAACTAACTTTCCATATTTTCCATTTTCACTTTTCTCTCATCTTTTCTCTCAAACCAAACATCTTTTTCCAGAACTTTTCCCTCTGGTTTTGTCATCTAAATCACTCATTTCTTTTCCCTTTTGATCTTCAATCCTCTCTTCATTAAATCCTTTGCATTTGCTAATTGGATCTTCAAGCTTTTTGATTCTAAAAAGGGAGAAATTCAAGTTTGGAGGTAAGAACGTCCCTCTCCTCTAAACTCTCAGTTCTTTACTGAAATTCCTAAGTTCTCAATCCTTAAATTGTGTTTTATAAATGGTTTTAAGGTTGTATTATTGATCTTGGCTTTCAAATGCAAGATTTGGTGATTTTTGATGAAATTTCGTATGATCTGTTTGGGCAGTGTTTTAAGGTGTCAATTTGATGTTAAATGAATGTTAAATTGATGATGAATTGAGTTTTAATTAATGCAATCCCGGATAGGTTGAATTTCCTAAGTTTAGCTTGTGTTATTGGTTGTTTTTGGAGTGATCTTGTGGATCTGTTATAGCTGGAGGTATAAGGATGATGATAGATCCTTTTTGGATGTTAAATGATGTTTAAGGATGTTTAGATTTGATGGATCTTGGCTGGGCAATGTTGTGGATTTGTTTGGATGCATTTTCGGTTGTGTTTGGTAGCCGAAAATGGAGTGTGGATGAGAGCAGCGAGTTTAGATGCTTTCATTGAAGATATTAATGCATGATGATGCATTAATCCTCTGCTTTGATGTGTTTAAAACAGGGGAGTCATCTTTGGATCCAAGTGGTGGTGATCCGGAAGCTTGATTTGTGTTTCGGCAAGAGGCAAAACGGAATCGGTGAATGGAATTTGGTTTTCAGCTTTGAAACCAGTGTTCGAAGGTTTGGGAGCTTAGTTTAAGTCTAAGCAACTTAGCTAAGCTCAAGAGTAAGTTTACGGAAAAACTCTCTTTGTGATGGCCATGGATTTGGTTGTATGCAATGTGTTTTGCTTGCATGATTTTAAATCTGTTTTGAAAGCATATCTAGCATGTTAAATTTGCTGAGATTATAAGCCATGTGTTGAAGGAAGCTCAAGGTAAGAGTTCCTTGTTTTTGAACATTGTTTTAATGTGGTTTGATGCTTAAAAATGCATGATGTTAATGGCTTGTTTAAATGCTTTAAAACAGTGGAATATTGATGTTAATGATACATATTGGTAAGTGATGGTTAAGGTCACAAAGGTGGTTAAAAGTCCTTGTGTGAGCCTTGTATATTTAAGAACATCAAGGTGGTTAAAAGTCCTTAGATGGTTCTTGGTTAAGATCACAAAGGTGGTTAAAAGTCCTTGTGTGGATCTTGTGAATTTTAAGAACAACATGGTGTTTAAAAGTCCATGGTTGGTTCTTGGTTAAGGCTCAAGGTGGTTAAAATTCCTTGTGTAAGCCTTGTTACTTAAGAACTCCAAGGTGTTTAAAAGTCCTTGGGAGATTCTTGTTAAGGACACAAAGGTGTTTAAAAGTCCTTGTGTGGTCCTTGCCATGGTGTTTAAAAGTCCATGGGCCATGGTGTTTAAAAGTCCATGGGGTTAAGATCACAATGGTGTTTAAAAGTCCATGTGTGGATCTTATGTGAAATGTATCACTTGTTGCCAATATGACATGTAATGAAATGGAAGAATGAAATGCTTGTTTTAAATGTTTAAGAGCATGTATAAATGTTGCTTGAAGAATGGTTTATAAATGAGTTTTATAAATGCATTATTGTGTGGTTTTAAATGAGCATTCCTCACTAAGCTTTTGCTTACGCTCTCTCTCTCTTCTTAAACCAATAATGCAGAGCATTAAAGTGCATTGAGGGCAGCAAGGAGGGCAAGCAATCAAGTGGATAACTAAGCTCAAGTATGGTGAAGGTTTCTTAAACACTTTTAGCTTTTGGCATTTGGCAATGGGGGACCTATGTTGATAATTTTGGGAGATGTTTGGAACTCCCTAAGTTTGTTAAATGTTGTTAGTATGTTGGAACATGAGATTGGTCTTTATGAGTTGGTTTTATCAAATTGATGCTTGTATGGTTTGTTAATTAGGAAGCATGCCTATAGATTTGGGGCTTTTCATAATTGATGCCATGTCGATGTTTGGTTGATGCAATTATGTTCCTTGTATGTTGAATGACTTGCTGGTATAATTTGGTGGCTTTTGGAGCATGTTAGATAGGTCAATTGTGTGTTAAATCAGCCAATTATCTGTATTCTGGGCAGGCCGTATCGGAACGGGAGCTACCGTTTCGGAACGGGGGCCCTGTAATAGCCCAGGCGTTCGAAACGGAAGGTACCGTTCCGAAACGATAATGCCTCTGCCAGGCCTCGTTTCGAAACACGTTGCGGAACGGTCTCGCGTTTCGAAACAGGATCTCCCTGTTTCGGAACACTTGACCGTTGGAGGCTGACATGAGCAGTTATATGTTTTGAAATGTTTGCATTTTGGTCCTGAAACATGTTTATGCAATTGTATGAGTTTGAGAAGTCCGTTTGAGCTGGAATTTGACAGAGAAGCATGAAATATGATTAATTTTAAGTTGGTAACTTAAAATTTGGTTAAGACCTTATAGTTTTCAGAATTTACAATTTGGTCCCTAAAGTTGTAAGTTGTTCAATTGAGTCCCTGTATGTTCTCTGATGGTTATGATCTTTGAGTATGCTGTTTGTATGATCATATATAGGGATAACGTGCATCTAGACGAGAGTAAAAAGAAAAAAAAGGGTCGTTAATCAGGGTTGACTTTCGGGTTGACTTTGATTTTCCCCGTGTAATCTTCTTAATTCGGGTCAACCGTCCAGGCCGGGTTAAGGGGGTTACATTGTTCCCTCCGGTTGATTCTGAATCTGTACTTCTGTATATTGTTAGCAAGCATGTAAAGTTTGAATGTGCCCGGTGAAGTGTTAGAGGTAGGTATGAGTATCTTAGTTCTTTTGGTGAGATCAGGGTAAGGTCTCGTGTGAGTAATCTGAAATTCAAAAATGTTAGTTGGTGATCGTTGGGGTTCGGCCTATGGTTTTAGTACAAGACAACCGGTCAGTATCCGTGAGTGGGAATTAATTTGTGTGATTGGACCAGTGTACGTTGAGTTGTCTTCCAGCAAGAGGGAAAGATGAAGTCGCTTCTGATATAGTAGAGATGAGAAGGAAGTCTTGAGTTTTGACACAAGATTGTTTAGTAGTGGGATGTTTTGAGTCGTCAGGACCGATGTTATAGAACAAGTTCAAGCATGATTGTTTGTGTGTGTGATCAGAACTGAATTTTGAGGTTTTGAGATGCTCTAAGAACGGTTTTGAATAGTTAGGTTATCTTGAAGGACCAACCTGAAAACAAGGGAACCGAAAACTATCAGCTGTGTGCATGTGAAGTTGCAATTCTTGCGGATTCGTCCTTTGGTGTGAGCATGCAAAGGAATTAGATATACTTGTCGAGATCTTAGACGTAGGAACGCATGAGACTAGACCTTTTGGTGAGATAGTGGTGGTCAGAGAGATGTACGGAAGATGTTTGTTGATGGTTCAGGGTTACGTGTTTCTAGTAGATGAGAAGTAATTGTCTTTTTACGGTTTCAATGTAACTTTTGGCATGATTTGGCTCGTAGAACACAAAGCTAGGGTATACGTTGAGACAAAGAGAGAGTTGCCTTGAAGTTGCAGATTACTGTGAGACTGTAGTAGTAGGTGAGGATGTGAACTTCTTATCGAATGTTGATCCAGCTTTAGAGGTCAAAGATCGATTGAGTTTAGTTGACAGGCTTGCCTAGCAAATGTGATAGATTTGATTTTTGAATGAAGTTTAGACCGCAAAATGTTAGAATAGTTTGTGTTTTTCCTAAAAGTGTTTGGAAGAATTGCCGGTTTGTCTCCTGACAGAGAAGAAGAGTTTGCTCTGTATTTTATGGTTCCCAAAATAATTGAGAGTGTTGAAGAATCAACTTCGAGATTTTTTAGACCTTAGATTCATTAGGCCTATTACATCATCTTAGAGTATGACAGTGAAATTTGTGAAGAAGAGAGATGACAATACGAGAATGTGTTTAGATTACAGGTAATTGAAACTTTGACAGTGAATAATTAGCATCCTTTTCTGAACATCAGTGGTTTTTTGATCAGTTGAGGGGTACTTCAGTCCTTTCGAAGATTAATTTGAGATCCGATTGCTACCGGTTGAAAGTGAGAGAGGTTGATGTACCGAAGACAGCTTTCGGGGCAAGATGTGATTACTTTGAGTTATGAGTTATGTCGTTTTGTTTGACTAGTTTGTTAGCTACTTTTATAGGGATGTTGAGCAGAATATTTCCTGAGCTCCTTGATCAGTTTGTAGTAGTTCTCATAGAGGATACTTGGGTATATTCACGTACCAAAGAAGACCATGACAAGCTTTGGAGTTAGTGTTGTAGATTCTATTAGAGAATTAGTTGTATGCCAAGTTGAGCAAACATGAACTCCGAGTTAAGGAAGATGTTCTCCTAGGACATGTAGATCAACCGAGTGTATTGGAGTAAATCCTAAGTAGGCAGAAGAAGATGTGAGTGGGAAGAAATCGAAGACAATGATAGGTATCTATAGTTCCCAGGTCTAACATTGTTACTTTCAGAGGTTTGTAAATAGTCTTTCGAAGATAGCTGCTCCTTTGACAGATTGTTACAGAAGAATGTTCAGTTTGTGTGGTTAGATGCTAGACAACGAGCCCTTGAGAAACTGAAAGGAACCTTGAAGAGAGCTTCGACCTTGATCCAGCCTATGTCAGAGAAAGAATTTGTGAACTATTGTGATGCGTCACATGTAGGGTTAGATTGTGTTCTTATGCAAGACGGAAGATTTGTGGCTTATTCGTCGAGACAGTAGAAAGTTCATGAAGAGAATTATCCGACACGGGACATAGAGTTAATTACAGTTGTATTTGCTTCGAAGACTTAGAGACGGAGCATGTATAGTAAGAAATGCACAATATATACACTTATCATCAAAGCTTGAAATATTTGACGATTTAGGAAGGGTTGAAACTTGAACAACATAAGTTGTTAGAACTGCTTGAAGACCGTAATCTCAAGATTGAGTACTATCCGAAGAGAGTCAACGTAGTAACCAATGCTTCGAGTTGTTTTGCTAAGATATATTTGAGTTGCGAGCTATATCTGCCGGATTCAATTTATCAAATGATAGTGGTTCTGTGGCCGAGTTTCAGGTTGAGCCTTCATTGAATCAGAATACTTAAAGAGAAACAGTTGCAAGACAGGTTCTTGGCACTTCACGTGCAAGACATAGCGGAAGGAAGACCTTCAGAATACAGTTTCAGAGATGGTCGAGTTTTGCATTTTAGAGACAGAATAGCTGTGCTGATTGACGTAGTGTTTTGAGACGTATTGTTTTGGCTGAAGCACACGACAATTCATTTGTATGGCATCAGAGTAGTATGAAGACGTATTGTGGGTTGAAGATGAGTACTTCTGGATTGAGTTGATGGATGATGTTGTTCAGTGTGAAAATAAGTGTGTAATTTGCCAGCGTGTCAAGGCCGAGTATCAGTTTTCTTCTAGTTTGTTACATCCTTGGGAGATTCGTAATGAAAGTGGGTAATAGAGATTCGAGATTTCAGCTAGATTTTTGAGGACGTCTGCATAGTGCCTGGTTACATGTTGAAGTCAGATGGTTAGTCAGAGAAAGTTATCGATCAAGTATTCAAACAGTGCCGTATGAGATTGTGAATCGGGCTAGTTCCGTTGTTTAATTTTTGCGGTTACCACCAGAATTAGAAAAGGGTTTGTGATGTGTTCTATGTATCTATGGTTCGGAAATGTGAAGCTGATTTGTCTCGTGCTATGTTTGTTGAAGAGGTTGAGTCGAGTTTAAAATTGACATGCCTAGAAGGACCCGTTGAGATCTTAGCATCAAATAGCTAATGTTGTGTGGTAAGTCTACCGGATTGGTGAGTATGTTGTGGTGACAAGTAAAGGGAAGTGTGGAGGGACAGTTTCCGTGGCTCTTCCTGTCCGATAAATTTCGGGGATGAAATTTTCTTAAGTGGGGGAGAGTTGTAACACCTGAGTTTGGGGGTCGGATGAAAATAATATTATGAGTCTCGATTTTATAATTAAAATAATAAAGTATTATTTTAGTCTTCATATTTTCAAACAAACATTTTGTGTTGGACCAAAATGAATTTGAAATCAAATTCCCATGGAAATTGCAAATACATGAGATTGCCATCTCAATAATGGCATTTTTGTAATAAAGAGGACTTCTTTTAAAACCCCTTTTTAATTAAAGGAGAGTTGTCTTCTTCCTTCTCCCATTTCCAACATTTTGAACGACAATGGGGAGAGCTTCTCTCTTGCTACTTTTCCATCTCCTTTCTTCTTCATTCTTGGAGCTTTATGATTCTTTATCAAAGCTTTTGATTTAATATTGTTAGATATGTTGTTTATGAACCTTGAGGTCCAACATATGTGAATTTTTAAGTGTTTTATAAGAATTCCCGAATTTGGGTTTTGGTGGGGTTTTGTGAGGGTTTTGAGTTGAGTTTTGGGTGTGTTTTATGTTGGAATTTGAGGGTTGATGTTAGGGTAATAGTTGGGGGCTGTTTTGGAAGCATTTGAGTGTGCTAAAAAGGTTAAAATCATGAGTTTTGGTTGGGGTTTGAGGGCTGCTCGGGTTTGGTGTTTTGGGGGGTTGTTCTTGGCTTGGAATCTTGTGTTTATTGCTTGAATGGTGTTCTGGGTTGCTACCTTGTTGTATGAGCTGATTCGAGGTTGTTTTTTTTTTGTGTTGAGATGATTAGAAACAAGAGAGGACAATGGTAAAGCTTCGGGAGTGAATCCGGAAACTTGAAGACCTTGATTGCTTGGAGGTGAAGGTGGGTGGTTAAAATGTTTTAAATGGTTTTGAGCAATTGGTTCAAGCATGTGGACTAGGTTGGGATTGGTAGACCCACCTAGAGTTGGGATTAGGGTGGTAGCCTAATCCCAAACTTTAGTTAGAGACCTTGGTTGATCTTTAAGGTGTTGATTTATGCCTCATGTTTAATCATGTTTATGGTGGTTATGTATATGTTGTTATACATGTATGTTGAGGCATGGCTTAATGCATTGTTATATGCATGTTGATGATAAACATGATGGAGATATACATATGTATGAAATATGATGTGATATTTGTGTTAATGATATACATGTGGTGTTGACATGTGAAATGATGTTATGAGATGGTTGCATGATTCGAGGATCATGGTGAGTACGTGCTAAGCACGTAAGTTATTTTGAATTGATGTCGTGAAAGGTTGTGGATTTTGTTTAATATTGGCACTAGTATGCTTGGGTACAATGATCGATCATTAGGATTAGTGTGCACACGAGAGTCAAAGTCGCGCGCGGCCTTGGTGGCGTTGAGGCACCAAGGAGGAGTACGAGTTCGCCCGAAATCTTTATATTAGTCGGTGATGAGTGGAATCCCATCGACGGGGCATGAGGATGAGTGGAATCCTCTCCGCGAGAACCGATGATGAGTGTAATCCCACCGAAGGTAATGATTATGTTGGAAATGCGTTCCAACGTGTTATCCGCGTATTCGAGTCATAACTAGGTGCCAAAATGAGATTATATATGTGCCAATATGATATGAAATGTGATCTCCAATATAGATTGAGATATGTTGTTAATAATACCATGATATATGTATCTTCGTGTGTTGAGCTTAGGAGTTGTTGATCATGGCATAGAGTTGATTATATGTTCATGCATCATATACATTTTTGGCTCTCGAGGATCAGAGGTAAGATCATGCATTCTATTTTGATTCTTGCTCGTGCTTGGACCATGCATTGTCGAAGGTTTGTTTTATGAGCTTACCCTCACTAAGCTTTTATGCTTACGCTCCTTTTTGTTCGACAATGCAGACCAGTAGCTTGTGGGTGGCAAGGGCAAGGAATGGCCTCCAAGTGTTGCTTTCGGTTAGCTCAAGTATGAACTTTAAATTGTATATTGTAATAGTTAAGCAATGTGATATGTGTTGTTGATTTGAATGCCTTGTTGTATGTGGAATTGGTTTGGCTCTTGGATGCCTTGTTTGAATTGTAAACCTTGTTTATGTTGCATGTCTTGAATGCTTATATGTTTTGCTTCTATGGTGTGAACCTTAAAGTGCATTGTATGTCATCTTTTGGTAAATGCATGAATCTCTTGGATGAATGATGCTTGTTAGTGTTAGTTGCCTCGTATGCTTAGATCTTGGTGGTTAAAGGTTGTTTGTATGTTGTTTGTGGATAGGGGAGTCGTAAATCGCGTCTAGAGTCAAGTCCTAAGTTGTTTGGCTGAAATTTGGAGACTTGCTGTGCAGGGCGTATCGATACGCCCAATGGCCGTATCGATACGGTTTGACCTCCAGGACTCAATTTTTGGCTTGGTGTATCGATACCCGGGGGTGTATCGATACGCTTCAAGCTCACTGGAAATTTGATATTTTGGTGAGACTTTGGCGTATTGATACGAGCTCCAAGAGTATCAGTACGGGTTATCTCGTTGACCACGAGATGTTGACCGAGAAGGGCGTATCGATACGCTCAAGGGCTGTATCGATATAGTCTTCCTGTGTTGACCATAGGGTGTTGACCTTGGTCAAGGCGTATCGATACCCTCTGCAGGTGTATCGATACTGCCCTCTTAAAAAGGGAAAATGGGCTTTTTTAAAGTGCTGTTTTGGATGGTCGTTGATATGTTGCTTGTGTTTCCACTGTCTTGTTCCATATAGGACTTAAATATGCATGTAGATAAGATATAAATAAAAGAAATTTTCTAGGGTTGCTAACCGAGGTGGGACCTTAACGGGTTTCACATCGGTTTTCCCTGTGTAGCCTACTCGGACCGGTCAAACTTCCGGACCGGGACGAGGGGTTACATTAACCCTTTGGTAAGCGGATCTGCTAGGTTCCTTTCCGACTTCACATACTCTAGAGAGAGTACTCTATTCCTTATTAAATGTCTCACTGATTCATTTCTTATACGAATGTGCCTTTTCTTACCATTGTAAGCTTGGTTCTTGGCAACACATTTCGCAGCTTGTGAATCACATAATAAGGAAACCGGAGGAGTCGGTTTTCCCCACAATGGAATTTATGCTAAATGATTTCTGAGCCACTCGACTTCTTGCCCAGCTAAGTCAAGAGCTATGAACTTCGACTCCATACTAGAACGAGCAATGCAAGTCTGCTTAGAAAACTTCCAGGAGATTGTTGCTCCACCCAAAGTAAAAACATATACACTCGTAGAGCTTACTTTGTCACTATCAGAAACCCAGTTAGCATCACAATATCTTTCTAAAACAGAAGAAAAACCAACAAAATTAAGTTTCGAATCCATAGTACCCCTAAGGTATTTAAGTAAGCGTCTAAGAGCAATCCAATGTTCACTACTCGGGTTGTGAGTGTATCTACTAAGTCTGCTCACAACATAGGCAATATTAGGTCGAGTATAGTTCATTAAGAACATTAGACTCCTAATTATTTTAGCATATTCGGTTTGGGAAACACTACTTCCTTTATTCTTAAAAAGATGAATACTAGAGTCATATGGGGTTCGTACAGGGACAACGTCAAAACTGTCAAACTTCTTTAACACTTTCTCAATGTGGTGCGTTTGACCTAAAGAAAATCTCTTTTCAGTTTTAGTAACTTTGACTCCTAGGATTACATCTACCTCTCCCAAATCAGTCATCCCAAATTTAGTGGATAAGAAATGTTTAGTTTTGTTAATGGACTCAATGTTGGTGCTAAAAATCAACATGTCGTCAACATACAAACTTATGATGACACAATCTACACCAAACATCTTCGAATACACGCATGCATCTGAACCATTCACAACAAAACCAAAACTAATAATAGTTTTATGAAATTTCTCATACCACTATTTAGGAGCTTGTTTCAGGCTGTAAAGAGACGTTTTTAGTCTACATACTTTACCTTCCATACCAGGCGCCTCAAAACCAAGAGGTTGCTCTATATAGATCTCCTCTTCTAGGTCTCCATTTAAGAATGCAGTCTTTACATCCATTTGATGTACTTGCAACTTGTGAATGGAGGCTAGTGCAAACAATACACGGATCATTGAGATTTTGGTTACAGGAGAATATGTATCAAAGAAATCTATGCAAAATTTTTGAGTGAACCCTTTGACTACTAGCCTTGCCTTATATCTCTGAATAGAACCATCTGGCCTGAGTTTCTTTCGAAAGACCCATTTAATTATTGATGGTCTTAAATCCTCTAGGCAAGTCAACTAATTCCCAAGTATGATTAGATGTTATTGATTCTAGTTCGTCTTTTATAGAGCTTTTCCAAAAACTAGCATCAATAGATCGTATAGCTTCTTCATATGTTTTAGGATCCTCATCTAACAAAAAAAATTTGAGCTATAGGATCAGAAAGGGTGTCATAATCATTCATCTCAAAAATAAAGGAAGTTATGAAATCTGGTCCAAAAAAGGTTTCAACTCTTTGTCACTTACTTGTTATAGGCTCAAAATCAATCTCTTGAGAAGAGCTAGCAGGCTCACTAGAAGAAGTGGATGGAAGTTTTTCTATTTGTGTTTCATTATCTAGTTTGGGCTTCTTTAAAGGAAAGATGTTTTCAAAAAAATACAGCATCCTAGACTCACAAATAGAATGGTCTTGTAGAATCATGAATCGATATGCGGCACTATTTGAAGCATACCAAATAAACACTGCATCAACGGTTTTCGGTTCAATGGTGGATTTCTTAAAGTCTGGTAATCCCATTTTAGCCAGACACCCCACAATTTAAGATATTGAAGATTTGGAGCATAACCTTTCCACAATTCGTATGGAGTGTGATCTAACTTCTTATGAGGTACTCGGTTCAAAATGTGATTAGCCGATAGAATGGCTTCCCCCCACATGTTGTCGGGAAACCCTAAACTTATCAAAAATGAGTTCATCATCTCTTTTAAAGTTCTGTTTTTCCTCTCGGCTATACCATTTTATTGAGGAAAATAGGGGCTGAATTTTCATGTACTATGCCATTCGTCTCACATACCTCTTTTAGAAAATTAGATCCATATTCACCACCTCTATCAGACCTAACACATTTTATTCTCCTATCTAACTGATTTTCAACTTTTGCCTTATAAATAAGAAAGAAGTTTTCAGCTTCTTCTTTAGTTCTTAGGAGATAAACTTTTGTATATCTAGAAAAGTCATCTACAAAAGTAATATAGTAGTGTTTTCCTCCTTTACTTTCAGTGTTTCTAAAGTCTGCTAGATCAGTGTGAATAAGCTCTAACAGTTCTGTCTTTCTTTTAGAAACATTCTTAAAGTGAGGTCTAGCATGCTTGGCTTCTACACAAATTTCACATTTGTTAAAGCTGTTTATGTCTAGTTTAGGTAGAATATTCATTTTTATCATTTTCTTTAAAAATTGAATATTCGCATGTCCTAATCTAGCATGCCACATATCAACAGATTCAACAATATAAGCAGAAGTGGTAGCTTTATTCTCATTAGGTTGAGTTTCCATGACAAATAAACCCTCATTTAAAAACCCTTTTCCAACATAATCACCATTTTGGGAAAGTACAAGTTTATCTGCCTCAAAAACTAACTTAATGCTTGCCATATTCAGAAGCCCGCCACTTATCAAATTTCTACGCAAGGCAGGTACATACAGAACATTATTCAAAGCTAAAGTTTTATTGGATGTCAATTTGAGTAAAACCTTGCCTTTGCCTAGCACTTGAGAGCTGCTAGAGTTCCCCATGTACACACATTCACCGCTGCTCCCAACCTCGAACTCGGTGAAGAATTCCTTCCTTGCACAGAAATGTCGGGATGCACCGGTGTCCACCACCCATTCATAATTCTTTTCCACCAAATTTGTTTCGGAAACCACCGCGACAATGATATCATCATTCATGTCCTCGACCATGCGTAGATGTGGTTTATGCTCATTCTAGCGGTCTAAGCGGTGTAGGCACTAGTATGCTTTGTGACCAACTTGTTCACATACATAGCACTTGAGGGATTTCTTGTCCGGCTTGGTTTTTGGCGGCTTCTTGAAGTTGGTGCTTTTCTGAGGTTTCGTCTTTTGATTCTGACCACCTTTTTTCACGGTCTTTTTGAATTTAGACCCTGAAGCACCACTAGATTCAACCAAGTTAGAATTAAAATATAATTGACTAAAGTGATTAGTAACGTTATCTTTAATTCGATTGGCTTCTTCAATTTCCATGTGCCCCACCAACTCTTGAAGTGAAATGTCTCTCTTTTTGTGCTTGAGAGAATTTCGGTAGTCGGACCAAGACTTTGGAAGTTTTTCAATTAGGACATTTTCTTGCAAAACTTCACACATTTGCACCCCTTCGGCTAGAATATCAGACACAAGGTTCTCATAGTCGTGCACTTGATCCATGATCGGCTTGGCATCAGTCATCTAGAATTTTAACCACTCACCCACCACGTATTTCTTGATACCCGCGTCGTCGGAACCATACTTCTTTTCCAACGAGTCCTAAATCATCTTTGCACTCCTCTCCTTAAGATACATGTCGAATAACTTGTTGGACATGTGACTAAGGAGATGTCCACGAACAATCTTGTTATCCTTCTCGTACTTGCGAAGGATGGCGACTGCTTCATCTGAGACTTGCTCGGTGATATCATCACCAACACCGTTAGTAACGGTTGCACTGGCTGATGGTGGCACAGAAGGTGGTTGCTCGAGCAGAACGTAGTCAAGGACGAGTTGCTCGAAGAAGATGAGAATTCGCTGGGACCATCTACGGTAGTTGTTTCCATCAAGTGCATCAAGCTTGGACAGATCGGGAATAAGATTGCTTAGAGGGTGCGACATGTTTGCAGTTTTAAATTCGTTTCTAAATTGTTGGAAATATGAGCTACAAAACAGGACGCTAGCATTGACTGGAAATAAGCAAAAAATTAGAAGAACAAGCTGAACCGTGTCGTGGAAAGCTGCCACTGCCTTAGAAACGAATTTGCCCCAATGTGTATAATCGCTGCTACGGGCGAATACATCCCTTGAGGTTAACACGATCTCTTCAAAGTCTGTACACCCGAACTCGAAGTAGACGACGACGGAAAACAGAAAGATGGAAGAGATCTTTGATAGAGTGTTTATATTGCTGTTTCTGGAATTGGATGCAAATGAAGCATGCAATGCATGCTATTTATAGGCCAAAAATGAATGGACCCACATTGAGTGGGAAACTAACATGTGAAGGGTATTTATAGCCTTCATCTTCCCCTCCCTTGTTGAGTGATAGAGAACAAGGGCTAGTCTCGCGTGCCACCGCCGTCTGTCTGTCTCGGCTCGGGCTCGGGCTCATGGTTTGTGGTTCGTGGTAACACGTGTCTACGACACGTCCGCGCGCGTTACTATCTTTTTGGAGAAAATTTGTAAAGAATTTTTCTCTGAGAATGAAATACTGAAAGAATTATTTCTGAAATTGGATCTATTTATAGGCTATTTGTTGACGTTTGGAATTCTCGAGGCATGTTGATCTATTTATAGGCTATTTGTTGATGTTTGGAATTCTCGAGGCATGTTGGATTCTCTGAGGTTCCAATCGATTTAGAGAAGGTAATGAAGCATTCTGATATGTCATTGTGGAGACAACCACCAATGCCAGCTTCGCCGAAACAGCCATGAATCGCGTCGTCAATATTAAATTTGAGTGCATCAGAGGGTGGGGGTGCCCATGTAACCGTTCTTGCCTCAATTTTTTTGATAAGTTGTGTTGTATATTTATCCAAGAAAGCAATCTTAGACTGCAAAAAAACCTAAACAGTCTTGGGCAGCCATCCCATGTTTAGGGAATTCCTCAAGCGGTGCATATGTGTCTATTTACATCATTCATCCGTATAGACTTTTTCTGTGCACACATTTGTATTGTATCCCTAATAAAATCAAGTCAACAATTCCAGTCACGATTGAGACCATGAAACTTCCTCCTATTTCTTTCCTCATGGACATAGTACACAAGTGATCCCCACACAATTTTTAGAATAAAAACCATCAGTGATTTCCCCTTCAAGTGTGGGCAAAGCCATTGCAACTCATCTTCCCAATTAGTTGTGGTTCGCCAAATGTTGCAAATTTGAAGAATGGGGCATTGAACAAAGAGATGATTCTTAATTTCTTGCTCGAAACCACATAGCAAACAAGTCATATCTCTAGCAACTCCCATTTTTTGTAGACGATCATGCGTTGGAAGACGATCCAAGATTTTCATCCATAGGATTAAAGCATGTTTAGGAATATGTAGCCCATACAACACCAAATTGTGCCAAGGGACTTTAGGTGCTTTATCCCTTATGTCATCCCATATTCGGACCCTATCTGGCACACTCCCAATAAGCAACCCCTGTAGAAGAGGGCCTAAGCTTGATCATTTTTTAATACTCTAGCAGAACCATAATCTGGTGCTCACAGTCTAGTAATCCAACTCCTTAAAAATATATCTTTGTACCTAGGCCACCCATAAAGAACCTTCAGCATATAAGAGGTTCCTAATTAGATGAATTATACAAGCTGTATTCCATGCTCTCAAATCTCTTACACTTAATCCCCCTTCATTTTTGGGTTTGCAGATGGACTTCCAGCTCACTCGTTTTGCAAGTTCATCCTTGCCTTTTTAAAAAATTCGCATGCACAATTGCTCAATTTTCTTGATCACACCTTGGGGAAGAACGATCTGCCTGCACCAATAGTTAACCAAACTGAAAATCGCAGCATTGATTAGCTGCAACCTCCCAACATAACTACGGAGCCTAGTACTCCAATGCCTCAACCCACCCTTGATCTTTTCAAGTGGAGCTCCACAAGCTTTCTTTGTCAGCTTCCTAGTAACCAATGGGATACCTAAGTATGTCACAAGAAGAGAACCAATTTTAAAACCAGTAATATCCCCCCAAGTTGCCTGCTGCTCAGAAGAAACCTCTACAATGTATAATTATGATTTTGAAATATTTAATTTCAGACCAGACAGATCATAAAATTCTTCTAGGACACGCTGCACTCCAAGAATAGAATCAAGATTTTCTTTGCAGAAGATGAGTAGATCATCTGCAAAGCTTAAGTGTGTGAGATTCACCTTCTTGCATTTAGGGTGAAAACTAAAAATACCATTCTCAGTAGTCATGTTCAGGAGATAGGACAACGCATTCATAGCCAACACAAACAAATATGGGGAGATGGGATCTCTCTGTCTAATTCCTCTTCTTCCCTTAAAAAATCTCACAAGACTCACATTCAAAGAGATAGGAATCAACGGGCATTTCCATGTATATTACTCAAAAGAATTAACACAATACGCGTAGTCGATTGAAGTTGAATAAATTTTGTCCCTATTGTTACAAACATACAATTCACAGGGAGATAAAAAATAAACCTGCTCGTATATGTCACCCCTTCCCGAGAATATAAAAATATGACAAAAATTATGACATTAGGTTATAATATATTAAGTATATAATTGTTTATAGATATAACACATATTTTATTTATATAAATATTATATATATTATTGATATTATTAATTATTATATTATAACATATCATATATTTAAATTATTAATTATATATATTTATTATTAATATTATTAATTATTATATTATTAATATATATTTATTATATTATTACATTTAAAGAGATGGAGAATCTGCTCCTAGCAAAACAAGCCTTGATTTAGATTCTAAACTGAAAAGGCAAGCCTATTACGTCAAGTAAATTAAGAAAAAAATTCAACTCAAAGAGTCAAAAAGCCTTATGGAGGTCAATTTTCATTGCACATTGAGGGGAAACTCTTTTTCTACCATAACATTTAACTAACTCTTGAGCCATGAGAGTATTATCAGCAATACTTCTCCATTTGATAAAGGCAGATTAATTAGGAGCAATTATAGCAGGCAACAAAACAATCAATCTTTCCACAATAATTTTTGTTATTGTCTTATAAATCATTGAGCAGCATGAGCTGGGTCTAAAGTCAGAAGCCTTGCATGCATTTGGAATTTTTGGCACAAGAGTGATTGTAGTGGCATCAAAAGAAGGAATCAAGGTGAAAGTAGCAAAGAAATGCCTTATAGCTAAGGTAAAATCATCACCCACAATACTCCAAGCTTTCTTGAAGAACCAGGCAGTGTAGCCATCAGGGCCAGGTGCCTTATCTTTGCCTTGACTAAAAATGGAAGCTTTAATTTTAGCTCTCGTAACTTCCTTCACCAGAATCTCACTATCTCCGGGAGAGATACTTATTTTCAACAGATCTTGAAGTTGCTCCACACTGCATCTAGTCACACCTTCATCTATAGTGCCTATCTGCCTTGTAAAAAACTAAATTAGTTTCTCTACAATGCTCTCAAAAGAGGTTATCATATTCCCTATATCATTCAACATGAAGTGTATAGTATTCCTCTTTGTAACACCCCAAATTAAGTGGTATCAAAGTCAGGTTCAACCTTCGGCCTGGGTGGCTCAAATAAATTTTAAACCGAAAATAAATTTTTGCATGCATTATTAAATGCTTTCGAGTAAAATGGGAATTTTAGAAAAACTTTTTATCTTTTAAGAATAATATTTATTTATATTTTGAATAGGAACTCCAAGTACCGACTCTAATTTTAGGATTCCTTCCTTTTGTAGATATACTACTATGCTACCTCGGAGAAGTTCTAGAAAAGCGGCCAGTCGAGGTCGTACCGTAGCTGCAGATAGTGACGCCCCGCCTCCTAAGGGTTCGATACAAAATCAAGGTGATGTCCATGGTGTGAATGTTGAGGAACAACTTGGACCAGATAGGAGCTCAGCAGACTGGTGGTGGGGATCCACATGTTCAGCCTGCTCAGAGTGGTGGTCCACATGATTCAGAGGATAGTGAGACTGTGGGCATGGATGTTGTTACTGTACACAGAGAGTTATTGAGATATCATCGTCAGTAAGAGGGTGTCTGGAGACCCATATCTACTGAGTTCTTATCTACATGGATAACTATGTGTAGAACTAATGTTTTGATATAATAATTGAAAAATGTTTTGGACTGATTTAAAAAGAATTCAAAACAATTTCAAAAGTCCAAATAACTTGAAACTATGTTTAGGGATATTTTATAAAGGGTTTTGCATGTTTTCAAAAGCCAAAATACACAAAACCTTCCAGGCGTTTTGAAACACCTTAGGGCGTTTCGATACGGTGCATTCCAGTA
The DNA here is from genome assembly GCA_958450335.1 of Hibiscus tridactylites. Classification (NCBI taxonomy): domain Eukaryota; kingdom Viridiplantae; phylum Streptophyta; class Magnoliopsida; order Malvales; family Malvaceae; genus Hibiscus; species Hibiscus tridactylites. Next base: position 80,472,017 of record OY288274.1, on the reverse strand, counting down.
GCAAAAGTGTTTCGATACGGGTATCGAAACAGGCATTCCCTTTATGAGATTTTTTTCCTAGTGTTTCGAAACGGGCTATGCCGTTTCGATACGCCTATGTGACTTCGACCACAACGGTCATAAACCCCAACAATTATTTCCCAACTAACATTTAAATGTATGGCGTTTCGATACGGGTCTAGGCATTTCGATACGTGTTCCGAAACGGCCAGGGGCGTTCCGAAATGGGTTCCTTGTCAAACTGCAACGACTCTTTCTACTTAAAGGGTGTTTCGAAATGGGTTCGAGCGTTTCGAAACGGTGAGTTGCAGAAATGCATTTATGGTGGGAATTAAAGTCCTCAATGGCTCCAATTCAACCCCAACGGCTAGTAACGACCATAAACTCATCAAGGAGTATAAAAGGGACCTCCAAGCATCAAGATATGGTTAATGCTCATATTGTCAATCAACAATTGATCAAGAATTGTCTTAGAGCTTAAATTGTCATTTATTGTATAGACAAACACTAGTGAGCCAAAATTGTCAAATTTGCTCAAGTGTTTTAGGTTTTGGGTGAGTGCTAAATTGTGCAAACAAATACCTATTAGGGGGATTTAAGTTTGCTTATTGTTTCTCTTTGTAAAAGAGGGTTTTGATCAAGGCTTTGGGTAGAAAGCTTGATTGTGTATAAGGGTTTCCTCCTAAGCCTAGAAAAGGGGACGAATCAATAGTGGATTGATTGGAAATCCTTCGTGGGGAGCTAAGGTAGTGGATGTAGACCTTGGTTAGAAGTTTGAATCACTGTAAATCATTGTGTCAATTATCTTTTTAGCTTCCACAACCCTTCCACCCAAAACTCTACCTCTCCACCACTTGGTGAGCCATATCGGTTGAACGAATTGAGCTCCTCACAACTTAACAATTGGTATCAGACCTTAGCTCAATTGAAGAGGATTCACATCCTATTGAGAAGATCCGGCAAGGTCGATCATCATTTCATCAACCGGCTCAAATGGCGCAATCCATGGACAAACCGCTTTTCTTCGACGGAACCCACTATGCACATTGGAAGACAAAGATGAAGTTCTTCATCAAATCTAGAGATTACAAGCTATGGGACATAGTTGAAGATGGTTCGTTCGTGCCTCAACGAAGCAAAGCGGAGTGGAGTGCCGATGATCGCAAGAAGATTGAGCTTAATTGCAAAGCCTTGCACATCTTGTTTTGTGCTTTTGGCCCAACCATCTATGAGAAGATGTCTTCTTGTTAGAGTGCCAATGAGGTATGAGACAAGCTTGAAGTCACATACGAGGGGACCGATGAAGTCAAGGAGACCAAGATTGGGCTCCTAACCTTAGAGTATGAGAACTTCAAAATGGATCCGGAAGAGAACATCGAGAAGATGTTTGATAGGTTCTCCACTATCACCAATGGTCTCAAAGGCTATGGAGAAACCATTCCGGAGGAAAAGCTTGTTCGAAAGCTCATCTACTCACTTCCCGAGTCTTAGGACTCAAAGAGGACCGCCATCATCGAAGCCAAGAATTTGAAGACTTTGAAGCTTGATGAACTCATGGGGTCACTCCTTACTCATCAAATCATGAAGAAGAACAAAAAAGATGAGATGAAGAGGGAAGAAATTAGAGCTATGGGAGAGAAGAAAATCAAAGGGCTAGGCATCAACTCAAGTGCCATAGCTCTCAAATCCTCCACTTGCCATCATGTCTACTCAAGTGAAGAGGAGGAGGAAGAAGAAGAGATAGTTCATCTATTCAAGAAGTGTGCCATGTTCATGAAGAAAGCCTTGAGAGAGCTTGAATGAGAATCCAAGAAAAAGGAGAGGGCAATCACTTCAAGCCATAAGAAGAAGGCACATGTGGCTACTTGGAGTGATGAGGACTCCACCGACGATGAACAAGCCAACCTTTGCCTTATGGCCATCGAAGAAGATTCACGGGTAACTTCTAATTCATCTACTTCATGTTCTTACTCTTTTGATGAATTACAAGATGTCTATGATGATTTGGTTTTAGAGTTTATAAATCACATTTTGAAAAACAATAAATTGATTTCAAAGTTAAAAATTCAAAATAATTTGATTTCTAAAACCAAACTTGAACTTGAAGCAAAACTCGAAGAGTTTGAATTAAAATGTTTTGATTTACAAAATTTGCTTCAAAAAGTTCAAGAAGAAAATGATTTGATTTCCAAATAGCTAGAAAAGAAAAACAATTTTGGAAAATCAAATTTCTATGTAAGGCAATCTAGTGCCCCTAGATTTGATAAAGGAAAATGTTTTAGAAGTGTTTGGGTCCCAAAAGGACTAACCACTTCAACTAAAAAGGATGACATTGAAAAATGGATTCCAAAGGGGACTAAAATTTGTGCTACTAACGTTCATGGATCCAAAGCAATTTGGATACAAAAAATCACTTGATTGTCTTTTGCTAGGTGTGATGGAGGTGTTCAACAAGTCAAACTTTGAGGGGGAGCTCCATGCACACAAGGAAGAACACTTGAAGAAGGAAGGCTTCACATCCTCCCTTTGGGTTCAAGTGTTGGTAAAAATTCTAGTTGTTTTTTATTTCTTTTGTTTATTTTATTCTAAATTCAACTAGATGATCATAAATGTTGGACTAACATTTTATTGATGCTTTGAGTAAGGGGGAGCCACTTTAAAAACCAAATTTGTATTTTTTTTGTCAGATTTTACCTCTATTGTTATTTTGAACATAATGTTTTAGATTCTTTTTGATATAACAAAAAGGGGGAGAAATGGTTTGAAAATTTGAATTTTCAAACGAATAAGGGGGAGCTTTAATTGATTTATATCTTTAATTCTCTTATTCACATTTTTAAAGTTAAAAAGGGAGAATCGCAAACAATTTTTCAAGATAATTTTATTATATCAAAAAGGGGGAGATTGTAGAACTAATGTTTTGATATAATAATTGAAAAATGTTTTGGACTAATTTAAAAAAAAATTCAAAACAATTTCAAAAGTCCAAATAACTTGAAACTATGTTTAGGGATATTTTATAAAGGGTTTTGCATGTTTTCAAAAGCAAAAATACACAAAATCTTCCAGGCGTTTCGAAACACCTTAGGGTGTTTCGATACAGTGCATTCCAGTAGCAAAAGTGTTTCGATACAGGTATCGAAACAGGCATTCCCTAGATGAGATTTTTGCCCAGCGTTTCGAAACGGGCTATGCCGTTTCGATACACCTATGTGGCTTCGACCATAACGGTCATAAACCCCAACGACTATTTCCCAACTAACATTTAAATGCAAGGCGTTTCGATACGGGTCTAGGCGTTTCGATACGTGTTCTGAAACGGCCAGGGGCGTTCCGAAACAGGTGCCTTGTCAGACTGCAACGACTCTTTCTACTTAAAGGGTGTTTCGAAACGGGTTCGAGCGTTTTGAAACAGTGAGCTGCAGAACTACATTTATGGTGGGAATTAAAGTCCTCAACGGCTCCAATTCAACCCCAACGGCTAGTAACGGCCATAAACTCATCAAGGAGTATAAAAGGGACCTCCAAGCATCAAGATATGGTTAATGCTCATATTTTCAATCAACAAATGATCAAGAATTGTCTTAGAGCTTAAATTGTCATTTATTGTATAGACAAACACTAGTGAGCCAAAATTGTCAACTTTGCTCAAGTATTTTAGGTTTTGGGTGAGTGCTAAATTGTGCAAACAAATATCTATTAGAGGGATTTAAGTTTGCTTATTGTTTATCTTTGTAAAAGAGGGTTTTGATCAAGGCTTTGGGTGGAAAGCTTGATCGTGTATAAGGGTTTCCTCCTAAGCCTAGAAAATGGGACGAATCAATAGTGGATTGATTGGAAATCCTTAGTGGGGAGCTAAGGTAGTGGATGTAGACCTTGGTTAGAAGGTTGAACCACTATAAATCATTGTGTCAATTATCTTTTTAGCTTCCACAACCCTTCCACCAAAAAACCCACCTCTCCACCACTTGGTGAGCCATATCGGTTGAACGAATCGAGCTTCTCACAACTCAACACTATGTTTGATGGAAAGATGGGTACAAACCCGGCTGATGCAGAGTATTGGTTGAAAAAGCTTCAAAAGTTGTTTGTTAAGATGGATTATCCTACCAACCAGAAGCTTAGGACTGTTGTATCACTACTGCAGGGTGAAGCCCGGAATTGGTGGGAGCCTGAGGAGCATGTTGTAAAGTGCTCATAAGTCTTATATTTTGTATGCATTCCATCTCATATTATTGCTATTCTTAAGTGCATTTTACGCATATTTAGATGCATGCATGCATGCATTATTTATAGAATTCTTTCCTTTACCTTGCTTTAATTGAATATCTTTGATTTGGTGAGAAAAGATATTGTTTAGTTTAGTTTTCATTACAGGTGCTGAAGACTGATGATGAAGAGAGGAGCTGAGGAGCTGATGCTGAGACAACAAACCAAAGAGTTGTACTGAAGTAGTTCAACACAGAGAGAGATGCTGCCGAGTAGCTGTCGCCGCCATATCTGCCGCTCAGGGCAGCAACTTTGGGATTTGGCAAATTAGAGTGCGATTGGAAGAGCATAATTTCCTAAGTCCAATGAGCTCATCCACACAATTTACTGATGCCGGAAATAGCAAACAGAGCCGATAAAAGAGAAAATGTCTAAGGCGGCATAATGTCACACCCCACCAGGTCGCGACCCAGCCAACCGAGGGGCACACCCGCCAGGGTGCACCGAGCAGCACCGAGGTGCCCCACCCAAGTGCTCACGAACCAACAAAGGCAAAATGAGAGGCCTTGAGCATTTTAAGGCCAAGGATGATCCAAGGAAGGATCTAGAACGACCTAGTGAGCTCCAAACGTTCCCACACAAATCCGAGGGGTTCCAGAAGGTTCCACGACCATCTAGGCTCATCTAGAGGGACCTGGGAGACTCGAGAAGGCTCGGGACAAGTCCGGAAGGCTCGAGACAACTCCGGACATCTCCGGAACATTCTAGAAGGCTATAGATAAGTGTAGATCTATAGGAGCAACTCTGGAACGTTCTAGAATACCTTAGAATGCTATAGATGTATATAGATAAGTAGGGACTTATCTAGAGAAATCAAGGCACCTTAGATATTTTGGGAGGCAAACTCCTAGCCGTTGGATCAAATCGATCCTAACCGTCCGTTGAGGAGGTTGGTGCCTATAAATAGGGCTACCTCCCTCATTTGTAAATCACCTAAGAAGTCCTCTTGTAAAGCATACTTGTAAAGCTTCTGTTGTGCAATACAAGGTTCTTTCCTTGTAAACTCTTTTTCTCCTTGTGTTTTCCATAAGCGTTGCGTGAGAAAGGCTTGCTAACATCGTGCCGAGAGTGTTAGCGCCGCATGGATCGAGCTTGAAGAATTAAGTCTGTGACAGTTGGTATCAGAGCGTGTTCCGATCGCTCGGGAGCATGGCCAAGACCAGCAAGAACCAAGTTGCTAGCCCGTCCGAGACCGAGGTCACGCATGACCAAGGTGGGCAAGAACCAAGTTGCTAGCCCGTCCGAGACCGAGGTCACGCATGACCAAGGTGGGCAAGAAGTAAAGGCCGACCTTGCGGATGGGAGGCCTCGTGCCAAATCCAAAGACATGATCTCTAGCTTGGAGTCGCGCTTGACTCGCGTGGAGGAAGGCGTATCGGGCATGGGTGCCCATATGGACGACCCTCAATAGCGGATTGAAGGCCTCGAGGCGGAGGATGCCGAGATCCACACAGCCGTGAGGGCTATGAAGATCAAGCTAGAGAAGACCCTGCGCGCGGAAATGGGTGAAGTACGCGACGCACTCATGAGAGAGCTCACAAAGGTACGTGAGTCTTTCCAATGTGTATGCTCAACTAGAGTCGTTGCAAGGCGACCTTGCCTTGTGCAAACGTGCTATGGCAGCCGAGCCAAACACCACCGTGGAGGCTAGAAGGGTCGAGGTGCCCAAGCCTCAAACCTTTTCAGGGACACGCAACGCCAAAGAAGTGGACAACTTCTTGTATGGCTTGGAGCAATACCTAGAAGCCGTTGGCATCAGGGAGGATGCCTCTAGGATCCAAACCGCGACCTTATACCTCACCGACACCGCCATGCTTTGGTGGAGGAGAAGGCGTCTCGATTTCGAGAGAGGTACGTGCACCATCTCTACCTTCAATGATTTCAAAAGGGAGCTCAAAAGGCAATTCTATCCGGAGAATGCCGAGGATGAGGCAAGAGCTCGCCTACGAAGGTTGAAGCAATCGGGGAGCATCCAAGACTACGTGAGGGAGTTCACTAGTTTGGTGCTCGAGATCCCCGATCTGTCCGAGAAAGACTCGCTCTTCTACTTCTTAGATGGTCTCCAAAGTTGGGCCAAAATCGAGCTAAGGCGAAGGGGAGTCCAAACCCTTGCCGACGCAATTGCCGTGGCCGAGAGCCTCATCGACTACTCGAGCCACAAGGAGACCAACCCTAAGCCGAGGGATGAGAAGGGCGGACATGTTAAAGGAGGGGAAGACAAGGGCCAACATAAGGAGGGCCATCGAGAAGGCCACTCACCAAGGCACCGAGACTCGTCCCCTTGGAAGAGCAAGGACAAGGGTAAGTCCAAGGAGTTCCAAGGTGCGAGGAAGTTACCACCAAGAAGTTGCTTCATTTGTGATGGTGACCATTGGACACGTGAATGCCCTCAATGCCAAGCCCTTAATTCACTCCTAGCCAAGCACCGAGAAGGTAGGGACACCGACAGTGGCGACGAGGGTGCACAAATGGGATCCATGCAACTAATTTCAGCACTTCAATCAGTAGGGGACACCAAGAGGAACGAGGGAAGTTCCATCCCCAAGGGACAAAGCAACGAGGGACTTAGGCCAGGTTAAAGCTCGACGTGGAGCGCAAGGGCGACCCATCATCTCCAAAGGCCAAGGGTAAGGCCGAGTCACCGACCAAGCTTGCACGGGGTAAGCAAGGTGGTGTCACTAAGGTCAAGTCCAAGAGAGGGAATCGTGGCCACGCAAAGGCTAAGTCCGCACCAAAGGCTAGCACAAGGGTGAAGTGCTACCTTTGTGAAGGGTCTCATGTGATGAGGCCGTGCCCGATACGAAAGCAACTTGTTGCCTTCATCAAAGGGGTTGATGGCAAGGCACAACCTGACTCGATAGCCCAGGATAGAGCTTCTAAGCCGAGGGTGAAGACGAGGAAAGCTAGGAGCCGAGGGAGGCACACCAGCACCACCTCAGCAGCTCAACCAAGACACGACGAGGGCGTCGCGAGATCGGGTGGGGGAGGATGTCATGCCCCACCAGGTCGCGACCCAGCCAACCGAGAGGCACACCCGCCAGGGTGCACCGAGCAACACCGAGGTGCCCCAACTAGGTGCGCTGCGCGTGCCCGAGGAGCCCCACCCAAGTGCTCACGAACCAACAAAGGCAAAATGAGAGGCCTTGAGCATTTTAAGGCCAAGGATGATCCAAGGAAGGATCTAGAACGGCCTAGTGAGCTCCAAACGTTTCCACACAAGTCCGAGGGGTTCTAGAAGGTTCCACAACCATCTAGGCTCATCTGGGGGGACCTAGAGGACCCGGGAGACTCGTGAAGGCTTGGGACAAATCCGGAAGGCTCAAGACAACTCCGGACATCTCTGGAACATTCTAGAAGGCTGTAGATAAGTGTAGATCTATAGGAGCAACTCTAGAACATTCTAGAATACCTTATAATGGTATAGATGTATATAGATAAGTAGGGACTTATCTAGAGAAATCTAGACACCTTAGATATTTTGGGAGGCAAACTCCTAGCCGTTGGATCAAATCGATCCTAACCGTTCGTTGAGGAGGTTGGTGCCTATAAATAGGGCTACCTCCCTCATTTGTAAATCACCTAAGAAGTCCTCTTGTAAAGCATACTTGTAAAGCTTCCGTTGTGCAATACAAGGTTCTTTCCTTGTAAACTTTTTTGCTCCTTGTGTTTGCCATAAGCGTTGCACGAGAAAGGCTTGCTAACATCGTGCCGAGAGTGTTAGCGTTGCACGGATCGAGCTCGAAGAATTAAGTCCGTGACAATAAGTTTACTTGCGGTACAAGGAGTCCAACTTCAAGTCAAAGAAGTCAGATTTGAAGGTTGAATTTAATGCAAAAGCTACTTTATCATGAGGAAGACTTGTAACCCCCTTAGCCCGCCCTAGACGGTTGACCCGAACTACAAAGATTACACGGGGAAAACCAAAGTCAACCTGAAAGTCAACCTTGATTAACGACCATTTTTTTCTTTATAATCTTGTCTAGATACACGTTAACCCTAAGTGGGTACTCATGAAACATATGTGAGAAAGGCACAACGATCGAACAACAAAGAGGGACTCAATTGCACTTATTACAAGTTTAGGGACCAAAATGTAAATTTTGTAAATTAGAAGGTCATAACTATTTTAAAGTTGCCAATATGAAATTAGTAACATTTCATGCTTCTCTGCCAAAATTCAACTTAATTGGACATCTCAAACTCAAGCAATTGAAACTTAAACATTTGAGACTAAAATGTAAAGCTTGCAAACTTCAGCACCATTCAAATCAGTGCCCAACGGTCACCTGTTTCGAAACGTTCACCTGCTAAATCGGAATGAGGACTGAAACGGCGTTGACCGTTCCGAAACACGGGTTGGTTCCGAGACTAGTTCCGAAACAAGGCCTTCTAGTAGCCAAAACGTTTCGGAACGCCCCATAGCGTTTCAAAACACGAAGGCCATTTTAGGCCCCCGTTTCGAAACACTAGAGGGTGTTTCGATACGGTTTGTCCAGATTCAACAGCAAAGTCTGGTTTTTCAAGCATAAACCCATTCAAACACTTCCTAATGACTCCCTATTCATGTCAACAAACCATCATACATAATTGGTACATGTTTGGAACTCCTAAACACATTCATAGCATCAAACATGGTAAACTCATATTTCTAGAGGCATGCTTCCTTGTCAAGCAACCCAATAAGAAATCCAAACATCAATCAAGCATTAAAGGCCATTTACAATTCAAATCAATCAAGGTACACATGCCACAACCTTAGGGAGTTTAATACATCTCCCAAAACAAAGTTTAGATTCCCATTGCCAAGTTACCAAAACTAATAGTGTATGAAAACATCACCATACATGAGCTTGGAATCCCTTGGACACACTTAGATTCCTTGATGACCTTAAACACCTCAATTATCTGCATTATTGGTAAAAGAGATAGCGTAAGCACAAATGCTTAGTGAGGCATGCTCTAAGTAAACCAACACAATAATGCATTTTTAGAAAACACTTTCAACAAAGCTTTTAAACCACATACTCATCTCTTTCTCATGCTACCATGCATCATTTACAAGCATCTCATGCTTCGTTACCTTTAAATACATTATATTGGCTTTCAAGTGATAGTTCGTAACCATTTCAACACAAAACACAATCGGATATGCGGATTACAAGCGTTGTCCCACACGCTTCATACACACTACCGGACTACACAAGGTTCACACTCAAGAGCAATCCCTCCATTGATGTGATACCCGTGGTGGAGTATAACGGTACAATCTCAACCCCTCAACACAACTCATCGGTAGTTGTTAAATTCCACTAACGAAAGTAAAGGACACATAACACAAGATCCACAAACGGACTTTCAACCACCGTTGTGATCTTACCTCAATCGTTAGGGTACTTGGATGGAGTTTACGGTACAATCACAACCCCTCAACATCCAAGGCGACTTTACTTACGGTGCACCCAATCCTATAGCCGGCTAACTATATATGATTCAAGTACTTTAAAATCATTTCATCACTTGCCAATATACATCAAATACCATCATCAATTCATTGTTTTTAAGCATTAATCAAAGCCATTAAACATCATGCATCTCCATGCATCATTACCAAATTAATATCATGTCAAACCAAGGATCTCTTACCTTGAGCATCCTTCAATACATGGCTTTCAAAACCAGCATTAACCATGCTAAAACATGCTTTCAAAATAGTAAATAAACATGCAATTTATAACCAATGCATCAAACCACATCTTAGCACATCCGAGGGAGTTTTTCCGAAAACTTACTCTTGAGCTTAGCTAAGGTGTTTAGACTTAAACTAAGCTCCCAAAACCTCCAAATAATCGTTTCAAAGCTGGAAAACCATCTCCACTCACCAATTACGTTTCGCTTGCTCGCCGAAACGCCAATTAAGCCTCCAAATCTTCAGCCAACACACCTAAACTCGCTGCTCTACCTACAAACCCACATTTCGGCTACCAAACACAACCGAAATCACCTCCAAACTCTTCCAAAACTTTACCCAGCAAAGATCTATCACTTCTAAACATTTCTAAACATCAATCACCATAAAAAACAAACCTAAACTCGTCCTTATACCTCCCGCTATAACAGAACACCAAGAACACCTCAAAACCACCATTTTCTTGACCAAAAACTTAGGAAACACAACCTATTCGGGATTGGATTGATAAAACCTCATTTCTAACATCATTTAACATCCAAAATACATTAAAGAACCACCTCAAAACAGAGCCCAAACAATCACAACGAAATTCTTCAAGATCTCTTCCAAATCTTGAGTTTTAAGCCAAAATCAAGTTTCTAACATAAAAACCATTTATAAAACTTAAATTAAGGATTGACAACTTGGGAATTTCAGTAAAGAACTGAGTATTTAGAGGAGAAGAACAATCTTACCCCTAAATGATGATTTCTCCTTGATTTGGGCCAAATTCGTTGAAAATTCAATGTGGAAATCAAAAGAATTTGATGCAAGATTGATTAGGAACCAATATATGATAGAAATCTCATCAATTGAAGTGAAAATCTATGTGAAAGTTGCTGGAGAAAAAGTGTTTGGATGATGGGATTTTGAGAGAAAAAGAAATGAGAGAAAATTAGGAAAAGGTAGTTATGAGAATCTAAAAGTAGTTTCCATCTTTATTTTATTTAATTAAAACATTAATTAAATCTCCCAAATTAAGGAAAATCTAGAGAAAAACATTTTGGGTAATTAGCTCCTTAAAGATTCAAAGTTTCAATCCTTTACAAAACTGTCACTACTAAACTTTTCAAAAATCGCATTTTGGTCACTACACCGAAATGTAGTATTTCCAAACCTTATTTTATAAAATTGATTTCACCACTCTCTTATATATATTAAAAAGAGGATTTTTAGATATTTTCTATATTTTAAAGCATCTCGAACTAGGCTTTCCCTAAAACCTCCTTTTATATTCGAACCGTTTCTCAGACCGGTCCGACCAAACCCTAAACTTCTAAGCCCAAAATTAGGGTGTTACAACTCTCCCCCTCTTAAGAAATTTTGTCCTCGAAATTTACCTGGAGAAAAAAGGTAAGGAAATTGCTTCTTCGTGTCATCCTTTCTTTCCCACGTGGCTTCCTCGACACCATGATGCCTCCACAACACCTTAACCAATTCAATGGTCTTGCCTCGAAGAACTTTACTGTCCGAATCCAGAATTTCAACTGGCTCTTCATCATAGGTCAAGTCTGGATTCAACTTCACTTCCTCCACAGGCATAACATGCGAAGGATCCGATCTATACCTCCGAAGCATAGAGACATGAAACACATCATGTATCTTTTCCAACTCTTGTGGTAATCTCAGCTTATAAGCAACAGGACCCACACGTTCAATCACCTTGTATGGTTCAATATACCTAGGGCTCAACTTACCCTTCCGGCCAAACCTCATCACCTTCTTCCAAGGTGAAACCTTCAAGAACACAAGGTCACCCACCGCAAACTCAATCTCCTTACGCTTCAAATCCGTGTAAGACTTCTATCGACCAGAAGCTGCCTTCAACCGCTCACAAATGAGCTTCACCTTCTCGGTGGTTCCTTTCAACAAAGCTGGCATCGAGACCAACTTTTGACCTATTTCATCCTAGCAAAGAGGAGTTCTACACTTCCTCCCATACAAGGCTTCATAAGGTGCCATTTTAATACTTGCCTGGTAGCTATTGTTATAAGCAAACTCCACCAAAGGCAAATGCTTCTCCCAAGAACCTTGAAACTCAATCACACAGCACCTCAACATATCTTCCAGCACTTGGATAACACGCTCAGATTATCCATCCGACTATGGATGATAAGAAGTACTGAAATTCAACAGCGTACCCAAAGCTTGGTGCAAACACTCCCAAAAACGCGATGTAAACCTCGGATCTCTATCCGACACTATAGATTTTGGCACACCATGCAGCCGCACAATCTCAGCAATGTACAACTCTGCAAGCTTGTCCAAGGTATACGTAGTATGCACAGGTAAGAAATGCGCACACTTCGTAAGGTGATCCACAATCACCCACACCGAATTCTTCTTCGATGGCGACAAAGGCAAACCAAACACAAAGTCCATGGTAATCCTTTCCCACTTCCACTCAAAAATCCTCAACGGTTGCAACAACCCTGAAGGGAACTGATGCTCAGCTTTAACCCGCTAACAAGTCATGCACTTACTCACGTACTCCGCAACATCTTTCTTCAAACCCACCCAATAGTACTCATCCTTCAGATCACGATACATCTTTGTACTACCAGGGTGCATAGCAAAAGGACTACTATGAGCTTCAGTCAGAATAGTACGCCTCAACTCTGCATCATTAGACACTACTATCCGACTTCCAAAACATAGAACTCCATCATCATTAAAACAGAAATCCGATGGTCTATCCTCAGCAATATCCTGAACATGTGGCACCAAAGAATCATCCAGCAACTGCTTATCCTTTATCAACTGAACCAAGGATGGTTTCACTTGCAATTCAGCCACAAGACCTCCATCTTGCGAAATACTCAAGCTGGCAAACATAACCCTTAACTCCACTGCCACCTTCCTACTCAAGGCATCCGCTACAACATTAGCTTTTCCCAGATGGTACTCGATCGTCAAATCATAATCTTTAAGCAACTCCACCCAACGTCGTTGCCTAAGATTCAACTCTTTCTGGGACATAAGATACTTCAAACTCTTGTGATCCGTGTACACCGTACACTTCTCACCATACAGATAATGTCTCCAAATCTTCAAAGCGAAAACCACCGCAGCTAACTCAATATCATGCGTAGGATAATTGCGCTCGTGCACCTTCAACTGGCGCGATGCATAAGCCACCATCTTACCCTATTGCATTAGCACACACCCCCAAACCCACATAGGATGCATCGTTGTACACCACAAACTCTTTTCCCGATTCAGGCTGAACCAAGATAGGAGCTTGCGTCAAAGCTGCCTTAAGCTTCTCAAAAGCCTGTTGCCTTGCTTCTGTCCACTCATACTTGACATCCTTTTGCAACAACTTCGTCAAAGGGGCAGCAATCTTCGAAAATCCATCCACAAACCTCCGGTAATATCCTGCCAACCCAAGGAAACTACGGACTTCATGAACAGACTTATGAGGCTTCCAATTCATCACCGCCTCAATCTTCTGAGGATCAACACGAATCCCCTCAGCAGAAACCACATGACCAAGGAAAACAACTTCCTTAAGCCAGAATTCGCATTTGCTCAGCTTAGCATAAAGCTGATTCTCCAACAGCGCCTGCAATATAATCCTTAAATGCCCCTCATGCTCCTCCTCAGTACGAGAATACACAAGAATATCATCAATGAACACCACAACAAACTTGTCCAAGTATTCATGGAACACTCTATTCATCATGTCCATAAAAGTTGCAGGAGCATTCGTCAAGCCAAACGGCATTACAAGGAACTCATAATGCCCATACCCCGTCCTAAAGGCTGTTTGTGGCACATCCACATCTTTCAACTTAAGCTGGTAATAACCTGACCTTAAGTCAATCTTAGAGAACACAGCCACTCCCCGAAATTGAACAAAACCGGTGCACATTCTCATAGTGCCATCCTCGGTAAATGATACTGATTCTTGATAGTCAACTTGTTCAGCTGACGATAATCGATGCACATTCTCATAGTGCCATCCTTCTTCTTCACAAACAAGACCGGTGCACCCCAAGGTGACACACTAGGCCAAATGAAACCACGATCAAGAAACTCCTGAAGTTGCGTCTTCAACTCCTTCAACTCCTTTGGTGTCATGCGATAGGGATCAATGGACACTAGAGTTGTGTTTTCATACAACTCAATTCCAAACTCCACCTCTCGACTAGGCGGCAATCCAGGTAACTCCTCCGGAAACACTCCAGGAAACTCACGAACATTTCTGATATCTTGAACGCGCACCTACTTCAAACTTGGATTCATAACAAAGGCTAGATAAGCCTCGCAACCTTGCCTCAGCATTCGGCTTGCTTCCAACGTAGACACCACAATGGCAAGAAACTTCACATTCTCACCAACCATCACTACCTCATAATCATCCGCAAGTTTCAACGAAACCCTCTTGTTCTCAAAATCCACTACAGCTCGATGTTCAACAAGCCAATCCATACCAAGGATTACATCAAAACCATAGAATGGCAATTCCATGAGATCAGCCGGAAAAACATGGTTTTGCACTTTCAAGGGACATCTTCTATACAACTTCCGTGTCACGACGATCTCACTAAAGGAACTAGTCACACACATACCAACATCCAAAGACTCAACAGGTAAACCAAGCATTTGAGCATGTTCACGCAATATGTATGAGTGTGTAGATCCAGAATCAATCAAGGAAAGTAATGACAAGGATTGCAAAGTAAAGGTACATACGATCACATCCGTATCATTTCTTCCCTCACGTTGAACATACACTCGAGCCTGGCCACCACCCTTAGGTTGAACAGCCACCACATGCGCCACATTCCTCCCACCATCATCTATGCGCTGAAAGTTACCACGGCCACGCCCACGACCTCTCTGTGGTGCAACTACCCCAGGAGCACGTCCCTGACCACCACCGGCCAACAAAGGACACTCCCTCCTCATGTGATCTGCCGAACCACAATTTTAGCATGAGTTACCTGTCACTGCTATAGGAGCCTGAACCTCCCTCGCTGCTCGAGGACAATCTCGCCTCAAATGGCCACGAGATCCACACGTCCAGCACGTGTTCTGATCAGCCCTCATTCTGTCTCCCTGAACAGGCGTACCATGTCCTCCATTACCACGCCTAGCAGTAGACTGATATCTCTTATCTCGTCCTCTCTTGTTCCGTCCACCACCAAAACTATAATCAGTAGCTCTTTTGCCCGAGCTAGAACTAACACCTCTGGAAGACAAACCCAAGTTCTGCTCGATGTCCTTCGCTCTACTCACAAGCACATCAAAATTTGTATACTCAGCCGCAAGCATAAAAGTCTTCACATCCGTTACCAATCTATAACGGAAACGTTCACACCTCTCCCGCTCATCAGGGATTAGCTCAGGTGCATATTGACTAAGGCGGACAAACTGGATCTCGTACTCAGCTACCGTCATGCTTCCTTGCACAAGAGACATAAATTCTCTTTTCTTCTCATCTAGGTATCACACACCCAGATACTTCTGCTTGAACACATTCAAGAAAAACGTCCAAGTCACATCATTGTCCTCCATTCCAGAGACAGTGGTCGTCCACCGCGTATAAGCATCATCATGCAGCAGTGACACCACACAACCCAACTTCTGCACATTATTGCAGTTCATTTGCCCCAAAATCCTCTTGGTGCTTTCCAACCAAGACTCAGATCCTTCCGGAGATAAACCTTTGAACTCAGTCCCTCCCAGACTGTGAAGACGTTCCAAAGGCAATCTCACATCAGCATCACCCTGATGCGCAGCTCCATGAGCTCCAGCTACTGCTGCCTGAAAGGCTCCAGCAATAGCCTGAATCAACACAGTCATGTCAGGAGCAGCTTTCCCCTACACACCTTCAGGTTCAGTGACCCCAGCACCAGCACCAACACCAGCATTATCACCTCCAGCACCACCACCGTCGGGTGGTCCACCACCAGGGGAGGAGGTAAATCCACAACATTCTCCTCATTCTCATTCTGAGCCATAGCTCTCGTATTCATTCTCATCTCTCTACATGGCCCCATTTACAAGAAAACAATGCACTGACACAAATGCAATAAACATAATTAGGCTCAACAAGGTAAGTAATCCAAGTACTCAAGCTCTTTTTCGAAAACAATTCCTTTCATTAGTTTTGATATGGCAATGGGATCCCCTATCACATTCAAACATAGCATATCATCACAATTGAAACCATGCATCACTATTCATACAACATTCTTTCAACCAAAAGGCATATCATGCGAATACACATACATCATCCACATAACAAATCCCAAAGATACGAGAACTAAGCTATAATACCACCAAATGTAACCCTCTTAGCCCGGCCTAGACGGTTGACCCAAACTACGAAGATTACACGGGGAAAACCAAAGTCAACCTGAAAGTCAAACCGAAAGTCAACCTTGATTAACGACCTTTTTTTTTCTTTTTAATCTTTTCTAGATACACGTTAACCTTAAGTGAGTACTCATGAAACATATGTGAGAAAGGCACAGCGATAGAACAACAAAGAGGGACTCAATTGCACTTATTACAAGTTTAGGGACCAAAATGTAAATTCTATAAATTAGAAGGTCGTAACTGATTTTAAAGTTGCCAATATGAAATGAGTAACATTTCATGCTTCTCTGCCAAAATTCAACTTAATTGGACATCTCAAACTCAAGCAATTGAAACTTAAACATTTGGGACTAAAATGTAAAGCTTGCAAACTTCAGCACCATTCAAATCAGTGCCCAACAGTCACATGTTTCGAAACATTCACCTGATGTATCGAAACGAGGACCGAAACGGCGTTGACCGTTCCGAAACACAGGTGTTGAGTGTGTAAAAGTTATATTATTTACCCCCTATTTAACCCATATTTTTGTTGCATTCAAGCATAATTCATTGCATTTAGGCTAGATTACAGTTAGACATCACAAATATATTAAAAGGCACAGTTTCTACTGAAATTGGTTGCTTTTGCAGGTTTCCGCTGTAGCAGATGAAGAAGCAGGCGCTGGGCAGGATGCAGCAGAGCTGGAACTGGATGTGCAGACAAAGAGGACGATGCTGCCATGGACGCCGTCGTGGCAGCCAAGGACGACAGCAGTTTTGAGGAGAAGAAGCAAAGTGAACCTCGACAGAAAGAGAAAATTAAGCCCGTCTATCGTGGAATACCATTATATTTTTCCAAGCCCTATATCAGAATAAAGGCCAAGCCCAAAGTTCAAGGAGAGAAATTCCAAGCAAGAAGGAAGGACGAGTTAAAGCTATATTCTCTGAAGATTTAGTCTTTATTAGAGTTGTACTTTAATTTAAACTTGTATTCTTGACATATTAGAAAACTTGGACCCAAAGCCTATATAAAGGCATGTAATTCGACCTAGGAGGGGACATGACCTATCTTTAGCCTTCTTCCCAAAACACTAGCCGTTTTCCCCTTCTCAACATGTTCTAAATTTCCCTTAGGGCCACAGGTTGATTTGTAAAGTAGTTGCAAGGGTTGCTTTTGTTTTAGGAATTTTCAGTTCAATAAAATAGACTTCAAGTTCTCTTATTTTTGTTATTAACATCTTACAAGAGTATCGGGAGAGCATTGCGAGGTTATCTATTTACTTAATATCGGGAGAGTTAAGTATACGAAAGGAATAAGTGCGAGTTCTCTAGTTTATAGTTGAACTATCTCGGACCTAGGGATAGGACGAGGTTAAGTGGCTAAAGAAGAATTTAACAACATCGGTGTTCATCCTTCGATTCACGCCGGGAGGTATCATCAAAGACGTGTTCATCGACAGACTTGGACCTAGGGATAGGCCAAGGCACAGCAGGGATTCTTGCCAAACTTAAAGTACAGAGTTGTGTGTTCGCTGCCGCGACAAGCAACAGACTGCCGCCGCCACAAGTGCTGCCGCGACGGAGACATCAACAGAGCAGATTTTCCTAAACTTAGCAATACCTACACTACTGAGCAATTCAATACCAGCCCATTCTCTCTATCTTGATTTCTTTAATCTTATTTTCCAGTATTCTTTATTATTCTCGTGACAACATCTTAAATATTCTTTTTACTTCCGTGCAGTAATTCAAGGTGAAGCTATTGGCTCAGTCCCTATGGAGACGATATCCGATACTTCAGTATCACTTTACTACTTGTGTCGTGTACACTTGCACTACAATTGCGATAGACACTTTTACACGCAACAAGTTCTTGGCGCCGTTGCCAGGGACTGACAACATAACTTTACCCTATCTTTTACTGCACACTTTTTATTTTTCTATTTTATTTTGGTTTGTTCAACCTGTGCTTTTCACAAGATTTCTTGTTTATGCGCAGATCGAGACGAGGAAAGGAACCTGAGTATCCATTAGATCCTGAAATAGAACGTTCGTACAATATTAGGAACCGACTTCGCCATGTACTAGCCAGAAACGAATACCTTGAAGAACAGTTAGAGGCAATGAACAACCAAGGGAATCCCCAAGATAATAACAATCCTGTCGGAGATGAAGGGATCATTCCTCCTATCATCGACCCTCCTGTCGCTGCCGCACGCTGGTCATGCCGATACTACATGCTGAATGATCATGTAGAACTAGAAACCACCATGCCGGATGTAGATGTTGACAACTTTGAGCTGAAACCTGTTATGTTCATCATGATCAACAACGCTGGCCAATTTAGTGGTGCTGCTACAGAGGATGCTAGGGAGCATCTGAAAACGTTCCAGGAATTATGTGGTTCGTTTAGACTACCAGGAGTTAATCCAGAGATACTGAGGCTTCGGTTATTTCCTCATTCATTGAGGGACAGGGCAAAGACTTGGTGGAATAAACTTACGTCGGGTTCAATTAGAACTTGGGCAGATTTAACTCGTGAATTCTTATCTCGTTTTAATCCTTCACACTTATCTGAGCGATTACGTAATGAAATTGCTACTTTTCAACAGGAAGATGACGAGCCAATGCACGAGGCCTGGGACAGATTTACCACTCTTCTAAGGAACTGCCCAATGCATGGATTCCCCGTTTGGAACCAGGTAACAAAGTTTTATAATGCTGCCAATTTACAAACTCGTATTAGAATTGATTCAGCAGCAAACGGATTACTGCTGGACAAAGACCCAGATGAGGCAATGGCAGTACTGAAAAATCTGGCAAAGAATGAAGAGCAGTTCCCGACAGCAAGAAGAAGGGGTAAACGGGTCTTAGCTGTAAAAGATTATGAGGCCGACAGCACAATGAAATCACAGGTGACATATCTCACTAAGGCAATGAAAAAGCTCTTGAACGATGATTCACAACTTGTATACGATGCTGAAGAGGTATGCAAAATTTGTGAAGGAAATCACAGTTCGGAGGAGTGTCCAATACAGTTAGAAGAGGGAAAGTATGTTGGAAACTACAATAAGCAGAATTATAACTCCAACAACTACAATCCCAGTTGGAGAAAGGATCCCAAGTTCTCTTAGAGCAATCCTAATAATGCTCTGAATCCTCAAGCACAGAATAATCAGAATCAAGGTGGACCTAGATTGCTGACTAGACAGCAACTGCAGCAGCAGCAATAGCCACCAGCTGCCTCAAACAGTATACTGGAACAGACTCTGGCTACGTTTATGTCTCAAACAGGAACTTACATTGAGAACATGAATCACTTTGTCAAGAAGACGGAGACATTCATGGATAAAACAGAGATGCAGATGACAAATCATGAAGCTACTCTGAAATCGTTGGAGAAACAGATGGGTCAGTTTTCCCAGCATATCAAACCAAGGCAGAATGGTGGATTTCCTAGCAATACTGAAAACGCTAGACAGCCCACACATGAGCAGTGTAAGGCCATCACTACTAGGAGTGGGAAGAAACTACCAGGGCCAGAGAAGGAAGCTGAATCAGTTAAACCAGCCTTGGATACACCTGTCGAGGAAGCTGCCTCGACATGTAACAAACAGCCTGCTGCCAATGAGCCTGTCACGACAACAAAAGGGACAGAGGAGAAAGATGATAAACCCAAACCTCCTCAGATCCGTATGCAGTGGGAATGACGTATTGCTGATTATCGTCCCCCACCTCCTTTTCCTCAACGGTTACAGAAATTGAAACAAGAATCACAGCTTAAAAAGATTTACGATATTTTTAAGCAGGTTCATATTAACATCCCGCTGTTGGATGCCGTTAGGGAGATGCCCGGTTATGCCAATTTTTTTAAGGATGTCATGTCGAAGAAATCTAGACTTGGGGAATTTGAAAAGGTTAAGATGACAGAAGGATGCATGAGTATTATGCACAAGCATCCACCCTAGAAGAAGAAGGATCCTGGGAGCTTCATCATACCATGTGTAATCGGAGACAAATATGTGGGTAAGGCACTTTGTGATCTTGGTGCTAGTATAAATTTAATGCCCAATTCTGTTTTTCAGAAATTAGGTATTGGAAAAGCTCGACCCACAACAGTAATTCTGCAGCTGGCAGACCGCTCTTACGTTCATCCCGAAGGAAAAATTGAAGATATTCTGGTAAGGGTGGATAAGTTTATTTTTCCTGCTGACTTTCTTGTCTTAGATTGTGAAGCAGATGAAAACGCACCAATCATCCTGGGGCGACCCTTCTTAGCCACGGGAAGATCACTGATTGATGTGGAAAAAGGAGAACTCACCATGAGAGTGAACGATCAAGAAATAAAGTTGAATGTTCTCCAAGCAATGAAGCATGCTGATGCAGAAGAAGAATGCAAGGTTATCACTGAAGTTACCCTTGACCAACCCTGCATCAGGTCGGGCTGCCACGACATCAAAATTGGTCACTAACTCGGCAGCCACTTAGAAGACTGTCACGACAGCACCGACGACAGCGACTCCTCAGAATCTGATACATCTGATACTGAAGATCAGGAGGAGGTAAACTGGATAGGCAATCGTCCAGGTAAGTTATTCGAGCCTTTAAATTATACCTCGGATAACCATGCAATTCAAAAGTCGTCAACTGTTGAGCCCCCTGTTTTAGATCTTAAGCCTCTGCCAGAGCAACTAAAATATGCTTTTCTTGGTTTAAATGATACGTTTCCCGTAATCATATCTTCCAAGTTGATGCAAGAACAGGAACAACAGTTAATAGGGATGCTACAGCAGCACAAAAGGCAATTGGATGGACGATAGCTGATATTCAAGGCATTAGTCCGGCATTATGTATGCATAAAATTCTTCTAGAGGATGATCATAAGCCGACTATTGATGCACAAAGGCGTCTGAACCATGCTATGAAAGAGGTGGTGCGAAAAGAGATAATCACATGGCTAGATGTTGGAATAATCTACGCCATCTCGGACATCAAATGGGTGAGCCCGGTATAGTGCGTTCCCAAGAAAATATGAATGACTGTGGTAACTAACGAAAACAATGAGCTAATCCCAACTAGGACTGTGACCGGTTGGAGGGTTTGTATGGACTATCGGAAGCTTAACAAAGCTACCCGAAAGGACCACTTTCCTTTACCCTTTATTGATCAAATGCTTGATAGATTAGCGGGTAAACCTTACTATTGTTTTCTTGATGGTTATTCAGGTTACAATCAAATAGATATCGCACCGGAAGATCAAGGAAATACGACATTCACATGCCCATACGGAACTTACGCTTTTAGGAGAATGCCTTTTGGACTATGCAATGCACCAGCCACCTTTCAAAGGTGCATGATGGCAATATTCTCTGATATGGTGGAGGATTTCCTAGAGATCTTTATGGATGATTTTTCAGTCTTTGGAGACAACATTGAAAGCTGCCTAGGCAACCTACAGAAGGTGCTCGAGAGATGTGAAAAAGAAAACTTGGTTTTAAACTGGGAAAATGTCACTTCATGGTGGATGAAGGGATAGTCCTTGGCCATAAGATTAGCTGTCGTGGCATAGAAGTCGACAGAGCTAAGATAGAAGTGATCGAAAAGCTACCGCCACCCACCACAGTCAAGGGAATCAGAAGTTTCTTAGGACATGCTGGTTTTTATCGGAGGTTCATTGCAAACTTTTCAAAAATCACCAAGCCCCTATTCCATCTTCTGGAGAAGAACCGACCCTTCGACTTTAATGCTGAATGTACTGAAGCATTCAAGGTTCTGAAAGAAAAGCTGGTAACAGCCCCAATAGTACAACCACCAGACTGGACACAGCGATTTGAGATTATGTGTGATGCTAGTGACTATGCTGTCGGGGAAACACTTGGGCAGCGGAGAGACAAACTCTTTCATGTCATATACTATGCCCACAAAACACTAAACGACGCCCAAGTGAACTATACCACCACATAGAAGGAATTATTAGTTGTGGTATTCTCCATTGACAAGTTTCGTTCTTATATACTTGGAACGAAGGTCATAGTGCACACAGACCACTCTGCATTGAAATATTTGTTTACGAAAAAGGATGCAAAGCCTCGATTGATACGTCGGATCCTGCTATTGCAAGAATTCGACCTTGAAATCAAGGACAAAAAGAGGACAGAGAATCAAGTGGCAGATCACTTGTGAAGGTTGGAGAAGGGAAAGAGTCTACCGACAGATGAGACAAACATATTGGAGACCTTCCCTGATGAGCAGCTATTTGCTGCCACAGTCACTGCCGCGACATCCATGGTGGCAGGTAAGTCTTCTGAACTCCCCTGGTATGCTGATTTCGTTAATTTTTTAGTTAGCGGAATAATTCCTCCTGACCTTAATTATCAAGCCAAGAAGAGGTTCCAAAATGATGTTAAGCATTATTATTGGGACGAACCTCTTCTTTTCAAAATCTGTGCAGATCAGGTTATAAGGAGATGCGTACCACATGATGAACAGGAAAATATACTTCATCACTGTCATGCTTCACAGTATGGAGGACACTTAGGAGGCAACAAAATTGCTGCCAAGGTTTTGCAGTCAGGATTCTATTGGTCGTCACTGTATAAAGATGCTCAAATCTTCTACAAGAGCTGTGACAAGTGTCAACGGACAGGAAACATCTCAAGGAGACACGAGATGCCGCTGCAGAACATTCTTGAAGTTGAGATCTTCGACGTTTGGGGAATCGATTTTATGGGACCATTCCCATCCTCATGTGGGAATTTGTACATCCTCCTGGCAGTAGATTATGTGTCCAAGTGGGTTGAAGCCATCGCCACTCAAAAGAATGATGCCAAGACAGTTCAAAGGTTTTTACATAAAAACATCTTTTCCAGATTCGGCATCCCTAAGGTGATCATCAGTGATGAAGGGAGGCATTTCGACAACAGGGTTATAGTTGTTGCCTTAAAAAGTATGGTGTCAAGCATCGGATTGCAACAACATACCACCCTCAGACCAATGGACAAGCTGAAATATCCAACAGGTAAGTCAAGAACATTCTTAAAAAGATGGTTAAGCCAACTCGAAAAGATTGGTCTTTACACCTTAATGATGCGTTATGGGCTTACAGGACAGCATTCAAAACTCCATTGGGAATGTCTCCTTATCGACTGATTTACGGGAAAACATGCCATTTACCTGTCGAGATAGAGCACAAAGCATATTGGGCAATCAAGGCAGTTAATATGGACTTGGAAAAGGCATGGCAGAAAAGGCTACTTGATCTAAACGAAATTGAAGAAATTCGGACAATGGCCTATGATAACGCAAGAATCTACAAAGATAAAACCAAGAAGTGGCATGACAAGAAGTTGCTGCCACGACAGTTCTGCCCAGGGCAGCTTGTGTTGCTTTTTAACTCTAGGTTGAAACTTTCCCAGGGAAGCTGAAATCTAGATGGTCTGGCCCATTCCAAGTGGTGCAGGTTTTTCCCCATGGTGTTATCACGATTAGATCTTTAAAAGACGGGCACCAATTCAAAGTCAATGGACAGCGCTTGAAGCATTATCAGGGGACTGAAGCCCCAAGAATGCAGGAATTGGTTACCTTAGGAGATGCCCCACCTGAAATCCCTAATTTAACCTAAATTTTATTTTTAATTATTTTAATTATTTATTATTTATATATTAGGAAATTAGATTTATTTTATTTTTAAGACATAATGTTTTGTTTTTACTGTTTGTTAGGAAATAAAGGAGACAAGAAGAAAAAGAGAAGTGAATTCAGCCCAACATCCTTCAATCAACCCAAAAAGCCCAAATTTTGGAGCCTGTCGTTACAGCTGCCGCGACAGACGCGGAAAATACAGGCTGTCGACACGCTGTCACGACAGACATGCAAACGCGTAACAGACGCGCAGCAGACACGGAAACGCGTGACAGACGCGTCAGAAACCACATAACAGCTGGCCCCGTTATTCGCGCCTACCGTTACAGCTCCAACGGGCAGCAAAACTCTCCTCTATATAAACCCCGTTTAACTATTCATTTTTCACTCACTTCTACTCTTTTTACTTGCTTCCTCTAGAAATTTTATTTGCTTTCATTTTTATTCTCTCAACCCTTGCAACCATGTCTTCCAGAAACACCCACAGGAGTGCTGCCTCAGGCTCCTCCCCGACAGCATCAACCCCACGATCTTTCTAGATCAAAGACATGTGGGAGGAAAGGGGATTTATTTACACTTCCAAAGAGGAGAATTTGGGCATGCAGCCGCTCATTGCTAGAAAAATCAAGGCCCTATAGTGGCAGATTTTAGCACAACAACCAGAGAAGATGAACGTATCTCTGGTTCGAGATTTCTACGCTGCCATCAACAGCAGAACGGCGACATCAGTTACCGTGCGAGGGAGGGAGGTGCCCTTCGAAGCAGAATACATCAATACCTTGTACGGATTTTACGTGGGCAGCAACGACGATGGTCACCAGCAATTTCTGAACAGCCTAGACCCTGATGCCTACGATGCTGTCATGGCAAAGCTCATGGATAAAGGTACTCAGTGGAATATGAATCCAAAGAACCCGAGGTTAGCCCTCATTCATTCTATTTTGCGTGAGAGGCCTATTAATGTGGGTAGCTTCATCCGGGAAAGCATTTTGGAGTGTTCACACCTGCCGACGGGACCACTCTACCTTCCTTACCTCATCACAGCCCTCTGTCGCGGCCATGGTATACCTGAAGCTGCCACCGATCTACGAGTCCAAGGGAAGGGATGGACCGACAAGAATATACTCAGCTTGATGGAGCTGACTACTGCCACCCCGCTGTCATCTTTTGATCCCACTACCACAGCAGCATACACGATAGTGCCAACGGATACTGAACCTGCTGCCATGGAAGCCAGGCAGCAAACAGCAGCAGCAGCCCCGACCGACTCCTCCTCTCAGACCCTTGCTGCCATACAGAAGATGGAGGAACGACAGCTCGGTCTTATGAGCTTCATCAGGGATTTCACCGCAGCTACGGTACAATTCATCCAGACTTCTTTAAATTTCCCTGATGTTGTATTCCCCGCATTCCCCTCCCATTATTTTGCTGTACCTACCCCTGCTCATACCCCTACACCTGTTGCCACACCCAAAACACCGTCTACAGCATCCATACCAACCCTTGCCACGACAGCCGCCGGCAGCAACCGTGCAGCTGATACATCTGCCCGGGGAACCAAGAGAAGAATGCCCTCGAAAGAACTAGATGCATTCATCGCCGATTTCTCTTCTTCCTCAATCTGGGAGGAAAGTGATAACGAACCCTCTGTTAAGAGGAATCTAGCCAAAGAGTTCACACCGGTGAAACGGCAGAAGAGAATGGCAGATAAGAACAAGCCGGATAGCGGCAGCGATAGCAGCAGTGACGGCAGCAGCAGTACTGACAGCAGCAGCAGCTCGGAAGTACAGCTTGTGGAGAAACCCCCTCACGTCTCTCCTACCAGAATTCAACCTCCCAGGGAGGCCAAAACAAAGAACACATCTGCCTCCCCCATCCGCCAGCCAGTTAAGAAGGCCCCTGCCCACCAACAGATCAGAGTCAGCAGCAGCAGTGACGACAGCGCGTAAAATTTGAGTTTCTTAACTTATTTTGTTGTCTGCCTTTATATATTTTGTGATGTACTTTTCTTATATTTTATTCTGTCATTTTCATTGAGGGCAATGCAACCCTTGAGTTTGGGGGTGGCATCCCTCCATTAATGGAGTCTAATTTAGTTTTAAAATTATGTCTTTTACTTAGTTTATTTTTGGTTAAAAAAATATTGAAAATTTTGGCTTAAGTCTTTGAACTGAACTTACCTACCGTGACAGCTCTGTCGTGGCAGTTCCTTTAGGATAGTTTTAGGAGCAGTTTAGAGCCTTTCTATAGTTCTGAAACTTAAACACTATTTGTGACTGTTATACTGCCTAGAACTCTACTAGTTAACTAGAATATGAAGTTTATCACTTGAATAGCCCCTAGAGGTGCCTAACACTGGCTCTAGGAAAGAAGTTTAGCAAAATATACTCAATAGCCCTAGAGGTGCCTGAAACCGGCTCTAGGAAGTTAGCTAGAGGTGCCCGAAACCGGCTCTAGTGAAACTTTAGCTTAAAAAATAATAAATTTGAGTCAAAACAAAAAAAAAATCAAAGGAGCATAAGAAATGCCTTCAAAAAGATAAACTTTGGCATAAAAATTCAAGTTAGAGGCTGAAATATTCTAGTGAAACTAAGAGAGTCTTGGCATATAATTATTCACAAGCACGCACACACTGCACGAGGACTATAGCAGGATTCCGGACGAATCCTAAATTATCCGACAAGGTGCTGCCGTCGATAGAGAATGAATGAAGGGTAAGGGAAAGTTCACTGTTTTAAGCCAAAACAAAAATATTTATTTTTCTTTTAGGTCTGATGTGCTTGAGGGCAAGCAAAAACTTGAGTTTGGGGTGTGTTGAGTGTGTAAAAGTTCTATTATTTAACCCCTACTTAACCCATATTTCTGCTGCATTCAAGCATAATTCATTGCATTTAGGCTAGATTACAGTTAGACATCACAAATATATTAAAAGGCACAGTTTCTACTGAAATTGGTTGCTTTTGCAGGTTGCCGCTGTAGTAGATGAAGAAGCAGGCGCTGGGCAGGATGCAGTAGAGCTGGAACTGGATGTGCAGACAAAGAGGACGATGCTGCCATGGACGCCGCCGTGGCAGCCAAGGACGACAACAGTTTTGAGGAGAAGAAGCAAAGTGGACCTCGACAGAAAGAGAAAATTAAGCTCGTCTGTCGTGGAATACCATTATATTGTTCCAAGCCCTAGATCAGAATGAAGGCCAAGCCCAAAGTTCAAGGAGAGAAATTCCAAGCAAGAAGGAAGGACGAGTTAAAGCTATATTCTCTGAAGATTTAGTCTTTGTTAGAGTTGTACTTTAATTTAAACTTGTATTCTTGCCATATTAGAAAACTTGGACCCAAAGCCTATATAAAGGCATGTAATTCGACCTAGGAGGGGACATGACCTATCTCTAGCCTTCTTCCCAAAACCCTAACCGTTTTCTCCTTCTCAACATGTTCTAAACTTCCCTTATGGCCATGGGTTGATTTGTAAAGTAGTTGCAAGGGTTGCTTTTGTTTTAGGAATTTTCAATTCAATAAAATAGACTTCAAGTTCTCTTATTCTGGTTATTAACATCTTGCAAGAGTATCGGGAGAGCATTGTGAGGTTATCTATTTACTTAATATCGGGAGAGTTAAGTATACGAAAGGAATAAGTGCGAGTTCTCTAGTTTATAGTTGAATTATCTCGGACCTTGGGATAGGACGAGGTTAAGTGGATAAAGAAGAATTCAACAACATCGGTGTTCATCCTTCGATTCACGCCGGGAGGTATCATCAAAGACGTGTTCATCGACAGACTTGGACCTAGGGATAGGCCAAGGCACAACATGGATTCTTGCCAAACTTGAAGTACAGAGTTGTGTGTTCGCTGCCGCGACAAGCAACAGATTGTCGCCGCGACAGGTGCTGCCGCGACGGGGACATCGACAGAGTAGATTTTCCTAAACTTAGCAATACCTACACTACTGAGCAATTCAATACCAGCCCATTCTCTCTATCTTGATTTCTTTAATCTTATTTTCCAGTATTCTTTATTATTCTCGTGACAACATCTTAAATATTCTTTTTACTTCTGTGCAGTAATTCAAGGTGAAGCTATTGGCTCAGTCCCTGTGGAGACGATATCCGATACTTCAGTATCACTTTACTAATTGCGTCGTGTACACTTGCACTACAATTGCGATAGACACTTTTACACGCAACATCGGGTTGGTTCCGAGACTGGTTCCAAAACAAGGCCTTCCAGTAGCCAAAACGTTTCGGAACACCCCTTAGCGTTTCAAAACAAGAAGGCCATTTCAGGCCTCCGTTTCGAAACACTAGAGGGTGTTTCGATACGGTTTGCGCAGATTCTGCAGCAAAGTCTGGTTTTTCAAGCATAAACCCATTCAAACACTTCCTAATGACTCCCAAATCATGTCAACAAACCATCATACATAATTGGTACATGTTTGAAACTCCTAAACACATTCATAGCATCAAACATGGAAACTCATATTTCTAGAGGCATGTTTCCTAGTCAAGCAACCCAATAAGCAATCCAAACCTCAATCAAGCATTAAAGGCCATTTACAATTCAATTCAATCAAGGCACACATGCCACAACCTTAGGGAGTTTAATACATCTCCCAAAACAAAGTTTAGATTCCCATTGCCAAGTTACCAAAACTAATAGTGTATGAAAACATCACCTTACATAAGCTTGGAATCCCTTGGACACACTTAGCTTCCTTGATGACCTTAAATACCTCAATTATCTGCATTATTGGTAAAAGAGAGAACGTAAGCACAAATGCTTAGTGAGGCATGCTCTAAGTAAACCAACACAATAATGCATTTTTAGAAAACACTTTCAACAAAGCTTTTAAACCACATACTCATCTCTTTCTCATGCTACCATGCACCATTTACAAGCATCTCATGCTTCGTTACCTTTAAATACATTATATTGGCTTTCAAGTGATAGTTCGTAACCATTTCAACACAAAACACAATCGGATACGCGGATTACAAGCGTTGTCTCACACGCTTCATACACACTACCGGGCTACACAAGGTTCACACTCAAGAGCAATCCCTACATTGATGTGACACCCATGGTGGAGTATAACGGTACAATCTCAACCCCTCACCACCACTCATCGGTAGCTGTATAATTCCACTAACGAGAGTAAGGGACACATAACACAAGATCCACACACGGACTTTCAACCACCGTTGTGATCTTACCTCAATCGTTAGGGTACTTGGATGGAGTTTAAGGTACAATCACAACCCCTCAACATCCAAGGTGACTTTACTTACGGTGCACCCAATCCTATAGCCGGTTAACTATATCCGATTCAAGTACTTTAAAATCATTTCATTACTTGCCAATATACATCAAATACCATCATCAATTCACTGTTTTTAAGCATTAATCAAAGCCATTAAACATCATGCATCTTCATGCATCATTACCAAATTAATATCATGCCAAACCAAGGATCTCTTACCTTGAGCATCCTTCAATACATGGCTTTCAAAACCAGCATTAACCATGCTAAAACATGCTTTCAAAACAGTAAATAAACATGCAATTTATAACCAATGCATCAAACAACATCTTAGCACATCCGAGGGAGTTTTTCCGAAAACTTACTCTTGAGCTTAGCTAAGTTATTAGACTTAAACTAAGCTTCCAAAACCTCCAAATAATCGTTTCAAAGCTGGAAAACCATCTCCACTCACCAATTACGTTTCGCTTGCTTGCCGAAACGCCAATTAAGCCTCCAAATCAACTCCAAAGGTGTCCGAAGATGTCTCTTCTGTTTTAGACACATCAAAGCATAGGATTAATGCATCATCATGCATTGAAATCTTCAGCCAACACGCCTAAACTCGCTGCTCTACCTAAAAACCCACATTTCGGCTACCAAACAAAACCGAAATCACCTCCAAACTCTTCCAAAACTTTACCCAGCCAAGATCCATCACTTCTAAACATTTCTAAACACCAATCACCATCAAAAATAAACCTAAACTCGTCCTTATACCACCCGATATAACAAAACACCAAGAACACCTCAAAAAGCACCATTTTCTTGACCAAAAACTTAGGAAACACAACCTATTCGGGATTGGATTGATAAAACCTCATTTCTAACATCATTTAATATCCAAAATACATTAAAGAACCACCTCAAAACAGAGCCAAACAATCACAACGAAATTCTTCAAGATCTCTTCCAAATCTTGAGTTTTAAGCCAAAATCAAGTTTCTAACATAAAAATCATTTATAAAACTTAAATTAAGGATTGACAACATGAGAATTTCAGTCAAGTACTGAGTATTTAGAGGAGAAAAACAATCTTACCTCTAAATGATGATTTCTCCTTGATTTGGGCCAAATTCCTTGAAAATTCAATGTGGAAATCAAAAGGATTTGATGCAAGATTGATTAGGAACCAATAGATGATAGAAATCTCATCAATTGAAGTGAAAATCTATGTGAAAGTTGTTGGAGAAAAAGTGTTTGGATGATGGGATTTTGAGAGAAAAAAGGAATGAGAGAAAATTAGGAAAAGGTAGTTATGAGAATCTAAAAGTAGTTTCCATCTTTATTTTATTTAATTAAAACATTAATTAAATCACCCAAATTAAGGAAAAATCTGGAGAAAAACATTTTGAGTAATTAGCTCCTTAAAGATTCAAAGTTTCAATCCTTTACAAAACAGTCACTACTAAACTTTTCAAAAATCGCATTTTGGTCACTACACCGAAATGTAGTATTTCCAAACCTTATTTTATAAAATTGATTTCACCACCCTCTTATATATATTAAAAGAGGATTTTTAGATATTTTTCTATATTTTGAAAGCATCCCAAACTAGGATTTCCCTAAAACCTCCTTTTATATTCGAATCGTTTCTCAAACAGGTCCGACCAAACCCTAAACTTCTATGCCCAAAATTAGGGTGTTACAAGACTTCTACTCCAAGGAGGACTTAACCTAGGTCATGCCCTATATATACTTGATCATATTTTTGTATCTTAGAATATCATAGTCGGCATAGCTTAGTCTCTCTTGTGTTTTCTTGCCGTCACTATGTTCTAAATTCTCTAGGGTTTGGGTTGTGTTGTAAAGTAGTTGTGAGAACGGATGTTTAGGTTCAAGTTTGTTATTGCAATAAATTCAAGGTTTGCTTATTTCCTATTCCTCATTGTTTTCAATTGAGTTCGAAAGATCGATTGTTAGCAATCCATTTGTGTGGCAACGAGAGAGTCAAACTCACGAAAGAAGTAAGCACGATCTCATCCATACCATGTGTTGATCAATATAGCCTAGACATAGTTTAGGGTTTAACGCGGCTAAACGAGGATGAACCCAACGTTGTTGTTCATTGAAAGATTCACGCCGACGGGTATTATCTGCAGCGGGCATCGACAATATTCTAGCTTAGACATAAGTAGAATCATTCTCGAAGCGTTCTGCCAAGCCTTGAAGGTCTGTCGAGTTTGTCACCGAGCCAATCGTCCGCTCCACCTGCCGAGGCAGCGAAAGTTGTTGAAGCACCAATCTGCCATCTTCCGTCGAGGCAACAAAGTCTGGCAGCGTAATACAACTTGACTTATTCAACGCAGTTTCAAACTATGAAGAAGCATAACCTGACCCATTTCATCAATATGATCTTTTCTCTTAATTACGTGTGTTTCTTTAATTTAGAATCTCTTACAAACTTAAATTTACTTGTACATTTAAATATTCTTTGTGCATGAATTTATATTTGAATTAGCTGTCAAATCCTTTTGGGAGACGATATCTTTTATATTTTAACTTGACAAGAGTGTGCACTTGCGCTCATAATTAGAGAATACCCAAACGCTCTACAAGTTATTGGCGCCATTGCTGGCGATTGACAATAGTAAATTCTTCTTTATTTTTCTGCACTTTTATTTTATTGCATTTAATTTCAGTTTTTATTTTTCCTTTTTATTCGAAAAAAAGAATTTTACAGTTTTCTTGTCTAGTGTATGACCAGAGCCCACCCGTCGGCCGAAATCATTTACATAGTCGAGATCGAATGAAGAGCAAGGAAACTAAAGAAAGAAGCAAGAGAAACCCTCGGAAAAGCTAAGGAAAAAGGAAAAGCAGAGGCATCCATGAACGGCCAAGACGACAACCCTGCCAACAATACCCGAAACGACATTGACGGGCAGCAAGATCCGCCGCATGGGCAATAGCCCCCAATTCAGCCCAGGCAGCAATAGTATGTGCAAACCACTAGGGACTACTTGTAGTACGACTTCAGAGGATTTGATCCAACTGTGGCAGGGCCTGAAATTGAAGCGGATCACTTCGAGTTGAAACCAATGATATTCAACATGATAAACACATTGGGGCAATTTGAAGGAACTACCACAAAAGATGCTCGGCAGCACTTGAGGTGGTTCCTTGACATTTGCAGAGCTTTTAAGATACATGGAGTCCATCAAGATGTGCTTAAGCTGAGACTATTTCCCTATTCACTAAGGGATAGGGCAAAACAGTGGATGAACAACCAACCGACACGATCATTCAACACTTGGACAGAATTGTGTAAGGACTTCCTCGATCGTTTCAGCCCTTCAAACGTACCGATAGATTAAGAAACGAAATCATTGCCTTCCTCCAAGGAGATGATGAACCGATGTATGAAGCTTGGGGGAGATACCAACAGATGTTGAACAACTGTCCGCTTCACGGTTTCCCTATAGCCCACTGTTGAGTGTGTAAAAGTGCTATCTTTTACCCTTTATTTAACCCATATTTCTGCTGCATTCAAGCATAATTCATTGCATTTAGGTATAGTTTCACATATACATCACAATTAGATAAAAAGGCACAGTTGCTACTGATTTTGGCTATTTATTGCAGGTAGCTGTTGTGGCAGACTCAGGGCAGTGAAGGAGCAGAGCTGGAACACAGGACTGGAGTCAAGAAGGAGGACGCTGTCGTGGCCACTGTCGTGGAAGCCATGACGACAGCAATGGTGAAGGGAAAAGTAAAGTGGATCTCGACATATAGAGGAATTCAAGTCGGTCTATCGTGGGCCACTCCTATATTTTTTTGAGCCCTAGAGTAGAATGAAGGCCAAGCCCAAAGTTCAAGGAAGAAACCCAAAGTAAGAAAAGAGGACAAATTAAAGGCATCTACTCAGAAGATTCAATCTTAATTAGAGTTGTACTTTAGTTTGAACTTGTATTCTTACATTATTAGAAAACTTGAACCCAAGGCCTATATAAAGGCATGTAATTCGACCTAGGGAAGGATATCCCATTCCCTAGCCGTCTTCCCCAAAACCCTAGTCGTTTTCCCCCTTCTCATCAAGTTCTAAACTTCCCCTAGGGCTAAGGGTTGATTCTGTAAAGTAGTTGCAAGGATTGTACTATTTTAGGAATTTTATGTTCAATAAAATAAAACTTCAAGTTTGCTTATTCTGGTTTCAACATCTTGCAAGAGTATCGGGAGAGCATTGTGAGATTATTTATTTACTTAATATCAGGAGAGTTAAGTATACGAAAGGAATAAGTGCGGGTTCTCCAGTTTATGGTTGAACTATCTCGGACCTAGGGATAGGACGAGGTTAAGTGGCTAAGGAAGAATTCAACAACATTGGTGTTCACCCTTAGATTCACGTCGGGAGGTATCATCCTAGAAGTGTTCATCAACAGCACTTGGACCTAGGGATAGGACAAGTCACAACAGGGATTCTCGCCAAGCTTGAAGAAACTAAGTTGCTTATCGTTGTCGCGACAGCAACGGATCGCTGCCACGACAGGTGCTGCCGTGACACAAGCCATACACAGAACATAAAATTTCTATGCAGTGCAACACCTGCACTACCAAGCAGATCAATACCGACCTATTTCTTAACCCTGAAAACTTCATTAACTATTATTCAGTATTCTTCAATATTATTTCCCAATAATTTAAACTTTTTTCTTTCTCTCTTGTGCAGCAATCCAAGGATAAAGCTATTTCCAGTCCCTGTGGATTCGACATCCGATACTTTAAGAATCACTTTAATACTTGCGCCGTGTACACTTGCACTACATTGCAATAGGACTTTTGACACGCAACAAGTTTTTGACACCGTTGTCGGGGACTGGCAACATATCTTTACCTTTACTTTTACTGCACTTTCTTTTAATTTTTCTGTTTTTATTGGGATTGTTTACCATGTGCTTTTCATAAGGTTTTTCGTTTTCTTATGCGCAGATCAAGACGAGGCAAAGAACCTGAATACAAATTAGATCCTGAAATCGAACGTTCGTGCAACTTCAGGAACTGAGTCCGTCTTTTAATAGCCAGAAACGATTATCTTGAGGAACAATTAGAAGCAATGCATAACGGGGTAAACAACCCGAGGAATCCTGAAGATCCTCCCGTCGATGAAGGGAATGGACAGCCTGCCGCTGCCGTGGCCGCACGACGGTCTTGCCGTGATTACATGATCAACGATCTTATGGAACTGGAGACCACCCTGCCAGACGTGGAAGCTGAAAATTTCGAGTTGAAACCTGTGATGTTCAGAATGTTCAATTCCGTTGGCCAATTTAGTGGTGCTGCTACAGAGGATGCCCGAGAACATCTGAAAACGTTCCAAGAAATATGTGGATCATTTAGATTACCAGGAGTAAATCTGGTGATACTGAGGCTTCGGTTATTTCCTCATTCACTAAGGGACAGAGCGAAAACTTGGTGGAATAAACTAACGGTGGGTTCAATACGAACTTGGGCGGATCTCACTCGTGAATTTTTATCTCGTTTTAATCCTTCCCATTTATCTGAGCGATTACGTAATGAAATTGCTACTTTTCAACAGGAAGATGACGAACCAATGCACGAGGCATGGGTCAGGTTTACCACTCTTCTAAGGAATTGCCTGTTGCATGGATTCCCCGTATGGAATCAAGTCATAAAATTCTACAATGCTGCCAACACACACACTCGTATGAGAATAGATTCAGCATCAAATGGACTGTTGTTGGACAAAGATCCAGACGAAGCCATGGTAGTATTGAAAAATCTAACAAAGAATGAAGAGCAATTTCCCACAGTGAGGAGAAGAAAACGAGTGTTAGCTGTAAAAGATTATGAAGCCGACAATTCCCTAAAGACACAGGTTGCGTACCTCACAAAGGCAGTAGAAAATTTGTTAAAGAAAGATTCAAAACATGTCTACTCTGCAGAAGAGGTATGTGAAACTTGCAGTGGGAATCACAGTTTGGAAGACTGCCCGTTACAGCTAGAGGAAGGGATGTATGTTGGAAATTACAACAAGCCGAGAAATTACAAGTCCAACAATTACAATCCCAACTGGAGGAAAGATCCTAAGTTCTCTTGGGGCAATCCAAACAACGCACTAAATCCTCAAGTGCAGAACACTAAAACCCAGGGAGCACCCAGAATCCTGACACGGCAGCCACCGCAATAGCAGCCGGTAGCCGCACCTAGTATACTGTAGCAGACTTTGGCCACATTCATGTCACAAACAGGAGCTTACATGGCAAACATGGATCACTTCGTCAAGAAGACTGAGTCATTCATGGACAAAACAGAGATGAGAATGACTAACCATGAGGCTAAACTGAAATCACTGGAGACGCAGATGGGCCAGGTTTCCCAGCATATTAAGCCGAGGCAAAACGGAGGATTCCCTAGTGATACTGAGGTCGCTAGACAACCCACACATGAGCAGTGCAAAGCTATTACAACTAGGAGTGGGAAACAACTGCAAGGGCCAGAATTGAAAATCGTACCGATTGAGGAAACAACCCTAGAAACACCTACCGCGAACACTGCTTCGGCAGAAAAGGAGAGACCTGCTGCCGACATACATGTCACGACAGCAGAAAGGACAGATGAGAAAGAAAAGAATGCTGAAGACCCTAAACCTCCTCAGATCCGGATACCATGTGTAGGATGTCTAGAAAATTACCGTCCTCCACCTCCTTTCCCACAATGGTTGTAAAAGTAGAAACAGGAATACCAGTTCAAAAAGATCTATGATATTTTTAAGCAGGTTCACATCAATATACCGCTATTAGAGGCCATCAAGCAGATGCCCGGTTATGCGAAATTTCTCAAGGATGCTATGTCGAAAAGATCCAGACTTGGGGAATTTGAAACGGTAAAAATGACAGAAGGATGCATGACTATCTTACATAGGCACCCACCCTAGAAAAAGAGGGATCTTGGGAGCTTCATCATACCGTGCATAATTGGTGACAAATTCATGGGTAAGGCACTTTGTGATCTAGGTGCTAGTATAAATTTAATGCCAAAATTTGTGTTTCAGAAATTAGGTATTGGTCGAGCACGACCCACAATAGTCATGCTGCAGCTGGCATACCGCTCTTATGTACAACCAGAAGGGAAGATCGAAGATATTCTGGTAAGAGTGGATAAGTTCATTTTTCCTGATGACTTTCTTGTTTTAAACTGTGAAGCAGATGAGAACGCACCAATCATCCTAAGGCAACCCTTCCTAGCCACAGGAAGATCACTGATTGATGTAGAGAAGGGAGAACTAATAATGAGAGTAAATGATCAAGAGATCAAACTCAATGTTCTCCAAGCAATCAAACATGCTGATGCAGAAGAAAAATGCAAAGCCATTACTGAAGTAATCCTTGACCAACCTTGCATCAGGTCGAGCTTCCATGACATTAAATTTGGACACTACCACAGCAGCCATCTGGAAAACTGTCACGGCAGCAACGACGACAGCAACTCCTCAGATTTAGACATATCCGACACTGAAGGTCATGAGGAGGTAAATTGGATAGGAAATCATCCAGGTAAGTTATTCGAGCCCTAAACTATACCTCGAATGAACACATAATCCAAAAACCTTCAACTGTAGAACCATCTGTTTTAGACATTAAGCCCCTGCCAGTGCAACTTAAATATGTTTTCCTTGGTTTAAATGATATGTTGCCCGTAATCATCTCTTCCAAGTTAATGTAGAAACAGGAACAACAGCTAATTGAGATGATGTAGCAGCATAAAAAGGCTATTGGATGGACGATAGCTGACATCCAAGGCATCAGTTCGGCACTATGTATGCATAAAATTCTCCTAGAGGATGATTATAACCCGACCATTGATGCTCGGAGACGTTTAAACGACGCTATGGGAGAAGTAGTGAGAAAAGAAATTATCAAATGGCTTGACGCTGGGATAATTTATGCCATCTCGGATAGTAAGTGGGTGAGCCCGGTGCAGTGTGTTCCTAAAAAGGGAGGAATAACTGTGGTGACCAATGAAGAGAACGAACTAATCTCAACTAGGACTGTGACCGGTTGGAGGGTTTGTATGGATTACCGGAAGCTTAACAAAGCTACCCGGAAAGACCATTTTCCCTACCTTTTATTGATCAAATGCTTGATAGATTAGCGGGAAAACCTTATTATTGTTTTCTTGGTGGTTACTCAGGTTATAACCAGATAGATATTGCACTGAAGGATAAGAGAAATGACATTCACTTGCCCATACGACACTTATGCTTTTCAAAGAATGCCATTTGGACTCTGCAATGCACCAGCAACCTTCCAGTGGTGTTTGATGGCAATATTCTCTGACATGGTGGAGGACTTCCTGGAAATATTCATGGACGATTTTTCTATCTTTGGAGACAGTTTTGAAGGCTGTTTAAGCAACCTACAGAAGGTGCTCGAAAGATGCGAGAAAGCAAACTTGGTCTTAAACTGGGAAAATTTTCACTTTATGGTGGATGAGGAGATAGTCCTAGGCCACAAGGTAAGCTATCGCGTCATAGAGGTCGACAGAGCAAAGATAGAAGTGATTGAA
The DNA here is from genome assembly GCA_958450335.1 of Hibiscus tridactylites. NCBI lineage: Eukaryota > Viridiplantae > Streptophyta > Magnoliopsida > Malvales > Malvaceae > Hibiscus > Hibiscus tridactylites. The sequence goes on along the minus strand of OY288274.1, from coordinate 80,434,253 downwards.
AAGCTGCCGCCACCCACCACAGTCAAGGGAATTCAAAGTTTCCTAGGGCATGCTGGGTTCTATCGAAGATTTATTGCAAATTTCTCGAAGATTACCAAGCCTTTATGCCACTTATTAGAGAAGAATTGTCCCTTTGATTTCAATACTAAATGTACTGAGGCATTCAGAATTCCTAAGAAGAAACTGGTAACAGCCCCGATTGTACAGCCACCAGACTGGAGTTTTCCATTTGAAATTATGTGTGATGCCAGTGACTACACTATAGGGGCAGCACTTGGGCAGAGGAAGGACAAGCTTTTCCACGTAATTTATTACGCCAGCAAAACACTAAACGATGCCCAAGTGAATTACACCACAACAGAAAAGGAACTATTAGCAGTGGTGTTCTCGATTGACAAGTTCCGTTCGTACATACTTGGAACAAAGGTGGTGGTCCATACAGACCATTCAGCACTAAAGTATTTGTTCGCTAAAAAAGATGCAAAACCTAGACTGATACGTTGGATTATGCTGTTGCAAGAGTTCGACATTGAAATCAAGGATAAAAGGGGGACAAAGAACCAAGTCGCTTACCACTTGTCAAGATTAGAGATGGGAAAGAGTCTACCGACAGACAAGACCAACATACTAGAGACTTTCCATGACGAGCAGTTGTTTGCTGCCACAAGCACTGCCGCGACAGCCATGGAGGCAGGTAAGTTTTCTAAACTTCCTTGGTACGTTGATTTTGTTAATTATATAGTTAGCGGAGTACTACCTCCTGAACTTAATTACCAAGCAAGGAAGAGGTTCTAAAATGATGCAAAACATTATTATTGGGACGAACCTCTTCTTTTCAAACATTGTGCAGATCAAATTATCAGGAGGTGTGTACAACGGGATGAGCAGAAAGTTGTGCTTCACCACTGCCATGCTTCCCCATATGGAGTACACTTAGGTGGAAACAAAACCGCTGCCAAGGTTTTGCAATCTGGTTTTTATTGGCCTTCATTGTTTAAGGATGCCCAAGCATTCTACAAAAAACTATGACAAGTGCCAACGGAATGGGAACATCTCAAGAAGACATGAGATGCCACTGCAAAACATCTTAGAAGTAGAAATCTTCGACGTCTGGGGGATTGATTTCATGGGACCATTCCTAGCATCATGTGGGAACCTCTACATCCTACTGGCAGTAGATTATGTATCCAAATGGGTTGAAGAGATCGCCACGCAGAAAAATGATGCCAAGACTGTTCAGAGATTTCTGCACAAAAACATTTTCTCCAGGTTTTGCATACCTAAGGCGATCATCAGTGATGAAGGGAGACATTTCGAAAATAGGGTAATCACTACTGCCTTAAGAAAATACGGCGTAAAGCACCACATTGCAACAACATATCACCATCAAACCAATGGACAGGCTGAAATATCCAACCGGGAAGTAAAGAACATTCTTGAGAAGATGGTTAAACCTACTCGAAAAGATTGGTCATTACACCTCAATGATGCACTATGGGCCTATAGAACAGCATTCAAGACATCATTGGGAATGTCACCTTACAGGCTTATATATGGGAAAACATGCCACTTACCTGTCGAGATAGAGCACATAGCTTACTGGTCTATCAAGGCAGTAAACATGGACTTAGATAAGGCAGGACAGAAGAGGCTACTTGAATTGAATGAAATTGAAGAAATTCAAGCAATGGCCTACGACAACGCAAAGATTTACAAAGATAAAACCAAAAGGTGGCATGACAAGAAGTTGCTACCACGACAGTTCTGCCAAGGGCGGTTTATGTTGTTGTTTAACTCTAGGTTAAAACTTTTCCCATGAAAGCTTAAATCTAGGTGGTCCGGCCCCTTCCAAGTTGTGCAGGTTTTTTCCCATGGTGCCATCACGATCAAATCCTTAAAAGACGGGCACCAATTCAAAGTCAACAGACAGAGACTAAAGCATTATCAGGGGACTGAAGCCCTAAGGATGCATGAAGTAGTTACTTTAGGAGACGCCCCTCAAGGCATCCCTAATTTAACTTAATTTATTTATTTTATTTTATTTATTAGGAATTAAGAATTATTTTATTTTATTTTTAGGAACTAAGGTTTTATTTGAATTATTTTTAGGAAATAAGGGAAACAAGGAGAGGAGAAAAAGTGAACCAGCCCACCATATAAACAGCAGCCCAAAAAGCCCAAAGGATGAGTTTGTCGTCACAGCCTGTCATCAGCTGTCACGATAGACGCAGAAAATACAGCATGTCACCACGCTGTCACGGCAGACACGCAAACGCGTAACAGACGCGCAGCAGACACAGAAACGCGTGATAGACACGTCAGAAACCGCATAACAGCTGGCCCTGTTATTCACGCCTACTGTTACAGCTCCAACGGGCAGAAAATCATTCATCTATATAAACCTCCATTCACTATTCATTTTTCACCTCACTTTTACTCTCTTAACTTGATCTCTCTAGATCTCAAATTTCTCTTTATTTTCCACAGCCTTGCAACTATGACTAGCAGACAAACTCGCAGAAGTGTTGCCTCCAGCTCTACCGTAGAAGTGAGCAAACCCAGACACAGTGCCATTCCAAACCGCTTTGCCTCCACCGACTATGCCGACAGATACTACCAATCTTTCCAAAAGAGGGAGATGTGGGAAGAAAGGGGTTTTCTTTACAACGAGCCCACGAAAGAAGGGAAGACGCCCACAGAATGTTCGTCGAGAGTCTGTCGCCGACAGACTATGATGTTGTGGTGGCAGAAGTGACAGAAGAGGGGACAGAATGGAACACCGACCCAAAGCATCGGTGGATGGTGAAAAGAACTCAACTCACTCCCGAGGCCAAATTATGGAACCACTTCGTAAAGAAGAGAATCATGCCTTCCTCCCATAACAGCACGGTCGACCGACCCAGGTTAGCACTTACTCATTCAATTTTAAATGAGAGAACCATCAATGTCGGTCGATACATAAGGGAGGGGATTTCGGAAAGTGCTCTCCGACCATCGGGACCTCTTGACTTCCCGTACCTTATCATCGAAATCTATCGAGGGCACAACGTTCTAGAAATTGCCGAAGACTTCAAAGTTCGAGGGAAAGGGTGGACGGAGCGTAACATCTTCAGCCTCATGGAGCTGAAAGCATCAACCCATATGTCCTTCTTCAACCCGTCTGCCACAACAGAGGAGCCGACAGGCCCAATCAGCCAGAACCTGCCGCAGTAGAGCAGCAGCAGCCCCTCCAGCAGATGCCTCCACTCAGATTCTTGCCACACTAAAAAAGATGGAGGAAAGGCAGCTCGGTCTGATGAGTTTCGTAAGGGACTTCACAGCAGCCACGGTACATTTTATTCACAATAATTTAAATTTTGCAAATGTACCATTCCCTGCCTCCCCAGAACAGTAATTTGCTGCTCCCACACCTACTCTTACTCCTGATGCCACACCAAAGACCCCATATGCTGCCTCTACTCCTACTCCGGCCGCGACAGCTGAAGGCGGCAGCCACACTACCACTGCCACAGCCAGGGGCGAGAAAAGAAAGGAGCCGCTGCCAGAACTCAACGACGATTACTTCGAAGGGTTCTCCTCTTCATCCGTCTGGAAAGACTCTGACGGGGAGCCCTCTGTTGCTCGAAACCTTTCGAAGGAGTTCACTCCAATGAAGAGGCAGGAGCCCAACCAAGCTGGTGAAAGACCATCCGGCCAGGGCAAGTCTGCCAGTAGCAGCAGTAGCTCCGAAGACGAGGTACAAGTGCTGGACAAGCTACCCCAAATCTCACCCACTCGTATCCAGCCACCAAGGGAAGCCAAAAAGAAAACTGCCTCCGCCTCCCCTAGCACTCTGCTGGCACCCACAATGAAGGTCACTGCCCGCCGGCAGCTACAGATTAGCAGCAACAGCAGCGGTGACAGCTCCTCAAATTAAGTTTCTATCTTATTTTTGTTGTCTTGTTGTTTTATTTATATTGTGATGTATTTTGTTTTTATTTCTTTTTCATCCCTGCCAACATGCATTGAGGGCAATGCAACCCTCGAGTTTGGGGGTGGCATCCCTCTAGTAATGAAATGTCCTTTAGGTTTTAAAATTGTGTCTAAGTGTTAATTGTCATTTAAGTTTATTTTTGTCAAAAAATCAATTGGCTTAAGCTTTTGAAGTGAACTTACCTGCCGCGACAGTCTCTGTCGTGGCAGTACCTTTAGGATATTTTTAGTAACAGTTTAGAGCCTTACTATAGTTCTGATCTTTAAACACCCTTTGTGACTCTTATGTTGTCTAGACTTCTACTGGTAAACTAGAATAGGAAAAGATCAAATACTTGAGTTGCCCCTAGAGGTGCCTAATACTGGCTCTAGGAAAAGAATATAAGAAAATTTAGACTCAATACACCTAGAGGTGCCTAAAACCGGCTCTAAGAAGTTAGCTAGAGGTGCCCAAAAATAGGCTCTAGTCAATTTAAAATAAGAAAAGAAAACCGAGTCTAAGAAAAACTAAAGGAGCCTAAGAATTGCCTCCAAGAAAATGAAAGTTGGCATAAAAATTCAAGTAAGTAGCTTAACTATTCTAGTAAATTAAAGGAGTCTAAGCACATATTTGTTCACAAAGCATGCACACACTGCACGAGACCTATAGCATGGTTCCGAATAAATCCAAGAAATGTACGACAAGGTGTTGTTCGTGATGGACCATGTATGGTAGGTAATGGAAAGTTCACTGAATTAAGCCAAACAAAAAAATTAGGTCATAATTGCTTGAGGGCAAGCAAGAACGTGAGTTTGGAGGGGTGTGTTGAGTGTGTAAAAGTTCTATCTTTTACCCCTTATTTAACCCATATTCCTGCTGCATTCAAGCATAATTCATTGCATTTAGGTATAGTTTCACATATACATCACAATTAGATAAAAATGCACAGTTGCTACTGATTTTGGCTATTTATTGCAGGTAGCTGATGTGGCAGACTAATGGCAGTGAAGGAGCAGAGATGGAACACAAGACTGAAGTCAAGAAGGACGCTGTCGTGGACACTGCCGTGGCAGCCATGACAACAGCAATGGTGAAGGGAAAAGTAAAGTGGATCTCGACAGATAGAGGAATTCAAGCCGGTCTGTCGTGGGCCACTCCTATATTTTTCTGAGCCCTAGAGCAGAATGAAGGCCAAGCCCAAAGTTCAAGGAAGAAACCCAAAGAAAGAAAAGATGACAAATTAAAGGCATCTACTCAGAAGATTCAATTTTAATTAGAGTTGTACTTTAGTTTGAACTTGTATTCTTACATTATTAGAAAACTTGAACCCAATGCCTATATAAAGGCATGTAATTCGACCTAGGGAAGGATATCCCATTCTCTAGCCGTCTTCCCCAAAACCCTAGTCGGCTTCCCCCTTCTCATCATGTCCTAAACTTCCCCTAGGGCTAAGGGTTGATTCTGTAAAGTAGTTGCAAGGATCGTATTGTTTTAGGAATTTTCTGTTCAATAAAATAAAACTTCAAGTTTGCTTATTCTGGTTTCAACATCTTACAAGAGTATCGGGAGAGCATTGTGAGATTATTTATTTACTTAATATCAGGAGAGTTAAGTATACGAAAGGAATAAGTGCGGGTTCTCCAGTTTATGGTTGAACTATCTCGTACCTAGGGATAGGACGAGGTTAAGTGGCTAAGGAAGAATTCAACAACATTGGTGTTCACCTTTCGATTCACGTCGGGAGGTATCTTTCTAGAAGTGTTCATCAATAGCACTTGGACCTAGGGATAGGACAAGTCACAACAGGGATTCTTGCCAAGCTTGAAGAAACTGAGTTGCTTATCGATGCCGCGACAACAACGGACCGCTGCCACGACAGGTGCTGGCGTGACACAAGCCATACATAGAACAAAAATTTTCTATGCAGTGCAACACCTGCACTACCAAGCAGATCAATACCAGCCTATTTCTTAACCCTGAAAACTTCATTATCAATTATTCAATATTCTTCAATATTATTTCCCAATAATTTAAACTCTTTTCTTTCTCTCTTGTGCAGCAATCCAAGGATAAAGCTATTTCCAGTCCATGTGGATTCGACATCCGATACTTTAAGTATCACTTTACTACTTGCGTCGTGTACACTTGCACTACATTGCGATAGGACTTTTGACACGCAACACCCATCGCGACAACATAAGGCGACCAACTGTTGTGATTGAAGTAGAAGCCACCGAATCTGTCATTGTTCGCCTAGATAAACTGACACAGCTGGTGATAAATATGGCCAAGCCTATCGGGAAAACAGATGAGGCTAAGGCTGTCGAGCCCTTTTGTGATGAGTGTGGGGCAACTATGACTCCTCTGAATGTAATGAATCTGCCAACTTCATGGGAACCTATGAGAGGAACATCAGACCCAACACCAACACATACAATCCAGGCTGGAGAAAGCACCCAAATTTCTCCTGGAGTAACCCTAACACTGCTACAAATCCAAACTAGCAAACATTAGGATATCAGCAAAACCTGTCCCGACAGCAGCCTCAGCAAGAACAGAATATGAACAATAATTCATTAGAATCTACTCTACATACTTTTATATCTCGTACTAGTGACTTTATTGTTCATACTAATAAATTTATTGACAAGAGGGAATCTTTCATGGACAGGACTGAGATGCGGTTGCAAAATCAAGAGGCAATAATCAAAAACCTGGAAACCCAGTTCGGGCAGTTTACTCAATTATAAGCAACAGGTCAATGGGCACATCATCCAGTAATACATAGGCCACATCAAAACCCACTTATGAGCAGTGTAAAGCAATAACAACACGAAGTGGGAAAATTTTGATAATTTCATAGTTGAGAAGCCAAAGGAAAAGCAACCAGAACTACCCGCCGCAGCAGCACACGAACAACCTATTGTGGCAACAAAACAAACTGATGCACATGCAGAGGAGACAGGCAGCAACCCAGAGACAGATAATCCTGAACCCCCACGGATCAGATTTCCTTGTAAGGAACACATACAAGACATTTGTCTACCGTCGCCCTTCCCCCAAAGACTTAAACAACAAAAGCAAGAGCATCAGTTCAAGAAATTTCTAGATATTCTTAAACAGGTGCACATCAATATTCCACTCGTGGAAGCCATACAACAAATGTCGAATTATGCGAAGTATTTGAAAAACATGGTTTCCAAGAGAAGGAGAGTTGATAAATTCAAGAAGGTAGTTGTCACTAAAGAATGCATGGCAATGCTACATAACAAGGTGCCGCCCAAGAGGACAGATCCAGGCAGCTTTATCATTCCATGCAAGATAGGCAGCAACCATGATATGAGAGCTCTATGTGACCTAGGAGAAAGCATTAATCTGATGCCCAAGGCTGTCTTCAACAAATTAGGAATTGGAAAAGCAAAACCAACCTCCATCATGCTCTAATTAGCTGACCATTCTTTTGTGCAACCGGAAGAAAAAGTTGAAGATATCCTTGTATGAGTCGGCAACTTCAGTTTTCCAGCTGATTTCCTTATCTTGGACTGTGAGGCAGATGAGAACGCCCCCATCATTCTTGGGCGACCATTCTTAGCCACGGGCAGAACATTAATAGATACATGTTTTACAGCCCATGAAACCAGCCAAGGAAAAAGAGGTATGCAAAGATGTAGAGTGTCCACAAGTTCTATATTTTGTACACATTCCTGCCCTTATTATTGTTGTTCTTAAGCCCATTTACGCATTTTTAGGTGCATTGCATGCATAATAACAATATTTTCTCTTTCACCATACTTTTATTGAATATTCTATGTTTGGTTAAGAAAAGATACCGTTTTAGTTTAGTTTTTATTTCCAAGTGTTGTAGCTGAGTAGAGAAGGAGAGGACAGGAAAGCTAGGATCAAAAGGAGTTGTACTAAAGTAGTTCCAAGTGTTGCCAAGGACGCCGCAGTAGTAGCGCTACCGTCGATTGCTGCCGATGCAGTAGTTAAACCGACTTAGTCAAGATGAGTTGCGATTGAAAGAGGGAAATTCCCTGAGCCTAATGAGCCCATTCTTGCAATTATCTAAAGCATGTAGTGACATGAAGAGCTGATTAAAGATTGATAAGTAGGAGTATTGTTCACGTTCGTGCAGTACTATAAATGATACGCAAATGGTGCAAGTATACACGTCGAACGAGTAATAAAGTGATGAGTGAGTATCGTCTCCACAGGGATTGGAGGTGAACACAGTTTTCGTATCCAAATTGCTATAGTAACCAAATTGTAATGTGAGTATGCTGAGGCAGAATGTAGGATGGGGAAAATGTTGTAGCAAAGGGATAATCAAATGACAGATAGGTCCTTTCTCGGATACAAAGCTCTTTATAGAATGGCTGGCTAGCTCCTGAAGGGTAATCCTCTAAAGCCTCTTAACATTGCTAATGAATCCTAGTTCTTTCCATTATGCTCGGCGAGATTTACTAAGGTTGCTTCTAAACTATCTCTAGCAAGAAAACTGGGAGACTAAAATGCTACAGCAGCACCTCTTAGCGTAAACTCTAAACACTTTACTCTCCTAATCTCTATCCCTCTTAGCCGTTTAAACCTATCACTTATCTCTAAGGCAGGTTGGAGTCCTTCCTCTTGGTGGTTACTCCATTGTTTATGGGATCTAAGGCTAGCTCTCTCGTTCACTCTCCCAAGCTAATGCTAAAGCAATGACCCTCTCTCGAAGGTTATCACGCACTACTCTAGTTGTCACTATTAGCTAAGGCTTGCTCCCTCGATCACTACCCCCATCTGTACCTAGGGAACGACCATCATTCGAAGGCATCATAAGGAATGATTTGTCTCTCGAGGCACTAACATCCCTAATCTCTTACAACCCTGGGCTATTCCTAAGGCAAGGCAAACTCTTGAAGGCTCTTAAGGTAGGGCCTATATCTCAAAGCACTTACAACCCTAAGCTCTTACAACTTTAGGAAATTACGCACACCATAAACAAAGCATAGATCAAGAAAGAACAATAAACATTAACATGAAATTAAGAAAATAAACAGAGTATTAACCAACAGAACCCAAACCATCTAAAATTGTTCATGGCTGGGCGATAATCAAATGTATCATCGTCATATAAACCTCCAGATAAATAAATGATATAGCAAAAAGGAAAGATAAACTCCCAGTTCGCCGGTGGACTTCCATAACCGCCTTAGGCTCACCGCCTCGGAAGAGGGCGGTGAGGCCACGCCTCGAGCTTCCTGATGAAGGACACTTTACTCTCCTAATCTCTATCCCTCTTAGCCATTTAAACTTATCACTTATCTCTAAGGCAGGTTGGAGTCCTTCCTCTTGGTGGTTACTCCATTGTTTATGGGATCTAAGGCTAGCTCTCTCGTTCACTCTCTCAAGCTAATGCTAAAGCAATGACCCTCTCTCGAAGGTTATCACGCACTACTCTAGTTGTCACTATTATGTAAGGCTTGCTCCCTCGATCACTACACCCATATGCACCTAGGGAACGACCATCATTCGAAGGCATCATAAGGAATGGTCTGTCTCTCGAGGCACTAACATCCCTAATCTCTTACAACCCTAGGTTGTTCCTAAGGCAAGGCCAACTCTCGAAGGTGCTTAAGGTAGGGCCTATATCTCAAAGCACTTACAACCCTAAGCTCTTACAGCTTTAGGAAATTACGCACACCATAAACAAAGCATAGATCAAGAAAGAACATTAAACATTAACATGAAATTAAGAAAATCAACAGAGTATTAACCAACAGAACCCAAACCATCTAAAACAGTTCATGGCTGGGCGATAATCAAATGTATCATTGTCATATAACCCTCCAGATAAATAAATGCTATAGCAAAAAGGAAATATAAACTCCCAGTTCGCCGGTGGACTGCCATGACCGCCTTCGGCTCACTACCTCGGAAGAGGGCGGTGAGGCCACGCCTCGAGCTTTCTGATGAAGGACACCAACTCTGGTCAACGATGAAGTGTTCCTCCCATCTGTTGTGCTTCCTCTTGCACACTTTCTTATTTTCTCTTCACCTTCCGCTCTCTTCTTCTTTTTGAAGAGATGGAGCCTTTATATAGTGGGGGGTCTTCTAGGGTTTTGGTGGCTTGGTATCTCCTTGGGGATCCCAAAGAATATTCTCCGACAAGATCTGTCCACCATGGGACAAAGAGGACGGTCTGCAGATGGAGTGCGGCTGCTGCATAAAGTTGTCTGACAGTGTCAGGCGTCCTTCTCTACACCTCACGTGCTTGTACTTTCGTGCGCCAGCTAGCCTCTTTTCTCCTCCTTTGCTATAGAATTTTGTTCCTTGTTTCTTCCTTCGCATTATGCTCTGTCATCCTGTACACAAACAACCAAAAACTACCTTTCATGCAGCACCAACTCCACACGAGAAATAAATTAAAAAGCACCCATAATATACTAAAAATGCTGCCTACATGCAACGTAATGCACTTGAAAACAGGAAATTGCTATAGCAAAAAGGCATAAATATAGAGGTTATAGCGTAGCTATCAAGTACTTATCTTTACTTGCTTAAGAAGGCAACGTCCAAAGAGTCCACATTCAAGTCAAAAAGGAGTCAGCATTTAATGTAAAGTTACTTTAAGGACTTCTACTCCAAGGAGGAATCAAACTTAGGCCATGGGTCCTATATATACCCATGTATATGAGAGTATAGGGGCATGAGGGGGCATAGCATAGAGGTAGATAGATAGACTAACGGAGGTGTTGGAGGTCACGACCCAACACTCTTAGGGTTTAGGTTTTTTGTATGTAAAGTAGTTGTGAGAAACGGTTGTAATAGTTTAAGTGTGTTTTCAATAAAATATTCCAAGTTTGCTTAATTCATGTTCTTCACTTCTTCAATTAGTTCCAAAAGTCTAGTTGAGGAAATCCATTTGTCGGGCACAAAAGTGTAAGACTCGCGAAAGAATTAAGCACGGTCTCATCATGTCGAGGTGTTGACTAATTCGACTTAGATATAAGTTTGAGTTTTAGCGGCTAAGAGGAGCAACCAAACGTCGAATGTCTATGTTAGTTTTACGCTGAGATTTCTAGGTATTGCCTACATCACGTGGTGACAGAATCCTTGCCTAGACATAGGAAGGATCACATCAGAATTGCTCTGCCGAACTTGGAGTATCTCTCAGACTTGCCGCCATGACTTATCTCCATCCCACCTGCCGAGACAGCGAAAGTTGCAAGAGCAGAGATCCGTTGCGGCCGCGTGACAAGGTCGCAGCTGCCATTCGCCATTACCAGCCGAGGCAGCAAATCGTGGCAGCGCAAAACACACTTAGACTTTACAATGCAGTCTACACACTACTGAGCTGCAATCACCTTACCCGATCTATCGACCTTATCTCTCCATATCATTCATATCATCCCTATCATCTCTATCTTAAATTACTTGTGTTTTTAACTTTCCACATTCTAAAGTTTAATTGTGCAAATTACTATTTCCTTGTGCAGGAAAACATTCATAGGAGTCGTTCCAATCCATATGGGAGACTGTAAAGTGTCCATAAGTTCTATATTTCATGCACATTCCATCTCATATTATTGTTGTTTTCAAGTGCATTTTTGGCATAATTAGGTCATACATTGCATAAATACAATATTCTTTGTTTTGCCATGCTTTTATTGAATATTTGTTATTCGGTAAAGTAAAGATGATGGTTTAGTGTAGATTTAGTTTTCCAGGGCTAGAAGCTGTTAGGAGAGTAGACCAGAGTAGAGGATGCTGAGGCAGCACACCAGGGAGCTGTACTAAAATATTTCCACACAAAGAGAGCCACTATAGTGGACCTGTTGTAGCCATACCTACCGCCCAGGGCAGCAAAGTGAGCATGTCGCCCAGGACAGCAAACTGAGTCTGCCGCCAGAACCCGCCTCGACAACAGGGTGCCGCCATAACCCACTGTGACACCAGGGTGCCGCCAGAACCCACCATGACACCAGGGTGTCACCAAAACCCGCCAAGATAGCAGGGTGTCGCCGGAACCCACCGCGATAGCAGGGTGCCGCCAGAATCTGCCAAGACAGTAGGGTGTCACTGTGACAACAAACCAAGGAGTTGTACTGATGCAGTTCCAGCGGAAAACAGTTGTTGCCGAGTAGAGTTGACGCCGACCTTGCTGCCATCGGCAGCTGATTATGGAAGTTGGAGAACCGGAGCGCGAATTGTAGAGCTAAAACTCCTGATTCTATCGTCGACATTCATATGACTTTTCGACGTCTGTAGCAGCGGCTAGGACTGCTGAAGCAGAATTCTCAAGCTTACTTGCGGATGAAGGCACACAGAAAAGAGTCCATATTCCACGCAAAGAAGTCAGCATTTAAAGTCATATTAAAGAAGGAAAGCTACTTTAGAGGACTTCTACTATAAGAATGACTTAACCTAGTCTTATAGTCTATAAATACCCATTGTAACTTCTAGTTTAAATCATCTTAGGTATTATATAGAATTCTCTTGTGCTCTCTGCCGCTGCCATGTTCTAATTCCCCATTGGGTTAGGGTTATTTTGTAACTAGAGTGAAACGATTATTTTAGGTTTTTGAGTTATTTCTTCAATAAAATATTTCAAGTTTACTTAATCCATTATTCTTCATTCTTTCAATCTTTCCACACCAGTCGTTTAAGAGAATCCATTTGTCGGGCACGAAAGTGCAAGGCTCATGAAAGGGTTAAGTACGGTCACAACGGGAGACGTGACTAACTTGGTTCTACACTAGTCCACAAGTTTTAGCGGCTAAAAGGGATCGCTAACCGAGTTGATTGCCTTGGTTCCACACTAGTCCTCAAGTTATCTATCTCGAGCAACTTAACCTAGAAATAGGAGAGATCACTGTCGACTATCCTGCCAAACTTGAAGTATCATCCAGACTTGCCGCCAGGACTTCTTTCCGTTCCACCTGTCGAGATAGTACACACCCCTGAAGTGGCAGTGACCTACTGCGGCCGCGTGACAGGGTCGTAGTTTGCCGCCCGTCGTACCCGTCGAGGTAGCATATCGTGGCAACAAAAGATAACTCATACCTATTACAACGCAATTTTCACACTAAATGGCAGCATAACCCTGCTTGCTCTATCAACCTGACTCTCTTCTTATTTATTATTTGTGTTTTTATTTACTCTTCGATCTCAACCAAACTATTCACTTGTGCATTATTTTACCTTGTTCATGAACTACAAAGACGAGACAAGCTGTCCAATCCTCACGGGATTCGACATCTTTTATACTATAACTTGACAGGAGTGTGCACTTGCGCTCTTTCAAAAAGGGAACACCTAAACGCTATACAAGTTTTTGGCGCCGTTGTCGGGGATTGGTAACAGCAAATTTCGTTTTTAATTTCTGCACTTTTTCTTTACTTTTTATTTCATTTTATTTTTAATAAAAAAATAAAAAAATATGTGGGAAAGTGCTTATTCAGGTGCCCCACGAGTTATGGGCAACAATATTTGGGAAAGTTCTTGTGAATTTTGTGAAGGCAATCATGCATTTGAAAGTTGCCCTCAACTTTTTGGAACGGACATGTCGTGGAAAACCACGTAGGAATGGTTGCCTGAATATGAACACCAAATGCCGCTACGGCAGCAACATGGACACCAGATGTCACCGCAATAGCAACAAGAACAACTGATGCCGCTGCCGCAGTTGCCACCACAGCAGTAAGATTTTTCATGGTATGATCAAAAATCTCAAAAAAATTTACCATAACAGTTTTGCTACAGAAATCGACATGCCCTGGCAATGTAATCATCCTCAAGAGCAATCAACATCCTTGGAGGACACACTTCAAGCTTTCATTGCGCTCATAAAAAAGCGACAACTGCTATAGACGCATACATCGCTACGATGGATGCATATATGAGCAATTCAGTCCCCATTAATGCGATGGATGAACCTGAAGAATTAAGCCTGGGGGATATTGATGTCTCGGGACAAAAGGATGAAGAGTTAAGCGAGGAAGGATCTCCGAAGTGTGAGAAGCTTCTAGAAACTCCAAACCAAGAGGATGCAGAACACTGCGAGGGCAGCAAGATTGACAGTTGTTCCGGCAGCTACCTAGAAATATGCCTTGAGGACTAACTGACAGCACTCGAGCAAAGCTATTCTTCAGTAGAGAGGCCCACCATGCAAAAGCCTCCATAATGATGCCCGCCTCGGAAGCTATGGATTATTATTTATCTAGAGAAGCTTATGCAGGCAGATTTACAACCGTCAAAATCTCTATTGATGGAGATTTTCGAGGAGCCTAAAGAGTTTTCCCTTAACCGGCACAACACTATGACAGAAAACTACCACAACAGCTGGTTGCCGCAGCAGCAACACTATAATTGTGTGAAGTCTCTTGATGCTCCTGGCAATGATCGAGAAGTGTCGAGGCCCTATTCTGAGTCACACTTCAGAGGACAGAGATCTGGAGAATATACTGGAGGTAGATTTCGTGGTCGATCTCGACCTCAATGCCAGCTTTGCGGGAAGATAGGCCACCTGGTGGATCGATATTGGCATCGCTTCGATCAAAATTTTAAGGGAGTGTCATCTCAACAACGTCAGCTTGTTAATGTTTCACAGGCTAATCTATGTCAGTACACTACAAATAATGTTGATGGTTGTTATGATCCGTTTGTCAGTGTTCCTGCAGGTGCAACTGATGGTTCAGCAGAGAACACACCTGATATTGCTCAGATCAATTCTCTAATAGCTCAAGAAGTGATTTCTGCTGACAACAAGTGGTATCTAGACTCTGGTGCTACGCACCATGTCACCTACATTCCACCAAATGGTCAACCAGGTTCTTCATATTCAGGTAATGGTAAAGTTTACCTTGGTGATGGGTCAGCATTGTGTATACAACAAGTCAGTAAAGCTATTGTGTCTACATCTGCTCGTCCTCTTTTTCTTAGCCATCTTTTGCATGTTCCTGAAATAACAAGAAACTTGTTGTCTGTTTCTAGAATTGTACAGGATAATTTTGTTTATCTGGACTTTCATTCTAATTGATGTTTTGTGAAGGATAAGAGCTCTGGCAGTATTCTACTTGAGGGAAGGTTAGTAGTTGGGTTGTATTGTGTTGAGCTTTCTCAGACTGTTGTTGCTGATTCTTGTTCGATTTGTCATGTTACTTCACCTAATTCTTCTACTATTTCTGCACAAATAACTGATGATGTCTATTGGTTGTGGCATAGACGTTTAGGACATCCAACTCCTAATATTGTTAGTCTTGGTTTAAATAAAAAGGTTTATGTTGGTCATTCTAGTTTGTGTACACCTTGTCAGCTTGGCAAAAGTCATAGATTGTCGTTGTCTATATCTACTACTATTTTTACCAAGCCTTTTGAGTTAGTTGAGGCTGATGTGTGGGGTCCTTCACCTGTCAAATCTTTTGGTTTTCAATACTATGTTTCCTTTGTTGATTTGTACACTCGAAACTGCTGGATGTTTCTGCTAAGAAATAAAAGTGAAGTGTTACATGCTCTGAAATCCTTTGTTTCTATTGTTAAAAATCAGTTTAATTCTAATGTTATTGCTTTACAAACGGATGGTGGTGGTGAGTTTGTAGCTTGTGCTGCTGAGCTAACACAATTGGGTATACAACACAGGGTGTCATGTCCTCATATCTCTCAACAAAATGGTGTTGTTCAGAGGAAGCATAGACATGTTATTGAAACAACCTTAACTCTTTTAGCTCAGGCTTCCTTGTCATTTCAGTATTTGTCATATGCTACCCTTAGTGTAGTATATTTAATAAATAGGCTTCCTACAACATATTTAGGGGGCATATCTCCACATCAGAAATTATACAACAAGGTTCCCAATTATCAGTTTCTTAAGGTGTTTGGCTGCCAGTGTTTTCCTTGGCTTAGGCCTTACAATAGGAATAAATTTGACTATAGATCTAAGCCTTGTGTGTTTTTAGGATACTCCCTAAAGCATCATGGTTACCAGTGTATGGATGACACATGAAGAGTGTACATTTCTCGGTTTGTGAAGTTTAATGAGAGTTATTTTCCTTTTGCAGCAAGTCAAAAGAACATATCTAATAAGCCTGCTACTTCTAATGCTGAAGGTTATATGTCAGGGTCTTTTCCTACTATGAATAAAGATGATCATCATTCTGAGTCAACAGATGCCTCACCATCATAGCAGGTGCACACACCAATTTTGGATCCAGTAGCCCCTACTGAAATTGTTGGTTCCCTTCCAAGTTCACCATCTGTTGAGAATGTTGAAGTTGAAGGCACAGCCTCACCTTCAATACCACTAGTTGATGAAATTGTTGAAGCTGTTGAGGTGCCCCTGAATCTTATGAAGGTCCTTTGGTTCAAGAAGGAGTTGTTGAGACAAGTGATGCTTGTGGCGGTTCATATATTGTTGCACCTGGCAGTGAAGATGCAGATGTTGTTGCACAAGATGTAGTTGTTTCTAATAGTGAAGGTGAAGGTGCTGATGAACAAGATGTTGATGTTTTTGGTAATGAAGGTGAAGGTGCTGCTGAACAAGGTGTCATCTCAAGTTGTGTACCAGCAATTGATATAAAGCAAGTCTTACATAATGACCTCAATGAAGGACATGATGAAGAAGTTCATTTTCTTGTGATGAAGAAGTGCATGAAGGACATGATTTTACAAGTGGTGTGCAGACACAAAACACACACTCCATGACAACTAGAAGCAAGGCTGGGATTTTAAGCCAAAATTCTATCATGTTGAGTGTCATGAAGTACCTTCCACTGTTTATGAAGCCTTTGAACATCCATAATGGCGTGCAGCAGTTCTGGCAGAATATAGGGCACTCTTGGAGAATAACACATGGGAACTTGTCAGCTTACCTTTTAATAGACAATCTATAGGTTCAAAGTGGATTTTTAAAGTCAAGTTAAACTCAGATGGGTCAGTCAACCGATATAAAGAAAGATTAGTGGCGAAAGGCTATTCCCAATTACCAGGATATAATTTCTTTGAAACCTTCAGTCCAGTTGTTAAATCGTCTATTGTTAATGTGCTTCTTTCTTTGGTTGTCTCAAATGAATGGCAGATGCATCAAGTGGATGTCAACAATGCTTTTTTTAAGGGAGATTTACTGGAAGATGTGTACATGACACAGCCATCCGGATTTGAGCAATGTGATGAGAAGGGTCAAGTTCTGGTGTGCAAACTGAAAAAGGCTCTGTATGGTCTCCGGCAAGCACAACGAAACTGGTTTCATAAGCTATGTGAGTTTCTTTGTCATTTAGGATTTCGCTCATCTAGTGCAGACTCATCATTGTTCATCTATAAAAAGGAAGATATCGTTACATATTTAGTTGTATATGTGAATGATATACTTGTTACGGGGGGATCTTTAGAGCATTTGCTACATATGAAAGATGCTCTTCATGAGAAGTTCTCCTTGAAGGATCTGGGATTAGTTCATTATTTCTTAGGTGTTGAGGCCATTCAATCTAATAACGGGTTGTTCTTAATGCAACGGAAGTTTATAGATGATTTGCTTAAGAAAACTAAGTTGAATGAAGCTAGATCACTCGAGACCCCTATAGTTGTTTCTCCAAAACTCAGCAAGTATAATGGAGTGGAATATTCTGATGCTAGTCAATATCGAAGTATTGTAGGATCATTGTTGTATATTTGTCATACCAGACCTGATATTTCGTTTGTTGTTAGTAGGGTTACTCAATTTATGCAGAATTCTAGAGATGTTCATTGGATAGCTGTTAAGAGGATACTTAGGTATCTAAAAGCCACGTCTGACTATGGTTTGTGGTTTGTGCAACAAAGTTTACAAAATGGGATAGTTAAGTTACATGCTTTTGCGGATGCTGATTGGGCCAGTGATGTGGATGATCGTAAGTTAGTGTCTGGTTATTATGTTTATCTAGGAGCACACTTGTTATCCTGGAGCTCAAAGAAGCAATGCTCTGTGTCCCAATCGACTGCTGAAGCAGAGTATCGAAGTCTTGCTGATACTGCATCAGAATTATTGTGGGTAAAGTCCTTGTTGATAGATATACATGTTTAACTTGAGGAGGTTCCAAAAATATGGTGTGGCAACACAAGTGTTGTTGTCATGGCAGAAAATCCTGTTCTGCATGCTAAAACGAAGCACGTTGACTTAGATCTTCATTTTGTAAGAGACAAGGTTCACACCCGTCAGTTTGAAGTTAATTATGTGCTAGGGCAGTTTCAAAATATCGACGTTCTTACTAAGCCTTTACCACTGGTCAGATTTCAGGAGCTAAGAAAACATATATGTGTTTGGTCTCTACAACAAATACAAGAAGGAGCAGAAAACGGGGTGAATATTGAAGAGTAAAAGCCTCTTCTGGTCTCCAGTAGTTTCCAGTGTGTTCGATGAAGGTGTAGAACCTTCTAGGCTAGTCTGGCTGTTAGCCCAGTTGTTATTCAGTTACGAGGGCCCGCTTCTTCTCAACAAATTGGAGAATTCGGTTTCAATTTTGTTGGGTAAGGTCACTGGGCTATAAAAACAACAAGAGTGGTACTGGCCCATCACTTATGAAATATTGTATTGGCCTACATTGTTATCAGATCCATTTCCTTTTTCGTTTTGTTTCTTCTTTTGTAACCCTAAACGCTGTAGCTTTGTTTCTTTGTGATCACTGTCGTTCTCTTTCTGATCACCGGAGCTATTTCCATACATAAATCGCTCTAGAATTGTATTTCAAACCATCTCTGATACTGTAGCGAATGTTTGTCATGAACATTTCCATATTGGAAGATAGCAAGGAAGTGATATTTCACCATATCCATGATTTAAGTTTAGAGTTTAGGATTAAGAGTTTAGATTTAGAGTTTAGAGAATTTGGTGTTAATATATTTTTGGTAAACTCACCACATACCACTCAACTATAGCCCTTGAGTCGAAAATGCCACCGAACTTTAAAATTGTTCAAAACTATCAATGAACTTTAATATGTGAGTCGAAAATGTCACTCCGCCGTTAACCGTCCCATTAAGTCAAAACGACGTCATTTTGGTGCGACTGTTTTGAAGCCTAATTTAGCCCAAAACAACATCATTTTGCTAGAGGAAAAAATATTAAAACCATGCATTTGATGGGTTTTGAACCCATGATCTTTATAAAAAAGAGTTAAGCCATAACCACTAAACCAACATAACATTATGTAATATTTTACCACAAATATTATATATCTCAAACAACTTCAGATTAATTCAAATTATTTTATGAAATAAATAATATTATAAATAATATTAATATATTTATATTATAAATATTATATAAAAACTTTAAATCCTAAACCTTAAACTACAAAACTCGAACTTCAAACCCTAAACTTTATGATCGAGGTTTGGGGTTTATAGCTTTTTATATATTATTTATAATATAAATATATTATTTTATGAATATTTTTTGTTTTTGAAAAATAATATATTTTTTATTGATATATTTAAAAATAATATATTTTATATTATTTATAGAATTATTTTTTATAAAATAATTTGGTTGAACCAAATAGATAAGTTTATATAATTTAAATAAAAATATTTTATTTTTTATATTGTTTTTATATTATTTATAATATAAATATATTATTTTAAAAAATATAAAATTCAAATATAAAAAACCCTTAAACCGTAAATCTTAAACTTTAAATTTTAGAAATTAAGTTCAAGGGTTGGGGTTTGTGGGTTAATAATTTAAGATTTAGGGTTTCTATATATTATTAATAATATAAATATATTATTTTTATAAATATTTTGAGGGTTTTCTTAAAATAATATATTAATATTATTAATAATATATTTTTATTTATATATATGTGCAAATAATATATATTTATATTTTGATATTATTTATAATATTATTTATTTCATAAAATAATTTGAATCAATCTGAAGTAGTTTGTGATATATAATATTTGTGGTAAAATATTATATAATGTTATGTTGGTTTAGTGGTTAAGGCTTAACTTTTGCTCCTAAAGGTCATGGGTTCAAAACCCATAATCGCATGGCTCTAATATTTTTTTTCCTCCAGCATAACGACGTCGTTTTGACTTAACGGTTAATGGCAGAGTGGCATTTTCAACTCACATATTAAAGTTAAGTGATAGTTTTGAACAATTTTAAAGTTAGGTGGCATTTTCGACATAGGGGGCATAGTTGAGTGGTATGTGGTGTAATTTACTCAATATTTTTAAGTTTAAGATTTAAGATTTAGAATTTAAGTTTAGGATTTAAAATTTAATTTTTTTAATATTAGGCATAAAAAGATACACCGAAAAAGAATAAAAAAATTTTGTCCGTCTAAAAGTCCTATCTTAATTTTTTTTATTAGAGTTAGTTTTTAAGGTAGATTGTGCGGCGAAGGATATGTTCTATTTTTTCTGAAAAGGGGAGGATATTTTTTTGGTCCTCCAACTTTGTCAATTGTCATTTTAATTATAATTCTTATAGTGTCTCTTTTGGTATTCAATTTTTTTTTTCAAATTGATCTGAACATGATGGAGCAATAATGCACCATTAAGCTAACATCATTTATTTTGTTATTATTGAAATACTAAGGTCAATTATTTCAATACTTTTGTATTTTTGACGGCATTGTAGGAAAATAACGAAGTAGTTAAAGTTAGTTTTATGTCATATTTGAGTCAATTTGACAAAAAAAAATAGTTCAAATATATATATATATATATATATATAATAAAAGTCGAGAGTTAAAAATAACCAAATGGATTAAAGTTAAGATTATAATTTTGAAGTTGTATAGTTGTTATATGTCTTTAAAACTATTAAATAAAATAAAAATAAAGATACATGACAATCATATAACTCAATTAGTAAAATATTTTATTGCATAAAATGATAATCTAAACTTTACAACAAATCTTAGATCATAAAAGTGTTATGATTATAAATTATAATATTTGATATAATAAAAACAATCGATGCTCAGAAACTATTTGCTCTTTTTTAGTGTTTTTTTTTATGCTTCAAACTAAAAAATTAAGTTTATAGTTTAAAGTTAAGGTTTAAGGGTTATAGTTTAGGAAATTAGTGGCATGGTGTATTTTATAGGGTTTAGTGTTTATGGTTTAGGATTTAGAATTTAAGGTTAAGTCTTAGAATTTAATATTTTAGTGTTGGAGCATAGAAAGAGGCATCGAAAGGGCACCGCAAAGGGGCATAGGATTGTTGTCCATGTAGTTATATACTTAATCAAGTACGTACTAATAACATTACAACAAAACAAGTTTTTAGCGACGTTTTTTTAGTAAACGCCGTTAAATTTGTACATTTAGCGAACAAATGTCGTGATAGACTAATATATAGCGGCGTTTTTTGGGCAAACGCCTCTATATATGCATACTTTAGTGGTGTTTGTTAGAAAAACACCGCGATAGACTAATATATAACGATGTTTTGGGCAAAAGCCGCTATAGACACGTACTCCCAAAAATGCCGCTATAAATGTGTACTTTAGTGGCGTTTGTCTAACAAACGATGCTATAAACGCATACTTTAGAGTCGTATGTTAATAGGATTTAAATGTTTAAATCCTGCATCGACTCCATTTATATCTTACTAAAACCTTATAAAGAAGCGAAGCGCAAGTATAGATTTTCGAGCTGAGTGATGCTGGAGATAGATACATAGTCAATAGCGACGTTTGTTCTTCCAAACGCCGCTATATAATTCTACATTATGCAGCGTTTTTTGTTCACAAACGCAGCTAACTGTTGCGGCGTTTGATCTAACGACACTTCTTGCAACGTTTTTGTAACACCCGGATTTGGGGGTCGGGTGAAATAAATAAATTAATTAATGTCTCGGTTTTATTTTGTAAAATTAAATTTAAGGTGTTGGACCAATTTTGATATTTAAGCCCAATAGCCATTTTAATGGCATTTTTGTAAATAGATGGCCTTTCCAAATAAACCCATTCCTTTCATTATATTTCAAATAAACAAATTTTTATCATCTCCTTCTCCACCAAAAGAACCAACGACACTTCTCCCTCTTCTATGGATTTCACTATTCCATCTCCTTCCTCCTTCATTTCTGGACGGTTTTGAAAGGTAATTATATCCCCATTTTGCTCTCATCTTCCTCTCTTCAAAAGTACCACTAGATTTCATTTTCAACATTGTTTTAGAAATTTGGTTTTCTATGGAAAAATATTAAAGGTTGTTACTTTATGGGTTTTGATTTAAGTTTTTGATTTGTTAATGTTTGATATGATCTTAGAAACCAAAAAGGCCCAACATATCTTAATTTTGGATGATTTAAGCTAATTTTCGGAAATGGGTTTTGTTGGGGGGTTTTAGAGAGGTTTTAGAGTTAGTTTAAGGGTTGTTTTAAGTGGGAAAATGCTTGGTTATGATAGTATGGTATATGAGGGTCATTTTGGGTGTGTTTGATTATCGTTTGGTTGATTGAAATGGAAGATTTCAGTGGGTTTAGAGGGCTGCTCGGGAATTCAGTTTTGAGCATGATCTTGGGTGTTAAATTGCTTGGAATGTTAATCCGGGTTGTTCCGACGACTAGTAATTGATTGTTGGTGTTTTGTTTGTGTTTGGATTTGGTTAGAATCAAGGTTCGACATCGGTGAGACATCGGGAGTGAATCCGGAAGCTTGAAGGTCTTGGTTGCATTAGTTGTTGAGCTTGGAAGTGAAGGTGAGTGGTTAAATGCATTTAAATGGTTTTCAATGAGTTGGTTCAAGCATGTGGACTAGGTTGGGCTTGGTAGACCCACCTAGAGTTAGGGTTAGAGTGGTAGCATAATCCCAAGCTTTAGTTAGAGACATTGGTTGAACTCTAATTGTTGTTTATGCCTCATAATGATTTGTGTTTATGATGGTTATGTATAAATGTGTTATACATGTATGTTTAGGCATGGTTGTGATGCATTGATATATGCATGTAGTTTGGTTTGTGGATTGTGCATGATGTTAATCATGGTGAGTACGTGCTAAGCACGGAAGCGGTTATAAAATGATGTTGAGAATTGTGTTTAATGTTGGCACTAGTATGCTTGGGTACAAATGATCGATCATTAGGATGTTAGTGTGCACACGTGAGTCAAATGCGCGCGTGGTCTTGGTGATGGTAGTAATCAAGATGGAGTATGGGTTCGCCCGGAAAACCTTCTTATATATATATATATATATATTAGTCGACGATGAGTGTAATCCCATCGACGGGGCGTGAGGATGAGTGGAATCCCCTCCGCGTGAACGGTGATGAGTGTAATCCCACCGTAAGGTAATGGTTGTGTTGGATGTGAGTTCCAACGTGTTATCTACGTATTTGAGTCATAGCTAGGTGCCAATATGATATGAAATGTGATTCATATATGGATTATTATATGTGTTTACATATGATGTGGATTTGAGCTTGTTGAGCATGGCATAATATTGAATATATGGTCATGCATCATGTGTATTTTGGCTCATGAGGATCGAAGGTAAGGTCATGCATTCTACCTTGGTTGTGCTCGTGCTTGGACCCTGCATTGTCGAGGTTTGTTTTAATGAGCTTACCCTCACTAAGCTTTACGCTTACGCTCCCTTTTGTTCGACAATGCATATCCGTAGTTTGTGGGTTGCTAGTGCAAGAAGGGGACCTCCAAGTGTGCTAGTTGGGCTTTTGAAATCTATCAAGTATGGATTTTATGTTAATGATATAATGGTCAAGCAATGGGGACTTGTGTGTTGATGTTGGTTTTGTTTAAGAGCATGTTAGACTCTTCTTTATCATGTTATGTTGGTTGGCTTGTGGTTGCCTTGTATTGCTTGTAAACCATGTCTAATTTGCCACCTTAAAGGCTTAGTGTTGACCTTGTGTAAGCATGTTATTTTGAATGCTTAAGTGTATGCCTTGTATGACCTTTTGAATGGATGCCCATATCTTGTATCCTTATGCGATTTGAGTATGTTTGCAATAGGGTGCATGCCATAGAATGTGTTTGTATGTTGTGTATGCTTCTCGGGGTCGTTTCGGGCGTTTGGGATCATTTGGAGATGTTTAAAACTGATTTTGGGAATTCACAGACAGCAGGTGTTTCAAAACGGGTTGTGCTGTTTCGAAACGAGTGTGATTCCGGGGCCCCCGTATCAAAACGTGTTTCGGAACGTTTTGGCTACTGTGAGCCCTTGTTTCAAAACAAGTTTCGAAACACTTTGGCTACTGGAATTGCTTGTTCCGAAACGGGTATCGGAACGCCTAGGCAAAATGGGACCCTGTTCCGAAACGTGGAGGATGCGTTTCGGTACGGGTGTCTGGCTTTTTAAACTAGAGCCCGTGTTTCGAAATGGGCTATGACTCATTCGAAACACGGGCCTGTAAATGGGCTTTTTGACATCTCTAAAAGGTCTCATGGGTTGGGCTTAGGCCCTGTTTGTTGTTAGGCTTCTCGTGAGCCTTGTTTCCGTTGTCGTTTCACACATAGGTTAAATTAATGCATCTAGACAAGTTAATAAATGAAAAAGTTTTTCCTTGGGTCGGTAACCGAAGTGGAGCCTTAACAGGTTTTACCTCGGTTATCCCCGTGTAGCCCACTCGGATCGGTCAAGCGTCCGGACCGGGACGAGGGGGTTACACTTGTTGGTATCAGAGCCTAAGGTTTTCGAGATCTTGGGCAGGTAAGTGAAGTAAGTTGAGTTTTTGTATTGATATGCATGGTGATTGCTTGCCATGTAAGCATGTTTGCTTGTTTATCAAGTATGCTTGTTGCTTTGTTTGAAGCATGTTGTTTAGAGTCCTATTGCTACTATTACATCGGAAAAAGGATTTTTAAAGTCAGGGAACATACTTGAGCCACTTGGAACCCTTACCTTGCTAACCCTATCTTTTGTGCTTTCTTGTTGTTGTTGTAGTTGTTGTTTGTGAGAACGTATGTCGAGGCCGAGGGGTAGACCGAGAGTGGTTCGTCAGGAACCACGTGTTGCGGCTCCTGTTAATGAGCCGGTGGTTGGAGTTGAGGCTCATGTGGAAGAACCTGTTGCTGCTGGAGTTGGAGCTCCTCCACCACCTCCTCCGCCTGGTAAGGGAAACGAGGCTGGAGTCGAGGGAGAGGGACCTCAGTTTGGCCAAGTTTCGGCCGGAATAGATATGGCTCCGCTTGTACAAGCTATAGCGGGAGCATTTCAGGCCGCAGTTGTTGGAGCTCAGGCTGCAGCTCAGCCTAGGGGCGATGATGCTAGTTTACTGTTAGAGAGGCTCTGTAGCCTAGGGGCTGAAGAGTTCAGAGGGTCTACACCGGAGAGGTCTGAGTTGTGGCTAGAGAAGACAGTTCGCATCTTAGCTCAGATGGGTTGTGTGGGTGCTCGCAGATTGGGCTGTGTGATTTCTTTGCTACAGGGTGATGCCTACACCTGGTGGGTCACCATTACTACTGGAGTTCCAGAGGCTGAGATTAGATGGGATTTCTTTGAGTCTGCTTTTCGGAAAAGGTACTTGGGGCCGAGATATCTTGATGAGAAGAAACGAGAGTTTATGGCTCTAGTTCAGGGAGATGCTTCTGTGACTGACTACGAGATTCGTTTTGTTCGTTTGAGTCAGTATGCTCTAGAGTTAGTTCTTACTGAGAGGGACTGTTGTAACCGTTTTAGATACGGGCTTCATGAGGATGTTAAGAGGTACACCTTAACTTCAGATTATTCAGATTTTGATGTCTTGGTTTCTAGCGCCAAGGACATTGAGCATAGCTTGGGGCTGACCAAGCGTTCTGGAGGATCTAGTTTTGGTAAGAGACATAACAACTTCGACCGTAGTGATGCCAAGAGGCATCGGGGTGGCGGACAGCAGTTTGACCATAGGCATGGCGGTGGCCACCATGGTAGAGGCCACCGGGGCCATAGAGGTGGAGGGCGTTTGCCTGAGTGCACACGTTGTGGGAGACAGCATTCTGAAGAGTGTTGGGGTAACTTCCATGCTTGTTGGAATTGTGGTTCGAAGGACCACTTTAGGAGAGAGTGTCCGCATCAGGCGGCACAGGCACCGAACATAGCACAGGCTTCTGCGAGGGCCAATGATTATCAGAGAGGCTGTGGGCGCGGTCGCGGCTACTTCCAGCCTAGGGCTGATGCACCTAGGGTAGATGCTCAGAGGAACCTTGCTCATGTTGTGGCAGTGCAGCCAGAGGCAGGTGGGCCAGCGAGAGTCTATGCTAAGAGAGAGGCCGGGAACGACACATATGTGATAGCAGGTAATTTTGAGTTACAGTCTATGTCTTTGCTTTCTTTGGTTGATTCGGGTTCTACGCATTCCTACATTTTGAGGGAGCATGCACGGAAGTTAGATATACTTGTTGAGATCTTAGATGTAGGTATGCATGTGACTAGCTCTTTTGGTGAGACGGTTGTAGTTAGACGAATGTATAGGAGGTGTCCGCTGAAGATTCAAGGTTATATGTTTTCCGTTGATATGATGGAGCTTCCGTTTTATGGTTTTGATATTATTTTGGGTATGGACTAGTTAGTTGAGCACCGAGCTAGTGTGGATTTTGATACGAATAGGATTTCTTTGAAACTTTCTGATGACTACGAGGTAGTAGTAGTAGGCGAGAACATTAAGTTCCTGTCTAATGTATTGTCAGCTTTAGAAGCACATAGGTTGATGGATTCCGGATGTGGGGCTTACTTAGCATATGTTATGAATCCGAATATGAATGGCTAGACCGAAAGATATTAGAACAGTTTGTGATTTTCCGGATGTGTTTCCTAAAGAGTTGTCAGGGTTGCCTCCTAACAAGGATGTTGACTTTGAGATTGAGATTGTTTCAGGGTCTACTCCAGTTTCTATAGCTCCGTATCGTATGGCTCCGAAAGAGTTGAAAGAATTGAAGAGTCAGCTGCAAGAGTTATTAGACCGTGGTTTCATTAGGCCTAGTAGTTCTCCTTGGGGTGCTCTTGTGTTGTTTGTAAAGAAGAAAGATGGCAGTATGCGTATGTGTATTGACTACAGGCAGTTGAACCAGTTGACTATGAAGAACAAGTATCTGTTGCCTCGTATAGATGATTTGTTTGATCAGTTGAGAGGTGCTTCAGTGTTCTCGAAGATAGATTTGAGATCAGGGTACTATCAGTTGAAAGTAAAAGAGTGTAATGTTCCGAAGACAGCTTTTAAGACTAGATATGGGCACTATGAGTTCCTTGTGATGCCGTTTGGGCTCACGAATGCACCTGCAGCATTCATGGATATGATGAACAGAATTTTTAGAGACTATCTAGACTATTTTGTAGTTGTTTTCATAGATGATATTCTTGTGTACTCGAAATCGGAAGAAGAGCATGATGAGCACTTGAGATTTGTTTTACAGAGATTGATGAGCAATCAGTTGTATGCGAAGTTTAGTAAATGTGAGTTCTGGATTCGAGAGGTTGTATTTCCTGGCCATGTTGTTTCAGCCGAAGGTATCCGTGTTGATCCGACGAAGATTGAGGCTATTGTTGAGTGGAAACAACCTAAGTCAGTGACTGAGATAAGGAGTTTCCTAGGATTAGCCGGTTACTATAGGAGATTTGTTGATGGCTTCTCTAGAGTAGCTGCTCCTTTGACTAAATTGTTGTAAAAGGGAGTTAAGTTTGAATGGTCAGATGCAAGACAGAAGGCTTTTGAGAAATTGAAAGAAGCTTTGATAAATGCTCCAGTGTTAGTGCAACCAGTTTCAGGTAAAGAATTTGTGATCTATAGTGATGTTTCCTACATAGGTTTAGGGTGTGTCCTAATGCAAGAAAGAAGGGTTGTTGCCTATGCTTTGAGACAGTTGATGGTACATGAGAAGAACTATCCTAGTCATGATATAGAGTTAGCCGCAGTTGTGTTTGCGTTGAAGATTTGGCGTCACTATTTGTATGGTGAGAAGTGTATAGTTTACATCGATCATAAGAGCTTGAAGTATCTGATGACACGGAGAGAGTTGAACTTGAGACAGAGAAGATGGCTTAAGTTGTTGAAAGACTATGATTTGACTATAGAGTATCATCCGGGTAAGGCAAATGTAGTAGCCGATGTGACACGCGTCGTAACGTGTCAAGAATAATTTCCTTCTTCCAATAAATAAAGAAATAAAGAAATTAAACTAAATATAGATAGGGAAGTAGGAGTCGAACCCACAAGGACTTAGAACTTTCCTTGTCGCGCTTTTGTAGTTTCTGAACCAAGAGTTGTTGATGGAGCTATGTTGATGTGATTTAGGTGGGGGTTTGTTGTAATGAAATGTAATTATTTAAGAATGTAAAAGAAAGCTTTTAAAAGAGTTTAAAGTAAATATGAGATTATCAGCCTCGGGCTTCCGTGTTGACTTGTTCTACTTGGTTCCTTGGTAAAGATTTTTATTTCGAAAAACTTGTTGGCAAAATTACTTCAAGGTCAATCCTTGAGTTTTTGTTTGTAAACTGAATTTCCAAAATTAATTTTTGGTTTCAGTTTTGATAATTTGTCTAAACCAACTCAATGTTTGAGAAAACAAATTACTTAAGCCTGTAATCAACTCGAAAAGTCATTTCTATAAAAACGATTCGATCTCAATTTCACTTAGTAATCTATTTACTAAGTGTGTTCCTTGGAAGTCGGATTTGTTTCAATAACCGATCCTCCCTCCCACTTGATAGATCAAAACAATTGTTTTTCTCCAAAGTCAATCTTTGGGTTTTAAAAATCATTTTGATTTAGAAAATAAAGTTTGAAGAAATTGAGAGAAGTTTTCGAAATGTTTGAAGCATAGTTTCAAACCTCGCCTTGAGAACGTGTCATCGCAAAAGCCTTCGGCTTAAAAAGATCTAGACGAGCATGGTTATTAAATTAATTATGCTCGACATATAAGAAATAATTAAAAGAAGAAATATAAGAAAATAACTTAAGTAAAAAAACTAAGAAGAGGGGAATTCCCAAGAGAAGAAGAAATGATGTTCAATTGCTAATTGAATGATGACAATACTTACCCCAAAGAGGGGTATTTATAGTGTTTCAAAATAACCTAGGTAAAACCTAAAATGATAATTAAAATTAAACAAAATAAATATCCAAAGTTTAAAATTTAAAATTTTAAAATTCTGGTGATAAGCTATCTGATAAGTGGCTTGATAAGCTATCTGCGTTGCTGACGTCAGCTTCTAGAAGATGCTGACGTGGCGCCCAGTCAGCATTCATACCCTGGTTCATGCCCAAGAATCTACCCACGACTCCAGTATTTTCTACAGCATTCCAGCTTATTTCCAACATCACATAACCTGCATGAAAACAACATAAAAATAGCCCACTTAAGTCCCTTAAACATATATTTAATCGAAATAAGGACCAAAAACACAACCAAAATAAATACTCATCAAATTCCCCCTCACTTATCCGATGCTTGTCCTCATGTATCTCAAAATTAAACAACCTAAGCTCAAGTTATCATCTTTAATTTCACGAAGTCTCAAAGTTTCCGATATGGTTAAGTATCTAAACATGAAAGAAAAATAAGGAGCAAAACAGATAAATGGCAAGATTAAGAAATTTAAGCAAAAACGACATTTCAACACCCTACTAACATCAATGATGCAAACCAAGTACCCTCACAAGGAATCGCTCATGTCACTCAAAGTGTTTAAGGGTAGAGAAAATTCACTCGAGCCAAAACTAATTAGAACATTACCATAGGCTTGTGGTTAAATCTAATCTCCACTACTAACATGAATGTGATGCAAAAATCAAGAGGTCTTAAAGAAGGGTTGTAATGGGGCTAAGGTAAGGGTAGGATAAAGGCTAAAAATAAGGGTTTAAAATTCAAGACAAAAATCATCCCAAAAATATATTCGAAACTTCTCTTTTTTTCTCTTTTTTTCAAACTAAAACTGTTTTTGCAGTGTATTTTTTCTGTTTATTTTTTTCTGCAGACTCGAACAATTTCCTGTACCTTTTTTCTGCATTGCATATTCGAACAGTTCTGCACAGTTTATTCGAACAGTCCTGCACAGTTTTTTTTTGCACAGTTTTTTTTCTGCTGCTAGACTGCATTTATTCGAATCTTTTTTTATGAAGACGATTTTATCTTGAAAAGGGGACAAAAATAATGGAATTAAGATAAAAAAGGATTAAGCTAAAATGTGGTGATTTTCAAGAAAAAAGTCAAGGCTCAAAAATTGTTTCACTAGGGGAAATTAAATAAAAGGGTAGGCAATTTGTTGGGAAGAGAAATGGTTAAAACCTAGTGCCTCTATCATATTTTAGCATCATATTCAATCAACGTAATCTCAAAAAGAATCTAAACACATGTTCTAGAATGCAACTAATTTAGCTAGGCACACTCAAAGAAACAAAGAGCAAATATAATACATGCTCATTAGGCTCAAAAACTCACAAATATGTCTTGTGTGCTTAGGTAAGCATTATGTGAATTAATAGAAAAAGAAATGTCATATAAAAGATTTTAATCAAAAATTAATCATGCCAAAATCTACCATGCAACCTAAAATTTTCTAACAAGATAGATAAAAAACCATATGAAAACAGTGAGACAAGGCAAAACTAAGGATTAAAACAAGGAACTTAGATTAAATAAAATTAAGAGATCAAGAAAACAACCAAAACGGATAAGAAAGATAAAAATTGATAAGCATATCTCCCTCCCCCTCACTTTGATGCATTTTGTCTCAAAATGAAAATTTAAAATAAAAGAGAGGAAATGATAGACTCCCCTAATCAATTGCGGCCACGACCGCGGCCACGTCGTCCGCGGGAAGAGCCGGTCAAGTCAGTCTCGATGGAGTGGAGGCACTCATCCATATCTCTCCAGGGTTGGTCATCTTGTGTTGGTTGTGTTTGGGCTCGTCGTTGAAACACTCGTTCTCTACGAGTTGGGAGAGTGCTCGGGGGAATAATATACGGTGCATCAGAAGTTCCTGCAAGTAATCCCATGGCATCTAGGCATCTTTCATCTAAGGCACTCATAGAAAAGGCATAAGTAAACTGAGATGGATCAAAAGTAGCAGGATAAATACGTAAAGCTAAATGAGTAATATAAGGACCCAGAACTAATGATGGTGGCGTAGTGGTTCACGGTACACGATGAAACATGTAGGCCATCCAAAAACCAAGATTTACCTTGATATTTACCTGCATACACCAGAGAAATAATAACTCAGTTTTACTCACGGTTGATGAAGTGTCGTTTCTGCCAGAAAGGTTGTAAACGAGGAACCGATGGATATATCGTAAAGCAGGGCTATGAATGTTGTGGTCCTTTGTTGTTTTCGGATTGTATTGAGAACCTGCAAAACCTGTCAAAGTCTCCAAAGAAAGGTCGTTATCGAAATCTTTCGGTATGTCTAAAAGGGCATATTGATAGTTAGGGTCTGAAACGTTAGTGACAAAACCCATATAAACATTAAATTCAGTAATAGACAACCGAAAGTACTGACCCAAGAGGCGAAAAGATATTACATTAGGTGTATCAAGAGACCTTGCACGACTACGATCAAATGAAAAAGTAGAATAAAATTCAAGTACTAATTCGCAGTAAGTGTCACAGGTAATTGTATGAAATCGACGCCAACCAATGTTATCAAAAAGTGACAGTACCGACTCACGTAAATGCAAACGATCTAAAGTTTGAGTGGGGATATACTTACAAATCGGAAGTGAGCGATGTCGTATACGGTTAAATATATCGAGTTCTTCTCCGGTAAAATGTAAGAACCCTTTCAAGTTCTCATTGTTAGGTGCCGTAAATCGTTGGCTACGCCGTGGATGTTCTTCATGATCCGATGGAATGTCATTGTGTTCGTGAGGTGGTGAATGGGGTTGAGCAGTCTCCGAACGGTTATTGGCAGCAGACTCAGCATGTACATGATCTGAAAATCCATACATGGGGTGAAAAACTAATAATGGCTGAAAAAACTCAGAATTTACCTCATCGGCCATATCGGCCGCAGAATAATGGTTCGAATGCATGGATGTGTTCGTGTGCATGTTGAATAAGGGGATATGGGTTGGTGAAGGCATGGGCTCATAGTGTTGTTGTGGTGATCCGCCCACCGCATCAGAGGCCAAGGAGTGGTAGGGGAAGGTGGCGGGGGTGGTGGGCGTGAAGAACGGCGGAGCAATGATGGTCTCGTTTCGCCACTGCCGGTGACGCGAGCAGCGCGGCCAGTGCTGGTCTGTCCGGATCTGTGCGAGGGAGTACCCCTCGTCATGGCCGGATGGGTTTGATGCGAGGAAGATGGCTGGTGCGGGTGGGCAGAACTGGTTTGCATGGACGTGCTTTGCATCTCAAGGGAGTGAAAGGATGGTGACGGGGGTGATGGTGGTTGCGGCGAACGGTGGTGCAGTGGTGGTGCATGGTCGTCGAAGTGTGGGGTGGTGTTTGGGATGATGGGAGGCTCGGGAGGTGGTGGGGTATTGTGTGGCGGCTGTTGGGGCTCAGAGTCGCTGCTGAGGGAGACAAACTATTGCGGTTGGAAGCGTCGGTGGCCACCGATGACAAGTGGTGGCTGTTGTGGAAGTCGGCGAGCTTGGTCACGGGTGCGTGGCATCTTGACGGTGGTGTAGGGTTGATTTTCGGGTGGCTGCTGAATGAATGAAGAAAACAAAATAAAATGGTTTAAGCAATTTGATGCGGCTGGTGAATGGGGAAAAGAAAGGAAATAATAAAATAAGGTTTTAATGGGTGATTGGGTGTTTGACCGGGTAGGGAATTGTGTAGGTGGGGTCCACGGGTGTTTGATTGGGTTTAAATTGTGAGAGTTGATCGGGTAGGGGATTGTGTAGGTGGATAAAGTTGGGTTTGAATGTGTTTAAAATATGGGTGAAGTGATTGGGTGGGAAAGGGATAAAAAATTCGAAAATTATTATTTAATTTGAAATAATTGGCCCACAAAATCCTGTTGAAAAAGATAGCTTCTCATTCCTTTATTCGATCTAAATTATCTGCAAACAAAATAAATAAGAGATCAGATAAAATAAAATTCAAAATAAATTCGAAAAGATAAAATAATTAAAATGAGATAATAAAAATAAATTCAAAAAGAGATAAGAAAATAAATTTAAAATAAATTCGAAAAAATAATTAAAATAAAAATAAGTTTGAAAAAGAGATAAGAATAAAATCAAAATTCGAAATAATTAAAAAAATTTAAAATGAGATTTGGATAAATTCAATTTTTTTATTATTTTATTATTATTTTTTTGTTTATTTTAACTAAAGATAAAATTCAAATAACATCAAATTATAGCAAATTAAAATGAGAAAAAAATAATAAAATAATAAAAGAAAATAAAGAAAGTAAAAATAAAATAAAATAAATAGAGTAAAAAAGAAGAAAAGATATGGGTTGCCTCCCATTTAGCGCTTGTTTAACGTCGCTAGCTTGACGACCTTATTCAAGTAACAAGTTCGATTAAACGAATTTCCTCGACTAGACCAACCGGAGCATTGTCATAGTACGGTTTAAGTCGTTGACCATTAACTTTAAATGGCTCTCTGGAATTACTTTTAATTTCCACTGCACCATGTGGAAAAATATTAGTCACTGTATACGGTCAAAGCCACTTTGATCATAATTTCCCTACAAAAAGTTTTAATTTAGAGTTAAATAATAAAACCTTTTGACCAATATAAAATGATTTAAATACAATATTACGATCATGAAAATCTTTATTTTTTTCCTTAAAAATTTTTGAACTGTCGTAGGCATTTCCCGAATTTCTTCCAACTCCTGGATATCGAGTTTACGCGTTTCGCCAATTAGATCCATTTCCATGTTACATTTTTGGACTGCCCAAAGCGTGCGGTGCTCCAATTCGAGCGGTAAATGGCACAGCTTACCAAAAACAAGGCGATAAGGAGACATCCCGATAGGACCCTTATACACTGTCCGATATGCTCATATTGCGTCATTCAGCTTAACGCTCCAATCCTTCCGATCAGGTTTCACGATCTTTTCAAGAATGGTATTGATTTCACGATTTGACACCTCCGCCTGATCGTTTGTTTGTGGATGGTAAGACGTCGCGATGCGTTGGGTGACGCCAAATTTTTTCATTAACGCGTCGATGACTCGATTGATAAAATGTTTCTCTATGTCGCATATCAACGCTCTTGGTGTGCCAAACCTGGAAAAAATACAATCTTTCAGAAATTTGACAGTGGTTTTAGCATCATTATTTTTTGTAGCTTTCGCCTCAACCTATCGCGAAGCATAATCAACAGCTAAAATAATATAAAAATTACCGAATGATGATACAAATGGCCCCATATAATCTATCCCCCACACATCAAATATTTCGCAAACATGAATAGGATTTAGAGGCATTTCATTACGTCGGCTTAAGTTACCAACTCTTTGACATTTATCACATGATTTGCAAAATAAATATGTGTCTCGAAAAATATTAGGCCAAAAGAATCCGCATTCAAGAATTTTATGAGTTGTCCTTTTAGGTCCATAATGTCCACCACATGCATATGAATGACATAAATTAAGGATAGATTTTACCTCGTCTTCGGTTACACATCGTCGTATTACCTGATCGGAACAATATCTCCAAAGGTAGGGATCATCCCAAATATAGAACTTGGATTCTCTCTTGATTTGGGTAATTTCTGACCGTGGCAAGTCATAGGGTAATTCACCTGTAGCCAAATAGTTCACGATGTCCGCAAACCAAGGTGTTGAAGCTTGGGCCATCATCAAATTTTCTTTAGGGAATTCGTCATTGACAGGCGAATCCGAATTGGTTAGTGGGATTCGGCTGAGGTGATCAGCCAAAAGATTTTCACTCCCCTTCTTGTCCTTTATCTCGAGATCAAACTCCTGGAGGAGTAAAATCCATCGGATCAGCCTTGGTTTTGCTTCCTTCTTGCTCATCAAATATCGCAAGGCTGCATGGTCAGAAAAAACAATAATTTTAGTTCCAAGTAAATAAGAGCGGAATTTATCTAAAGCAAAAACTACATCAAACAGTTCTTTTTCTGTAGTTGAACAATTGCGTTGCGCTGGATCAAGCGTTCTTGATGCATAGGCGATGACATGAGGCTCTCGTCCTTTCCTTTTTCCAAGTACCGCTCCAACACTAAAATCTGAGGCATCACACATAATTTCGAACGGCAAGTTCCAATCGGGCAGTTGCACTATTGGTGCGGATACAAGTTTCTCCTTAATTGTATCAAACGATTTTCTACATTCGAATGTAAAGTCGAACTCTACATCTTTCTGCAGTAACTGACATAGTGGTTGTGCTAACTTTGAGAAGTCTTTTATAAATCGCATGTAGAAACCTGCATGTCGAAGAAAAGAGCGAATATCCCTCACAGTAGTGGGGTATGGGAGTGAGCGTATAATATCCGTTTTAGCTTTATCAACAGAAATCCCTTTAGAAGAAACTATATGTCCTAATATTAAGCATTTATTAACCATAAAGTGACATTTCTCATAATTAAGCACAAGGTTAAATTCAATGCATCATTTTAAGACATTAGTTAAATTCAATAAACACTCACCAAACTAATTACCATATACATTGAAGTCGTACATAAATACCTTGATCCCTTTCTCAACATAATCCGAAAATATACTTACCATACATCGCTGGAACGTAGCCGGAGCGTTACATAGTCCAAACGGCATTCGTCGATAGGCGGAGGTTTCGAATAAGCATGTAAACGTGGTTTTCTCTTGGTCTTTAGGGGCTACGGGAATTTGAAAGAAACCTGAAAAACCATCGAGACAGCAATAGTGAGATTTACCAGCTAATCTTTCGATCATTTGATCAATATATGGTAAGGGAAAGTGATCTTTTCGGGTTAGAGAATTCAACTTCCTGTAATCTATGCAAACTCGCCATCCATTCTGAACTCGAGTTGGAACTAACTCACCTTCGTCATTTCTGATTACCGTGACGCTGGTCTTTTTAGGAACAACATGAATAGGACTTTCTCATTCGCTATCCGAGATCGGATATATAATATCGGCGTCTAAGAGTTTTTGAATTTCGTCTAGTACTACCTTCATCATGGGATCATTCAAGCGTCGCTGACCTTGTCGTGACGGCTTTGCCCCTTCCTCGACTTTGATCTTGTGCATACAAGTTGAGGGGCTAAGTCCTTTGATGTTCGCTACCGTCCAGCCGATTGCTTCCTTATACTTCCGCAAGACTGTGACAAGATCGACTTCTTCCTCTCCGGTTAATTCGTTCGAAATGATAACCGGTAAGGTATCATTATCTCCCAGGAATGCGTACTTAGGGATGGGAGTTCCTTTTAATTCTAACTTTGGAGCCTGCAAAATAGATGGCAAAGGTTTAGTCTTTGATGGAGTTAAAGCTAAATCAGAATTAATAAAGGAAACAGATTCGTCCTCATTTTCTGCTTCATCGTCACAAAGCTCATAGTCCATATCAAAGTTATTAAAAACATTAGTATCTGCATACTCTTCTATATATGGATCAACAATATCAATTGAGTTAACAGATTCAACTTGATCAGGATACCTCATTGCCTTATAAACATCGAATTCTACTACCTCGCCGTCGAATTCCATGGATAAAAGGTTGCTCCTTACTTCTATTTTCGTGTTTGTTGTGCTAAGGAATGGACGTCTCAACAACACTTCGGTTGTTCTATCGTGAGCCATATCGATCACGTAGAAGTCCGTAGGGAAAAATAAGACATCTACCTTTACCAAAACATTTTCTAACACTCCTTCTGGATAGATGACTGATCGATCCGCCAATTGTATCGTAATCCTGGTTTCCTTCAAAGGATCATTAGTTATCATTTTATAAACAGAAAGCTGCATTACATTTATTGAAGCCCCAAGATCGCACATAGCACGTTTAATAGATACGTTACCAATTTGGCAGGGTATAGCAAACATACCTTGGTCTTTCATTTTGGGGGGTAACTTACGTTGGAAAACTGCAGAAACGTGCTCTCCCAAATTTACCTTTTCGTGCCCAGTGAGTTTTCGCTTGGTTATACAGAGCTCTTTAAGAAAACGAGCGTACCTTGGCACTTAGCGAATGACTTCCAAGAGGGGAATGTTCACTTGGACCTTTTTAAATATTTCAATAATTTCTCTCTCTTCAGCCTTTTTGTCACGTTTTACTAATCGTGATGGGAAAGGAGGTGCGACTTCAAGAGGTGAAAAAGAAGGAGGAGATGATGGTAGAGGGTTATTTTGTTTTTCGTTACCTTCTTCCATGGCAGGAGTGGGATTGTTGTTTTTTTATGGTTCTTTTGGAGCTATAACTGTCCCACTACGGAGTGTGATGGCACTTATATTTTCCCTAGGGTTTGTCTCAATTTGCGAAGGAAGTTTACCTTTGGAATCAAGACGGCTTGCTAGCTGGCTTATTTGTTTGTCTATCTCTTGTAAGTGGGCCTCGGTACGAATTTGGAATTTCTCTTGGGACATCGCTAAACGCTCAACTAAGGTTTCTAGAGATGTCTTTTGTTGTGGGTAGGGTTGATTTTGTCTCTGGTTGTTTGCGTATCCAAAGTTTGACAGGTTTCTCCACCTTGGATTGTATGCATTTCCCATGGCATTGGCTTGGGCGACATCATCTTCCTGAATCATCGGACAACAGTCTGTCAGATGTTTTGGGCTAGTACAGATCCCACAAAGTCTAGATGTTCCCTTTTTTCCTGCAAGAAGAGTTTGCACTATTTCAGCTAATTTATCAACCTTATTTTCTAAAGAAAATGTGCTTACCTCGCGAACACTTCGAGATGGTTCGCTAGATTGATTAAACCTTTGTGAGTTGGCAGCCATGGTTGATATCAGTATTTTAGCCGTTGTTGGGGTCATATTGACTAGAGCTCCGCCACTTGCCGCATCCACTACTTTCATATCCATTGGCGTCAATCCTTCATAAAAATACTGGAGGAGGGTTTGTTCCGACAATCCATGTTGTGGACAATTTGCACACAACTTTTTAAACCTCTCCCAATATTCATATAAAGATTCAGCTTCTTTTTGTTGAATGCTCAGGATGCTGCGCCTAATCTCGCTTGCTTTAGCTACAGGGAAGAACCTATCAAGAAAAAGTTTAGCCATGTCAGTCCAGGTTGTAACAGAATTAGGGGGTAAATCAAATAACCAATCTTTTGCTATATCTGCTAAAGAAAATGGAAAAGCTCTAAGTTTGATTTGGTCATCGGATACTCCCTGTGACTTTGTGCTTAGACAAACCATGTGAAATTTCTTCAAATGTTTGTGTGGGTTTTCGTTGGGCAAACCGTGGAAGGTTAGTAGTAGATGAATCAAGCCCGTTTTTAGTTGGAACGGCGTTTCACCATTCGGAAAGGTTATACACAAGGGCTGATTGTCCTCTGTTGCCCTGATCAGCTGCTGGATCGTCTGTTCGTTGTTTCCCATTTGGCTTTGATTTTTTGGATGTATTTAACATGTTCTCCCGGATTTCTCCTGGTCATAAACAATCAAAAACAAACAGTAAAAGTTGCCGAAGTCCCCGACAATGGCGCCAATTTTGACACGCGTTGTAACGTGTCAAGAATAATTTCCTTCTTCCAATAAATAAATAAATAAATAAATTAAACTAAATATAGATAGGGAAGTAGGAGTCGAACCCACAGGGACTTAAAACTTTCCTTGTCGCGCTTTTGTAGTTTCTGAACCAAGAGTTGTTGATGGAGCTATGTTGATGTGATTTAGGTGGGGGTTTGTTGTAATGAAATGTAATTATTTAAGAAAGTAAAAGAAAGCTTTTAAAAGAGTTTAAAGTAAATATGAGATTATTAGGCTTGGGCTTCCGCGTTGACTTGTTCTACTTGGTTCCTTGGTAAAGATTTTTATTTCGAAAAACTTGTTGGCAAAATTACTTCAAGGTCAATCCTTGAGTTTTTGTTTGTAAACTGAATTTCCAAAATTAATTTTTGGTTTCAGTTTTGTTAATTTGTCTAAACCAACTCAATGTTTGAGAAAACAAATTACTTAAGCTCGTAACCAACTCGAAAAGTCATTTCTATAAAAATGATTCGATCTCAATTTCACTTAGTAATCTATTTACTAAGTATGTTCCTTGGAAGTCGGATTTGTTTCAATAATCGATCCTCCCTCCCACTTGATAGATCAAAACAATTGTTTTTCTCCAAAGTCAATCTTTGGGTTTTAAAAATCATTTTGATTTAGAAAATAAAGTTTGAAGAAATTGAGAGAAGTTTTCGAAATGTTTGAAGCATAGTTTCAAACCTCGCCTTGAGAACGCGTCATCGCAAAAGCCTTCGGCTTAAAAAGATCTAGCCGAGCATGGTTATTAAATTAATCATGCTCGACATATAAGAAATAATTAAAAGAAGAAATATAAGAAAATAACTTAAGTAAAAAAACTAAGAAGAGGGGAATTCCCAAGAGAAGAAGAAATGATGTTCAATTGCTAATTGAATGATGACAATACTTACCCCAAAGAGGGGTATTTATAGTGTTTCAAAATAACCTAGGTAAAACCTAAAATGATAATTAAAATTAAACAAAATAATTATCCAAAGTTTAAAATTTAAAATTTAAAAAATCCGGTGATAAGCTATCTGATAAGTGGCTTGATAAACTATCTGCGTTGTTGACATCAGCTTCTAGAAGATGCTGACGTGGCACCCAGTCAGCATTCATGCCCTGGTTCATGCCCATGAATCTGCCCACGACTCCAGTATTTTCTGCAGCATTCCAGCTTATTTCCAGCATCACGTAACCTGCATGAAAACAACATAAAAACAGCCCACTTAAGTCCCTTAAACATATATTTAATCGAAATAAGGACCAAAATAAATACTCATCACGATGCTTTGAGTAGAAAAGTTGTAGTTGAGTTGCGAGCTATGTTTTCTAGATTGAGTGTATCCGGTGATGGTGGTTTGATCACAGAGTTGCAAGTGAAGCCTTCTTTGATTCAGTTGATTAGAGAGAAGGAGTTGCAAGATGTGTCTTTAGTTCCTCATGTTCAGGACATAGCCGAAGGTAGACCGACCGAGTATAGTTTCAGTAGTGAGAATGTGTTGTGCTTTAGAGATAGAGTTGTTGTGCTGGAAGATGTTGAGTTGAGACGTCTGATTCTGAGTGAAGCACATTCGAGTCTTTTTTCTATACATCCGGGTAGTACCAAGATGTATCGTGACTTGAAGAATGATTATTTTTGGGTTGGTTTGAAGAAGGATGTAGCTGAGTATGTGAGCCGTTGTATGGTTTGTCAGAGAGTGAAGGCACAACATCAGGTTCCTTCAGGTTTGTTACAGCCCAATACCATATTGTGATATAATTCTTACAATATAGTATATGTAAATGAATATCAAAAACTGAAAATCTCCATCATCATCGTCAGCAACATTTTTCATTTCCTTCACCTTAATGAGAACACGATCCCGTGCAGGATACTCACACTTTAGTCCAAGTAACATAGGCACTTCCTAGTTAAGTGTATCCGACTGTTGTATTTTCTTCTGTCACAGTTATCATTTTGCTAACTGGCTTTTTCTTTAATACGGAATGCCCCCCACGAAACTAGCAAACATTGTCGGAAAAATGATCAAACTGCGTGTCCTAAGGATAGCTTTAAATCTCTGAGTTCTTTGTTCTATTAATAACAGTCTAATGTATGATATGCATCCATTTGATTACCTATCTTACATCACCATGTATATGATTTGTTTATGAACAATTGTTCGGTAAATTAGAGGACCGGTGTGGTTTTGTGGGAAAAACAGCAGTGAATCAAAAGAATTAAGGCTGAAACACGAGTTAGAAAGAAGTTGGAACATATTTTAAGCAGGTTTTGCACCTTAGGCTTAGGATCTCATCTTCGAATTTTTATAGATCGTAGTTGTTCATGTTACTTCTTTTATAAACGATAAAACATGTTGCTACGGTGTCCTCTGTAACACTGATTTGGAGACATGAGACCTTGCCTCTAGAGGATTTTCTTGTATAAGCATAAACGAAAAGGTTGGTGTTTGATGGAAAGTGAG
Organism: Hibiscus tridactylites; assembly: GCA_958450335.1. Classification (NCBI taxonomy): domain Eukaryota; kingdom Viridiplantae; phylum Streptophyta; class Magnoliopsida; order Malvales; family Malvaceae; genus Hibiscus; species Hibiscus tridactylites. The sequence continues at coordinate 80,393,338 of OY288274.1, read as the reverse complement.
AATATTTGTGCATCTTCTGTGGGTGCATAGACATGGAAGTATACGAGTATCGGTTATCTCTATTTTCGTGGAAGTATAGACGAGTTCGAAACTTAAAACTGGTAAATTTTCTGCAGGGTATCCTTGTTTTTGCCTCCGTCATGGCAACTCTTGGACTGCAGATAATCTTGGAGTCCATACGAACCATGGTTTCGAATGTGAGTCAACTTTGATTTTGCATTAAAGTTCTCCATTTGGTAGATCTTTTACTATTTTCGAGTATATGACTGCTTTGTAGTTCAAATGACAATGTATGTCGCTTTGTAGTTCAAATGGAAAATGTTGCTGATGATGATGATGGAGATTTTCAGTTTTTGATATTCATTTACATATACTATATTGTAAGAATTATATCATAATATGGCATTGGGTGTGCTGGTAAGCCAGCACTCTTTGTTGTTGGGGGACATAGGTTCAATCTCCCCAAATTGCATGTGTGGTTGAATTTGTTTTCCTCCTCTAAATAGGTGGTGACACGTGTCAACACCTTATTGGAGGAATTTAATTATTTATATTTATTTTATTAGTTTAAAATTAGGACTAAATTGAAAGAATGTGTAAATAATAAGGACCAAATGTGTGATTATACCTTTAATTTTTTAACTATCATGTCACCTTCCGTTAGCCCATTAACGACTGGTGGTCACATTGATCCAATTTTAATAGTTTGGGTGATCAATTGACTCGATTTTTTTAAGGTGGTCATTTTAATACGTTAACCAAAGTATGGTGGTCAACGGTATAGTTTACCTTTTTTAATATTATAAAGGTGATTACAAGGTAGTATATGATTATATATATTCTTAACCTTTTGACAATGCACATACACCTTGTAGACAGAACGATTGAACTCAGGTTTTTAGCGACGTTTTTTTGAGTAAACGCCGTTAAATTTGTACATTTAGCGAACAAATGTCGCGATAGACTAATATATAGCGGCGTTTTTTGGGCAAACGCCTCTATACGCGTACTTTAGTGGCGTTTGTTAGACAAACGCCGCGATAGACTAATATATAACATCGTTTTTTGGCAAACGCCGCTATAGACACGTACTCCCAAAAATGCCGCTATAAATGTGTACTTTAGTGGTGTTTGTCTAACAAACGATGCTACAAATGCATACTTTAGAGTCCTTGTAGACACAACGATTGAACTCAGGTCTCCTAAGATGAACATCATCCGCTTTTCTATTGAAACCACTTGTTGAGTTTTGAACATATATAATTTTTAAAAATAAAAGTCCCTATTAATGCGCATTAACAAATTAAACAAACCGTACAACGAAGAAAGTTAAAGATTTGATCATCCAACAATTTGCTATGTGCTGAAATTTAATTAAACCATGGTCCTTGGAACAGCCCGGACATGAAGCTCTTTGGTCATCCCAAGAGAAAACGATGTCCTATAAGTTATGTCGTCCATACCATCTGCGAATTTGAATCGAAAATATCGAACCAGGGCGATCACATACATCTTCATCTGTCGATAAGTGAAGTCCTTGCCTAAACAAATCTGAGGACCTGCCTGCAAATGTATCAATGTCACATTAGATACATACATACATATATGTGTGTATTGAAAGAGAAGATAAAGAATGTTCGAGCATGAAATGTTACGAATTTGAAAGGCGATTCGGGTTGGAAAACTCCATTCTTAAGCCATCGTTCAGATCGGAAACAGTCCGTGTCTTCTCCCAAATGTAAGGCAGCCTAGCCATGGCGTAGGTCACGTAGTTCTCGTCTCCTTTCTTCACCATGTGCCCATCAGGGAACGTCATCCTCCTCTACATACCTTGAATCCTTTGAATAATGAAAAAAAAAACAATTGTTTAAACTCAATTTAATTCGATTTCGAAGTTATCTAAAAGTTGAGCTCAAGATGATTCGAAGATCTGAAGTTACCGTCGGGATCGGAGGAAACAATCTTAAGATCTCTTTTATGGCAGCATGAAGATAATGCATTTGGTCCAAGGTTGCACTTGTAAATTGTAATAGTGGGGATGAATTCGTCGACAGCAGCTGTATTTCCTTCACTGTTGGTTATGTCCATCACTTCTTGTGCAACTTTTTCTTGTACCATAGGGTACTTGCAAAGCACGTAAAAGAACCACGACAAGGCAACTGCGGTTGAATCCTTGCCGGCAATTATCACGTTCAAGGTTATGTCCCTTACAGAGCCGGTCTTGGGGCAAGTTGAACCGGTCGACGGTCCAGGGTCTCATTTTTCTTAATTTTTACTACCTTCAAATTATAATAGAAAAAGGTCTCAAAATTTAATTATAATATTAGAGAAAGACCTCCATTTTAAGCCATAAATAACAAGTAAACAAAATAATAATTTGGTTATAATATTAAATAGAGGCCCCTTCTTTTTTTAAAAAAATTACTACTTAAATATTTATAGTTTAATTTTTTTCCTAATAGTTAGTATTAGGGGTCCAACTTTTTTAATAGTTATTATTTGGGGCCAAAAAATTTTTAATATTTGTTATTAGAGGCTCAATTTTTTCCCCCAATATTTGTTATTATGGGCTTACTCCTACAATTCTTTTTTCTCAATATTTCTTATTTGAGGCCTAATTTTCTCAATATTTTGTTATTACGACCTACTCTTAAAATTCATTTTTTCAACATTTGTTATTAAGGGGCTAATTTTTTCAATACATGTTATTTGATGCCCAACTTTTCTTGATACTTTTTCTTAGGTACCTACTCTTAAAATTCAATTTTTTAATACTTGTTATCTAGACTCCAATTTTTTCAAAACTTGTTATTTAGGGTTTAATTTTTTAATGCTTGTTATTATAGATTTATTTTTCCTTAACATTTATTATTAGAGACATACTCTTAAAATTAAAAAAATTCAATATTTGTTTAGAGTCTACTTTTAAAATTCATTTTTAAAATATTTTTTTTAATAGCCAACTATTAAATTTTAAATTTTTTTTAAAACTTACTGTTATGAGCCTAATTTTCCAGTTCGCCCCGAGCCTCTAAAATCTCAAGACCAACCCTAGTCCCTTAGATATTTGTCGGTCATCAGTTCCGGCAATTATCATGAATCTTTATTAAACAAATTTCATCATCTTTGTATCAAATAATTGTTGAATCCGAGGTTTAACTAATTTTATAACTGTACTTATAATATTACTTTAAACAGTAGGAAATGGGTCACTTTCATGACCATGCAAAAGGAAAAAAGAAATCAGTAAGGACAAATGTACAAAAAAAGTAACATACAAATGACGTGGGAAAAAACATAAAAAAAAACACTTAGATAGCATATTCTTACATCAAATTGATAACAACTGTTGAACGAACAGGAACAGGGGTTAATCAAAATGCACTTACGTTCGCATTTGAGGGCAATGGATGCTCGCAGAATGGTGTAAAGATTGAGAGGGAAAAAAACATATGAATGTCGGAATAGAAATTCAATACTCTTTTTCGGTGCTTCTATTTATGTCTTATATTAAAAATTAAAGTTTAGAATATAAGGCTAAAGTTTAGAATTAGAGTTTAAAATTAAAATTTAAAAATTTTGAGATATAGTGTAATTTTAAAGTTTAAAGTTTAGGGTTTATAATTGAAGGTTGGACTTAAATTACATCGAAAGCATATTCTTACATCTAACCAATAACAACAGCTGAACCAATATGGGTAGATTAAAATGCACTTATTGCTTTTGTATCAATATTACTCGATAACCTTTGATAAAAAAGAATACTTGATAAACTATGTCATATGTATATTATTGGTTTAAACATATCAAGAGTTAGTACTATTTCCAGACTTAAAATGGTTAAATCTTTAAAAGACAAAGTTAATACAAATGGTGCTCCAACCTATAGATAAAGAAAAGTGTGAAAAATTTTATGGTTAAACAATTGTTTGAGTTAAAATTAGAGATTTGAATTAAAATTAGAGATTTGATTGGTTAAATCTATTAATTTGGATGTTTGGTGAATAGCATATTAGAATAGTAGATTAGGGTGAAACCTCTAATTTTGAAAAAGCGGCTAATATGAGCTTTTTGAAATTAGAGGTTTTGACCTTTGAGTTATAAAGACTCTTTTACCCTTAATAATTATAAAAAAAATCTCCAAATAATCTAAATTTAACTTTTTCTATTTTAATTATTCATCCTTGCGTACCTACAGTGTGACATTTGTAAACTAATATTTTTTATTTTTTATTTTTATTCTCACACATTTATATTTGTATTTAAATTTAATAATTAATTAAATTGTATTAATAATAATTATATAAATAACAAATCAATATATAGATCCTTTAAATAAAATATTATTTTCACAATCTAATTAATATTAATAGATATAAAATATTGATAATTAATAAATTATTTAAACAAGTGTCGAATATCAATTAATTTTACCAAACAGTTTTATGCAATCTGCTAATACAATCTGCTAGTCAAATAAGCTAATAAAATCAGCTATCCACTATCAACTAATGTAATCTGCTATCAATTATTCATTAATTGCCGGAGCTTATATTTTTTAGAAAACTATTAAAATTTATAAAGACCTATAGTATTTTCTTTTCTTTTGAAAAAATATAGAGACGTATAGTACAAGTAATTGTTTTTGTATGATTATTAATTATTCATAATTTTTTTTTAATATAATTATTCATAATTTTTACACAATGACAATGTTATAGGTGAATATAGGCCTAGGCCTACTTAGGTCATGACTCACACATGTAAAAAATGTGTATATTATAATAATATATGTTAGGTTTTTGGATATGTATCTTAAAAATATATATTTTGTTTATATTTAATTTAAATATATATTTTATTCTTATTTTAGCTTTAAAATATATTTATTCTTATTATAACTTAAATAATATGTATTTTTTGGTTGCCTTTCTGGTTACTGTAATTTAGCCTTGACTAATATGGACCGGCCCGCGTCGTACACATGATTTTGGTGGGTGAATTTCCCAGCGGAAATTTTATGCATACACAAAGCCTCGAGACATGCTTAAACAATACCAAGCTACTTACCACTTGGACCAACCACGTTGGTAACTTAAATAATATATTATCCTAACTTAAAATATATTTTTTATTCTTATTGTAACTTTAAAATATATTTTATCTTTATCTTGACTTAAAAATTAAAATTTTATCATAACTTAAATATATATATATTATTCTCATTTTAACTTAAAAAATATGGTCATGTTTGGTAAAGAGAAGTTTGAGCCAAAATTAGAGGTTTGACCGGTTAAACTTGCTCATTTGGATGTTTAATAAAGAGCGGATTGAGGTGAAACCTCTAATTTTGAAAAAGCTGCTAATAGTAGCTTTTTGAAGTTAGAGGTTTTTACATAAGAGTTATAAAGACTCTTTTACCCTTAACAATTATAAAAAAATTCTAAATAACCTAAATTTAATTATTTATATTTTAATTCTTCTATCTCACGTGTTTACATTGTGACATTTGTAAACTAATAATTTTTTGTTTTTATTCTCACATTTATATTTTTATTTAAATTTAATAATTAATTAAATTTTATTAAAAATAATTATATAAATAATAAATTAATATATAGATCCTTCAAATATGCTTAGTAATGTTATATTAAAAATTATTTTTCATAAACTAATTAATATTAATAGAAGTAAACTATTGATAACTAATAAACTATTCAAATAAGTATCGAATAAAATCATGTCCTTATATGTCATTTTGCTTGTTTAAATAATCAAACAACTATCAACTATCAGTTGATATTACCAAACAATTTTATACAATCAGCTAATACAATTTGCTAGTCAAATCAGCTAATGCGATCAGCTATCAATTAATGTAATTCGCTATCAGCAATTAGCGGATTACATTAGCTGATAGCATTAGCTGATTTGACTAGCATATTACATTAGCTGATGATTGTATAGAAGCGTTTGGTAAAATTAATTTATAGATGATAGCTATTTGATTATTTGAACAAGCAAAATGACATAAAAGGATATGATTATATTCAATACTTGTTTAAATAATTTATCAGGTATTAAAATTTTGTATCTATTAATATTAATTGGATTATAAAAATTATTTTTTTAATATCATTACTAAGCATATACGATGGATGTACATATTATTTTTTATTTCTGAAATTCTCTTTTTAGTATAATTTTATTAACTATTAAATTTAATTGTATATATTAATTTCTTATTTTAATAAAATCATACTTAGTTGCCAATAAAAAATTAATTTCTTATTTTTTTAATTTTATTAGTTCTTTAAATTTATGTTATTTTGAAAAAAATATAATTATTAAGGATAAAATAGTCTTTACAAGTATTTTATTCAAACTTCTAATTTAAAAAAGCTTTTAATTGGAGCTTTTTCAAAATGAGAGGTCTCACCTTAATCTGCTATTACAATTTGTAATTTATCAAACATTCAAATTAACAGATTTGATTAGTCAAACCCCTAAAAATACTTCAAACCTTTAATTTTGGCTCAAAAAACTATTTAGGAAACATTGCCTATATCTTTATTTTTATGTTAACTTAAAATATATATTTTTTATTTTAATTTTAACTTCAAAATATATATTTTATTCTTATCTTAACTTAATTATATATTTATCTTATCGTAACTTAAAAAATATTTTTATTTTTATATGCTCTTTGGTTCAATTAGATCATACTATCATTAAAAATATTTTGATTTATTAGCTTTTGTAAATCAAGTGTATTAAATTTATGTATATATGATTTTATCAATTTTAAATTAAAGATTAATTTTGATTTAGTTGGTTAAGCTTGTTTTTATCTTTAGTCATTATTCTTTTTTTAATAATAAGATACAGTTCAAGATATAATCAGTCTTGGGTAGCGGAACATTTGCCTGATAGTTTGGGTCGTTCACCGCTCCTTTTTTCTATGTTGTGCGTCTCGATTGTATAGAAATAAAGAGATTCAAGAAAGCTTTTAGATTTTGATGGTATGTTATTCTCTATGGAAGTATTCACTTTTCTTTACACTTTGAAGTTTGTAAGAGATTTTGGTAGATTAGCCTCACTATTCTCCCTTCTAAATGCATTGTATTTGTAATATTTCTATAGTTTTTTTAATAAAAATTCAGTAGTCATCATCATATATATATATATATATATGTGATTTATTTTCCTTCAATCCAGATCAGAACTCATGTCATTATTTGATTAAAAATAAATAAATTATTAAATTAAATATAATATAATAACAATTAACATCTAATTTGAATATTAAATTAAAATTTAGATTGAACTAATATAACGTCCAAGTAATAGAGGGCCAAATGTATAATTATATAAATTTATTTAATTCTCATATCCTTTAAATTTTAACTGTAGAGTAGTTTACCCAAGAAGTAATTTACCCTATATTTTAACACAGTTGTATATCATAGTGATATAGTAGTTTACCCAAGAAGTAATTTACCCTATATTTTAACACATTTTTATATCATAATCAATATCATTTTTATTATATTTTATAGGATGAGTCTACCACGTGCGACGAACACCGATGAACATCACTAATGTTGAACACCGCTGAACACCATTAAATTAATTAATAAAGATTTAAAATTTTAAGGGCCTATCATACAATTAATAATTATTTTTAAAAATTCAATTAAATTATTATTTTTATATATTAAAAATTTATTTTTTTAATAAGGGGTAAACTATATATTTAGTACCTCGCCTATTTCCGTATTTCTATTAAACCCTCATTATTTAAATATTATTTCAATTTGACCGTATTCTTTATAAAAAAAATAATTTAACCCTTAACCCTCAACCTAAAACCCTAAACTATTAAACCTTAAACCCTTAAACTCTTAAACATATACCATAAATCATATACCATTAAAAATAATTTCACCATCATCGGTCCAATTCAATGAATTGTTGGACTCTCCTAAAAAATTCAATTAAATTATTATATATATATATATATCAAAATTAATTAAACTCGAATCTCTTAGAATTAACACTATCATATTATTTGAGATGAAGAGGCCATCACAATTAATCGTAATTAATTCAATTCATTGAAATGAATTAATCGATGAATTGAATCGATAATGACCTATTTATCTCAAATAAAATAATAGTGCTCGGGGATAGGGGCAGTGACCTCTATTCTTTGCCTCTGTTGATTTATACATGAACTTGCCGGTGTGACATTAATTTTTTTAAATTGTATAATACACTGTTTTTCTTAACCACATTAAAACTATCATATAACTAGGTCACTTGTTTAATTACATTAAGCTTTTTTTTTAATTTCCTATCTGTGTTGAATGTGCGCTATTGCTAACATTGTTCAATAAAATGATTTTCTCTCTTTTCTTTGGCAGCTTGGCAATGATGAAGAGTATGTCAATGGACAGTTCACTGAAAAATTTTGAAAATTTTTATCAGGTTATTTATTCTAAATGTTAAATTGTTCTTCTTTGAATTTATATTAATTAGATATTGCATTTGGGGTTGCATGTTTGATTTGATTGAGTACTAAAAATCATAAAAGTTGAGACATCAACTGCTGATTTAATATCCCTTTTAAAGTTTGATAAAAGCATCTACTTCGTAATCTTTGTTTTTTCAAAAAAAAAAAAGATCACTTGGTTTTTATGCCACAAAAAAAGTTATTGAGTTGTTCTCATAGGTTATCTTTGTTGTTGTGTCTGAAAATTACATGTCGTAACACGCTCCTTTTAAATAAAAGATCTTAAAAATTGTTAAGGAATATTAGATTATATATGTTTTGCATTTTTAAAAGGGGATGTGTTTGACCTTTAATGAAATAATTATATGGTACCTTTAATTAATTCAAATTTCAATGAATTGAATTAATTATGATTAATTGTGATGGTTTCTTCATCTCAAATAAGATGATAGTGTTAATTTTAGGAGATTTGAGTTTAATTAATTTTAATATATATAAAAAAATAATTTACTTGAAATTTTAGGAGAATTCAACAAGTCATTGAATTGAATCGATGATGGTGAAATTATTTTTAATGGTATATGATTTAGGGTATAGGTTTAAGAGCTAAGGGTTTAATAGTTTAGGGTTTTAGGTTAAGGGTTAAACTATTTTTTTCATAAAAATAGGGTCAAATTGAAATAATATTTAAATAATGAAAGTTCAATAGAAATAGGTGAGGTACTAAATATATAATTTACCCTTATTAAAAATATAAAATTAAAAAAAACCGTCATGAGCTCTAGAATCCCTGCCCCCGGCGCCGCCACCCCTGGAAACCCTAGAAAACACCGTCGTCTTAACGATGATCCGCCGGACGGCGGCGGCAAGACGTAGCACGCACCGCCCTCCTATAAAGAATCCCTCATGTCTGATGTTAACGCACACCCGAATATACCCGAAGAGTTTTTTGAAGAGGATAATATCGAACTTATGGAAGGTGATGTGATTCGGTCCTCTGAGGATGGTATTCCCTCCATTGACTTCTCCGATCGTATTCAATTATTAGCAGAACGAAGCCTGGATCAAACCTTGATTGTGAAGTTGCTTGGTCGACGTATTGGGTACAACACCTTGCAATCGAAGATATACGAACTATGGAAACCTAAGCAAGCGATACGGCTAATGGATATTGAGAATGACTATTTCTTGGTGACGTTCCGTCTCAAATCGGATTATCTCAAGGCTCTCACCGAAGGTCCTTGGACAGTTTTTGGACACTACCTCACAGTGCAACAATGGTCGTCCGATTTCACGACAGCAACTCCCTATCCGACGCAGGTTGCTGCGTGGATTCGACTCCCGAGGCTGCCGGTGCTACTATATAAGAAAAGCCTGATCGAAGTAATTGGTGAATGCATTGGTCCGGTACTCAAGCTTGATTACCAAACGGAACTAGGACGCCGAGGTCGTTTCGCGCGAATGACCGTTACCATCGATCTCTCGAAACCGCTCACTTCTAAGGTGATTGTTAACGGTAATATACAGTTAACTGAATATGAATCCCTCCCGGTAATCTATTTCACTTGTTGTTTGTATGGCCATGGCCAAGACCTTTGTCCCAATACAAAAATGGACGCGCCGCAAGTCCCACCTGCTCAAAGTGAGACGGCAGATGGCTCAGCTCCTCCTACTCAGGCTGCCCCCTCCAAAACGATTGACAACAGTGGTGAATCTGCTTCATTCGGTCCGTGGATGGTGGCGGAACGTCGTCCGCGGCGCAACATCAACAAGCAGAAAAACCCACTGCCCGCTTCTGCAAGCGCGTCCACTGGTTCACGCTTCAGCCCTCTCACCGTCGACACCACAAGTGCAAGTCCCGCTCCAACGCTTGCCAACCCTGTTGTTGCACCTTTGTCGCAGCAGCCGCAACGCAAAACGGTCCAACCTTCGTCCTTAAAAGCTCGTAACAAGGGTAAATTACCAGCAGCTAATCAAGGGATTAAATTGGGTGCCACGAGAAAGCCGCTTACTGTTAATCTCGTTGACTTCCCTGTGCTATCGAAGTTCTCGGCCAAATCCGTGCATCTGCATGCCTCTTCAAGCTCGAGCCCTATCCTCAATAAGTCTAACCATGCAGCCACGGTCATGTCCGAAAATGCTGATCTGAATGTGATGCATTTGGACCCGGTCAGTAATCCTCAGGTGCAACCGCTTGATCATGTTCCGCTGGATAAACCACCTGATCGAAAGCAGCATCCTGGTGAACAACCTCATAATTTATCGTCCAAGCCGCCGAACTCGGATACTACTGATGTTTCTGATAGGAACGTTGTGCATGGCTCGACAGACGACCGGCCGACGACGATGATTGAGTGATATACTCTTCCCTCTTTTGTATTATTCTTATTTTATGGATTTAAAAATCTTCTGTTGGAATGTGCAAGGTTGCGCAGATAGAAAATTTATTCATGCAGCTAAGCAATTTTTGCGAGATAACAGGCCTAATATAGTTGTTTTTGTTGAACCTCGTATTAGTGGGCATCGTGCAGAGTCAGTTATTGCAACCCTGGGTTCCCCTCATTCTTATCGTGTAGAAGCAGCAGGTTTCTCAGGAGGTATTTGGGTGGCGTGGTATGATCTGGTTTCGGTATCCGTCGTCATCACTCACTTCCAGTTCGTCCATTTTCGGATAACTCACAAGGCAAGTCGATCTTCTCTTCTTGCTACTGCTGTGTATGCCTCTTCGTCGGCGACGGGACGAAAACTATTATGGCATCATCTCCACCATCTTGCTGCAACCAGCCGTAGTCCTTGGGTTATTTTTGGAGACTTTAATGCCACGCTTTCTTGGGAGGACCGCAAGGGTTGTTCTTCTTCAGCACGGCCAAGTAAGGACTTCCAACATCTTGCACTTGACCATTGTTTGCGCGATATGGGATATAGCGGATCGGATTTTACTTGGTCAAGGGGACTTGCTTCTGTCCGTCTAGATCGATTTCTTTGTAACAGTTACTTTGATGAATTCTTCCCGAAAGCATCGGTTCAACACTTGCTTCGGATGCGTTCAGATCATCGGCCTATCCTTTTACAAATTAGAGCTGCGAACCACAGGTCCTCTTCTAAGCCCTTTCGTTATTTTTCCGGTTGGCATTTGCATGAGGATTTCTCTCGGATGGTTATGGATAACTGGTTACCGTCATCCTCTGTCACTGAGACTATTCGGGCTTTCACCCATACTGTTGATACTTGGAACAAAACAGTTTTCGGGTATATTGGCACAAAGAAGCGTATGCTCATGGGACGGCTTCGTGGTATACAACGGATACTGAGTGCTAGGCCTTCCCGCTTTTTAAAGAATTTAGAAAATGACTTACTTATCCAGCTTGAGCACCTCTTAGATGAAGAAGAGCTTCTTTGGCGACAAAAATCACGCTCCGATTGGATTTCTCAGGGTGATCGGAACACACGTTATTTCCACAGGCGTACAATTGCTAGACGACAGCGTTGTTGTATTAAGGCGTTACAGTTATCGGATGGTACATGGTGTGAAGATGATACTCAGTTGCAAGATGAAGCAGTGACGTTTTTGGTAATCTGTTCAAGGTTGGTATTGCGTCTTCGGGCACTTTCCTATCTCGGGTCGGTTTCCCTCCATAAACTGTGCGATGATGGATGCCCTCGAGCTGGTCCCTTCACCGGAGGAAGTACATGCGGCACTTATGGACATGGCTCCTCTGAAATCCCCCGGGTGGGAAGGGCTCCATGCCGAGTTCTACCAAAAACAATGGCCGACAGTGGGTTCATCAATTGTTTCAATGATCCAAGACATTTTCCGAGGTAACCATCTTGATATGGAATTAAATCGCACTATCATTGTACTTCTCCCTAAGTGTGATCATCCATCGTCCTTTGTTGACTTTCGACCAATAAGCCTTTGTACGGTGTTTTACAAGCTCTTATTGAAGGTTATTGTTCGTCGGCTCGAACCTATTTTCCCTCTGATCATTGGGCAGAATCAAACTAGTTTCGTCTCCGGGCGAAATATCACGGAGAATATCATCATTAATCAAGAGGTAATTCATTCTATGCGGTTGTCGAAAAACAGAACTCATTGGATGGCTATCAAAGTGGACCTCACCAAAGCTTTCGATCGTGTAAAATGGGACTTTATTTCTGATTCTCTGATGGATGCGGGTTTTCCGCCCACTATCCGACGAATAATCATGAGGTCAATAACTTCGGCAAGTTTCCAGATACAGTGGAACGGGGCATTATCTCGCCCGTTTTTCCCAGAGCGTGGCATTCGTCAGGGCGATCCGCTCTCGCCTTATATCTTTGTCTTAGTTATGGAGAGACTTGGGCACCTTATCAATCAGTCGGTCACAAACGCTGCATGGCACCCGTTCTGCTTCATTCGCAATGGTATTCCGGTATCGCATTTATTTTTTGCCGATGATCTAATTCTTTATTCTGCTGCTAATACATCTCAGGCTTCTTTGATTCAAACCATCCTAGACACTTTTGGTGCTTTTCTGGCCATTGTTTTAACAGAGCCAAAACGCAAATCTACTTCTCGCCGAATACTCCGCTTTCTCTTCAAGAAGATATTAGCTCCTATTTGGGTTATCAACGTGTTGAATGCCTTGGTAAGTACCTAGGCGTGCCGGTGTTACATGCACGCATGAGGTGCTCGGATTACAATTTCATAATCGACAAAATCAAGGAAAAGCTTAATGGTTGGGCTAGTTGCACTCTTTCACTAGCAGGCCGCGTCACCCTTGCCAAGTCAGTGCTGTCATCCATTCCCGTCTATTTCATGCAAACTTCTCTCTTGCCGAGATTGAAAAGCTTATCCGCAAGTTCATTTGGGGGTCGACGGAATATGCTACTAAAGTTTCCTTGGTTAACTGGGAATCTATTTGTCAGCCTCTCGCTCATGGTGGTCTTGGTTTCCGACGCATCCATGACTTTAACGTGGCCTTTATCTTAAAGATTTGTTTTGCGATGGTGTATGAAACGCATGCCCTATGGATTCGCTTACTCCGACAGAAATATCGCATGCATAAGCTTTGTCCTTCTTCGGTTAATCGTCCATCTTGCACTCCCTTGTGAAGGGCAATCTCATTGGCATGGCCGGACCTAAAGGATAGCATTTCTTGGTCGATTGGTGACGGACAAATTGTCAACGCCTTGGAGGATACTTGGGTTCCCACGATTGGTCTGCTGCGGCAATTTCTTCTTCGGCCCCTTGATGATGGTTTGAGCACCGTGAGCACTTGGGACCTCATGGATAGGCATGGTGGATGGGATTGTGCGCGTCTCACATCCCTTTTTGATCCTGCTATCATACCCCATATCATGAGCGTCCGTTGCCCCGATTCTTCGGATGTTACCGACTTGCCTACATGGCGTCACACTGCCACTCAACTCTTCACGGTAAAGTCGGCTTATGAATCCAAATCTCGTATGCTTTGGGATAGTCGGGATCCCTGCTGGAAATTGGTGTGGTCTCTCCGTGTTTCGCAGCGTGTGCGCATGTTTGTTTGGCTTTGCTTCAAGCAACGACTAATGACCAATGTTGAACGCTTTCGACGTTCTTTAGCTCCCTCTCCTCACTGCCCTTGCTGCAACCTTGAAGAAGAAACCGTGGCTCACGTACTTCGGGAGTGTGTAATCGCAAAATAGGTTTCGCAACTCCTCATCCCCTTGAGTCATCACGCAACTTTCTTCACTGGGGATGTAGAAAACTGGCTGCTGCAAAATCTAGGCCAGCAACGCATGTTGCCAGCATCGGATATATACTGGAATGTCTTGTTTGCATCCTTGATTTGGTGTATTTGGAAAAATAGGAACGAAACAGTCTTCAATGATAGCCCAGCGACACCGGAGCAACTCCTTTCACGTGGTGCAGCCTGGGCCAGGTACATTACTGAAGCACAGGATCGTATTGCCCCGGCCCCTCGACTGCGTTCCCAGACGCATGCTTGGTGTAGGCCGGAGTCGGGATGGGTCTCCATGACAACAGACGGGGCAGTGTCGCGGTCGACTAGCCTTGGTGCAGCAGGGGGAGCATTCTGAGCGGATGATGGCTCGTGGTTGTTGGGTTTCAACAAATTGTTGGGTATCGTCCAACCTCTGCAAGCAGAACTGTGGGGGGTTCTTATCGGCCTCCGTCTAGCTAGAGCGAAAGGATTCAATCGAGTCCTTATTCAGATTGATAACAAAGTGGTGGTTGATCTCTTGAACCGTCTTAATACTTCTTCTAATGTGAATCCTATCGTCCGCGACATCGCCAAGCTCCGGGATTTAGGATAGGAGACTGAGGTACGATGGTTGCCTCGTGAAGGTAATAAACTTGCCGATGCTCTTGCAAAAATGGTTAGTCCCGTGGATTATAATTTGAAGATTTTTGAAGAACCTCCGCCTTCTCTTATGTCTATTTTAGATTTCGATTTATCGCATTTGATGTAAGCTCTTATGAGCTATCATTTTAATTCCAAAAAAAAAAATTAATATATAAAAACAATTTAATTGAATTTTTAAAAATAATTATTAATTGTAAGATAGATCTTTAAAATTTTAAATCTTTATTAATTAATTTAATGTTGTGTTTAGCGGTGTTCGTAACACGTTGTAGAATTTTTCTTATTTTATATCGCACTTTAGTTATTTTTCTTATGCAATCTATTTTCTAATCTCAATATATCATATGTAATAACTTAGACACAGTACTAATTTGGTTGTCTGAGTAATTTAAGAGCTAATAATTGTAAAGTTGCTGTACAACTCGATGATGGCATGGCAAATTATAGCATATAGAACCCCCGACAAGCAAATCAAAGTACATTGGACATTTGTAGTAACATCACCAGACCAATTACAAGGCCATGTCCAGGAACTGGTCTGGTTTTGCTCAAATTTTTGGCCACTGATGTCTGCTCAAACAGGAGTTCCAGTTTCTAATGTTGGATCCAGAACTCTTAAAAAAGGTTAACCTTCTAAATAAGATCACATCAAGAAAAGTTACCATTATCGACCGTAACAGTCGTGTCGCTGATGGTAGTCTCACTGCTGCTGCTCATACTCTCTTCGTCCCGTGTAATGAGCGGATGACTTGGAATCGAGATAGAAAGACTGGTGCTCAGGGATGGACATGTTGCTTTGTTGGATATTGTTAATCTACTAGGTTGAGAATCACCGATTGTGGGGATGGAAATGGGCTGCAAAACCTTGGGTTGCTTTCTAGCGCCTCTGTGCATGTGCCGCGCACAATATTTTTGATCGGGAATAACATCCCTGCTGCACCGCCATCTTTTACCATCGGTTCTTCTACACCTCCCCGGTTCGACTTCTGTTTCGTTTTTGTAAACACGAGAACTGCTGTTGCCTAGTACTGAAAAAAAATAACATGGAAAACAAGGGATAAAATGACAATGCTATGTGTAACACAAAAATGAAATGGGACATTGGTTATGGTAAATAACTTCATTAGCTCAACATTTTTCAGCAAGTACATTGCAAGCATAAGCTACTAAAACTAAAATGATAGTAAAAAAGATGGAACTATACAAAAAGAATCTTCTAATAGATCTTTCCAACTAGCAAACAATGCAGACTATTCGAATGATTCCTACAAGAAAAGGCCATGAACCCATGCAGTATAACCAAATTCAAAAGACGGGATTTGAAGGTTCTCAATTGGATTAGCAGTAGGAATCACATAACACGAACATTATACAAAATTGTACAGCGCTACCTTGAAGAACGCTTTTTGGAGAAAATCCAATGCTCGGAGATATGTTATAGGCGACAGTGACTTCGTTTACACTCTTGCAGCTTCTATCGATGATACTACCGTCACTAACAGAGAGTTTCTCTTCACATTTCTCGATTGTATTCATCTCCTTTTTTATCCTTTTGACATCGTTTTTGTTGCGGTTACTTGTTGCAGTCTTGATGGTGCTACTAGGTGTGGCATTGGCAGAAATGGCGTTTCGATTGCAGCATACATTGTTGCTTCCTGTAGCAGCAATAGCAGGGGTCTCATGGCTTGTGCTGGTATTACATGAAGACTGGTTCATGCATTGAGAACTTACAGGTGCTGAAAGGTTTTTCGAGTTTTCCGACAATTTGATTGAAAATTTCAACGTTGTCGAGTCCGGCAAAGCAGATTGAGAAGTTTCCACAGGCTTTCTTGAACGCCGGCAACCCCTGTGCATGTGCTGCAAACAATACTTCTGAAAAGGGATCACATCCTTACTGCACCGCCATTTTTTGCCGTCCGTTCTTCGACACCTCCCCGGCTCAGGATCCACCATGTTCCGATGATCAATTGCTTGAGGACTCACTCCTACAACTGAAAACAATTCTTAATGTAAAAGTCACATTACCAAAACCAAATAATTCACATTGAAAGGAAAACTATACAGCTCCCCTGAGTAATTAAATTGGAAGATTTTGCTCTGCTCAAACCCACAACTTTGAGATTGTTATAGTGCCAACCAAACAAATTAACAAAATTGATTAAAAAATTAACTAACAGGTTAACAAAATTAACATTCCCACCCTTTTCCATCATAGTTCTTACCAATCAAAACTAATTAAAAAAAATACAGAAAACATGATCAAAAGGGGGAGAAAAAAGAATGAATCTAGACAAGAAATTAGAGAGCTTACAGCCGGGATACCGCTGATAGGCACCGCCATGAGCGGAGCCAACGGAGGAGGCGACGCTTTTCCAAATGGGTATGACAAGGCTAACGGGAACTTGGATTCCACCGGCTATGTATTTTAAGATGAGCATTTGCAATTGCAGCTCATGCAACTGAGTTGTCGTAAACACACACTTCACGGGTTTCACTTTCTCCGACGTTTTCCCATCAATCCCCAGTCCCAACTTGATCGACGGTGATCCGCCCTCCTCCTCATCCATCTTCACCGTCCCTCTCTTCCCCTCCAACCACTCTTGGGTCCCACTCCCACCACCTGGGTGAACTCGGCTTTGAACCGGCTGGGCATACATTGAGGGGGAGAAAACACAGATTAAAAAAATGGTTTGAATAATTTTCAAAACATGTAACTTGAACTTAAAAACATGATCATCGGTTCATCGCCATGCTCTGTCCGGTTTTACGAGTGTGAAATAAAGTTGACGTTAAAACGCGTGTCAGGATTCTGACAGTATCAGCCTTTCGCAGTCACTGCAGGCAAAGCTTCAGGTTTTTTTCATTACCATTTTTTGTGTTTTCTTACATGCTTCATGAAAGGGTGAAGCTCACGCCTCAAAATCGGCGTCTGAAATGGACGTTCCAATGAAAGGGTGAAAGAGTGGGGCTGTTGCAGGCGGTGACAAAGTGGTCGGTTGTTTGCCACGCGCACTGTCGGGTTAATTTGCCTGCCACTATCGATGGGCAGAGGAGGACACGTCACTGGATTCAGTTACGGTGGGGCCCGGCTCTGCAAGTCAGCCGTGACAGGTGGACTTTTGGTGTTGCCACCAAGTGTCCGATGGGTCTTTTATTTGTGTGATTTGAGTGTTGGGTTTAGGCCCAAAATATGAACTGATCTTAGACCGAAGTTTAACCTCGGTCTAGAATTCGTTATTAATTGGCCCAAAATATGAAAAACATTGTTGATGAATGTCTGTTCATATATAACAGTGGTATCCCTCTAATAATGTATTTTGGTAATTAGACATGTAAACAAACCGAACAAACACGAATGATGGTATGTTCATGTTCTTTCGTTTAATTTTAACTGGACAAATGAACGAACACAAACAACTAAACGAACATAATTTCTTGTTCGTGTTTGTTTGTTAAGGAATGCAGCTTGTTCGTGTTCGTTTGTTAAAATGATAAACAAACATAAATGAACACAAATGAATGAACATAAAATGACATATATGAATAAATTTAAACAAACATAATCGAACAAATATATATATGAATAATTTACTTTTTTAAAAATATAATACTTTTGTTATGAAAAATAATAAATGTAAATGAATATATGTGAAGTGAATAAATTTAAACGAACATAAATGAACGGATTATCGAACGTTTACGAACGTAAATGAACAAACGAGTCATTTGTTCATGTTCGTTCATTTAATCAAACGAACGAAAAATTTTGTTTATATTCGTTCGTTTAATAAATAAACAAATTTCTCGCTGAACAGCATACGAACGGTTCGCTGAACGTTTGGTTCATTTATAGCCCTATTGGTACTTATATGTAAACCATTATGTAATTGTATTATTTGGCTTTCCATTTCACATTGGTGCTCAAAATGAGATCTAGACTTAATAGAATATAGTTGTTAGGGTAGTTAATTAATATTTTCTTTATTCTTGATTAGTATATATATATATATCATTTAACTCTTTTATGTACATTCATTAATTTCATCTAATAATAATAAAAAGTCTTCTTATCTCTCTTTTTACCGTCCTTTCACTTTCTTTCTCTTTGTTTACTCGATAACAAATCAAGAAACTCTAAGGGTTTCATCATGGTATCAGATAACTCTTCCTCTACCGGCAGCGGCTATTCTTTTCGCGACGACGACTCCTCGAGCGAGTACTACATCCACCTGAATGAGAACCCAGCATTGGTTATCACTTCTTCTCTGCTCGACGGTGCTAATTACCTTAGTTAGGCGCGTTCGATGCACATGTCTTTGATATCCAAAAACAAATGGTGCTTTGTTGATGGGTCTGTCAAAGAACCTGGGAAAGATGAGTCTTATTACAAGGCATGGGTTAAATGCAACGATTTGGTCCTTTTTTGGCTGCAACGAACGTTGATCCAAGAAATTGCTCAGAATGTTTTTTGATTTGATATGGCCTACGAGCTGTGGCAAGATCTCTTCGACCGCTTCAATCAAGGCGATCTGGTGCGTGTTTCTAATCTTCTTCAAAAAATTTACTCTCTCCATCAAGGTAATTATTTCGTTATCACTTATTACACGCAATTGAAAGTAATCTGGGATGAAATTTGTAATTTTTGTCCCTAACCTCCTGTGAGTATTCTGCAATAAAATATCGCAAGCAAAATTTTTGGTTGCGATTCCTTAGAGGTCTGAATAAGGGTTTTTCTGATCTTAAGTCCCAGTTGTTAATGATGAAACCTGCACCCTCCATAAACGATAAATTTGTTGTTTTCATTCAACATGAAAGATCTCTTGCATGTAGTATTCATACAGATTCTAATGTTCTGTTAGCCAATAGGTATTTTGTCAAGAATCTAGAAACTAGTGCTAAACATGACATACATTCAATAAAGTTCATACTCGAAAATTTGTTAGTAGCAATGTCTCTAAGAGACCTTTGTGTGTTTTCTGTGAGTTATATGGACATACAGTTGAAAAATGCTATAAGAAGCATGGTTTTTTCCCTAGGTATAAGGGTAGAAATAAGATCACTAGGGTGAATTAGGTTGGGGCTTCTAATTCTGAGGGGTTTCTTGATATTAATGCTTCAGTTCAAGATGCTAGTTCCCTTGTTATGTTTACCAAGAGTCAGTATGAAAGTTTGTTAAGC
The DNA here is from genome assembly GCA_958450335.1 of Hibiscus tridactylites. Taxonomy (NCBI): domain Eukaryota; kingdom Viridiplantae; phylum Streptophyta; class Magnoliopsida; order Malvales; family Malvaceae; genus Hibiscus; species Hibiscus tridactylites. Next base: position 80,373,298 of record OY288274.1, on the reverse strand, counting down.
CTCTTGCAAGAAAGAAACTTGTCTAGTTCTGCTTAGAATGCTTCACATGATCTTAAGATCAATGCTCTTTCGTTTGCGTTTGATGTTCCAGTTGTGGATGCAGGTACTATCTTAAAATGTTCTTCTTCCCATTTATTTCATTTTTCTTGGATATTGAATTCTGGTACAACATACCATATAAGTAATAATTTAGCATTTTTTATACTTATTATCATGTTCATGATAAATTTGTTCGATTACCTAATAATGTCCTTGTTAAAGTAACTCACATAGGTAATGTTCATATTAATTCCTTCTTAACTTTGTATAATGTCTTTCACATACCTAATTTTACTTTTAATCTTATCTCTATTTTCTAGTTAACTAAGAATCATTCTATTTGCTTATTTTCTTCTGATTTCTGTTCTATATAGGACACCACAACTTGAAGGATGATTGGTTTAACTCAGATACATAATGGCTTGTATCAGTTAAATTGGTGCATGTATATCATGAAATGTATATATGTGATGAGCATGGGATGTGGTTGATGATATGTGATGTGGTTATGAAAATTGGCACTAAATAAATTACCGGTTGTAAATGATCGATCATTAGGATTAGTGTGCACACAAATTGAGTCAAAACGTACGTGGCCTTAATGGCGTTAAGTCATCAAGGAGGAGTACGGTGATGTAATATTCCACCGGAAGCTTTTATATATTTCTACGGGATGATGAGTGGAATCCCATCCGTAGGGCATGTGGCGATGAGTGGAATCCCGCACATGCAAGGTCCGGTGATGAGTGTAATCCCACCGAGGTAATGTGATTGTTGAGGTTAAATCCGCACATCCGGGTAATTAATAGTGGCCAATTAAACTTGTTCATATGTTTGTGATATATGATGTTGATATATGGTGTTGTTATATGATGATTGAGCTTGGTAGGATATGAGAAACCATATTATGCCACTTGAAAGACTAGCTAGGTCTACTCGATTACTTTACCAATGTATGATGTATGTGAGGTTAGGATTTACATGCTTGAACCCTGCATTGTTGATGTTTTTCGTTTTAGAGCACCCTCACTAAGCTTATAGCTTACGCTCTCAATTTTCAACAATGCAGATCATTAGCGTGATGTTAGTTCGGAGCAAGGCAAGAAGGGCTTTCCAAGTTTGTGGCTCAAGTACGGTGGTTAAATTTTGTATTAGTTAGCAATGTGGCAAGGGTGTTTGTATGAGCTATGTATGACTCATTGATATGTTGATGTTTTGGATTGACTATGGTTTGTAAAGCATGATATGCCATGATGTATGTTTGTGTGTGGTGGCATGCCTTTAGATGTTTAAGTTGCCTTTTTAGTGAGTGCAAACCTCTTATGTGTTGAATTGTGCCATTTTGGCCTTTTTGAGCTTTTATGTATGACCTTAAATGCTGAATTTGCCCTTTTGTTGGAATGCCATGTAAGAATGCCTTGACTCATGTTTGATTGCTACCTATGGCTCATGTATGATTGCTTAAATGTTTGTATGTGCAAATCTCATGTGTGTTAATTCATGCATTTAGCCCTTTTTAAGCTCTTATGTATGGCTATGTATGCTCTTGGTGTTCTTTTTTCATAGGAAGTCATTAGAGTTAAGCAGTAAGTGCTCCCCTGCACAATGGTTTCAAAACCATGGGTAAGGTTTCGAAACCTTTGCAGAAATCTGGGATTCCAGACCTTACTGCCAGCCTAAGTTTCGAAACCTTTGAGGAAGGTTTCGAAACCATGGACGAGGGTTTCGAAACCATGGGTAAGGTTTCGAAACCTTTGCAGAAACCTGGGTTCCAGACCTTACTGCCAGTCTACGTTTCGAAACCATTTGGGGAGGTTTCGAAACCTTTACTTAAAAATGCACTGTTTGAACTTTGTTGGCCTTTTTAAAGAGAAAAACACATAGGTACTAAGATGCCTTTAGTCAAGATTAAAATCGGGTTGTTTGAATGTGGTTTGGGGTTCGAATGTGACAAGATTAAATCTAAAAAAATAGGGTTGCTAACCGAGGGGGAACCTTAACGGGTTTCGCTTCGGTTTTCCCCGTGTGACCCACTCGGACCGGTCATCCGGCTAGACCGGGATGAGGGGGTTACACTACACTCCTCAACAGAATAGTATTGTAGAGAGAAAGCACCAACATCTTCTTTGTGTTGCTAGATCTTTAAGACTAGAAGCAAATTTATCTCTTGTTTTTTAGCTTGATTGTGTGTTACACTCTGCATATTTGATAAATATTACACCTACTCCTATCTTAGACAACAAGACTCCTCATGAATTGTTGTTTAATACATCTCATAAAATTGATCATTTGAAAGTGTTTGGTTGTACTGCATATACTTATGTTTTACCCAAACCCAAGATAAAAATGGATCCTAGAGCTGTAAAGTGTAATTTTATAGGTTTTCCTAAGAATATAAAAGGCTATAAACTTTTTGACATGTCAACCAATTCTTTTTTGTATACAGAGATGTTGTTTTTTCGAAAAATATTTTGCCTTTTAAACAAAGACAAGTCGCAAATTATAATAAGGTTATATTTCCTACATATGACAATGACATTTTTTTGGAAGATACTGACCAGCAAATAAAAGTTTCTTCCAGACCCACTGATTCTACTAATTTTAAAAAATTGTCATTATTTGTTCCTAATGATTCTGAAGTTCTGGAAGCTACAGATAATTCTCAACAAGTTGGGAATACAATTCAAGTTCATTTTACTTTGAAATCCTCTAGACCTAGTAAGAGTGTTATTTTGCCATCAAAATTCAGAGATTTTTAAATTTCTTTACCAGGTTCAAAAACTCCCGTCATAATATTGTTAATGTTCTTTCGTATAACGCCTTATTTCAACGTATATCTCCTATGTTAATAATGATTCTATTATTGCTAAATCTAAAACTTATAAACAAGCCATTAAGCATGATTGTTAAAGAAATGCTATGACAGAAGAAATTAAGGCTTTAAAAAGCAATAATACTTAAGAATTAGTTGAACTTTCTTCTGTAAACAAACAATAGGTTGTAATTGAGTTTTTAAAACAAAATTAAAGTCTGATGGCACTCTTGAGAGGTATAAAGCTCAACTTGTATCAAAAGGGTACACTCAATAATCTGGTGTAGATTTTTTAGATACTTTTAGCTTAGTTGCTAGAATTACTACCATTAAAACTTTTTTTGACTATTAATGCTTCGAAAATCTAGAAATTACAACAATTAAACATTAATAATGGATTTTTGCATAGTTTTTTAGACGAGGAAGTTTATATAGAGCTTCCTCCTGGTTTTTAAACTGATAATCCTAGATTAGTTTGTAAGTTAAAAAAATTTGTATGGTCTTAAGCAGGCTAATAGATAATGGAATGAAAGATTAACTTTGACTTTAATTGAACAAGGTTTTACTCAAGATTTTGCTGATAAGTCTCTTTTACTAAAGGTTTAGGAGATCATTTTATTTCCCTTGTTGTCTATGTTGATGACATAGTGTTGGCAAGTCCTAATTTGTATGAAATTTTTTATATTAAACAATTTTTAATGACACTTTCAAAATAAAAGATTTAGGTGATTTAGAATACTTTTTAGGCTTCGAAGTTGCTCGTTCTAGTAAAGGAGTCAACTTATGTCAACGAAAATATACTTTAGATTTATTAGAAGATTCAGATTTTTTAAACTCTAAGCGTGTTTCTACTCCCCTTTTTCCTAAACCTAAACTTTTTAAGTTTGATGTTGTTTCTGTACCTTATATTACTTTATAGGTAAATTATTTTATCTTATCAATACCAGGCCTGATATTTCTTTTGCTGTTCAACAGCTTTCTCAATTCATTTATGCTCTTAGAAATATAAATATACAAGCTGCTCATAGAGTTCTTCGATGTTTTAAAGGAACCCTTGGGCAATGACTGTTTTTTCCTGCTAACAATGATGTTAAAATCTATGTTTTTTTATTCAAATTGGGCCTCTTGTCCATATTCAAGGAAAAGTGTTACTGCTTTTTGTGTTTTCATTGGTTCAGCCTAAGTCTCTTAGCGTTCAAAAAATAGTAGACCATCTCAAGGTCTTCAAGTGAAGCTGAATACAGAGCACTTGCATCTGTTTCTTTCGAGATTCAATGGCTAAGTTATTTAGTTTCTGATTTACAGATTAGTGTTTTTTCTCCCGCTAATCTTTATTGTGATAACTTGTCTGCAATAAAAATTGTAAAAAAACACTTCAACACGAAAGAACCAAGCACATTGAAATTGATTGTCACCTCATTCGTGAGAAGCTTCATCAAGGGTTAATAACGTTGCTGCCAGTTTCTACACATCATCAACTCGTAGACTGTTTCACGAAAGCTCTGCATACTTCTCCTTTTGTTCAAGCTATATCTAAGTTGGGCATTCTAGACCTGGCAAACTTGACCCGAGACCCGAAACTCGAACCAAATTACCCGAACCGAAACCCGATTTTGACCCGAATATGATGATCCGAAGTTGACCCGAAACCCGAAATAAACCGAACCGAACCGAAATTTTTTGTTGAACCGAAATGGACCCGAACCAAAATAGACCCGAACTGATTTGACCCGAACCGAATGCTACCCGAACTGAAAGCTGAACCGAAAGCTGAACCGAATATCGACCCGATTTTGACCCGATTTTAACCCGAATATCTATTTTTAACAATATAATAAATAATAAAAAGAAATATGTTTTATTATATTTTTATACTATATCATGGAAGAGACTGTTCCTCTTGTCAAAGTTGTAGTATAATAACATTTTATGTTATTTTACGTTTCAATATTAATTAAATAAACTAATTTTTAAATTTAGAGTTTCAATGTACTATTTTCTCTCCAAATATTTAATCTTACATTTACAAAGAAAAAAATGTCAAAAGATTGCATTAAAAGGAATGAATACATAATAGACCAATTCATAGAGGCAACCTTTAATTGCATCACTAGTCCATGCATTGAAAAAACTAGTTCCGCACACACAAAACAAACATGACTCAAATAGTTTGATCAACATGATCCTATTAGATTACAAGCATTCTTAACCATATATGTTCGGTAAAATGATAAAGAGTTTGAAAAACACAACTAACATAAGGCACAAGTCTTACATAAAAAGTTATCGTTCAAAAGTGACATTTAGTTGCAAATAAAGTTAAATATCTAAACTCAACTATTCCTACATATGAAACTCAATTACATTGAGTAGACACAAATAACACATACATCAACGGTTAGACTTATTTTCATTCAAATCCACAGAAGAGCCGACAAACTCTTCATCTTCCATAGCTGCATAAATAATAACAAGAAGTTAATTTGTTTACTAGTGAAACAAGAAAATTAAACAATATAATATTTACGTTAAAATAAACAAATACAATATACTAATAGTTCAGGAAGTTGGCGTAGTAATCAAGTACTACCATAGAGAATCAAAAATTAAATTAAAAAAATAAAAAAAAAACTTACATTCATAACCGAACAACCAACTCCGAGTTGTTATCAAAGCCTCCACATTTTCAGGAATATAAGAACTTCTCCACTTATTCAAAATTCGACCTCCTATGCTAAAAGTCGATTCTGATGCAACAGTTGTGAGGGGAACAGTCAAAATATCCCTAGCAAGATGAGAAAGTTCTGATGCAATTTGAAAGTATAGAAATTTGAGATCTTGATGACCAATTTTATAATTTCACCATAAAATATAGCATAAAATTGAAATTGTGGACTAAATTGACAATTTGGAAGTGGAGAAATTTGAGAGTCCAATGACCAATTTTATAATTATACCATATAAATAAATAGTGGTCAATTTTGGCTAAAAATTAAATCTTAGAAATTAAAATGAACAAAAATATTATTATATTAAATTAATAGACTAAATTACAAAGATTAGTTAATTTCGACTAAAAGTAAATTTTTAGAGACTAAATATCACTACGGGGAGGGGATTTCTATATCCGAAGTCTAAACCGTGGGGATACTTGTGACTAAATTAAATTAAACTAAAACTTAAAGTTGACTAAAATGTAACATTTTAAATGCAACGTGACCTAAAAAGTAATTAATCTCTAGCTTAAAAAAATTGGTGGCTTATTTCCCTCCAAAATTTTGTCTTTTTCTTTTTTTTTTCAATCTAGCTTAAAAAATTGGTGGCTAATTTCCCTCCAAATTTTTGTCTTTTCCCTCTTTATTTTTACCAATTGTCTTTATCTTTTTTTTTTAAATTTAATTAAGTTTTAATTTAGATTAATTTAATTGAAATTTCAAATTTAATTTTAGAATTATTTTAATTATGTCCGTGATTTATGCTTTTAGATTTTAGTTAGCTCAATTAGATCCTAAGTTTAATAAATTAATTCATTTCAGAAATTATTATTATTATTATTATTATTATTATTATTATTATTATTATTATTATTATTATTATTATTATTATTATTATATATAATAAACTTTGATTTAATATAATTATATAAAAAAAAATTGATATGGATACATGAAGTTTTGATTTAAATATTTAATCAAATTCAAATGCATAGATTAACAAGTTGAATCAGAATTAATCTCATACATCAATAACTCTAAACTAAACCATAAATACTAAACCTCAAACCTTTAACCCAACTCAAATCGAATTGACCCGAAAATTTAAATGTTGATCCAACCCGAAATCGACCCGACCCGAAAGCGACCCGAACGACCCGATTTTGACCCGAACCGAAAGCGACTGATCCGATATTGACCCGACCCGAAAACAATCGATCCGATTTTGACCCGATCCAATACCCGAACCGAATCCGACTCAACACATACCCGAATTAGACCCGAACCCGAACCGAATCTAAACCGATTCTAGATAGACCCGAAATGATCCGAACTGAAATGACCCGAACCGAATGACCCGATTGCCACCTCTAGGTATTCATAACATATATGCTCCAACTTGAGAGGGGTTAATACAATATAGCTGTTAGTGTTGTTAGGTTAGTTAATTAGTATTTTTTTATTCTTGATTAGTATATATATATATATATATATATATATATATATATATATATATATATATATATATATATATATTATTGGCTAAAGGGGTACTTTTGCCCCTGAGTTCGACCCAATAATGCAATTTCGTCCCTCGCCGAAAAGTGCACTCAATGTGGCCCTCCAGTTCATGAAATCGATCAAATTGGCTCATTGACCGACGTTGACCGTTACGGTGCTGACGTGGCAGTTAACGGTGATGACGTGGCAATCCATGATGCTGACGTGGCGGTCAACGATGCTGACGTGGTAGTACACGTGGGATGATGACGTGGCAGGAGGGGCTGAATTGATTATTTTAACTGAATTCGAGGGCATAATTGATTTTTTTCCTGAGTTTAGGGGCATAATTGATTTTAATTAAAAGTTTGATAACTTATTAAATATTTAAGTTGAAAAATAAGAATTTATGAAATTATTAAAATTTTAAAATATTAAAACTAGATTAATAAATTTATTAAGTGAGAATAATTAAAAAAAACAAAGTGAAGACTCTTGCATAAGATCAAAATATTATTCAATTTATTTTATAAAAATTCATAAAGTTAATAAAAATAAATAAAATATTTTAAAAATTACTGAAAATAAAAATTATATAAAAAATTAAAATATATTATGAATTAAAAAAGATAAAATTTAATCTAAAAACTTAATAATTTTTTTATAAATTGTTAAAAAATTAAACATTTTTATCGAAAAAAATTCGACTTCGTCATTTTGAGTATTACTATTCGTTAATTTTTTTAGTGGAATCAACAGTGTACTAGAGTAACAATAGAATTCAATTTTTTTTTCGCTTTTTTACATCAAATTAATGCTCATTAATATTTGATGTACAAAAATAAAAGAGAATTTTAGCTTTATTAATACTTTAATACAAGGATGTCTCAATTGAAAATATGTTCAAGAAACATTAGTACGCGTAACATAACGAGAAACAATCAAAAGATTCTCTAATGGTTTATAAATATTTTTTTAACTTTTATATTTATAACTTTAATATTTTTACTTATATTTAATTCATTATGGTGTTTTTATTTTTTTTAATATTTTATGAATACTTAAATATTATTTAAATATTAATAGTTTTTATTTTTTTAGCTTAAAGATTAAATAACTTATCGAACTTTTAGTTTTGCCCCTAAACTCAAGAAAAAAATCAATTATGCCCTTGAATTCGGTTAAAATAATCAATTCAGCCCCTCCTGCCACGTCATCATCCCACGTGTACTGCCACGTCAACATCGTTGACCACCACATCAACATCATGGACTACCACGTCATCACTGTTAACTGCCACGTCAGCACCGTAACGGTCAACGTCGGTCAAAGGGCCAATTTGATCGATTTCATGGACTGGAGGGCCACATTGAGTGCACTTTTCGACGAGGGGCGAAATTGCATTTTTGGGTCGAACTCAGGGGCAAAAGTACCCCTTTAGCCTATATTATTTAACTCTTTTATGTACATTCATTAATTTTATCTAATAATAAAAAAAGTACAAATTAAGAAACCTTAAGGGTTTCATCAAGACTAGCTCGGGCCACTTAATATAATATCAACAAGCTCAACATAGATCTTAGAATAACAAAAATAATTGACGTTGTATGCGTCAATTATCATCATTAATGCCAAATGTAATATGTTTTAATAAAATTCATGTTGCCAAAAATCTATATTTCAAAAATGATAACCTTTTAGCGTTCAGCACAAAAGTTTATAAATATTTCTATCTCGTCAAGTTTTATGTTTCTCTTTAACGAGTTATTGTCAAAAAATTTTATGAATTTACTAATAAGTGATGATATAATGACAAGACACTTTGCATCTTCAAATAGAGAATTTATGTTCAAATTTTAGAGACAACATTATTAAAAAAGAATGTCACGAATCTCCTACATTAAATATAAAATAGACATGGAATATATAAAAAAATTAAGATTCAAAAATCATGGAAAATGCTTCCACTAAATTCTATCAACATTTGATTCAGAGGATCTAATGTTTTTCAAGTTTTCAGATTTCTAGAAATGACAATATTGTCATATCAAATTCAAAGCATACTTCATACTCGATTTAGTGGCTTATGCCCAATGTCGTGGCTTGTATATGTGATGGTCGTGTTCCTCGTGGTGTTGTCTTCTCGTGTCATATGTTCTCTCGGTATGACTTAACTTTTATTTAATCATTTATATTATTTTATATTAGGAAAATATTCTCACATACAATTTTACGTAAATTTTAATTTATGCAAATTTTTTAATTTTAGAATTTAAGAATTTAGATTAAAGTTTAGGATTTAGGTTGTATGGTGTAGAATTTAAGATTTATGATTAGAATTTAAGGTTTAAAGTTTAGGTTTTAGGTTGTTAGCGTTAGCGTTAAACATTTAAATTTTATATTTTAAATATAAAAAGTTGTGTAATTTTTTCACACAACTTGTGTATTAAAATATAACCATTCATATTATATGTATGTATTTGGATTGATTCTAATATAATTGGTTTTTTTCACCCCCTTCTTGTAATATACTTTACATACCAATGCAATTTTCCTCTTTAAACAAAAAATACCCTTTAATAATGAGAAGAAAAAACATTTAATAGTTTTCTTAATTATAATTATAAATAATATATATGCACGAATCATTGGTATAATATATAAATAAACAAATTAATAATATATACATATATACTTAGATATGAATAATTCTAGATAAAATTCACGCGTAATAGAATTTAAATCAAAATAATCGAACGTGACCAACTGATCATCCACACATAATATTTACACCCATTAAAAAGAAAAGTCGAGAACTCAACTTTAATAGACTCCATAAACCCTCGTTAATGGTTTAATGATCCTACTAATTTTATTGGTAGAATTTAACAATTTATTTTATATTAAATATGATAATTTATGGGGAGGATAATAAAGTGGACCAACCATATTATTCTTTAAGATCTTAGTGGGGGTACGTTGTCATTGTGTCACATGTCATCCAATGGAAAACAATTCTTTTCTTTTCTTTGTTGCTACCGACATTTTCTTTTATCTCTGTGCAATCATCAGGTGAAAATGTGTGCTCCCTGATTTACTGTCAAAATATTAAACCTTGTAAATGAAGAAATATTCACTTTGCGACCCCATGAAAAAGAAAGAGAAAAGAAGAAGAAGGATTAAATCATAAGCTTACAGCTAAAATATTCTTAATGCATTAAGATCAGTCCAAATGATAAATAATTTAATATTATTTAAGTATGTCTCGAGTTTAAGGCTTTATGTAGGTAGAAAATTCTCGCCGAAAAATTTACTCACCAAAATTAAATGTACAACGCAAATCGATCTAGATTAATCAAACAAAACCTTGAGGAACCGGTACGACAATAAAAAAAACATTCATAGGTGCATTGCTTGAGTTTGGGGCATTAAAAAGATACCCTCCATCAATCAGTGCATCATTGTGGTAAAGCAAGTTCATGCTACTGTTAAAATGGTTTTAAGCCGAAAAGGGCAAGACATTTAAAAATTCAGCTGCTCAAAAGAAAAACCTAGTTAACTACCTTAATCACTCTTGTTAGGTCTACCTGTTTTTAGAACTTTACATGTCAGGACTCAGGTCCCTATCACTACATCTCAATACAATATGCTTTTGCCTTACACTTGGACTTTTGTCTAAAACTAAGTCGGATCACATCTTTAGTTGAGAGGTAAAACTCTGGTAATACTGTTTTTTTTTTCATTTACAAAATTCAAATATGATGTTTTATTTGAAGGACATCGAATTTTTTACTGTACAACCCAACAAACATCAGTATATCTTAATAGTAATAACATTAAGCGATCATTGAGTTTACAAGTAAAAACTCAGTCCTTCATCATAAACATGGGTAGACGTAAGATTTTATATTAGAGATGTAAATTTTTATACTTAGTATAATTTAAAAGGTTCAGAAATACGACTATCTCGTAACAATAAACCCTATTATCTCCTCATATATTACTAACACTAACTTGATAATTGTAGGACATTTGAGGACCACAAAGAAAACCAAGAGAAGAAAGGTTAAATTGCACAAAGAGATGCTTGAGAGTATGAATTATGGTGGTGACGTGGATTTGTGGGAAGTGGTCAAGTAGTTTGGGGTACAAGCTTTGTAAAAGGAAATGCATTTGGGGGTGAACCCTGAAAGTTATTTGTGTCTATTATTCAAAGATTTATACTTTATTACAATACATAAAGTCATACATTATTAGTGATTTATCCAAATAATGATAGTTAAGGGGTGGCAGGCACAGGTCTTGGTCCTCTAAAATGGGAAATCTTCAATTTAAGTCCTTTTAAATTTGTAAAATTTTAAATTAATATTTTCATCTTGTATTTTAATCTCCAAAATTCAATATTAATGCCGAGTAACTAACCCGAAAGCCAACCAAAGAAACGATGAGATATAAGCTTATAGCCGTTAGCCCGTTATAGAAGAGCCCGTTTCACAAATCATAGGCACAAATAAGTAACGGATAGGCCTACAATGGTGGTTTTAAACTAAGGGGTAATTACCACTAAACTTTATCCTCAAACTTATTTTGATAACTCAAGTTTTAAAATATTTAATTTACTTATCAAAAATTAAAATATTGAATATTTTTTTGTCATTTTTTAAAATTTTTTTACAGTGTTTATTTACTGACAAAGGGTGATTTTTTTAGATTCGAACGGTAGAAAGGTTTATCGGCACAAAAAAATAATATACTAAAAAACGAGCTCTATCTGACGACGGAGAGGAAGATTAACGAGAAAAAACTAAAAAAAATTGTTCGGTTTATAGACTTCGAGATAATTTTTGGTGAAATAAAGATCAAATTCAGACGCAAGAAGCTATACAAAATGATTGGTGAAATTTGATATCGAAAACAACGACAAAGGTGAATGATGAAGTAACCAAAAACATTTAATTTCTAAACTTTCATAAAAAAAATGTTTAATGTCTAGACTTCAATTAATAAATCGAAAATTTTAAAACTTTAATAATTAAAATAAATTTAAAAGTAAAATTCAACGGTGATTATCGTAATTTACACTAAAGTAAAAAAGCCAAGTCCATTATCGTCAATTCAAGTTCCCCCATAAACACAAAACAAAATTCCTTTTATATTTCCTTCCAGCTGTGGCCTGAGCATGCCTGACCCATCCCACGTGGCCCCATCCTTCTCCCTTACTTAACCATAGTTTATTTTTAACCCTGATTAAAACCCTAACCTTCCCAAGTCTCTCTTTTTAGCTCTTCACTGACTTAGCTCTGCTGCGTATCTCTTTCTACAACGTTTCAACAATGGCCGCCGCCGCATTTCACCCGCTCAACTTCATTCTCTTCATTCTCTCTTTAGTCGCTGTTTCAGTCAATGCCCACAACATAACAGCCATTCTAGAAGGTTTCCCAGATTACTCCTCTTATAACAGTTTCCTCTCCCAAACAAAACTCGCCGACGAAATTAACACCAGGCAGACAATCACTTGTCTTGTCCTCAACAATGGAGCTATGTCGGCCCTCACCGCCAAACACCCCTTGTCTGTCATCAAAAACATCCTCAGCCTCCACGTTCTTCTAGATTACTACGACCCTCAAAAGCTCCACAAAATCTCCGAAGGCACTACCCTCACTACCACGCTTTACCAAACCACCGGAAATGCCCCCGGAAACCTTGGCTTCGTCAACATCACCGATCTCCAGGGTGGGAAAGTGGGTTTCGGCTCCGCCATTCCCGGCTCCAAACTCGACTCCTCGTATACCAAGTCTGTTAAGCAGATTCCCTATAATATCTCCATCCTTGAGATCAGTGCTCCGATTATTGCTCCGGGTATCTTATCGGCTCCGGCCCCGTCGGGTTCTGCTGTCAACATTACTGGATTGCTTGAGAAAGCCGGTTGCAAGACTTTTGCTGGTTTACTTGCCAGTAGTGGCGTGCTCAAGACTTACGAGTCCGCGCTTGAGAAAGGGTTGACGGTTTTTGCTCCGTCCGATGAAGCTTTCAAAGCTGAAGCTGTCCCTGATCTGAGCAAGCTCTCGAGTGCCGACCAAGTTTCGCTTCTGGAGTATCACGCCTCACCGGATTATAAACCCAAGGGGAGTTTGAAGACCACGAAAGGCCCGATCAGCACATTGGCGACTAGCGGTGCTGGGAAGTTCGATCTGACGGTTACCAACGCCGGCGACGATGTCACCCTACATACCGGGGTTGGTCCATCCAGAGTGGCTGAAGCGGTCTTCGACTCACCACCGGTCGTCATTTTCACCGTCGACAACGTTTTGCTTCCCACTGAGTTGTTCGGCAAGTCACCGTCGCCGGCACCCGCCCCGGAGCCAGTTTCCTCGCCTTCACCGACACCAAGTCCTTCTCCATCGTCTGAAGCACCATCACCGCTTGCCGCATCACCACCGGCTCCACCAAGCGACACACCCGCCGGATCTCCGGCCGATGCGCCAGCTGGATCGTCGGAGAACAGCACATCGGATAAAGCTGCCGGTCACGTAACAATTGCTCCTCTTTTCGGCACTATTGTTTCCACTGTCGTTGCCACTGTCCTTTCTTCAGTTCTCTTGTCCTGATTCCTAATTATGTCGGTGGTCTGTGTTAATTTGTTCTTTTTTTTAGTTTTCCTTTTTTTTTTTGAGTCATTATTTTGATTAGAGTGCTTTTCTTAAACATTTACTATTTCTTTTTTGTTATCGACTTTTTTTCTTGGCAATTTATCTTTAAGTAATACTATCATTTATCGTAAAGTGAAAAAAATATATAAAAAATGGTTGGGAACTGGGATTTGAGAGTTAGCGCACATGGAGAGATTGTGTGTGTGGTTTACACGGCGGAAAGTGCTTTTGTACTTGTGGATGCAACCGGGGAGACTTAAATGTTTTGCCAGTAAGTATAAAGGTGGAGTTGTTGGGTGTGGTCCTGTTCTTTGGTGCGTTTGTGGTTGCGGTGCGTTTGTGTTGATAAAAAATCATGAATCCTGCCCAATGCCCATGCTCTTTCCTTTTTGTTTGAATGCCATCATCGTCCCACATCAATGGATGCTCTCTAGCATCTCTAATTTACCAATTTATTTCAAATGGAAAAACTGCACATTGACATTGGCTTTGGCCCTGTGGGCATATGGCCTTTCTGAGTGACCGGTCCGATATGATGGACATTGTAATAATGGTGTATAATAACACGTACTGCTATGATTAGTGATGGGCAAGACAGCAGCAGCAGCTGATTGGCATTAAGTTGAATCATTGGGTTTCCGAGTCACACTTTTAGCTGGTATTTATAGTTAACCATCATACTACAACAAGGAACCTGTAAGTTTCAGAGGATCAAGAATGTTGCAGATATAGTTATTAGTGATGATTCAGAAAGAAAGTTGGAGGGGATAATATACAACGCGCCCCCAAATCTCGCCCTTCAACCCTCCGCCCCGCGAAGACTCAAACCGGGAGCTTCGATTCATCAACCCTGCCGTTGAGATCAGTCCCAGCGACGTGGTTAGGCAGCCTCCCCGTCCTGTGTCTGTTCGCCGCCGGAAGTTGGAGTGAACGGCCTCGGCTGTGGCTTGCTTCAAGGTTATCGGAAGAGAAGGAGAGAGGTTTCTCTTGGGCCGTAGCGGAGGTGCTTTCTGACCTGCTTTGTCGGAGCCGAAGCGCAAATTTGTTGGTGCTGGTTTTCGGAGAAACCACGGCTGATATCATCGACGGCAGTGGCAAGGTGCACGGTGCCTCACAGGTTCTGGTTCTTTGATTGTCACCCATTTTCCGGTCTCGCCCCGCTTCTTGTTGCTCGTTCCTTTTCTCCCCCGCATTATATCCCCGATTCTGGTTGCTTGTCCCCTCTTCCCCGTTTTTGCACCCCGCTTCTGGTGGACTATCCCATTCTGAGTCTTGGTTTGGTTGTTTGTTTCTTGGATTGTGGCTTCTCTGTTAGTTTAGGAGTAGCCTTGTCGTCCGGTTGTCTTGTTTTGGCTCTGTTGACAGGTGGTTTGGCTTGGATCAGCCTCAAGCAAGAAGGCCTTGAATTCTTTGGTTTCCTTTCGGTTGCCTGCGTTTCCTCATAGGGTGTTGTTTCTTGATTGCGTGGAGGTGTTTGGAAAAGTTGTCTATGGCGATATTGGCTTGGAATGTGCGGGGCCTGGGAACAAAGGAGACTGTCAGAGCGCTCCGGGATTCAATCTTTAAAATTAAACCTTCTATCATCTTCCTAAGCGAAACGAAGCAGAAGAAGAAATACCTGGAGAAGATTAGGATGAAAATGAAATTGGAGCATTCTTTCTATGTGGAACCACAGGGGATAGCCGGAGGTCTTGCGCTTTGGTGGACAGGGGAAGCTAATATTAATATTCTGCGTTTTGACAGAAGTTACATTGACGCGAAGATTTCGGTACAAGATGGTGAGTCTTGGTTCAACACTTTTATATATGGCCCCCCGTATCGTGAAGAACGAAAGGAGTTTTGGGAAGGACTCTCAACGTTCAGAAGTTCCGTCCAGGATAAATGGGTAATCATGGGTGATTCTAACATCGTGGCCCGACAGGAGGAAAAAGAAGGCGGGAACCCGGTAAATTCATGTGATTCGAAATGGTTCGAGGAGTTTGTCAATGCCTCATGCTTGGTTGAAATGCCTATCAAAGGAGGTAAGTTTACCTGGTTCAACCAGAGAAGCGGGGATCAGTCAATCCTTGAAAAGCTTGACCGTATTTTATGCTCTGCGGAATGGAGTCTAAGCTTCCCCAAAGCCCTTGGTATTATGGAGGTGGCCATTGCTTCAGACCATGCTCCAATTGTTCTGTTCACAAAAGGGCTCCCCAAAGCACATAAAAAAGATTTCAAATTCGAAACCAAGTGGATGCTGGATGAGGAGTGTTCCCAAACAATATCAAAGGGATGGAATATCTCTCCGGGGGAAAGAATGAGTTCCAGATTTAGAAGGAAGATATGCAGTACCAGAATAGCTCTCCTTAAGTGGAATAAAGAGAAGATGAAAGCAAAACATGAAAAAAAGCAGAAGCTGATGACCAGAATCGCACAGCTCCAAGGAAGAAAACTCACTGAAACAGAATTGGGAGAATTTCAGGGGCTCAAAAAACAGATTGACAAGGAATGGGAGAGTGAAGAGAGATACTGGCACCAGCGTTCTAGAATCAACTGGTTGAAGTGGGGAGATAGAAACACAAAGTTCTTTCATGCTACCACCCTTCAGCATCGGAGAACAAACTCTATAGTCAAAATTAAAAAAAGAAGATGGAATTTGGCTGGAAGATTCGACGGAAATTGCTGACCATCTTCTCCACCACTTTCAGAAAGTCTTCACAAGGAATCCTTTGGTCAACTCTAGTATTCTTTCTGACTACATTCCCAACTTGATTACTCAAGCTATGAATGATGCTCTCAGCAGAGAAGTGGGGGAAGAGGAAATCAAAAGAGCGGTGTTCGACATGGGAGCAACTAAAGCCCCGGGACCTGATGGCTTTCCAGGATGCTTCTACCAAACGTTCTGGGAAACTGTGAAGGTGGACCTTATCGGTATGGTATCAAACTTCTTCAGAGATGGTGAACTGGACCCGGAGCTAAACAAAACTAATATTGTGCTCATCCCAAAAAAGCCGAACCCAACTGAAGTATCACACCTAAGGCCTATCAGTTTATGCAATTTCTCAATGAAGGTTATAACCAAAATTCTGGCATCTAGACTGAAGCCTATTCTCCCCGAGGTCGTTCCACATTACCAATCGGTTTTTGTGAAAGGTAGGTCAATCCACGATAACATTATTCTGGCCAATGAAGCCTTCCATGCAATAAAAAGGACAAGGAAAGGAAAAACAGGAAAAATGGCCCTTAAGATTGATCTGGAAAAAGCCTATGACAAAGTGGATTGGGATCTCCTACAGCTTGTTATGGAAAAGATGGGTTTCTGTGAGTGGTGGATCAACAGAGTCATGACATGTATCACCTCAGTTTCTTTCTCACTTGTTCTGAATGGAGAACGTACCGGGGAGTTTAAAGCGGGGAGAGGGTTGAGGCAGGGAGACCCATTATCACCCTTCCTATTCACGCTCATATCTAGCATCTTATCGTGGATCATCGAGAAGAAGAGTGGTGAGCAGAAATTTAAGGGACTCAGGATCAAGCAAAGGTGCCCTGTTCTTAGCCATCTCTTGTTTGCAGATGATTGTCTTGTTTTCTCTGATGCCAATACATGGAATTGTGAGGGCATTCTACATATTCTTCGGGTGTTCCAATCGGCTACAGGTCAGTCTGTAAGCGCACAAAAATCGTCAGTTTTCTTCTCCCCAAATTTGAGTAGCCGCAACAAGGTTCACCTTACAAATGTGCTGGGTTTCCGTAAAATGGAAGAAGACGCAAGATACCTTGGGCTTCCATCCTTTTGGGGAAGGAGCAAAAAAGAAGCCTTGGCCTATATTAAAGAAAGGGTTCAAAATAGGCTTATGGGGTGGAAAGCAAGATTCTTAAACAGCGCAGGGAAAGAAGTCCTCATTAAAGCAGTGGCACAAGCCATTCCTACTTATGTTATGCAATGTTTCCTCCTACCGGTATCTTTTTGTGATGAGATCAGTTCATTGATTGCCAAGTTCTGGTGGAACAATTGCGCTGACAAGGAAAGAAGTATTCATTGGATGAACTGGAAAGATCTATGTAGACCAAAGGACAAAGGAGGAATGGGCTTCCGTGACCTTAGAATGTTCAACAAAGCACTCGTCACAAAACTCACTTGGAAAGTGATAAGAGAACCGGATTCCCTTCTTGCTCGAGTTCTCCGGGGGATTTATTTCCCCAATGGCAATATCTTTGACACCCCCAAATGCTCAAACCCTTCCTGGGCCTGGTCGGGTATTCGCGAAGGGATCAAAATTATAAAGAATGGAGCCCTGTGGAGAGTTGGCAATGGTAGGAGCATCTCCACCTGGTTTGATAACTGGGTACCTCAGCTCCCGAACTACAAACCCTCAGTTCAAAACCCATCACCAAATTCGTCGCTCTCGGTCAGCACACTGATGAATTCGGACCAAAGAACGTGGAATGAACAAAAGATCTTCTTTTTGTTTTCTCCGGAAGAGGCCAAGGCAATTCTGAAAGTGTCGATTGGTGGTCCGGATATACAGGACTCTTACATTTAGGATGGAAACAAGGACGGAGACTACACGGCCAAATCAGGTTACAGGTTTTTGGAGGAAAAATCTTCGTCGTCCGCTAACCCTTCTTCAAGCGACGACCCCAAAACCAAGAAAGAACTGTGGAACTCTATTTGGAAGTTGGAAGTTCCATCCAAAATCCGTTCTTTCCTTTGGCGTCTGTGCCACAACATTGCCCCGTCAAAGAGTGCATTAAATGCCCGTATGCACGGCTTACTTAGAGAACCTGATATATGCCCCCGTTGTGGATGCTTGGGGGAATCAGTGGAACATATCTTGTTCCTATGCCCGTTCGCACAAGCAATATGGAAAGGTTCTAATTTCAGCTATTCTCCTTCGGATAGAGGTTTCCCGGGCTTCCCTAAGTGGTGGTACAAGATTAATGAGCTTAAGTTCTCAGCTCAGGTCGAAGATGGGTGTGCGCACATCGCATTTCTACTCTGGTCTATTTGGAAGTCAAGGAATGCTCTGGTCTTTGAAGGGAGAAAGGACCTTCCTTGGGAGGTGTGGCAAAGAGCGGAGAGCAGTTTCATGGAATTTTCACAAGCTTCGAGTAGCAAAGAACCGAAGAAACTAAGAAATGATAAGGAAGTTATGAAGTGGGTACCACCTCCTCTGGGTACTTTAAAAGTTAACTGTGATGCGGCTTTTGATAAAAGCTCCGGAAAAGGCTCTCTTGCAGCAATTGTTAGGGACAATTCAGGCTCCCTTCTTTACGGATTCTCTGCACCTTGCACCGCTTCGAGTGCTTCAGTGGCGGAAACCCTTGCTATCAGATTGGGGATCACGATGGCAAAACAATATGGCTACAACAGCATCATTGTTGAAGCGGATAATCGAGCTGTTATCCAGCGACTTAATTCAGAGTCTTCCGTTGACTGGGAGACTTCTGCGATTGAGGACGACATCAAGAGGACTGCACAATCTTTCTTGTTTTGTTGTTTCGAGTTTGCCCTTAGAGGCTGTAATCAGGTAGCCGATTGGCTTGCCAAGTTTACGAAATATCAGAAGGGCCTGATGACGTGGACCTCTGATATTTTCCCACCTGAACTTTTGCTCTTGTAATCTTTTCGGTAATACAAGTTCCTTTTGATAAAAAAAAAAGGAACCTGTAAGTTTTGTTTTTAAATAATAAATACAAGGGTAAAATATCTAAAATAATCACTCAATTTTGTCATGTGACCTATTTTGATCATTCAATTTAAAAAATAATAATTTACTCACTCAACTTTCAACATTGAACTTTTTTATCACTCCACTGTTAAATGCTTAATACCGTTATGACGTATAATATATAATTAGTTAAATAATAATAGAAATATACACGTGAGTAAAAGTAAAAAAACGATTGTGCATTGAAACTAACCACCAATACCACACTTCCTAGACATGCCTTCACACTAAATTCTTTCAATTCTGATCTTGTATGCACCTTCAACTCGTCGTCAACTATCGCCAAGTAAAACATGTCATCTACCTCCTTTCTACTGCGATCTGTAACCACCAAAATAGCCTCTTCCATATACCACCTATTTACCTTCCACGATACAACTCTGTTATCACTGAATGCCACTGCAACTCCATTGTTTAACCCTGTAAGCGGTTCTCAGCCGGGAAAAACCACCCACATTTTCCACTCTTTCTTGGCCTCCACCAAACCAAAATCCCCTCCACTTCTACATTCAAAAGGCGCTTTCAGAATCAGCTCGACACCCTTCTACGCTTTACAAACAGGCAAAACACCACACTAATAGCCTCGACAACTTCACCAAATTGCATCCTAACAACTAGAACACAAACTCAAGCTTCCAAATCATCTTCATTCTCTTCCTTTTCATCTTTCCCACTTTTCAACTCTCGTAAAACTTCATTTTTAGCACTATCGGACACAACCACTTGCAATGCTTGTTTCAAAGCAACATTTCTTTGTTCAGAATGATTCTTATGTTCCCTACTTTGCCTATAATACATAAACGACAAACAATCCCCCAAAATACTATACTCAAAACTCTTCCAACCTTTATACATTTGCCTTCTCGGGAAATTCTTCACAGCTCTAGCAAAATCTTGTGCACCTTTAGCATCCAACTAGTTCTCGACTATATATTGAACGGAATTAGCTCTTTGAGAAGTACTCAAAAGCGTATCTTATAAAGCAATTCATCACCACCAGTATCGGGGAAAAATATAAGCTTTTCATCAGTATTGGATTCAACAAGTGAGACTCTTACCTGAGAAGCAACTATCTGTATATTTTGCTCAACCCCAAAAATTCTATAATTTCTTCTATAGAATGTGCTGAAAAGTCTTCCTGATAAAGAGAAGGGATGAGTGGAGCATACTCGAACAAAAAGTCAAGGCGATTTGCTAACACATCTAAACGATCCGGGGTGTCGAGTGAGCAGAATTTAGGAGGGAGCGACGATGGCGGTTGCTTGAAAAGTTGACAAAGCTGTTGCTGTTGAGGTGGGAGATTGGCGGGGATAAGAGTGACAGAGATGGATTTTAAGGTGGTTTTTAAAAGTGAAACAGGGAGATGGGAAGATAAAAGACATGGGTTTGGATTAGAAATGAAGAAAATAAGAGGTTTCTCGGATTGAGAGAGGTTGAAGAGAGCATGGTTAGAGAAGAATAAAATATAGGATATTTGTAGAGAGGAGTAGCGAAAATAAAGGTCCTTCAAGCTCCTATTAATCATTTTTTAAATGACTTAAATTTAATATGGCTGAAAAAATTATTAATAAAAGTCATGTCATCATCTACTAACTGAGTTAACAGTGGAGTGATGAGAAAAGTTTAATGTTGAAAGTTGAGTGAGTAAAGTGATTTTTTTAAAGTTGAGTGACTAAAATAAGTCATAAGGCAAAGTTGAGTGATGATTTAGTATTTTACCCTAAATATTATTAGATGATAATGTTTCATATAATTATAATTAACCAAAACAATACAACCATCCGTGATTAATTTCAAAACCTCATTACATCAATCAAATAAAGTTAAAATCTAAAAAAAACACCAAGCAATGTTACTTGTTCTATAAGGGTTATTCAGGATAGCACTGGTACTTGGATCTTAGGATTTGCGAAGTTTATAAGAGTGTGCAACATTATAGAGTTAGGTTGTGGGGTTTTTTTTGCCGGCTTGCAATGTGCATGAGAGTTACATATTCAAAATATTACAGTCGTTGATCTCTTGTTACAGTCTGATATTGATAGTTAGGTTGCTTTGTAAGTTTTATTTTGTCGGATTTTGCCCGTTGTTGTTTCTGTAATTGTTTCCAGAGGTATTCTTTTCTTTCATCTAAGATTAAGAAGCTTTTTAATAAAGTCAATAGTAACATTCCCTTTTCATCAAAAAAATGTTATTTGTTCTATGTTAAAAAAAAGAAGTTGTTGTTCTTAAATTATATTTTGAATTTTAAAGGATAAGGTGTCATTTAGTTATTCAATTTGAATTTTTCTAATAACAAAAATTAATATTTAACGTACACATTTCAACCAACCCAGAAAAGTATTTGAGTCTTCCGAATATGGTTGGTCGCAACAAAAAGATGGCTTTTGCTAATTTAGCAGACAAGATGAATAAGAAAGCTGATGGGTGGAGTGTTTAGTTTTTATCGATGGGGGAAAAGAAGTATTCATTAAGTCAGTGCTTCAATCCATTCCAATATACGCTATGCAGTGCTTTCTATTTCTTAAGTCTTTATGTATGAATTATGAACAAATTCTGGTGGCGTAATAGCAACTTCAGAAAAGGTATTCACTGGTTTGCTTAGAGTAGTATTTGTCTACCGAAGAGATTAGGTGGGCTAGGTTTTCGTGATTTGGCTAAATTCAATATAGCCTTACTCGCTAAGCAGGAATGGAACCTAATTACCAATCCATCTAGTCTCCTAGCACGTGTTTATAAAGCGAAATATTTTCCGAATGGAGATTTTTTAACAGCAAGGTTAGGCTCTTACCCATCGTACACGTGGAAAAGTATCTGGTGTTCTAGGGGTCTTCTTGAGCAAGGACTTGGATGGAGAGTGGGAGATGGAAGGTCGATCAATATATGGCAGGATACTTGGATAGCTGGTCCTGGCAATGGTAAAGTGAACAATCATATGCCTCATCAAACAATCACTTCAGTAGCGGAGCTAATTAATCAAACAGATCATAGATGTAGGTCTGGTTTGATCCATACGCTGTTTGATCACCATACAACAAGTAAAATTCTATGTATGCCTTTTTCATCGTATAATATGCAAGACTACAGATTCTGGAGGGGGGACAGTTCGGGCTTGTACTCGGTGCGTAGTGGTTATCGATGGCTCACAAATGTTGCTCAGGGTCTAAGTGGCAATCCTATTGACTCTGTGGAGGATTGGTATACCAAATTCTGTGGTTTGCTATGGTCACTACATCTTCCATCAAAAATTTAGATCTTTTTCTAGCGTTTTGCACATAATTTGATTCTTACATGTTAAAATTTATTGATTAGAAAATTGCAGATTAATGGTGATTGTTTTCTTTACCGTTCAGGGGAGGAATAAGTCTCACACTTAGCATGTGAATGCAGTTTTATTCAACATGTATTACATGCTTTTGATGTATCAACCATTACTTTCACGGATGGGAAAAGCTTTTTACAGTGGCTTGCTAATTTATTTGAGGTTTTGCCTACTGTTAGACATCGCTATTTTGTGGTGGTACTTTGGGCTTCTTGGTTTGCTAGAAATAAAATTATGCATGAAGGGGTATATCAGACCATAAATGATCTAGCTCTATTTACAAATTCCTATATCAATGAGTTTGATGCCACAAGTATGACAATTCATAAACCACCCAGACCTAGGATTTGCAACTGGAATTCCCCCGAGGAAGACACGGTTAAGGTAAATTTTGATTCTAGCTATTCGACTACCTCAACATTATCAGTTTCAGGAATTATCTTCAGGATATCAAGTGGGTTAGTCATGGCCGCGAGCACTTACCCCCATTTTAATGTCTGGAATCCTGAGCATGCCGAAGCACTTGCATGTGAAAGAGCCCCCATTCTAGCTCACGAACTGGGTTTTCGGCGTTTGACGGTAGAGGGTGATTCGCTCCTGGTAATCTCGAAGATCAACTCGCCTGCAAATGATCGTTTCTTTCTCAATAATTTATATGCAAACATTTTGTGAAAGAGGGTTTTGTTCGATTACTTACTTTTTCTCCATGTAAATCGAGAACAGAATCGATCTGCCCATCACATGGCTCAAGTGGAGATTTCTTCATCGGAGCCATGCATCTGGGTGGAAGAGGTCCCGCCGAAAGTGGAGCAGACCATCGCGAATGATAGACAGTGGTTTTCTCCTCCAAATTGAGCGACGGGCTTCGTTTCGTTTCTAAACCTTGTCTTTTCGGAGCAATCTTTTCATACTATCTCCGATGGCTTTCAAGGTGCATCCCCCTCTCAGCTGTTGTTCTTGTGTTTTATTCAGACATATCTCGGAGAAGAATGAGGGGTTTGGTTTGGTTGAGCGGTGTGATTATTTTGGCTTTTCATTTGTTTTTTTTTGTTTTTTATGCCGGTTTGTTTTCCTGTTCCCCACGTGACTTTATTAGTCTTTTATTTTCTAATAAATGCTCAACCGTTCACTTGTTCAAAAAAAATTCAATATAAGTATTGAAAATCAAACTCACATGAGATGAAAATGGATGAACATATTTAATCACTCAGCCAATTAAAGGATTCCAATCTTTTACTACATTAATCCTGAATTTGTATTATATAAACCAATTTATCCCTTCATTTAACACACCCGTACTGGAAAAAGGTTATTCTTCTAAAAGATCTTGGTTCATGTAGTTTTATCTATAATGTATGTGTGACTTATATAATATAGTTAAAAATTGAATAAATTGGTGAACAAAACATTTTTACAGGGATATATAAGTAACTTCAATTATTTTATTGGTATCATTTTTATTCTATTTTACTTTTTGAATATCTATAATAAAATATATTTATTTAATTTTTTAATAAATGTTTATTCTAAAGGTAATTTAATGTGGCAAAAATTTACTGGTCCTCTAGCTATAAAGTAATTGTTTGAAAAGAATAGATAAACTTGTGTTATGTAATACAAATTTAAGGACCAGTCTGAGAAAAGTAGTCAAATTTGGAGAGTAAATGTTACATTATCCCAATTTTAAATTGTTTGATTGCGTTTTAAAAAGTATCAATTTTGTATTATTTTTTGGGTAAACTACACTAGTAGTCACTGAACTTTTAGGGCGCTTTCAATAAGGTCATCGAACTTTTAAAACTTTCATTACAGTCACCCAACTTTTAATTCACTTTCAATCAGGTCACTGCCGTCAACCACCGTTAAAAAAGCTGACGTGGCATGTTAAATGTAATGGTAAAATACACTGTTAGTCACTGAACTTTTAAGAGGCTTTCAATATGGTCACAGAACTTTTAAAACTTTCATTACCATCACTCAACTTTTAATTCGCTTTCATTACCGTTAAAAAAAGCTGATGTGACACGTTAAGTTTAAAAATAAACTTTTTCCCACCCTATTTTATCTCCATGTCTTATTTTTTTCATCCAAACATGTCTATCTTTTAGATACATTAATATTTTCCTTTGAACTCCTCGTTATCCAGTGCATGACTCAATAAATGTCGGGCATGAAGCAAAAAGAGGATTTTTATGAGCAAAATTTTAGTTATTTCTTTATCATTCCATCATCGGATGTCTCCCAATATTTTTCTTGTTCTCACACATGTCGCATGCATGTCTAGATACATTAATATTTTCCTTGATGTGTTACTAGAGAAGTAACGACCTTCACCAAAAAATTACAATTTGATTCATATGAAAGAAAGAGACATATTTAGATGGAAGAAAATAAGATGGGAGAGAAAATATGGTGGGAAAACGTTTATTTTTAAACTTAACATGTCACATCAACTTTTTTAACGGTAATGAAAGCGAATTAAAAGTTGAGTGATGGTAATGAAAGTTTTAAAAGTTCGGTGACCATATTGAAAGTCTCTTAAAAGTTAAGTGACTAACAGTGTATTTTACCCTTACATTTAACATGCCACATCAGCTTTTTTAACGGTGGTTGACGGCAGTGACCTTATTAAAAGCGAATTAAAAGTTGAGTGATTGTAATGAAAGTTTTAAAAGTTCGGTGACCTTATTGAAAGCGCCCTAAAAGTTCAGTGACTACCAGTGTACTTTACCCTATTTTTTTGCCACTGTCAATTAGTTTGAGCATTAAATTAATTCATGTATAATACAAAGTTACAGCGGAAAAGCGGATGATGTGTAAATTGATTTGTCTACAATGTGTATGCTCGTCGTCAAAAAATTAAAAATATGTATGAACGGATACTACCTTATAATCACTTTTAGACGGTTAAAAAACTTTATAATGCAAAGTATATTTAAATTACAGGTGTGTAAGTGTTCATTTTTTTGGAAATAAAAAGATAGAGTCCAAAAGTTTTACACTAAAGACGACATATCAAGCTCTAAAAGAGGTAACGACGGAGTACGAGGAGCATGAAATAGTGACATATTATAGCTGTGGAGAGTATCAGATTTCACTAGACAGTGAGCAGGTTTATTTCCATCAAGAGTGACTCATTGAGCTTCGGTTGCCCATCCGTAACATCACAACCTATAAATTGTACGGACAAGAGCATTCGAATCACTGCATGTGTTGGGATCATTCAAACGTTGATCGCTTCTTTGTAGGTGTTCATTTTATTTTCATATACGTTTAGCTAACGATGAATAATTATATAAATTTTAAATTTAAGTTGATCACAAGTAATATTTGTTCTAAATAAATATATTTTTAATCATTTGATAATGCATGCTCAATCACGCTCCTACAACTGTTGGTGTTGGTACCTGTGACTTTTAAAAACAACAATCGTTCCTTTAACCACTAAAGAAAGTTGGTTCGTGCACGAATAATTACATATTAATTTCTTTATACCATATTTGGTAATATATAATTACAATTTGACATTAATTCTAAAATAGTATTGTTTATTATAAAAATATTAACCATACTCGAAAGATTCTCTAATTCATAAACATTTAAGTATTTCTTCTATTTTTATGGTACTTCATTCGTCTGCTTTTATAGCAGTTATAGTCTGTATTTTAACAGTTTAGCATTCGGGTGACGAGTATCAACGAACGTTTTTATAACATTAACCAAATTGAAAGATTCTCTAATCCATAAACATTTAAGTATTTTGTAATAAAATTACTAATAAAAATAAGAGGAAAACAAGTATCTTATACAAATTATTTAATTGCGATATAATTCCAAATATGTTGGACTATTCTATCTCTACATTAGACATATACTCCTTATCACATGTTTATTCTTAGCCAAGTTCATCATCTGGATTAAGATAAAAAACCAGAATTTGCATTATTATCAGAGTCTTATTTTTTATACTTTAAATTTGCTTTATAAAGTTACACCACCATTAATTATTGAACTAATTATAAATTATTTGTTAAAAATATTAACGTGTGTATATACTGAAATACATAAGAAAATATTATATAAGACAAGTTAATGTCGTGTTGAGAATAAAAACCGTAAAACATTATAATGTTATATATACATATAAAAAATTCATGTCATATTAAGTAGTTATATCATTAACTACTCGATTAACTAGTGAATCTTTATTATATAATATAATTTTAATATGACATGTTAAAAGAAAAAAATTAGCATGTTTATTTTTTAATATATCAAATCCAAATTGTTTTATGTTAGATAGAAGCTAGCATTTGACACTAAATTCATAACTTAGATTGATAGAAAGACCTAATTAATATCATGATAACACTTTAAGGGTTCAATTAGAACGTTTTAACATTGAAACCCAATTTAAATTTTGAATCATTATTTAAGGATCTACAACAAATTAACCCTAAAAATAATGGTTATTATTAGTGGTGAGCAAAACTCCGGAAATTTTTAAAGAATAATCCCTTTTAAATTATTATTTGGGGAAATGACTCTAAAAAAATATTATTTGACAAAATGACCCCAAACTTGCCACGTTGGTGAACCTCGCGTTGTGTAGGACGCGAAGTTTGATATCGCGTTCTACACAACGCGATTTTAATCTACCTAACTTTGTTGTTTGTGTTAAGTTGCATTCATCTTTTAAAAGAGATAGAGGATTTCCATCCCCTACATGCATCGAAGTCCAACTACCGTTCGCCTTTTAGATGCTAGTCATCGATATCATCAGTAATATGAATTTATTGGCCACGTGGACGTACATTATTGGTCTAAAATTACAAGTTAAGATCTTACCAACAAAACCAGACTAATCCCGTGTACCAAAGAAGGCAGTTAGGGTTTCAAAATCCCCGCCATTTTTCCTGTTTTGTTTACTTCCTTCACTCGCCCATAGTCTGCTCGCATCAATGGCCACAAAAGAAGAAGAAAAACCAGAGACTCCAATTTGTTCAAAGCCCAGTCCAATCCCCAAGGACATTGCGTCCCACTCGCCGTCGTCACAGCCCAAGCAAAACGATACCTCTCCGCCGTCTAAGGTGCCGCCGAGTCCCAAACAGTTCATCGTCTCAGCCGCGGCCAACATCTCCTCTCAGCCTCTCCCGACCAACGATCCCAACGTTTGGGGCGTTCTCACCGCTATATCCAACAATGCCCGCAAACGCCAGCAGGTTCTTCTCATTCCGTTCTTTTGAATATTTTCAACTTTTGTTTGCATCGGAGGCTTTGAATTGTCTGACTGATTGAACATAAATGTAAAGTTGCTTAAGGAATTAGGGGAAGGAAGGGTGGAAATTGTAGTATACAATGTAAGTGAAAGGCTAATGAGGAGGTCATTTTTCTCTAGGGTATGAATATGCTTTTGACTGCGGATGAACATTGCATTGGCCGATTAGTAAAGGAAACAAGTTTTCGAATTGATTCAAATTCGGTAAGCGCAGTACATTGCAAGATATACAGGAAGAGTGTGACCAATGAAGATACACAGAAGTCGTCCAATTGTTTTACATCTGTTTTCTTGAAAGATACGAGGTTAATATGCTGTTTATGATTTCTTTTGTCGGGTTTACAGTATTTCTAAATTCTGATTGTTTTATACTTCTTTTTGTAGCACAAATGGGACATATCTTAACTGGGAGAGGTTGAGAAAGAACAGTCCCGAATTTAAAATGCAACATGGAGACATCATTTCATTTTCTGCTCCTCCACAACATGGTAACACTAATACCTCTATCGTTCATGACGTTTTGTCTTAGGTCGCATAATTAGGATGTGATTGTTCTTTGTTTCTTTCATTTGAAATGAGATTTGAAGCTTGCGATGCATTGCAAAGTCAGTACTTATCTTCCTGGTTGCAGAACTTGCTTTTGCATTTGTATATAGAGAAGTTCTTAGCTCTGTTCACCCAGCAGAAGGTGCATCTACAAAAAGAAAAGCAGGTATATCTACTAAAAGTTCTTGTCTTTTGTGTTCTGACTTCCATTTTATTTTTTATCAACTCTTTATTTTCTTTAAATTTTCCATAAAATTGATATAAACTTCACTGAACAATAATTGGCATGACTGTTTTCCATTTTTCAAGCAATAACAAAAAAATCAACATGTTTATGCTTAAATCTGTAAGTCTAGTAATGTTGATAACATATTAATGTCTTGTTTTAGACTCATTTTCTTCCTTTTATATGGTTCTCCTGTTTTATTGAGGAGAGATATACTGAAGCACTACTATGTGAAACAGTTGCCCCTCATAAACATCAAATGTTTTATGGTCATCCCAGATTATGCAGATGAGCTTACCTGTGAAAACAAAAGAGTAAAAGGTATTGGCATTGGTGCTCCCGAGGGTCCTATATCTCTTGATGATTTTCGGAGTCTTCAGCGGTCAAACAGGGTATCCGATTTTGGATTCATGGGTCTTATGATTGCTCAAACAATTAAAGTTCTGTCACATGATAAATAATCCTGTGAGTTGGCCGAATGCAGGAACTCAGGAAGCAATTGGAAGATCAGGTTCTTACAGTAGATACATTGCGTAATGAGAATCGCACAACTGTTGAGCGTCATGAAAATGTATGCTTCTGATGGATATTAACTTTTTTCCTTTCTGATTTATGTCTATGTTTGGGTTCATTTAGTTGGTTTAGCCATGTGTATATGTTACTGGATACTATGGTTTCTGTTAATGACTTAATTCCAATTGATGAATTCCACTTTGATTTTACACTTATTGGTAACTATGGTTATGCGTACATTTAATTGTTGTTAACAATCAGTTGGTTACTACAAATCAGTTCTTCTGGCCATGACCTTCTCTGAAGAGAGAAAAATAATGTGCAACGCAGCGTTAATGATATTCTATGGATCTCTTTCTAATTTTATGCCATTTATTGATCTGTACGTCACTTTTTCTTGCTTTTAGCTGGTTCCTTTTGTGATTCAGATATATTATTATCTATTTCTGCAGGCAATCAAAGAGTTAAAAGAATCAGTTGCGAAGTCATACCTTGGTCAGCTCAAAGAATTGCAAACTCTGTTAGATGTTAAGCAAAAAGAACTAGTAGAGGTCAATAGGATATCAGCTGAACAAAAGCATGCTATAGAAGACCTGAATGAAAGACTTAGTGCTTCCATGCAGTCATGTACTGAAGCAAATGAAAGAATGAAGAGGTAAGAAATGATGACTCTTAAATTTTGCCAATTTATGGTACCAAAAAGAATTGTAGATATAATGTCCCAGTTCCATACATAGTCAGAAGGCATCTATAGCTGAACTTAAAGTTCAGTTAGACGAGGAGCGAGACCAAAGGCGAGAAGAACGAGAAAAGGCTTCTACTGATTTAAAGGCAGCAGTACAAAGAGCTCAGCTTGAGGCTCAAGAGGAACTGCGACGACTATCAGATGTTTATTTAAAACGAGAAACAGAGCAAAAGGAAGTAGTTAATAAGCTTGAGGTGTGCATAATTTTCTTCTTGTGCTTGCTTAGATCTCCTTCATGTGTAATTTAATTCTAAAGAATTGGGAAATGAACTGTTATGGTTCTCCAATTATAGGAATCACTGAGACAGAGCTCAGCACAAGTGGAAGATCTGGTGGCCAAGCTGGTATTGTCTGCAAGGCCATCTGATTTTGAAGTTAAACACATTATACAAGTATTCTATCCAAACTCCGAAATTGTTGTTTCTTAATCCCGTCTTTTGCAGGAAGACACTAGGCAGAAATTGGTTAACTCTGAGAATAAAGTTCGCCAACTGGAAAGCCTAGTTTGTGAAGAACAAAAGGCCTCAGGAAATGCAAGAAAAGTACACATTTTTGTGTGCCTGCTTATATATACAATCATGTACAAATAGATTCTGAATCTGACATTTAATGTGCATTTGAGCAGAAAGTGGAAGAACTTGAACATGAAATGAAAGGATTGAGGAAGGAACTTGAGACTGAGAAGGTATAAATTTATATTTTTCTTTGTACTTTACTATGATGTTATATTGTTTGATTTGAATTGTTTGTACTATCTCTCTGTTGTACAAGATTTAATTTATTTATTAATTTTGTTGATAACTTGCTATTAGTTTCATTAATCTGCATGCCAATCTGGCTTGCCTGCAGCTTTTGAAGGCATAAAAAGGAAAATGAATGTAGTGTAATGAAAATTATATATCCGAACGCACTACAATTGATTTGTTTAATCCTATCTAGATTCACCTTTATCAAATAAATAGACATCAATCAGGGTACGACAAACCTATGTTCTTCATCTTTATGACCTTGGTCTATTGTTAAGTTGAAGTTTCCTTTGCGGTCGGTAGCAGGCAGCCCGAGAAGAAGCATGGGCCAAAGTTTCTGCCCTTGAGCTTGAAATAAATGCAGCAATGCGGGATCTTGATTATGAGAGAAGGAGCCTAAAAGGTTCCAGGGAAAGAATTATGCTTCGGTATGACTTGTATGACAATAGCTTGTTTGATTTTTAGTTGCAGTATTGGTGCAAGTATTTTGCTGTTAAAGGTTCTATCCTTTTGTATATTGTGGCCTCTGGTGTTAACAATACCTGTGGCCCATAATTATGAATTTTCTCAATTGAGCAAGGTGATGTTTATGTGTTTGTGTTTGCTTTGCAGAGAAACACAGCTACGAGCATTTTATTCTACAACCGAGGAAATCTCCGTTCTATTTGCAAAGCAGCAGGAACAACTGAAGGCAATGCAGAGAACTCTGGAAGATGAGGACAATTATGAGAATACATCAGTTGATATTGACCTTAATGTACCGCTGAAGCAGTATGTAAATGGAAGCATAGTTAGAGAAAAGGCTACTACTGGGTATCATGAGAATAGTACCACAAGGGGAGGCTCCGCCACTTCAGCTCAGAGTGTTCATGGTTCTAGTGATGAAGCCAGTGTTACTGAGAAGCATGACTGTGGTATGAGAAGTCAAGATGTTGGTGAAAACACACAGGAGGCAGAATTTACAAGTGCTGATCGTTCTGTTAAAGGTGTCTTTGGTTCTGACATTGATGGTGTTGGTACAACACCTATTTTAGAAGGAGATACCATTGGAACTGAGCATGTTCTCGAAACTGAAAGCTTGGGATTCGAGGTTGAACCAAATACTGATTTGAACAGGTGTGAAACTTTAGGTGGAGATACAATGCAGTTTGATTATGAAACTAATGCACATGAAAGTGATGAACGAATCCAAACAACTTGCCCGGCTACTTCTGTACATTCTCAGTCGAATAAAACTCATGAGACTCAAAAATCCACAGAAGACACAGATGTTGGAGACACAATCAGGACAGCAGACCATGGAGAAAATGGATCACCTAAAATTAGAGACAATGATAAGGATTGTGCCATGGCTTTGCGTGATTCCAATGGATCACCTAAAATTAGAGACAATGATAAGGATTGTGCCATGGCTTTGCGTGATTCCAATGGATCACCTAAAATTAGAGACAATGACATTGTTGCTCCAGATTCAAAGGAGCAATTTCTGGCTGCTGCTAGTGACTCGGATACCGAGGATTGTGCTGACAGCGAAGATGATAATTACAAAATAGTTGCAAAGTCTGGATCAATATCAGATGCAGAGACAGAGGGAAGCGACCTGGCTGATATGGATCAAAAGCATAACGATCTAATGGACGATGACGACGAAACTACAGGTGAAGATTCCCTCGGGTAGCAGGCATACCCTATATGGGTATGAAACCATGTTCATATTGAACATTTTCACCTCCTTTCAGTTTCCAGTCCATGTGAATTCATTTTATTGTACATGATCAAATGCTTAGTGATTCAAGTAAATATGCATTTCAAAAGTGCGTAATTGATCAATTCAATTCAAAATAATTAATTAAAGATTTGATACGTGTACATGGGGTTCAGGACTCCTGTGCCTACACAGTTCACATATTATAGTTTTTTTCAATCTCTCCACACCGCCCACATGGAATCGGTTTGTAGGAATCAATGGTTTTTCCGAGCCGGTTCAATCAGTTGGATCGAAATTACGGCTCTACCTATGAATCAGTCTGTCTTTTGAATGAGTTCGCCCACCAGGCATCGCAGGATTGAAATATAGAGCAAAAGTAAAAGAAGATGATTTCACGAGACTTGTTTGGGTTTTACTGCTAAGCTTTTAAAGTCAGACTCTGATGATCAAAAGAAGGATGTATGTAGACTAAAACGAAATGCCATAAATTGATACAACAACGCCAATATTCAAAGGAGCTATAATTGCATATCTTTAGGTTTAATGATGATAAAAAGGAAGAGAAAACCTTAGGGACAGCTGCATCCAGTTTGAAATTTAGTGAGAAATGGCATGGGGTGGTGATTTGGACCACATGGTTTATGGTTGAAGGTCGAGGGAGGATTGTGAAGTGTATGTGTATAGGCATTAGGCAGCAGCTTCCTCCACCGTTCATCACTTGTTATCAACGGTTGCAATTGCATGTGAATCCATCATCCAATTCATCTTATTTTTCTTACCTTAAATTATTTCAATTGGTCCAATTGTCTAAGCTTCTCCATTACAAGCCACTCCATAGCTTGAAAATAATAATAATAACTGTGAACATTGGGTGGGTCTTGTATTCCAAATTCCAATCCAAAAGATACAAACAAAAAATCCAAAAATAGGGCAATTACATCGTTTTCAAATGCCAACTAGAGGTTGATTTCATTGTTGACTACCGCCTTCAAATAATTCCGTAGGCTTAAACCAAAAATAAGTGCTCAAAGTATGTATTTTTTGATTTTATCGTTTAATAAGTTTTTTTCTCTAACAAAAATGATGGTTTTTTTTCTCTTCTGGCATGTTTTTTCTGCTCTTGCTCTTATAACACGTTTTTCTTTCTTTATCTTGGTTGAGATTGATGTTGTCTCTTCACGATTATTTATTTATCTTGTTGATCTACCCTTGCCTTGGCTTTGGATTGATTCTTTTGTATTGATAGACATTCGCAATCATCGAATATAATTCGTGATTGGATTGTAGTAAGGTTAGTTTTAGTTATCATTGTTATATGCATTTTGTGTTAGTTTTGACAGGGGCGGAACTAGGATGAAGTTATGAGAGGGGTAAAATTACTTATCTTTAAAATTAACAATCCACTAAAAATAACCTTAAAATAGAGGGTTGATAGTTAACCTCACTAATTTCAAAATTGACGTATCTTAAAAAATAATTAAACCAGAAAATTTGACAAAATTTAATTTCATTAACTTCAAAACCGACAGAGTCTTAAAAAATTAAACCAAAAATATTTTGAAAGAAAAAAAAAACTTAATTTTAATAATTTTAAAATATTCAAAATTAAAAATATAATTATCCCATAAAATTTTCGAGTGGGCGAAGTCCTCGTAGGCCCACCCGTTGTTTCGCCCCTGAATGTTGACAATGATAATCATTCACCGAAGACAACAATATTTATTTGTATAATGTTTTGCACTTTAACGGTTTCATGAGAAACGACTAATTAATTTGATTACTCTACTCTAATTTTATAAACTCCTCATATAATTTTATTACATTATCTCTCTCTATATATAGCTTGAATAGTGTGTGATTCAAGACGTGAGTGAAAGGCAGGCTAGCTTCGTGTAATGGTCCTGATTCCCATCAATTTTCCCAACCATTTATATTCAAAATAAAATGATTAGATCATTTTTTTTGAAAAAAAAATTCTATTTCTATCTATCAATCCCTATTTTATTTGAAAGAAAATAAGCACCTCCATTTTAATCAATTTTTATTATATTTGTCACGCTTCCGGTCAAGTCAAATGTTTGATTTTTTATTTTTCATTCTTCGATCTAAAATTATGTCCTCATATTTGTTGTTATGAAACAAAGTAACAATTGGGTTTTGAACCCAATGAGTAATTTCAGTAAAAAATACGACGGTTTTCATCTTAAAAGATCCGGATTCGAATATTTTTGTCTGCAAAAAGTATATTCTTTTATTTATAAGAATGTGAACACATATTATCATGTTCACTCATTTGTTGGCTGGCGAAGCTCAATTAAGTTCACCCAGGTAGGTGAGGTGAAATTTTCTTATTAGTAACAATTCGAAATTCCTTTGGCTTAATTCATTTTTTTCATTTTGGTAATATACATGTTCGTCTTACGATCTATGTTTGAGATGCGAGACTGCTTCTCTCAACAATGTCGTCTTCAAAGTTTAAACTCACGCCCTCTTTTTTGGAATGCAATGTGCCTTACCAATGCACTCAACACTTGTTGGTGGCTAAACACATCTATACTATAGTTATTAGCTGATAAGATACGGGTTAAACTGTAAACTTTTCTATATTATTACTCCTACAAGTGAATCTTGAAATTTACCACGTTCCTTTGTTTTTGATTAATGACCCTAAACTGTAAACACCTAAATAGTTGGATAAGAAACTCATCTACCAGAACAACATACAACGGTGAATGATCCGCTGGTTTTAGTTCTATTTCGGTTTTTGTTTGCCTCGTTGTATCTCTTCCATGATGTTTTTTTGGTCTTTTGATTTATTTTGTCATGTGTTGTTTTTGTGAAAGTTTTGTCCTTTATATGATGTTGTGTGATTTTATTTGTTGTTTGCTGTGTTTTGTTGTTCATATATGTTTGTTCTCTCTCTCTCTCCCTCTCTCTCTCCCTCTCCCTCTCCTCTCTCTCTCTCTCTCTCTCTCTCTCTCTCCCTTCCTCTCCCTCCCTCCCTCTCTCTCTCTCTGATAAGTATTCGGTTGTGTGATGACTGAATTCGTATGTGATGTTGCCCGATCGTGATTCTAGTATGAAGTTGCAAACTTGAAACTTGAGTGTAGAAGTGATGTATATGGAATGAAGATGGTGAAAGTTGTTGTTTTAATAGGTGCTGGAATAGTTGGTGATTATGGTTTGAAAGATAAATGTAAGGGAAAAAATGGATAGAAGTTGATATAGATATATGAAATAGAATCGGTGTGGAACAAGGAAGAACCAACAAGATAGTGAATGTTGACCCAAACCTTACACGTTCTTACCCTTTGTGAAATGATGGAAGAAGGTTGGATTGTGACCCTTTAGTTATAATTGAGCTAAGAACCAACAATATAATCAAATGGAAGTGATGGTGGAATGGTGGAACGTGACCCGCTAGCTAGAAAGCCAGGAACCAACGCTATAAATAGAATGAAATGAAAAGGGAAAATTTTCCACAAGACTAGCTTAAAAGCCGATAAAGTTCTTAAAGAACAATGAAGAGAACACTCTCATATATTTTCATCAAAAAAAGGTCCCCTACAAAGGCAAATGAGCATCCTATTTATAGTACATGGCAGCCTAGAATTTGAATGGACAAAACAATGCATTAAGGCTCCAATTTATGACATTCAATGGTTTGTCTTCAATCCTATCAAGTGTGGCTGGCCATTTGTGTAATTTAGAATGAATTTGGACATAATAAGGCTTGAATGAAGACTTATACACGTCCAAGTGATGGATCCTTTGATATTCCACTTGCTTGGCTCTTAAAAGTGCATGTAGATGACTTGGAATGAATGTGCCCATGTTTGCATCTAAGTGTATGTGTCTCTTCCACTTCCTTTCTTTATTTCTCAACTTTGTTGGCTGAATAAAAGCATAATAAAGTCTTCTAAATGCTTCATCCCCCATGGAATTCAAAAAGACTCTCTCTTTGAATGGTGATAAAGATGGCATGTCTCCTTGAGGAAGATGAAAAGTCTTCAATTGTTTCCATCTTAATCCCAACGTATAATGACATTAAAAACACATAAAATATTAATCAAAATATGATAAAAATGTTATGCAAACTTAAAGAATTAATTGAACAAGTTCAATGAATGAACTAGTTTAATTAATGAACCTACATGCTTAAATGAAACACATACATAAGTGAAGTATTTTCATAAATGAAGTGCTTGCATAAATGCATAAACAAGCATATTTATTCTCATGGAATGAATGAACTATTATGCAACTACTCATGCAAATTCTTATGCTACTTATTTCAACTTTCCAACAAACTCAAAACGTTGCAAGATCTAATTGTTGCTGTCATTTCTTCATTCATTTTCCAGCATTGGCAAAGCAAACTTTCCACAGCATCTTGAATCATTTTAGCTCTTACACGAGTCATAGGACCTCTAGGAAATTCATTGAAATTCTTGCTGGTTGTGGTCACATCAGTCCCTCCCTCTTGAAAGCGATTTGCCCCCAAATCGTCACCTGCATCATAAGGAGATAGATCAGCAACATTGAAAGTAGCACTCACATTATACTCACCGGAAAGGTCTATTTGATAAGCATTATCATTAATCCTCTTGACCACTTGGAAAGAACCATCTCCTCGAGGCATAAGTTTCGATTTGCGTTGGGCTGGAAACCTCTCTTTCCTCAAGTGCAACCAAACCCAATCTACGGGTTCAAAAGTTATTTGTTTCCTCCCTTTGTTAGCTTGCTGCTCATATTGCTTTGTTCTCCTCTCAATGTTCTCCCGCACTTTTTGGTGAAGCTTCTTCACAAATTCAGCTCTATTTTGTCCATCCTTATTTTTGAATTGATCAATAGGCAAAGGAAGCAAATCAATTGGGGTCAAAGGATTGAAACCATATACCAGTTCAAATGGAGAACATTTAGTGGCAGAATGCATGGAGCGATTCTATGCAAACTCAACATGTGGCAAGTCCTAAGAAGCATGGACAATACACGATTGACAACATCAGTTTGGCCATCCGTTTGTGGATGACATGTTGTAGAAAACAACAACTTTGTTCCAATCTTACTCCATAGCGTCCTCCAAAAGTGACTCAAGAACTTCACATCTCGATCAGACACAATAGTTCTTGGAACTCCATGTAATCTCACAACTTCCCTAAAAAGCAGATTAGCAATATGGGAAGCATCATTAGTCTTGTTGCATGGAATGAAATGAGCCATTTTTGAGAATCTATCTACTACAACAAAAATGGAATCTTTGTTATTCCTTGTGCGTGGAAGTCCTAGCACAAAATCCATGGAAATATCATCCCATGGAGCATTTGGAATTGGTAATGGTGTGTAAAGTCCATGGGGCATGACTTTGGACTTTGCCTTCTTACAAGTGATGCAATGTTCACACCACTTCTCAAGGGCTGGTCCTGGATTTTTGGTGGCCCAGGGCGAATATAAAATATGGGCCCTCAATTAAAAATTTAAATTGCGATTGCTGTCGTATTTACAGTCATGTTATGTTTTATTGTGGTTGCGGGCATTATAGATGCTATTTCGGTCACTACAAATATTGTGGTTGTGAAATCTCTTAATAACATATGTTATTGTGGACATAAAAATTGCAAGTAACGCGGTTTTTGATGGTTCCGCTACCCATGAGCGGATGTAGCATATAAATTGGGGGTGCAATTGACTCTACTTGATTTGCTGAGGCATAAGACTTTTAAGGAGGTAATATAGATTTTTCATAGGAAATATTAGATTTGACCCCACTTAATTTGTTTGGAGTATGCGGTCAACAATGCTTATTCTAGTGGTATATAAATCCTCAATGCATCATACTTCATTCATGACCTCACTATAAGAAAATTCTAGCTCCGCCACTACCACTATCGTCATGTAACAGTCGTTGTTGCGGTTGCATACTATTATTTAAATCTATGTCCCTAATAGCAAGTAATGAAAAAATTAATAATTTTAAGAGTAGGTCCATAATAACAAGTATTGAAAATTTGGGCCCCTAATAACAATAATTGAAAAAAATGAATTTTAAGAGTATGCCCAAAATAATAAATATTAAAAAAATGGGCCCCTAATAACAAGTATTAGAAAAAAATTGAATTTTAAGAGTAGGCCTCTAATAACAAATATTGAAAAAAATTCTATTAATAAATATTGAAAAAATTGGACCCCCAATAACAAGTATTAAAAAAATAAGACTATTAAAAATAAATACAATTCGAAAAAAATTATAAACATGTAACTTCTTCAAGCTGTGGGCCCTGGGCGGACGCCCTTTCTGCCCCTGCCCAGGGCCAGGCCTGCACTTCTCCACGTCTCGTTTCATCTTTGGCCAATGCAAATGTTCTTGCAATATAGAGTGCGTTTTGGCCACTCCAAAGTGTCCCATTAGTCCTCCACAATGAGACTCTTTGATAAGCGATTCTCTAATGGATCCTTGAGGGATACAAAGCTTTCCTTCCTTGAAAAGATAGCCATCAACCCTACAAAACTTCTCATATGTTCTTTTTTCACAAGCTTTGTAAATTTCACCAAAATCATAATCAGATTCATAAAGCTCTTTGATTAAGGCAAAACCTATCAATCTAGAATCCAAAAGGTTAAGAAGAGTATACCTTCTTGATAAAGCATCAGCAACAACATTTTCCTTACCCTTCTTATATTTGATAACATATGGGAATGTTTCTAGGAATTCAACCCACTTGGCATGTCTCTTATTAAGCTTGTGTTGTCCCTTCAAGTGTTTCAGCGCCTCATGATCCGTGTGGATGATAAACTCCTTAGGCCATAGATAGTGTTGCCACGTTTCTAATGCCCTTATGAGAGCATACATCTCCTTGTCATAAGTTGAATAATTTAGAGTTGCTCTACTCAATTTCTCACTGAAATATGCAATAGGACGTCCTTCTTGAGATAATACAGCTCCAACTCCTAAACCTGATGCATCACATTCAATTTCAAAAACTTTATCAAAATCAGGTAAAGATAATAAGGGTGCATTAGTTAAAAGTTGTTTAATCAAACAAAAAGACTTCTCTTGTTCGTTTCCCCAAAAGAAGCTAGAGTTCTTTTTGATAACTCCGGTCAAAGGTGTGGCTATGGTGCTGAAATTGGGAACAAACCGACGATAGAAACTAGCAAGTCCATGAAAACTCCTCACTTGACTAATGTTAGTAGGTCTCGGCCATTCCTCAATTGCTTTAATCTTTTCTTGATCAACCTCCAAACCCTTTGAACTAACAACAAAACCTAAGAACACAACTTTGTTAGTGCAAAATGTACATTTTTGTAGGTTAGCATACAACTTTTCTTTTCACAAAACATCCAATACTAACCTTAAATGTTGAGCATGATCATTCAAAGTTTGGTTATACACAAGTATGTCATCAAAATACACCACACAAAACTTACCCAAGAATGGTCGAAGTATATGATTCATTAACCTCATGAATGTACTTGGTGCATTAGTTAAGCCAAATGGCATAACCAACCACTCATACAAACCTTGCTTGGTTTTGAATGCTGTCTTCCACTCATCTACTTCTCGCATTCTCATTTGGTGGTACCCACTCTTAAGATCAATCTTAGAAAAGATGTTAGAACCACTTAATTCATCAAGCATATCATCTAATCTAGGAATAGGATGACGATACTTTACCGTTATCTTGTTCACTGCTCGACAGTCCACACA
Source organism: Hibiscus tridactylites (assembly GCA_958450335.1). Taxonomy (NCBI): domain Eukaryota; kingdom Viridiplantae; phylum Streptophyta; class Magnoliopsida; order Malvales; family Malvaceae; genus Hibiscus; species Hibiscus tridactylites. Next base: position 80,333,083 of record OY288274.1, on the reverse strand, counting down.
CATACGCCAAGTTCCATCCTTCTTAAGTACAAGTAAAACCGGCATGGCACATGGACTAAGGCTCTCTCTCACATAGCCTTTTTCCATTAACTCGAATACTTGTCTTTGCAACTCCTTAGTTTCTTCCGGATTGCTTCTATATGCTGGTCGATTTGGAATGATGGCTCTGGGAATGAAATCAATTTGATGCTCTATTCCTCGAATTGGTGGAAGCCCATTCGGAATCTCCTCCGAAAACAAATCTTCAAATTCCTGCAATAAAGAGACAATAAAAGATGGCAAACCACGATCAAGATCATTAGTGTTCAAAAGATTTTCCTTGTACATGAGTACAAGTGCTCATTTCTCTGAAAGCAAACACTTTTTGATCTCTTTCTCTCTTGCAAAAAGAATGGTTTGTTTTCCCTCATTTTTGTCACTCTCTTTGGATTTAAACTCTTTTTCTTTCTCTTTGGCTGTTTTGAAACTCTCTCTCAAGTGGATTTGGTCTTTATGGACTTGTTTTGGTGAAAGAGGGGCTAAAGTGATCATTTTGGTTTGATGGGTGAAAGTGTAACAATTGGTATAACCATCATGTATAGCCTTTTTATCAAATTGCCATGGTCTCCCCAATAAGATATGGCTAGTGTAACACCCTATAAAAAATAATAAGAAAAAGGGTGAGGGTGTGGAGGCTCGAACCCGAGACCTCAGCCCTCACCACCCTACATATTAACCAATTGAGCTAAATGCTCTCTTCTGTCAAGTATTACCAAGGGTAATATTTGTTTGATAATTAAGGAGTAATTTGACAGAAGATTATATTCGATTCAAACGTTTCACCTACCAAGAAAATGCCATTCTCTTCCAATTTCAAAACACCACACCCAACGCTCCTACCTACCCCGACCAGCCACCGTCTCAGCTCCGTCACCGCCGCTCCGTGGCGTTCACCGCCACCACCGTTGGCTTCCTCGTCGAGCCCCGACCAAAAGCCCCCTAACCACGCGCCGTTCCGTTGCACCCATCGTCATGAAATCGCGATTGTAGCGGCCGGAAATTCCAATTATTTTTCGTCTGATTCAGGGCGCATACGCCGTACGTTCAAGAATCGAACGCCGGATCCGTGCTCATGACGTGGAGGCGAGCAAAACCCATAAGGTTTTGTGCCCGTCCGACACTGGTAAGCCCATTATCGGAGCTACGCGTTTTTCGGCCGTCGTGGGTCTTTTTAGGTAAAATCCGGTGATATTCCGACTTGTTTTTGGTATATTTTGATGGGTTAAGATTTTGGGCTTATGATCTAATTTTTCTCGGCAGAATCACGGCTAAATTTGTCACCGGCGACTTTTCCAGCAGCTTCCGGCGACCAAAGTTTTAGGTGAGTGAACCGGGTCCAAACTGGTCTAACCCGGTCTGAACCGGCTAGACTGGTCAACTCGGTCAGACCCGTCAGACTCGACCCGTCCGACCTGACCCGTCAAGCCGAGTCAACTCGTCCGAGTCAGCCCGAGTCAACTCAGTTGACTGTTGACGTCATGCTAATGTCAGCATTGACCTTGACCAGTTGACTCTGACCCTGTTGACCGTTGACCTGCTGACGTCAGTGTTGACCTGCTGACGTCAGCGTTGACTTTGACCGTTGACCAAAAAGTCAAATTTTCCGAAAACTCCTATTTTATGTTTTTCGACGCCCTGAGTCCGTTTTTGAAGCCCGTTTTGCAAAATTCTAATCCAAAAGCCTCCGAATCTGACCTTGAGCCCGAACTTGTTTATGTACTTAATTATTGGTTAAGAGCTTGTGAGTAAGGTCTGATCTTGGAATTTGTGTAATTGAAGGTATTCTCGGTTCCTTAGATGCACGATGTTGAGGAATATCGAATTCGGGTTCGAGGGTATTCGAATGTCATATCATGAATCAACTGTTATAGCTCGGAACTAAGGTAATATATTACTACCCCTTGTATGCTTTATGTACATGTCGATATCCGGTTAACGCATGCATGTTTATGATGAAGTATTTTGTAAACTCTGTTTGAGCCGAATCAGATACGAGAAATAATATGGAAATTATTAAAACTAAGATATTCGAATAAGAATATTAATAGACTAGAAGTATCGAAAGTTAATAGTAATAAATAATACAATTAAATCTGCAACTCGATCAATGTTGTCTAAGATTAAATGCCCATAATATGGAGTAAAGGATATTGGATATGAGATTTCAGAAATGCCCTTAGAGCATATGTATGACTAAACTACCCCTCTAATAAAGGAAATGACCTGAAATCTGCATTCGACCTGATTATGCAATTTTCACTACCCAAGATGTATGTTTTAATGGAAAGACTTCGGCATCATTATGCAACACGTGTGATACAAACCTGGATAATCCCTCAAACTCTGTATAACACATGAATGAGAATTATCTGGAAATATTGTTGAAATCCTAAGTCGATCCTTATGATAGTAATGCGTGAATTAAATAAGAATGAATCGTCTGTAAAAGGGCGGAGAGTTATGACGACTTAATCTCGTTTGAGTACGTGAATGATGGAGGTACCAAATGGTAATTAAAAAGAAATGGTGGATTTATCCCAATTTTCAAAATGACTGAAAAGCTCTCTTGAGTCAAATATACAGTTATGCATTTGATGAAATTCTGAGATTTCTAATAAGACTTTAAGGGCTAAGGCGCCCCTAAGTGTTAGGAAGCACATTCATGTATGATAATCACTCCTGATATTAATATAAGGTAGGAAGTTTCCGCACAAAATATAAGTTTGGCTACTCTGTGGCAAGTCCTGTGGAGAATTATGAAAGCAATTGTTCGAATATATATTAAATATTGTAAATCGTCATTTTATCATTACTGGGCTAAATTACAAAATCACCCCTAATAATTAAAAGACTAAAATGCCCTCGTTGGCCAAAGTAATTAAGATAGCCTTGAATGTATCTGGTATCGTGAAAGATCTTGACATAGAAATCTCTGAATGCCCGATTGGAAGCCTACTGAGCAAATAGAATTTTTTGGGCGACTATTTATGCTTTGTTGGTATAAATTACCAAAATGTTCATATGTGATAAAATGACCACAATGCCCTTGTAGGCTTAAATGACTAAATAACTTATGATGCGTCTAAACTCTCAAAGATCTGGATGTGTCACCTCCTGAATATCTGGGTTAAACCGTTAGTATGAACCCCTTTCTAATAGGGACCACGTTTCAGAAATCCGTTCAAGTTGTCAAAAGTTTAATATGTCCCTTTCCGTAAATGCCAAGTATCTCCAAGATATGATCTGTCCCACCTAGTGTGTTCCATGTGTGATATATTCTGTTGAATGGATTGTGTAATGATTTAATATGAATAATATTATGTTTGATGAACTTGATATATGATGACATTCTCTGCCTACCTGATATATGTCTGCTCAATCTGTATACTTGGTATGTGATCGCTTGACCTGTGATGGTATTGTCTGACTGTTTGATGAATTTGTTAGCATGATCTATTAGTTTGACCAATGATGGTACAATCTGTTCGCATGATGAATGCTGAAAATGTCTGCTCTAGTATGCCCATTTATCTGTCAAAAGCATGAACTTATGTTTCTGATACTCTGAATAGAATATGTCTGTTACATGTATTATGTTACTCATGTCTGAAATCTGATTACCGATTGTCATCTGGGGTATACTATTGGGTTATGATATGAAGTCTCTGTCGGTACAACCCTGATCAAGCTGGTAAATCCTTATGGACCTAAGGCATCCCCTTAGGTGGCACCTATGCCCATCGGGCCTAAGGTAAGTCCTTATGGACTCAAGGTCTCCCCTTGAGTGGCACCTACGCCCATCGGGCCTAGGGTAAGTCCTTATGGACCTAAGGCATCCCCTTAGGTGGCACCTATGCCCATCGGGCCTAGGGTAAGTCCTTATGGATGCAGTTCTGTGGGACTGCATATTGGTGTAAGGTTGGAGGGTAGTTCTTGTAAACTTCTGTATGAACATTGAACATTTGCATTAAATATGTTATGTGCTTATATGATATGATGTTAAGTACTTATGTATGTTGATCTGCACTTATTAGAACACACTAGACGCCAAACTCTCTGATTCCTACCTCGTATGTTACCAGCCTATATAATTTCCGTTTAATTCTCAAGGTCTGATTAAAGAACAAATACCATTATTCTTGTGTATGTTGAAACCTCGAAATAGTAGAACAGAAATAGAAAACTATCATTGCTTGAAACATCATGAAAATGTTATGCCTACCATATATCTGCATGAGCTTATAGCATCTTCTGGTAGTTTTGTATTACTGAGCTTTCCCAAGCTCATGTTGTTTTTACCATCTCAGGATAAAAGATCAGACAAGTTGCACCTATCAACGTCGGTATGAGAGTTTCTTCGGCTCGTCAGGGAGTATGATATCTGTGTAACTAGGGGGCATGTGTGTCGTATTTATATTATACAAATGAGTCTGAAACTTATTTCCGCAACTTGTATCATAATTGTTTTATCGTTTTGAACGATTTCTGAAATTGTAGTTTAAATCATATATTTGATTTATGGTTTTAAAGGTTTAACTATATGTTTATTTGAAAATCTTATCGTGGGTCGCTCTTGTGACCCTAATGTGACTTCCTAGGATCCGTTGTAACGCATAGACGGGTCTAAGGGGTTACAGCTAGCATGCATTGGTACAACATCACACAACACCTCGTCTTTGTATTTTCCAATGGAAAATGGCACAAGAACTTGCTTGGTGACTTTGAGTTCTCCCCCATCATTGAGCCATTGTAGCTTGTAAGGATGAGGATGCTTTGCTGTTGCCAATCTAAGCTTCTCTACCATCAAAGTACTAGCAACACTAGTACAACTTCCTCCATCAATAATGACAAAGCATACCTTTTCGTTTACATGGCAGTGAGTATGGAAGATGTTCTCGCGTTGATCTTCTCCTTCTATGGCTTGCACGCTTAGGCTTCTTTTCACAACAAGAACCTCACCATCTACAACATGTTCCATCTCTTCTTCTTCTTAGATAGGAACATCATCTTCTTCCTCCTCTTGGTCAGTTTCGATCTCTCCATCTTCTTGAATGAGCATTGTGTTGCGATTTGGACATTGGCTAGCAATGTGAACTCGCCCCAAGCATTTGAAGCATTGCACATCACGGGATCGAACTGGCATAGCGGTGCTCTTTCCCTTACTAGTTTCGACAATGGGTTTGGCACTCTTTGTTGGAACGCTTCGTTCATTAGGCGTAAAGGATGCCTTCTGTTTGTAGGTACCCTGTCCCTATTTAGAAGAAGAGCCTCCATAGGCACGAGTTGTGCCCTTCTTTTTGAGTTGCCTCTCGACCTTCATGGCCATATGAACCATGTCTTCGATCTCCACATAATGTTGCAACACAACAGTGGTCGCAATATTAAGATCAAGGCCGGATAGAAATCTGGCCATGGTGGCTTCTCTATCCTCATCAATGTTGGCTCGGATCATGGCTACTTCCATCTCTTTGAAGTAATCCTCAACAGTACGATTGCCTTAGGTGAGATTTTGAAGCTTGTTGAACAACTCTCTATGATAGTGAGTTGGAACGAACCTCCTACGCATAATGGCCTTCATCTCATTCCAAGTAGAAATTAGATGTTCGCCATTGCGTCTCCTGCTAGATGTCAACTGATCCCACCATATTAGTGCATAATCTGTAAATTCAATGGTTGTAAGTTTTACCTTCTTAAGCTCGAAGTAGTTGTGGCACTCAAAGATGTGCTCAACTTTTTTTCCCATGCAAGATAAGCTTCAGGATCTGTTCTTCCTTGGAAAGAAGGAATGGTTATTTTGATGTTGCTAAGATTATCATCAACTCTTGGCCGAGCTCTTTGGTACCTAGGTTCTCGACGCCTCAAACTTTGATGGGAGGCTCGCTCGTCTATGAGTTATTCATCCACCTCTCCCTCATACTCTTCCTCGTGATCTGAAATATGCCTTCGTTGAGATCTTTCCTCCAAATGATCTAATCGTTCTTGCATCGGTCCCAACCTTTGTTGCAACAACCTGTCCATCTCTCGGATAATATCTTGAAGATTGGAGTTAGTTGCATCTATGTTAACATTATTACTAGCACCAATAGTGTTTCTCACGAAATCTTGAGACATGATTAACTAATAAACCTCACTAGCACAAATTCTCACCGTTACACTCCAAGGAAAACACTCACACTCGTGTTTCACTCGGGATGGCTTTTACCTTTGATGTGCACTCTTGCCTTTTACCGCTCTTGTTCTCCTATCAAAGTCCTTAGAGAACTTACTCAAGGCTTAACAAGTTTGCTTGTGGAAATTGGCTAGAAGAAAGAGTTTAGAAAAAAAGGCTATAGGTAGAAAATTAGAATGATTAGAAAATAACAAGGCAATAGGAAATAATAATTTGCTGAATTGAGTAATACCAACAACAACCAAACTTCCTTTTTTTTCTTTTTTATGCGAACCGGGAGAGAGAAACACTTAACTTACTGAATCAAAATAGCTCTGATACCAAATGATACATATCCGGTTGTGTGATGACCGAATTCGTATGTGATGTTGCTTGATCGTGATTCTAGTATGAAGTTGCAAACTTGAAACTTAAGTGTGGAAGTGATGTATATGGAATGAAGATGGTGAAAGTTGTTGTTTTAATAGGTGCTGGAATGGTTGGTGATTATGGTTTGAAAGATAAATGTAAGGAAAAAATGGATAGAAGTTGATATGGATATATGGAATAGAATCGGTGTGAAACAAGGAAGAACCAACAAGATAGTGAATGTTGACCCAAACCTTACACGTTTTTACCTTTTGTGAAATGATGGAAGAAGGTTGGATTGTGACCCTTTAGTTATAATTGAGCTAAGAACCAACAATATAATCAAATGGAAGTGATGGTGGAATGGTGGAACGTGACCCGCTAGCTAGAAAGCTAGGAACCAACGCTATAAATAAAATGGAATGAAAAGGGAAAATTTGCCACAAGACTAGCTTGAAAGCCGATAAAGTTCTTAAAGAACAATGAAGAGAACACTCTCATATATTTTCATCAAAAAAAGGTCCCCTACAAAGGCAAATGAGCATCATATTTATAGTACATGGCAGCCTAGAATTTGAATGGACAAAACAATGCATTAAGGCTCCAATTTATGACATTCAATGGTTTATCTTCAATCCTATCAAGTGTGGTTGGCCATTTGTGTAATTTAGAATGAATTTGGACATAATAAGGCTTGAATGAAGACTTATACACGTCCAAGTGATGGATCCTTTGATATTCCACTTGCTTGGCTCTTAAAAGTGCATGTAGATGACTTGGAATGAATGTGCCCATGTTTGCATCTAAAGTGTATGTGTCTCTTCCACTTCCTTTCTTTATTTCTCAAATTTATTGGCTGAATAAAAGCATAATAAAGTCTTCTAAATGCTTCATCCCCCATGGAATTCAAAAAGACTCTCTCTTTGAATGGTGATAAAGATGGCATGTCTCCTTGAGGAAGATGAAAAGTCTTCAATTGTTTCCATCTTAATCCCAATGTATAATGACACTAAAAACACATAAAATATTAATCAAAATATGATAAAAATGTTATGCAAACTTAAAGAATTAATTGAACAAGTTCAATGAATGAACTAGTTTAATTAATGAACCTACATGCTTAAATGAAACACATACATAAGTGAAGTATTTTCATAAATGAAGTGCTTGCATAAATGCATAAACAAACATATTTATTCTCATGGAATGAATGAACTACTATACAACTACTCATGCAAATTCTTATGCAACTTATTTCAACTTTCCAACAAACTCAAAACGTTGCAAGATCTAATTGTTGCTGTCATTTCTTCATTCATTTTCCAGCATTGGCAAAGCAAACTTTCCACAGCATCTTGAATCATTTTAGCTCTTGCACGAGTCATATGACCTCTAGGAAATTCATTGGAATTCTTGCTGGTTGTGGTCACATCACACACACACACACACTCTCTCTCTCTCTGTTTTTGTGTATTTTGTATATATTTTGTTCTTCAATGAAGTCGACCTTGTTCAAGAAAAACAACCATATAATTTATTATTTCTTTTTCTTTTCTTCTATGTCAAATTTCCCTTTATTTCTGTACTGACTCATTGTGTTCAAATAATTTACATATCGAACGAATAATACGATTTGTACTGTGGTATCTATTGGTTTTGAGATTGATTATATTCAATTATTTGAAATTCAACACCAATCTGAGAAAATACATTTGGTCGGTTGACCAAACTATTTATCTTTGTTTCCTCTATTTTTTTAAGTCATGGGTTTTTCATAATTTTCATAATTTGAATCAGAATATATTGCCCAAAAAAATTTCAGACCACAATGTTATTTCATTGACTAATGCTTGTAGTGTGTGGGGACCGAAGCCGTTTAAGTTGTTCAATTACATGTTGGAGATGGAAGGCTTTGAGGACTTGGTTGTGAATTCAGTACTTCAACAGAGGAAAAAAAAGGCGAGTTGGTATTCTTAACATCCTCAGAGGCACGAAAGAAGATAATAAGGTATGGTCGGGGTAAATGAACATCTTGCAGAAGGATGAATACTCTACTATTGAAGCTAAAATCAATGAACTAGAAAGAGAGTGCCAACAAGGTGGGTCAAGTGCAGAGAAATGGAAGTCTATTAATAATTTGAAGAAACAATTGTGGGATCATTTGCAAAGAGAAGAGTGGGCGTGGCTGTAAAAGTCGAGACTTAAATGGCATAAGGAAGGTGACCGTAACACACGGTTCTTCCATTTATCGGCGTCTAACCGAAGAAGGTTAAACTCGATTCCGGCGATATTGGTAAATGGAGTGACGATTTCCGATCCGCCGTTGGTGAAAGATGGCATCCGTGAATTTTTTAATAATGCGAAGACATTGGAGGTAGTGGACCTGGCTTTATCTTTTCGGAAAATTTCACGTGAGCAAAGGGAAGCACTGGAGGTATCTTTCGGTGAGGCTGAAGTGTGGGATGTCATAGCTTCGATGGGTAGCTCCAAGGCACCAGGGCTTTATGGTTACAGCATGGAATTTTTTAAGAAGTTTTGGTCAATAATTAAGGAAGATCTACTAAAATTGTTTAACAGTTTTTATCATGGCAAAGAATGGGAGAACGGGATTAATCATTCATTCATTACGCTAATTTTGAAAAAAGTGGGCACAGTGGCTCTTGAGGATTTCAGACCCATTAGTCTTGTTGGAGGTGTTTATAAAATACTCTCCAAAGTCCTTGCGCGTAGATTAAAGGGGTGCATGGATTCCGTAGTGAGTAACTCGCAATTCGCGTTTATTCCGGGTAGGCAAATTTTGGATTGCGCTTTTATCGCGAACGTAATTGATTTCATTACCAAATCTGGACGCAAAGGGGTTGTTTTCAAAATTGATTTCAAGCGGGCTTACGACTCTGTGGATTGGGTGTTCTTGATTAGAGTTATGAAAGAGATGGGGTTTGGAGATCGTTGGTGCAACTGGATTTATAGATGTATTTCTATAGCATCTATCTCTGTACTAGTTAATGGGACGCCGACTCCGTATTTTACTATGGCTAGAGGGCTACGTCAAGGGTGTTCGCTTTCCCCGCTTTTGTTTAATTTGGTCGGGGAAGCGTTGCACCTAATGTTCGTTAAAGGCATGGAGAGTGGTCTTTTTAATGGTTTTTCGATGGGTCGTAGAGAGAATGTATATGAGCTCTCTCATCTCCAATTTGCAGACGATCTAATGATCTTCTACGGAGCATCAATCAAGGAAGTGATGAACGTGAAAAGGCTTCTACGAGTGTTCGAAATTGCATCTGGTCTTCAATTAAATTTGGCGAAAAGCATACTTTTTGGTATTAATGTGGAGGAAGAATCATTGCTTTCTTGGTTGGAGCAAGTTGGTTGTTTGATGGGTAAATTCCCCTCGGAATACTTGGGTCTGCCTTTGGGGGCCAAAAGGAATTCGATTGTATTATGGGAACCAGTTCTAGAGAAATGTTATCGATCCTTAGCTAATTGAAAAGGGAAAAGTTTGTCCCCTAGTGGTCATCTCACTTTGGTCAAATCAGTATTATCCTCACTTCCTTCCTATTATTTATCCTTGTTCAAGTTGCCTACTAAAATAGCTCGTAAATTAAACAGCATTTTTGCAAATTTCCTATGGGGCACTTCTGACTATGTAAGGAAAATTTACTGGGTAGACTGGAAATCAGTGTGCTTACCGATTGAGGTAGGTGGTTTAGGTGTTAGGGATCTTGTTTTACATAATCAGGCACTCCTTTGTAAGTGGATATGGAAGTTTGCGAATGAAAGGGGTAGTGAATGGAGGAAGGCTATTTGTTGTAAAATGGGTGTGGATCCGGGGACGATGGTGTCGGACCCTATATCGAACAAAATGGAATCGTGGATCTGGAAAGGTGTTTCGAAGTCGTTCTATAACCCAGATGATTTTGGCGTTGCTATCCGCAGGAACTTTCGGTTACAAATGGGAGACGGGAAATTGATTCTATTTTGGACCAATACTTGGATTGGTGAATCCCCTCTACAAGTTGCATTTCCCAGAATTTTCGCACTGTCCCGCAATAAGAATGGGAAAGTTTGTGATTTTGGCAAACTTCAAGAAGGAGTATGGAGTTGGGATATTCCTCTAAGACGACAATTGTTCGACTGGGAAATTGGACAATGGTCCGGGCTGCTACGCGCATTATCTACAGTAAAATCTGTAGGATTTGAGCAGGATTGTTTAATTTAGAAAGGTTCAGGGGAAGGGGTATATACTGTGAAATCAGGCTATCGGTGCTCTCTTTCGATAGCAAGTCCGTCGTTTAATTGGAAATGAATCATTTGGTCGGGCATGGCTCCGCCGCGTGTTGAGTTTTTCTTGTGGCAAGTAATCAAAAATAAAGCTGCAGTTCGTATGGAATTAGCGAGAGGGTTGCTCATAACAGTTTCTTTAAATTGCCCCTTATGCAACTCTTTAGAGGAAACGATATATCATCTTTTTTTTACACTGTAATGTATCTTGGAGAATTTGGAAGTACTTCACAGCATTGTGGAACTTGTCGTGGGTGATCTCTGTGGATATCGAATCCATGCTAAATAGTTGGAATGAAGGGTACCCCTCCAAAATCAAGGATTTCATTTGGAAGTTGATTCCGCATTCACTGATTTGGTCTATATGGCTTTTTAGAAACGAGATTGTTTTTAATGAAGCTAAATTGGACTCGATGCAATTATTAGGGATGGGCACGGGTCGGGTCGGGTCGGGTTTTTGGCCCACCCAAACCCGACCCGAAACTAATTATTCTAAAACCGACTCCAACCCGACCCGATTCAATTCTTTAAAAAACCCGACCCAACTCGACCCGAAAATAAATATTTTAACCGAACTTGACCCGACCCGACCTATAGAAAAAAATTAATTTTAGGGACCTAATTGTAAAAAAAATTTAAGAGGCATAATTATAAAAAAAATTTAAGGACTAAAATGTAAATAAAAATAATAATTTTAAGGACCTCATTATAAAAAAATATATAAATAGGGGGTATTATTACAAATATCCCTAAAACATTTAGAGAAAATTACACTATTAGTCCCGGGTCGGGTCGGGTCGAATTTTTTCACCCTAAAACCCGAACCCAACCCGACCTCGCCCTACACAAAAATCTGACCCGAACCCGATTTTTTCATAAAAATACCCGACCTGATCGGGCCGGGTCAGGTCAAAACCCGTCGGGTCTGGGTGCCGTGCCCATCCCTAGCAATTATTATACTTAATAAAATGTAGATTAGCTTACTGGAACTTAGCCAAGTACCCGGGTTCTACAGCATCAATGGAGGATATCATTGCAGATCCTATTTTAGCAGACAGTTTCGCAAAGACAAGTGGTAGACAAGCTTCCCCGGTCGGATGGACTCCGCCTCCGTTGGGGTGCCGGAAATTGAATGTAATGGTAGAAAGGGCGGCATAAGAGGGCTGGTTCGAGATGCTAATAAAAGGGTTATTTTTACTTTCTCGAAGGCTGCAGGGGCAGGACCACCGGTAATAGCTGAGCTATTGGCAGTTAAGTATGGATTATCTTTCGTATTGAAAAATAAGGAATGCGACGCTTTTCGTATCATGGTAGAAAGTGATAGTAGTGTGGCAATTAGTTGGATTCAAAATCCGCTAACTTGTTCGGAGGTTTTTGTTAATTTAGTTAGGGAGATTGCGAGTATAGGGGTGAAAAGATGTTGTATGTTCAAGAAAATTCCTAGGTATTGTAACATTGAGGCAGACACTTTAGCGAAAAAGGGGATTGGGTGAGGTAGGAATAGGTTTTGTTCGTTTGAACGAAGAGAGATAGGTGTTGGGGTTGGATATGTAAGGTTAAACAATAAGTTGCTTGTAAGAGGTTTCGATGGAATAAAATTTTCTGTGACATTCTTTTCCTCCTTCTGCTGTCGGTTATCGCCGTTTGGCGTTAATCGTTATGAAGGGGGGGTTTAACGAGGTCACCAATTCTTATAAAAAAAAGTCATGGGTTTTAGACTCATTATGAACACTCCCTTCCTTTCCCAAAAGTCTCATTCTCTTTCGTTCTAGGTAGAATTAAAATTAAGATTTGTAAAAGAAAATTCAACACCAATATGTTTTATTATTTATTTTGTTTATTTCATTTTCTTTTCTTATTTATACGTGATTAATATTTTCATAATATAATTTTTATCAATTACAAAGAACCTAACCTCATTGACTAAGATAATCCTTCTCAAGGTATCATATGCTACAATATGAATATATTATTTGAACAAATAAATAAAATAAAAATATAGCTTGAGTATAGGTTTAGTATATAAATTAGTATTTGAAGTTGACGGTTTTTCTCCTATTGTTTCTTTTATTGATTTGATGTCTCAGTTGTTAACGTGTTATTCATCGGACAAAATATGAATTTATTAAGTTTTATATGTAATAACTTAATTGGTCGTTGAAATTAGGGGTGGGAGAAAATACCCGACCCGATTGACCCGACCCGAAAACTCGATGACCCGAAACTAAAATATCGGGTAATTTCTGGAAAAAAAATTACCCGACCCGGCAAATTTCCCGGGACACGGGCCGAAAATTTTCCCTTACCGGGTACCCGACCCGACCCGATAAATTTAATATATATTTTTTATATTTAAAATTATATTTTTATTTTATGTTTCTTAATATTTTCACTCTAAAATTAAGTTTAAATCCCTACATTTTTTCTATGTTTGTATTATATTCTTTTAAGTTTTAAGTTTAATTTTTTTTAATATTTTTGTGTTTAACATGTGATTTTTTTAATTTTAAAATAAAAGAATAAAAAAAATAGGAAACGGGTACTCGGTACCCGATTACCCGGGTACCCGAATTTTACGGGTACCCGGATATAATGGGTCGGGACACGAGCCGTTTAAAGAGGTACCCAGATGAACCGGGTACCCGACAATTCCCACCCCTAGTTGAAATACCACATCAACATTATGTATCTTTCAATTTTAAATAGGTCTAATGTCAAATAAGTGTATAAATTATCATGCTTTTACCTTTTAGGTGCCTAAACTATTTTTTGTACTAAACGCCTAAACTATATCTTTTGGTCAAAGTAAGTGTCTAAATTATCATTTTTAATCAAAGTACATGCCTCAATTTGACCTAAAAATAGACATAAATGATAATTTAGGCACCTAAAAGGGGCAAAAAAAGTTTAGACACCTAAAAAGAAAAAAACGAGATAGTTTAGGCACCTAAAAGAGACAAAAAATAGTTTAGGCACCTAAAAAGAGAAAATATGATAGTTTGGGCACTTATTTTGGTATTAAGTCTTTTAAATATTAGTCTAAATTTGTTTCCAAAGAAAGAACCCAATGAGTTGCTCCAATGAAAATAAGTATAATGTTCATCCTATGAGACCTGGATTCGAGCATCTGTGTGTAAGATGAGTGTTGTCGAGGAGTTAAAAAAAACTATGAACAGATACTATTATGTAATCACATCAATATATTAAAAAAACAAATCTTTCCAAATTTAAGTACCCAATTGTATAATAAACCTAAAATATTGGAAGTCAATGTAAATTATGGAACTACGAAGTATATCCATCGCTTTTGTCTATGCCCTCCCCCACTTCCCTTATGTTTTCATCTATCCATTTTTTTACACGTCAATCATACAATTTTATTGTTAAGCAAAAGAAAAATTAGAACATAATTTAATACAGATTTTAAAATATCTATAAAAAACAAAAAAATAGTAAATCTAAAAACATAACTAACCATAAAAATATGTTATAAGGCAGAGACGTGATATAAAATATATGAAACATGCCAGTGCTACAAAGAGACAAAAAAAGTGCAACAAAATATCCGGAAAGAAATAAGTAAAAAATATATGAATCATTGACAATCGACAACTAACACCAAAATTAATGCGATTAGCAATTAGACAAAAAAAAACGTATAAGGTTAAAAAAATCCATTTATCCACATTTTGTTTTGAATCATTTCACTTTCGTACATGTGAATTTCCATATGCCTTCATTTTCCTCTAATTTTTCATACGTTATTATAAGAAAATTAAAAGTTACTTTGAACTAATCCAACTATTTTCGCTAGTAAAAATAATATATAATATACAAACGCGTTAACAAAAGAAGCTCGTAAAACATTGCTAATCAAAGTCATCAGCACAAATATTTAAATATAAACAATAATAATATTATAATAATTAGGGTACAAAAAGCAATTGGATTTGTTTGAACATGGGCGAGTCCAACACGTAAAGTATTTCTTCTATGAAAAAGGTCGAAAAACCAAACTACGTGTTGGGTTATTTGTTTTTTTTTTTTGGAATTTAATATTATTTATTATTTATTGATATATTATTCTAAAAAATAATTTTTTAAAATTTTTTGGTCATGCCCCCACCAGATCCAAGAGATTCAGTCGCTACAAACACACAATCTGTGTAAATATTATCGTTAGAATTTGGATAATTTATTAAAAAATATTCAATAATTATAATTACTGATCCCAAAGTGTGATTCATTTGTCTGGCTTTTCACCAAACTTTATGACAAATATGACTCAACTCCAGTGAATTTATGGTTTTTTTATGGATTATCCAACATTTCTGCCCGCCAGTCAACACCCATAACGAACTTGCTAATTGAAAATTAATTAAAAATTAAAAAGGTAGTTTTAATATATGTTTAATTTTATTTTTATAATTTTAAAGTAATTATAAGTTAGTGTCTATTTATAATATATGTTTAAATTGTACTTAAGTAAAGAACGTATTAGAATGTGTTGGTCCCATTAATTATTATGGTTTTGACCCATTGCCCATGATGTTATATTATTTGTCAAATAAATCTGCCAATTCATATGAAAGGAAACTAGGTGGGTAAAATTAGGTTAAAATCAAATTATTACTGATTTTGGAGTGAAAATAGATGTAACTAATATAGCATTGTGTTAATTAAGTTAATTAACTATACTGAACCCAACAAATGTCCTAGTGAAAGATACAATTTTGTTATCCTTTTTCGGCAGTCCTATATATGTCCCAACATTAAAAAAATACTAAAAAAATAAATTACAAGCATTAATCCTAAATTTTAAATCACAAACCCTACGTCCTATACCCTAAAAATACATCATGCCCTAAATTTTTTAAACCTAACCATAAACCCTAACATTAAACTCTAAACCTAAACTTAATATTGAATGTGGAGACATAAGTAGAGGCACCGAAAAGAGACTGAAGATTTACATCCTCTAGTGAAAAAGCGAATGACATTTATCTTAAGAGACACAAATTCAAATCGTTTTGTCTACAAGGTGTATGTACATTAAGAAAAATTAAACTAATTAGTTTAATTCTATTTAGTTATAGATTTGTTATTTTCTAAAATTGATTTAAATGATTTTATATTTCCCTAACCTAATCAACAGATTGAAACTTCAAAAGCTATCAAATCCATACGACAAAGAATCAAAGATAGTCTCTTCTTTATGTGTTTTTGTAAGGTGAGCGTATGGGAAGGGGAAGGGCACATCAAAAGTTACCTTTTCAAATACCGCGTTATATGAACTTTTCCTTTTCTTTATATGTTTTTCCCTTGCATATATGGATGGATATAATATTTCATATTCGGAAGTATAAATCTTTTTTATTTGTTGTATTCATCTTCGGATTTAAAGTTTCCAAAAGTCACCTAAAAAAGATACTTAATATTCGTCTTCTTTAAAGACTCGTCTCCGAATTTTACAAGTCTCTATTGCAGTTTTTTCAGAGTTTTTAGTCTCCACACCGCTCCTCGACATATGAGGTACCATAATTTTCGAAACTTCTATTCTCCATACCGCTCTTTATACTCAGCTGTCATGTCTCAACATGATAACTATCAAGTCTACTTGACTCGTCAACTCGACCTATTACTTGACAGGTGGGTCTACTCTATCAACCCATCAATAGCCATCATGACGTTAAACGTGACACTGGTCAAAGTCCACTGCACGTTACAAAAACCTCACATCATCAACAATGACGAGGGGTCAACATGAGAGAAGAACAATAGGGGATAGTTTTCCTCTCTCTTCTCTTTCTTTACTCCAACCGCCACTTTGTTTGCGGCTCTCCGTCTCAAGTCAACCGTTGAACTCCTGAAATCGTCACTAACTACTTTGATCATCTTTTTTACCTCTCTGGTTCGATATTTACTCATTCTAGGCATAACAACCTTTAATAAAATTATATCAAAATTTAAAAATTTTAAGAGATGTAAAATTACATTATTGATATAAAACTTTTTAAAAAATCAATAATACATAAAAATTAAAATTTTCAGAAGTACGACCGTCACCTGAAGAACCTAATCTATCTCTAGGAGTAAATATCAGTCAAATACTCTAATGACAACAACAGATCAGTAAGGTAACAAATATTTATAGTAAAAACTTTGACAACTAGCAAGCTACATAATCAAGCCTGGATTGAGGGGTGAACTACGTAAACAAATATTTAAAGAGAAAAAATATCCAATCTAGAGTCAAGTTATTCTTCCTACAGCAATGATATCATCCACAAGTTGCACCAAATCGTTTGAATACAACGAAACACCGAACATGGAAATTTGGGTATGCGGGAATGAAAAGAAGTGAAGGAGAAAGGTTCCTAAATTCAAAAAAAGTGGATGAAGCTTGAAGATGGAGAAGGAATAGTCATTTTCCGTGTGCCCAACACCCTTTGCCTTTAGTCTTTTACACACTCGATCGTATTTATTAATAATCGTACTACCATTAAAGTGAGAAGAAGCAAAGAAACCCCTTCTATTTTCTGCCTTTCTTTCTTCTATTTCTGCTCCCAAGTAATCATGACTCCTTGTGCCATCATTACCATCAAAACCCCTTCCTCTCTCTCTCTCTCTTTCCTTTCATTTTTGTTTTCAGATACAAACACAATCTCCCGGCTATATAAACACTTGTATTTTCACCCCGGTTGCTGCATTCCGAATCCCACTTCTCTCTTTTATCTAAGTTTTCTTTTCCCTTTTGATGTTAAACATGTGGAACGTTCGTGTTCGAAGACTCGACAGGTTAAATTAAGATTTCCTTGGTGTTGGGTTTTGTCTGTGTCTGGTTTCTAACAAGGGTGTTGTGTTGTGTTGTGTTGTGTTGTGTGATAGGTTGAGGAGGTTAAGGAAGGGAGCAGGGACAAAGAAGATGGTGGTCGGTATTAAAACGGATATCCGAATGAAGAACTTGGAGCTGTACGTGGAGAATCAAATCATCATAGAAGCGAACGAGAGGCTGAGAGAGAAAGCTCTTCTCCTTCACCAGGAGAACCAGACACTGCTGGCTCAGCTACAAATGAAGTTCTCTAATACCCAGAATCAGTTCTCAGAACCAACAACATATATATAGCATATAGGAAGAATTAGAGGACTTATTGGTTAAGGGGGGGAGGTGCTTCTTTATTTCTTTGTTGTTTCTCTCTGATTTGGAATAATTTTAGAGTTTTATGGGTATATTAATTGTATTATCAAGGATGGGAGAATATAACATAGAGGGTTTACCAGCTGCATGCATGTTTTTTTTTTACATCTTTAATTACCATACTAATTCAAAAGAATTAAACCGAACTGTATTATGTTTATACCAGAGATTTAAAAAGAGTTGTGCTTTCGGTCGTGTCGCGTTTGCGGACATAACAGATGCTATTGCGATCACTGCGGGTGTTTTTGTTGTGAATTTTTTTTTAAAATTTGCACAATTTAAACCGAACTATAAGAACTCGTTTTTAATGATTTTTAGAGTTCTTTCTAAGTAAAAATTGACATATATAATATAGTTTAAAGTTTTAAACAATCAGAAGACTTTATAAATCTGGTGATAGGATAAGTCAAGATATATATAACAATGTAAGCAATAATATAGAAGAATGATATGTACAATAATTAAAGCAACACATACTTCATGCAAACTAACTATGTTATGATGTTTAACAATCTTTATTATGGATATCTCTGATTTGAGGAGGAGGATACATGTAAGGTGGAGGTGGTTGATACATTGGTGGTGGAGGGTACATTTGGGGTTGACATGGCATACCGTGATTAGGAAACAATAGATAATAGCCATGTGGAGGTGGAAAATATGATAATTGTCTCGAGTCCGGTGGATAAAAATCATGAGTGTTAGTAGATGAATCAGTATACCAAGAATTATTAAAAATCGATCTCTTACCGGAAGAAAAACTTTCAAAAATATGTATTTTAGTACCTTTTCCTTCTTCTTTTTTGATCGAGTTCTAGGTTCACTTCTATTTCTACTATCACTAGGTGCAACAGGCATATTTTTATTGAATTCTGACCTATGACGAAAATGTCCACCAGCAGAACTAAGCCTATATTCTTCTACATGCCGACGAGAAGATTTAATTTCACTTTCATCACCACTTTCTCTATCATCGTCATAATTTGGACTTAAACCAGTACCATTTAGTCCATCACAACCACTCTGACTCGGTGTCGTACTAGAACTTAAATCATATAAATTTTGTTGTTGAGATTGATCAACAACATTGATTTCATCATCTGAGGTATCCATATGAAACATATCGACATTTTTACCATTTAAAAATGAATTCTCTTTCTCTTGAAACCATTCTGATAGTAGATCAACATCTTTAAAAATGTGATCAAGACTGGTACAATTGCAACTAGTGTTTGTAGCATCATTGCTCATTCTTTGTTGATGCCTCATTTTAAGCCTTATAATATGTAAACACCAATTTCTTAAGTTTTTTTTATACTTCAACATGTTTCTTGCTTTGATGTAAATATATCTAAATGTATTCTAGTTTCGTTCATAATTTGATATAGAAGTTGTTTGACTCAACACTTTAATTGTTAATCGTTGTAATTCAAGAGTGCATGTGTCATATATCATCCACCACTCAGCTACATAGAATTTTTTAAACTTTAAATTAACATCAAAATGTACAATATAATTAAATAATTTAATTAACTATTTACCTGAATTCATTTGACTCCAAGCTCTTTGTGCTTGTAGAGTACCGAATATCTCATATTTACCTCGAAATGTTAACAACTGCATAGATAAAAAATTAAGTAAAAATAAGAAAAATAATTCAAATTCAAATTATTTAGCTAAGTTACAAATAATAGTACTTGAATTGTATCTAACCTGGTTAACCATGATGATTTGAATTTTAATATAAGGTTTTAAACTTTCAATTACTGTTCTTGTACTTTCTAATGTTTCCAACAGTACATTGTCAGAATGCTCCACCCCAATTTGAAAGTGAGCATTGAAAAAATAACCTAATCATAATAAAATAATATATGATCTATAACATAAAATAAAAAAAAATAAAAAAACAACTCTTAATTATATGAAACATTTTTCTTACTTGCTAAATGCAAGTCAGAATGCATAAAATTTCATTTATTGTCAAATAATCCTTTGATACTCTGTGGAATGTCGACAATTTTTTTTAATTGCTCATTTGGCTCTATCAATTTCCTCATAAATAAATCCCATTGTTAGTTTTTTATCATTATTCACAAGTTTCAAAACTTTTACTAGGGACTCGTAAACTTTTGTAATATCAGCAATCTTTTTTCAAAAAAAAAATCTCAAAACAATTATCTTTTTGCTTCATAATCAGGCCATGACTTTTGTTGTCTCTATTTTAATTCTCTAAATTCCTATAAATTCATAAAGAAAAAATCAATAATATAATTTAATTTATTTAAAAATTGAAACTAATAAAATCATTACATGTTATATTTAAATAACTTTATTAACTAATTATAGAATACTGACCTTTGAGTTAAACATTTCTCTCAAACCTTAATTTTGTTTTGTTATCTCCTCCAGTTGAATGAAATGAATAGCAAACCGAGTGAGAGCAGGTTGAAGAATTTGTTTACTGTTGACATATTTTTTCATTAAATCAACGGTCCAATGTGATTGTATATGAAGTAAGTAACTTTTTTCGCTTTTTCTAATACTTTTGTCACACTAGACTTTTTTTCAATATACTCAAGGCATAAATCTAAACAGTGGGCCGCACATAATGTTCAATAAAGGTGATTTCTTTTCAACATTAACCTTTTTTCAGCGACTTTCATTGCAACTTCATTGTCAATCACTATCTGAACAATGTACTTTTCTTCAATTTCTTCAATAATTTTATCTAACAGATTGTAGTAGAATTCAACATCTCTATTATGAACGCACGAGACATCAACAAATTTTCAAAAAATAATTACTTTACTACAATAAACAAGGAAGTTGATGATGTGCATTTGATTTAAACTATTGGTTCAACCATCACACATCAGAGTTGCACCAATTGTTTCTAATGTGTCTTTAGTCTATTTACCCATTCACAAATTTGTTCATATTCCGATGCCAAATACACATTTGAAACCTCATAAGGTGTTGGGAGATTCACACTTTTTTCAACTTCCATTGATACTTGAATTAGGTTATACAACCATGGCGAGCTTGCTAATTGAGAAAGAATTCAACCATATATTAAAAATTTAGAGACCGCTTCACTCTTCTTTTTATGCAATGTCTTTAAAATAAACTTGCTAACATTTGGTTGTCTCAAGTTTTTGCTTTTAACTAATTCAGGAAAATTAAATTTAGACTCGCTTGAGATGGATCTTTCTCTACGATATCCTCCAACTGTTGTGAGAAAAAGATCGTCCTTCTTCATAAATATTACCCTAACCACTTGTACTTCGTCTGAATTCTTCTCTTCTATGCCACTCGTGGTACGATTGAATACTTTCTCGAGTGACTTGTCTCGTAGTAGAAACATCATCAGTAAATTCATCCTCGTCCTCTCCTCTTAATTGTGATAAGAATTCTTATGTTCTCTTTTTATTCATTTTCTTTTCCTTAACTTCTTTAAGTAATTTTATCATACTTTCTCTAACAATACTTGTAATCAAATAAATATAATTTACGCTATTGAATGTTAAATATGTATAATATTTATTGTTAAAAATTAACATTTAAAGTTAATTATAAAATATATGTGTCAGAAAAAATTATAATGTATTACATACCAGTGACATTAGAGCACGGTGCAATTTCATCAGTTTTATGAGCAATGTGCTCTTTAAACAATGTTATTTTTCCTTTCGTAACTTTGCCACAAAGTTTACAAACAACAATTTTTCTCGAATTTGGAACTAGATCTCCAAAGTGCCAACCTATATCTTTACTTGGTGCACCTTCCAATCTTTCGGTCGGAAACTTGTTCGTATGTGGTGGCGTACTTCAATTTCAATAAAAAATGAAATTAGTATATTCATAAATCATAATTATAAAGTTAAATAAAAATCTAATATATTTTTATACTTGATTAAATTAGGACTAAATTGAATGAAAATTAAGACTAAATTTAAATTTAAATTGCATGAGCAGTCACTCAGCTCCTCCTAAGCATGGGGCTTCTATTAGAGAAATTGTCGCTAATCCCCAGAAACTTTGATTAAATAATTTAAATTAGGATATATGACTAAATTGAATGAAAATTAAAATTTACACTAAATTAGGATAACATTAAGGACTAAATTAAATAATATAAAACATGAGAAATCTAAATATGAAATTAACACCCTCCCAACAAAAAAATGCGAGTTATTTTCAGGTTTAACTCGACTCGTCAACATAACATAAAAGATAACTTTTTATTTTATTTTTCCTTTGGTTTGAAAAAAAACTCAGTCTCTCTCATTTTTTTCTTTCGATCAGTGTCGGTCGGCTGCCCTCTAAAATGTCACCATCCACTGTCTATTGGTGGCGGCCGTAGTCGTTGGTGACGGCAAACACAAAAACCCCACGTCCCCACCTTTTCCCCTATAAACCTTATCAAACTCAATAAATTCATAAAAATTACCTAATTTCTCTTGTTTTCTTGCCCTTTTCACCTTTTTCTACAAGCTGCTCAACGTCTTCAGTCCACCACCGACGATGGACCTCAGCAGACAGAGACACAAAGGTTACTCAGTCTCAGTTCACTTCTTCTCTATGTTTTTTTTAAATTAATTTTCTTCTTCTGAGTCTTGTCTTCTGCTCTTCTCTACTTCTCTCTGCTTTTTTAATTTTTCAATTCTCTTTAACTCTTTGCAATTTGGTCTGTGACTAGTGTACGTTGTTGGAAATTTTTGATAATTTTGGAGTTTTGAATAAGAAATTGATTCAAATGTTGTTGAGGAAAATGTGGAACCAATTGATGGTTTGTAAATGTGCAGACGTGCACGACGTGGGTAATACAAATGTCTGAACCGGTCTGGTTCTTCGTGGGCTTGCAGATATTTTGACCCAAATTTGAAATCAATTTTCCTCAAATAAAAACATAAACTTGCCAAATTTTATCTTGGAATTAAAAAGGTAAATATTGGAAGTTACCTTTAATTCATATAATAATTTTGGAAATTGCTTTATAGGAGAATCAATTGATTCTCAATTTTAAATGCTCCATTAGGTCAAAATTTACACTTATACCCTCATGACAATCCTATAAATAGGGAGTAAAGCTTCTAGGTTTACAACAAACAAAAATCATAGAAAAATTTTATTGTTTTACTCTGTGGATTTTACAAGCGGTTTTCGGTGATAGGCGAAGGCAATGGTCGGTTTGTGATCTCCATAGTAGTGCATCTGTGGCTGATCTTATGTTGTTGTATCCTGGGAGACAGACAACCAATGAACTCGAGCACCATAGGAGTAGCCGAAAATTTGTGTTAAGGAAACTGCGTTCGTGCTGGCCTCAACACGTCTCTTTTGGTTCCAAATCGGTTTGATTTATATATTGTTGTATTGTTCTTAATTTTGTACTGTTCATTTAAATAATATTATCTTATCTTATTAATTATTCTTAGATTAACGCTTATTTTCTAACAATCTTAAGACAAATTCTCAATTTTAATTCAAGACGAACAGATTATTGTATCTAAAGCAATGATTCACACGGTGAGGAAATTTTCACGCGTAGAAAAAGGAAAGCCTAATGTTGTTATTTGTGATTTACATACGTGATTTTTCCATAACCTTTATATGACTTTAAACTAAAGTGGTCAATTATTTCATATTTGGCATTTGACTATTTTTTCCTGTCTTCAAAGTTTTTAGTGCCCGTAAATGCTCAAAGACATTCCAACGATTTTCATGGCAGTGAATGTCCAAAGACAAGAAACGTTGAGATCACCAACACCACGAATTTAACACGATGCAAGCGGTTTTCTTGAGATAGAACATTTGGATATTCAATTAGTAACATAGAAATATGATATCCATGTGAAGTCGTGTTTTGTTTTGGAAATAAAAGATCTCATAAATAATTCATTTCGGGAATTTAATTCCTCTCGTTTTAACGGGTTTACTTAATCTTTCAATTAAGAAATGGAATTAAAATCAAAGGATTAATTCCTTTTGATTTCTGTTGGTTAAACAGAACTAAGTTGGATTGATATCTTTGTTGTTTAACATGAGATATAATGGAAATAAACTACTAAATTAGAATCTTGTGTTGATTCTAATTTTAGAAAAGAAAATAAATCATTGAATTTATTTTCAAGAGAATCTTGTATGATTCTAACGTTGCAAGGAAAATAAATCATCGAATTTATTTCCGTAAGAATCAAGTATGATTCAATTTTTGTAAAAGAAAATAAATCATTAAATTTATTTCTATGCTAGAATCATGCGTTGATTCTAACTTGTTAAGAAAAATAAATTATTGAATTTATTTCCGTAAGAATCAAATATGATTAAATTTGTGTAAAAGGAAATAAATCATTGAATTTACTTCCGTAAGAATCAAATATGATTCAATTTGTGTAAAAGAAAATAAATCATTAAATTTATTTATGTACTGGAATCATGTATTGATTCTAACTTGTTAAGGGAAATAAATCGTTGGATTTAATTTCGTGAGAATCTAGAATGATTCAACCTTGAAATAAATTGGTGAATTTATTTTGGAAAGAGAAATAACTTAAAGTTATTATTTCTTAAAGAATCAAGTATAATTCTATTTTAGAAATAAATCGGTGAATTTATTTTGGAAATAACATTGGTTACTAAATTTCGACTAAGGTCTCGAATCAAAGCATAGAAGAATTTGGTTCTCTATGTTAAAATTAAACTCTTAAAGCCTATTCTGATGCATGCTATGAAGTGCACAGTGTTTAAAAATGGCTAAAGAATCGAGAGGGTCGTTGGACCATAAATAGAAGATTTCAAATTGTTGTGAATCAAAGGTAGTGATTTCGATTGATCATCCATGCTTGGAATGATTTCAAGAATAGAATCCATAAACGGTGATTGAAAGAAAAATTAAAAATGCATGTATATGATTGGTTGTTTGAGAGACTTGGTATTTAAGCGTGCCTAGTGCATCACCTCTCTTTCATAAGTTACCTACCTAGTGCATCGTTTATTATTGTTCTTTCTATTAATACCGTGTGAACTTTTGTTTGGGGTTTAGTTTACTAAATCACGTCGTCTAACAAAAGTTAGAAATTATGTTTCTATTCCTGGTTTTAGTCTTTGACTAAATTTCTGACGTTTAACAGATTCGTAATGCTTGGTTTTGGATTGTGTCTACGTGACACAATGAAAAAATTAGTGAAATTTATTGGAAAGAATTTCATACATGGCAACAAAAGATGTTGCATAATTGACCATGATAAACCTGGTTAAATATCTGAATGATGATCCTCCTATTATTAGAGAGGATAAGGTAAATATTGTTACCACCTTCAAATGTTACTAAGGTAAATATTGCTAAAATAAATATTATCACGGCAAACATAGTGAAAGTCAAATACGAATTTAAACCGTAAATTAGACGGTGTGTTCAATAAGCAAAATTTCATGAAAAAATACTTCAATTGCTATAAGATGGGAACAAGTCTTCGGACTATAGACTTCCAAACGAGGGCAATGTTATTGTCATAACAATTGATATGACAACATATTGGTTGAAGGAATATGTTTATTACCTTCAATGATGATAGCACAAAAATAATGTAAAGATGAAGCTATAGTGAAAATTCTTCTCTATGAGCATGATGTTGAATCCCAAACTTAATTAAAGGTTTAAGACGGGAAGAAGCTCTATATGAGTAACGTTGGTACTATAATGTGCCTAACATGTGGGGAAGTTGTTTTATAAGCTAATTACCTTTTAAACAAGATCATCATAATTAAAGAGAGTAGACACCATATAAGTTATGGAAGGTAATTAAACTTTTCTACAACTGCTTGAAAATGTGGGGTGTCTTGCAAAGGTAATGACCTCATTACTAAAGCAACTGAGAATAGATCCCTAAAAATGGTGGATTGTATTTTCATTCGCTATATAGAACATAGTATTGTATATCGGTTTCTTGTGTATGAATCGAAGAACCCCGAGATTCACAAGCATACGATAATAGAAGCAAAGGATGTCTTTTCTTTGAAAATATATTCCCTTGTAAAGCTAGGGAAGTTGGTCAAAGTTCAATGAAACGAACTTCGGAGATTATCTATAAAGATGACTCAAATGATCAACAAGGGTTTGAGCTTGAAATAGAGCCACAAAGAAGTAAACGAGCAAGGGTAGAAAAATTTTTTGGATCATTTTTTAAAAATTTATGCTAGAGATTGAATCTCAAACGTATAATGATGTTATATATTCATTTAAAGGCATCTTATGGAAGGATGTCATTAAGAGTGAAATTAATTTCATCATGCAAAACCATATGTGGGGAATTAGTGGATCTTCTTCCTTGAATTAAACCACTAAGTTTGAATGAATTTTCAAACGAAAAATAAAAGCAGATGGAACAATTGATAAGTATAAGGCCAGATTGGTAATAAAAGGTTACTGAATGCCTTGACTATTTCGATACATACTCTCTTATATTAAGGATAACCTCCATAAGTATGATACTTACAATTGTCGCTTTGCGGAATCTAGACGTACATCGAATAGATATTAAAAGAGCTTTTCTAAATTGAGATATTGATGAAGAAATATATATGGAACAACTTGAGGGTTATGTAGTTTCAAGTCAAGAGAGAAAAGTATGTAGATTGGTGAAGTCCTTGTATAGACTTAAACAAGCACCAAAGTAAATACATGAGAAGTTCGATAATGTCATGATGACAAACGACTTCAAGATAAATGAGTGTGACAAATGTATATATGTCAAAACTACTAACATTGGATATATTATTCTATGTTTGTATGTAAATAACATATTCATTGTTGGAAGCAACAATAAAATGGTAAACGTACCAAAGACTTGTCAAATTCAAGATTGACATGAAAAATATGAGATTAACATATTTGATTTTGGGCATCCAAATCAAACGATCACTTGAATGTCTCATATTGACGTAGTCAAACTACGCGGACAAGAGAGAGAAGTTTGGCAAGGATGTTTCCGGCATAGCTAAAACTCCAATAAATACATGTCAACTTTTGTCCAAAAACAAAGACCAAAGTGTTGACCAAGTAGATTTAATAGACCAGATATTGTTTCTACTGTGAGCAGTATAAGTAGATTCATAAGTAATTCAAGTGAAAATCACTGGAAAGAAATTATGAGGGTATTGAGATATCTTAGATATACTCGAGATTGTGAATTGCATTATTCTAGAGATCTTACTATTTAGAAGGATACTCCGATGCGATTAGATATATGATATTCAAGATATCAAAGGCATAAGTGGATATGTCTTCACTTTGAGAGGAAAAACCGTGTCATGAAAATCCTTAAGAAAATGATTATAATCATATCTATAATAGAATTTGAGCTGTAGTTCTAGACAAGTCTAGAAAAGAAGTCGAATGGCTTCAGAAATTTCTTGAAGGATATTCTTGAACGACCAAAGCCAATGCCCACAATTGGTAGAGCACAGAGCTTTGTGTATAATGGGTAAGTCGATACATATGTGTCGCCGACATAATACCGTTAGACAACTGATCCCAAATGAAGTTATCTCTATTGATTTTTTGAAATTAAAGGATAACGTTGCGGATCCACTAACCAAAGGGTTAAGTCGAGATCAAGTTCAAAAAAAAACTCGAAAGGAATAAGACTAAAGCCCATGTAAATTTAAAGTGTTATGTGAAGGAAAACTCTACCTAGTTGACTAGAGATCCCAAGATCTAGGTTCAAAAGGACAATATAATTGCATAAACTTGTGCGGTCACTGTAGGGGCTCTTATTCTTAAGTCCATTCCTATGATGTAAACAGTGATCAAAGTGGTTTAGACTAAGCAATGCTTTTAATGATCATTGTGTGCTTTTGTGAGTCAAGCAACATAAGTCACCTATGTGAGAGTGAAGTGGGGCCGCTTCAATGAGACTATTGGGCATAGTTCTTTCAAACTCTTGCAGAACCAGGCGATGTCCACGACCATATGGACATACCCATGAGAACTAATACTCTTGTCAGAGAGGTAGTTGTGTGATGTATATCACCGTTTACACAAACGACAGAACAGTTCAAGGACATTACGTCTACTGGTCAGCTAGTAAAGTAAATATAATTTCACAAGGGAAGGTTCAAGGGTAGACACCTACCTATCCTATGCAGCTATCGATCGTAGAATCTATCTCCACGTCGAGTCAAAATGTTTTTGATTAAATCAATTTCATTCATGTGGGAGATTGTTGGAAAAATTGATAATTTTGGAGCTTTGGATAAGAAATTGATTCAAATGTTGTTGAGGAAAATGTGGAACCAATTGTTGGTTCGTAAATGTGCAGACGTGCACGATGTGGGTAACGCAAATGTCTGAACCGGTCTGGTCCTTCGTGGGCTTGCAGATATTTTGACCCAAATTTAAAATAAATTTTTCTCAAATAAAAGTATAAATTTGCCAAATTTTATCTTGGAATTAAAAAGGTAAATATTGGAAGTTACCTTTAATTCAGATAATAATTTTGGAAATAGCTTTATAGGAGAATCAATTGATTCTCAATTTTAAATGCTCCATTAGGTCAAAATTTTCAAATATACCCTCATGACAATCCTATAAATATGGAGTAAAGCTTCTAGGTTTACAACAAACAAAAACCACATAAAATTTTATTGTTTTACTCTGTGGATTTTACAAGTGGTTTTCGGTGATAGGCGAAGGCAAGGGTCGGTTTGTGATCTCCATAGTAGTGCAACTGTGGCTGATCTTATGTTGTTGTATCTTGGGAGACAGACAACCAATGAACTCGAACACCATAGGAGTGGCCGAAAATCTGTCTTAAGGAAACTGCGTTCGTGCAGGCCTCAATACGTCTCTTTTGGTTCCAAATCGGTTTGATTTATATATTGTTGTATTGTTCTTAATTTTGTATTGTTCGTTTAAATAATATTATTTTATCTTATAATTTATTCTTGGATTAACGCTTATTTTCTAACCTATATTTGTTATTGTTGTGTTGTATTTCAATTTAATTTCATATTACTTTTGATTTTTTTAATTATTTTTTTACATGTTTTATCGTCTTTTGTAGAGTGCAGAGTAGGGGAATATATTTCATGTTTTTCCTAGCTTTTAAAGGCCAATTTAAAAAAAAATCAATCACAGCCTGATAACTGGCATATCGTCCTGTTATCGTCGTGACCGAACGCTATCTCGTTATTTTGCGTTCGCGACAGCCCGGTATCGTCGTGATTTTGTTTCTCACCATGATTTTCTCCAATTGCGGTTTTGGACGGCGGTGCAACCGCAATTTCGCGGCCACAATCGCGCCGAGTCGAGTTAAATGTTTTTGAGTTTTTCGAGTTGACCGGTCATATTATACAACTAAAACCTTATTTGAAAATTTTTCGATTCGAGTTTTCGAATTCTTATATAAATTTAATTGTAATTTTTTATTATGTTATAGTACGGTTTGATTCTAATTTAAACAACTTTCTCTACTCATATAAGATACGCATATATATTTCTTTATATTTTTTCATATATGGCTTATATTTCTTCATATATATATATTAGGAAAATTGAGACTTGACTCAAACTTAAAAATAAATCCACTAATTATTAAAAAAAATTGAGTTATTCAAATTTCTATTGTACAACTTAAACTTTATTTGAAATTTTTTTCAAATTGAGTCGAGCCAAAACGAGTCAAATTTTTTACCTCGAGTTGAGTGGATAAATTCAATATTTTCGAGTCAAGTTTTGCTCACTCCTATTGAGTGGTGACATTAGATTTTATGCATTGATAATTGATACCAGGCCGTTCAATTGGATGATTTATTTGTTTGTTTTAAAATAATATTGAAAATTCAATGTTTATCCAAAACTAAAAGATAATCGACTATCATACTTGTTAAGTTGTTATATCCTTTTCTTTTCTGTTTCAAAGTCCTTAAATACTTTTGTGGGTAGTACTTCATTGTTTCGGTCTTTTTAAATAGTAGAGTCTGTTAATCAGTTCTATTATTTGACAGACAGAATTATACTACCAAACTATCATAACCTATAAGTTCTAGTTTCCCTCGTTAAGAAGATACATATATAGTCATAAGATAAGTCAGACCTTCAATTCAAATTTTAATTTCTACTTTTTTTTCTTTCATCTTATTTTCTTTTTAATCTACATCTCAAATATCGTTACGACTCATTATCCAAATCAAAAAATTAAATTGTTAGACTTTATAACCTCATTTTGACCATCAATAACATTCTAAATTAATTTAATAAATCATAAAAATAAATTTTATCACCGAATTCCTTACACATCTTCAAATACTTCTGCTTGGAGTATTGAACCATAGTTCATCTATAAATAAAATCTTGTTACTTATTTTACAAGTAAACTATAAAATAATAGTAACGGTAACGATCGCTAAATAAATTATGTTCCAATTAAGCTATAGCATCCTATATATAGGTGTATTACCAATCGGTTACTTATTTTACAAGTAGCACTAGTAATTAGTCGGCAATCGGCAAATGAATATCCACTTTTCGTTTCCATCTTCTTCCTCATTTATTATAGAGAAAATATTTTGATATACAATCCTTTCAATTTTAAAATTTAAAGATTTAGATGTTTAGTATGTAAGGTGTAGAATTTAAAGTTTATGGTTAGAGTTTAGAGTTTAGATTTAGATTTTAAAGTGCTAGGTTAGGAATTTAAGTTTTAGATTTTATAGTTTAATTATAAAGGGTTGTGTAATTTTAATATTGTAAAATTAAATTTTAAGTTTTAACTTTAAATTTTAAACATTAAAAAGTACATCATACCCATAATTCTCTAAACTTTAAACTTAAACTCAACATTAAACCTTAAACCCTAAATTTAATTTTTAATGTGAGACATAAATAAAAATACGAAGAGGAGGCATAAAATTTCTATTCTACGTATGGTAACCTGAAAACTGGCCTCAAAACCCAAACTTGTGCAAGGGCTGTGCAAAGGCAAATTTCTATTCCACCTAGGATATTGACATTTGATCATCTTTACCACTCCACAGGTACACCACAATTATATAACCAGTAATAGTGGGGAAAAAATCAATCCTACCGAATGGTTTCAATAAAAAAATAATGATGCTCATCTTAAAAAATTTAAGTTTGAACAACTTTATTTGTAAAATATGTATGCATTATCAAAGAGAAAAGAATAATGGTAGACAAATTAATTTCAATAGTCCACTACATCAATAAAGGGATTAATTTATA
This sequence comes from Hibiscus tridactylites, assembly GCA_958450335.1. Taxonomy (NCBI): domain Eukaryota; kingdom Viridiplantae; phylum Streptophyta; class Magnoliopsida; order Malvales; family Malvaceae; genus Hibiscus; species Hibiscus tridactylites. Next base: position 80,301,805 of record OY288274.1, on the reverse strand, counting down.
CGGGTTTTATAACAGAGGATTAAACTAAATCATTTAAATTGAATCGGTTTCTATACATATAGAGAAAAACAATTTTTTTATTAAAAAAATATTTTCTTTTCCGTATCAGCAGTTAGCAATAAATCATTACTCTTTTATAATGACGTCAAATTATAAATTTTGTATTAAATAACCTGTCTTAATTTTTTTGATGTCACTTAGTCGGGTTTTTATAGGTTAGGTGGAGTTAGATTTATGTTGAACCTAAGTATGAAATTAGTAGGCTTCATGCTGATCTAAATCCGGCCCAACAAGATTATATTTTGTCCAAGCCCACCAAATTTATAAAAGTATAACCCAAATCTATTTTAGGTTGATACATTATATTTTACTTCTTGAAAAGTATTATTTTAATTTAATATTTAATAATTTTTAATAAAGTATTAAACATAAAACTTTATGTGATATATTTCAAAAGTATAAAACAAATTTTAAAAAAGTACAAAAATATATCAAGTTAGGTGAGCTCAAGCTTTCAATGTTAGGAGTCTATGCCTTACCAACAATGTTATTTCCAAGTTTCGAACTCACGTCATGTGCCTTACCAATGCACCCAACACTTTATTGGCGATATTCTTTTTAATTTAAATAGTAGTAAAATAAAGTTTTTATTCCTTTAAATTTTTAGATCTAACGACTTAATAAACTTTTGCCCCATTTAATGTTTGATCCTAGCTCCGTCCCTACTAAGCATGTACTATATTTTAAATGTTTCTAAATTTTTTGTCCAGGTCCATTTTCTATGTCGTACTTAAAACCAACCGATGTCTAGTAAGTTATATTGTACTCCTAATAATAAAGGGACTCAAATTTTAATCTCTGGGATTTAATCATAAACTCTAAAGGGGCACTTGGTTTGTGGGAAACAAAATTACCTTTAGGAATATGATTTCCAGAATATAACATTACTTGATAGATTACCGAGAATATTACATTACCTTGTTTGGTTTAATTGACAGAAATGTAAGATGACGATGTTTGGTTGATGGATATAAGCTTAGGGCTGGAAACAGGTCGGATTTGGGTGGGTTGGAGCTTCACCCACCCCATCATCCGTATCCCAAATCGTCACCCAACCCACCCACCACCCGCTTGATCATTGACCCAAATCTGCTTCACCCATCAACCGCGAATAAGGCGGGTGGATCAGACCATAAATAGGTTATATTATTAGAAAATTATAGTTAAAAATACATGCAAAATCTTAATAAAAAATTTAATATTTAATACATTAAAGTCAACTATTATTAAAGTTCTAAATTTTCAAATAATCTTACATACAACATAACCTACATAAACAAAAATTTCATTTCCCAACAATAAACAAAAGCTTAAAAAAATCTAAGGTTCAAAATATTTTTTAAAATTAATATTATTTCAATGGATGGGGCAGTCGGCGGGTGATGGATCGGATGGTGGGTTAAAAAAAATTCACCCGAACCCATCACCCGCTCCATCTGCCACCCACTTCAAACGAATCAAACCCACGTTTCATCGGGTTTTCGTCCATTTAGTTGGATCGGGTGAGTCGGGTGGGCCACCATCCATGAGTAATTGCCGGCCATATATAAGATTACCCAAAAGTAAATTTGACCATATTATCCTTATGATATTTTTAAATAGTTAACAAGCTCATATATGTATAGTACACTTTAATTGTAATTTAAACACTAGTTCTTTTCGAGAAATTATATTTGGACACAAAAAAATTAAAAATTGTATGAAAAAAACTGTAAAATATCATTAAAAATATACTAAACTGCAGCAAGAACAATATATCAAAATTCTACATAATCTCATACGTTACCAGCACTTATCTACCACATATTACAAAGTAATAATACTAAAAAATTACCATGTAATTTCATTTTTCTTACTAACCATAATATGAGGAGAAGTTCCCACATGTCCATCAGGCTTAGTATTGACTACCATGCTAAAATTTTTTTCATTATCTATCAAAGTTCGTAATATGTAACACTTATCAAACAATCCAATCTTGGTAATTAGTTAACAAGTCCTTTTTATTTTTCCTTAACATTGATTTGATGGGATTTTACCAAAATTTTAACTACCATCCAAAGAGTTTAGTAAGTATTAGAGAGCAATAGTACTAAAAAAAATTGAATAAAAATAACTATTTTGTTTTAAATTTAAATTTATTCAAGAGCCTAGTAAATATTTCAGTTTTTATTCAACAACAACATTAAATAATACAACATTCAATAATAATACCGAAAAACTAAAATTTATTTAATTATAGAGCCTAGTGAATATTTCGGTTTTATAGGTTTGAAATAAAAAAATTAAAATTTGCAATAAGTATCTTTTTTTCATATTCAAAGGAGAACGAATAAAGTTTCAATCGATTGAATATTTTTAAAGAAGATAAAATAATTTTTATTCATATTTTATGAATAAAAATACTTGCTAGAGGTGATTTGAATAAAACAAATAAGAAGAGAATAGAAAAACATGATCATGTTTCAAAATCAACAAACAAAAAGAAAAAAAATTATTCGAAGCAATAGTATTGAATGAAATAACAAAAAATAACGAAAAGAAAAAGTTGAAAAGAACCCTTACCAGGAGATGTGTAAAACAAAGAGAGGAAGACGTGATTTTGAGTTTAGCAATTTCACGATAAAACAAAGGGATAAAAACACCTATATTATATAAGGGTAATTTGGTCTAAGTTGGTCAGGAATTGTCAAATACCTAAGAATATGAAGGGAATCACATTCCCACCATTTAATGAAAAAACTACTACAGTTGAAAATTTTATATTACCCCATGATGAGAATCCTCTCAAACCAAACGTGGATATGTGATTCTAGAAAAGAAAAAAATAATACCTCTGGTACTAATATTTTTCATGAACCAAACGCAACTTAAATAAAAACATGTCATGGAAAAATATCCCCACTCGAAACGAGGATTGTCATTCCCAACTGGGTTTTGTTTTAGATGAATTTGGACATTTCATTTCGAAGAAAAGATGTAGAAAGTGAAGTATATGCATACAAATATTTTGACTGTAACACTGCAAAAAGAAAGAAAAGAGCTACAAGAAGCTTTAATATTGAAATAAGTAAGAAATTTAGGGTTTATTTTATCAGTGTCACCAGAACCACCTAAAAGAGAGTTCGCATGCATATGCATGTACTGCCAAGGAGGATCAATGAACTCAAATTAAGAGGAACTAATTATAAACATCATTAATTAAGTGCATGGAACTGATATATATGGATGAACTCTGAAAAAATTTAAGCAGTTTGGTATCACTTAGGTGAATCTGGAGTTTGAGGCCTTGTGTATACAGAAAGTTTTTTATGGGAAATTCACCCACCAAAATTAAATGTGCGATGTAGGTCCGTTCGAATTAATCAGGACAACAAAAAAGACATAAAGAAATAATAACTCTAATATATATATAGATATATGTGTGTATGTATATATAAAGGAGAATATTGAATCAAGAATAAAAACAAACTGTTTATTTATTACTCTATTATAACAAGTAGAAATCAAACATGAACACTTACCTCCTCTAATTGACTCAGTCCATGCCATTTTACATGTATAGTGGCAGTGGCAGTGACGGTTTTTTTTTCTCTCGAGAAAGATGAAACTTTAACGCATGAGGATCAGATTCAGATCAGACACAATTTGTCCTGCTTGTTTTCTGATGTTGTTGTGGCTTTTCTTACATGGGAATTATACAAGGAAATGGTTGCCTCGAAAAGGAGCTTTCTTCTTTATCAGAGACAGAGCAGCGCACGTGTAACCGGACAGGCTGATTCCATAATGAAACCTACCATTATCAAAGCAAGAAAAGAAAAGAACAGCAAAACCCTAAGCCCATAATCTCCCATCTCCTTTGCCTTTCTTCCATGTCATAATTTGCCATATCTCCCATAACCCCAAAAGGCAAAAACCAGTATCATATCCTTATGCAATATATGAGGCGACTCTTTTATAACTCAGTTTTTTCTGTTTACAATATTATAATTAAAAATTTTAACTACACTTAAGAAACTTAACGCCTCATCCGCTAGAACCGTGCATTAAGCTATGCCTACTATAATGAGCAAAACTGAGAAAGACTACCTTTTATAAAAATACAACTGGAAAAAAACCCATAGGAGGGAGAAATATTCCAGGAAATTTGTACATCCTTCTTCAAACTTCAAACTAAAACGATGGTGATCAACATATGTTTAATACTTAACTTAAATATAAACTATTTTATATAAAAAGAAGACGAATAAAAGGGTGATGAAAAGGATAATTAAAGAGAACGAAAAAGAAAAAGAAAAGAAAAAAACACGAAATTTTCTGTGCTTTTGTTAATAAGGGGGGTGACCTGTGCCCCAGTAGGCCTCAGCTGGCATTTGGACTGAATTTAGAAGATTTGGTGGCAATCCTTGAGCAAAAGATCCATTGGGATCTTGCAATAGTTGCTGTTGTTGTTGAGCAGCCATGCTTCCCGGTGATCCTAAGGTTCCACTTCCAGGAATTGGCGGCTCCGCCGGTTGTTGTTCTTCTTCCTCCAATGGAAGCCTTTCATACGCCGCATTACCAAAAGAAGCTGCCATAATCACCACCGGACCCGAAGAAACAAGTGGACCCACCGCGGTCCCTCCGACTACCTGACCTTGACCCCCGGATAAATATATGGCCAATCCCGATGCAGCCGCTGGTGCCGGAGGAGGTAAAAACGACCCAGAAAGTGATAAGATTTCGAACCTTCCGTGTAAATTCACGACTGCACCGGGAGCTCCAGGTTGCCTCAGGGTTACATTCGTTACAGTTCCGCTCCCACTCAAAACGCAAACCCCTCTTTGTTTCCGCCTGGCGAAAGTCGAAACGCTCTCCATAATATCACAGCCGGTGGCAATTTCCATAACGTGGGACCGGAGAGCATTGGCGCTATCCCGGGTTATGATTATCGGTGGCTTAGGCTTGTTCTTGGAACCGGCGGGCCTGCCCCGTGGTCTTCTTGAGTTCTCGCCTTCGGATACGGCCAACTCCTTGCCTCCACCCGTGTCGGACGTGGCTGTTTCCTCTCGATCTCGTTTCTGCCCACGGTTCTGTTCGTCCTCGAAATCCTGTTGCTGTTGGAACTGATGGAGCGGGTTTAGATGAAGATCTCGAGCCAGGAAAGGAGGAAGGTGGCGCCCATGAGCTGTTATCGGATCCATTAATTTCTGTGATCCTCAACAAATCAAGAACCAACTGAATTCCGATGGATCAAACGACAAACAAAGGAGTATAGGGTTCCTATTTTTGTTCTTTTGTGGGAAAGAGATGAGTTTGAAGTATCCGCCACCAAATTTTAAGCTGAATCAAGCCATATATCTTCTCTTCTCTGTACTGTTTCATGTGAGTTGAGATGATATGTTGTTCATGGAAGTTATCTGCTTCTCTTGTAAGAAGATAAGTTTAGGTTAAGGGTTTGGAAGGAAACATGTGAGAGAAAGGGTCTGAAAGTGAAACTAGCCAAAAATGGTAGAGGGAGAGAGGTGGTTTATGAGTTTAGATCTGAGGCGTATTGGATTGTTTTCTGCTATTGGGGGCGTAGTCAAAAGTAGTGTTGGGTTTGAATCGATTCGAATAAATCAAAATTATTTGGATTAGTCGAGTGTTGTAGAATTTTATTTTATAACTTCGAGTTGAGTAGTTGAAGTTTATGTTAACTCTAATTATAGATATTTATAATGTTATTGTAGTAATTGGTTCAAAATTAAATGACTTTCTACAATCATATATTGTATGCATATATATTTCTTTTCTTCACATTTTTCATATGTGATATACACATATCGGGTAAAATTGTAAGACTCGACTCAATCTTAAAAACTGATTCACTAATTCCTAAAATAATTGAGTTTATATACTACAATTCAAGTTAAATCGAATTCATATTGATAATGAATGATGATATCAGTTAATTTTTATCTGGATTCAAATTTAAAATGACTTAAAATCGAAATAATTTGGTATATACATGTGTATGGATGGGGTTTAGTTTTGGTAAAGACTGCGTGAATCGTGACGAGTGATGTGAGCATGGGCGGTGTTGTGGGGTTCTTCCCCTTCATAAATTTGTGTCACCCCGCCCCACCATGGGTCCCAAGTCCAACACCCTCTCTCAGTTATCTCATTGAGATCAAAGCCTGCAAATTGCAATGTAAAGATCATACTCTCCTCCATTTCTTCCCTCTCCTTCTTCACTCCCTAAAAATTCCTTTGTCCCCATTTCTAAGATTTGTGTACTTTCTACGTACTTGGAACATGGCCGACGCCAGTGGCGAATCTAAAAATTAAAGAATGAGGGTCTAAAATATTTTTTTTTTCAAAATGAGTATGCAAAATTATTATTTTTTTACTTTTACAAATTAAATTAAATTTTTTAAGGAAAACATTCCCTCTAATTTAAATTTATTTCGAAAATAATGGGATGCAGCTGCTCCCATAGAGAGTCAGCTGCATCCGCCCCTGGCCGACGATAATGACAAGAACGAAAGCAAACTTTGTGAATACTATGTTATGTATGGTTCGCCCTGCAGAGTCTAAATTGATCGCACTGTGAACTTTTCATGCTAGAAAAAAAATGTAATCCGGGTCACAACTTCTAACATAAACATACATGTATTTCTCCATCTGTAAGGAAAGTTACTTCGTATAAATTATATTCAAGGTTTAGAATTATTTTTTCAATAAATAAGTGTTGGGTACTATTTTGGCTGAGTAAAATTTGACTCGACTCGAAAAAATCGAATTTTTTGATTCAACTCGCAGCAAAAAACTCGACTTGTATCAACTCGAATCAAAATTTTAAATAAAGTTTGAGTTGTAAGATAGAAATTTGAATAACTCATATTTTTAAGATAGTGGGTTGATTTTTTAGTTCGAGTCGAGTCCCTCAATTTTTCCCAATATATATGCATATCTTATATGATTAGAGAAAGTCATTTAAATTGAAATCAAATTGTACTATAATATGATAAATAATTACAATAATATTTGTATAGGAACTCGAAAACTCGACTCGAATCAAACAAATTTCAAATGAAGTTTGATTTGTAAAATATGACGTGTCAACTCGAATAACTCAAAATTTTTTACTCTACTCGATCAAACGCTCAGCCCTAGGTGCAATGGCAAGGCACATTGCTCTTCTAATGAGAAAATCTGAGTTCAAACTTTAAAGACGATATTATTAGAAAGAACAGCCGCAGACATATATTATACCAAAAAGGGTCTAGTCCGAGATTCTTATTTAGTGTCGCACTATACATTTTTATAATTCAAAAGAAAAAACTTGAGAAAGTGAGTATATATAAAGCGTGGAAGCTTAAATCAGGCGTTATTGTGGTTGGCTGGTGAGAGAATACAAATGAGGAGTCAAAAACATATATTTGACTAGCATCCAGCCAGCTGTTGTAACTTGTAACGCCATATGATTGTTAATTTGTTATAATCTATACGTTCCAGTCTCATAATGATAAATAAATGATTTGTTTTAGAAGGAAATGCGACGGTCCAAACGGAAATTAATAGGGCAGGTAGTGGGGGTGCATGGGGAATTGTACTTGGAGCTGCAGGCAGGGCGTGTCTTAAGGGAGACTCTCCTTTCAAGGATTTTACTACAATCTGTTTATATTTTTTTACACAAATATTCGAATTTAAATTTTTTAGAATAAACGCAACAATCTTTTTCACTGTAATCACTCGTTAAATTTTTGTTCTTGTTTTAATTAATGGGGGATTTAGAAAGATGTGTCGAGGGTTGAAAAGTGTTGGATTCGAATAAGTTGAATCCAGATAGTTACAAAATAAGAGTCAAAGAAGAAAAGGGTGATTACTTACATGAATGAGTTTATTCCTTGACAGTTTGTGATCTAAGGGCCGGCCGAAACAAACAAATCAAAGACATTATTACCATTTGTTTTACAGAATTTTTTTTAAAATAAATAATATATTTATAGATGTTTTGTATTTTAAAAACGATAATAATAATGATAGTGCAAAGGTAGTTGCAGCCTGCATGAGGCAATCCTGCATGCCTGCGATCACAGTTTTGATTGAGAAACGAGGTTGGTATTTATGGCTGAAGGGGAAGACTCGCCCACTCTAATTAGCGACGAATTTAAAAATATTTTTAAGAAATGGACACACGTATGTTAACATTTTGTTTGAATTCTGTTCGTTTATTATATAGTGCGTTCGGACTCTGTTCTTTTAGTTTTCGTAACGCGTTCGTTTAACGTTTATAAACGTGTTTGTTTAATGTCCGTGAACATGCTCATTTATATGTTCACAAACATAATAAGCAATTAGGTGTAAATAAGTTAGTAATACTTATTTACCACGGTATAATTAAGTTATCAATACAAACAGTAGTGAATCAGAAATCTTTAAATTTGTTTAAAAAGAAAACAGTTTCTTATGTTATAACTTACAAAGAAGAACCTATATAACATCTTCATGATATGAAATTTTATGCAAACATTTACTTTCCAATGACGTGGAAATTGAGTACAATCATGCAACAAAAGGGATGAAAGCATATCATTCAGGCTAGCCATAAAATCACATTAGTGAATCAGAAATCTTTAAATTGCAAATTACAAAGCGATGTGATATATAATATCTATAAGGTTACAGCAAATTCGAAACAACCTAATTTGTATCTATTACCAATTTATATTCAATCAGTAAAAAGTAATGAAAAAATGAATGTTTTTGTTATATTGATTCAACGAAATTTGTATAAAGAATCATTAATTCATAAAGTCATACTTCTACTTCTAATCTCAATTAATTTAACTCTAACTCTAAACTCAAAGTTAGAAAAAAAATGGTAAGCATAAATTCACTGATTATCTAATTATTCTATCTCTATTTGTATTGTTACAATTATAAGAGAAAAAACAAAACGTCATGGGCTCTTAAAGTCTTGCAGAATAAAATTTAAATAATAATCGAAATATACTCTATAAATAGAATAAAAGAAGAATTAAAAAAACAAAAAATATATAATTTTTTCTTGAGAGAGTTAGGAGTCTCGAACTTTAAAAACGAAGAATTTTATGTTTGAAGAAAAGCAACAAAACTGAGAATTATAATTTTAAGATACATTAATATTTTTTAGTAAGCCTTCATATTTTCTTCTAACTGATTATTATTTTTTAAATTTTTATGTAAGACTGTAAACGAATTAGGATGAATGAATTGTTTTATTATAATTTTTATTATAATTTATTAAATGCAGATGAGGATAAATCTTTTTAAAGTAGACACCAACAAAATTTCAGGATAAGCACCTACACAACTGAGTCTAATCCTATAACATGTACAGTTCAGTAGTACAGTAGGCCACCTAAATCCCATGAATCCATTTGATGCTCTCTGTCTCCTTTGCAACTTTGTTCGACACAACCTGTGTTTCTCGATATTGGTGTTACTGATTAAATGGATGTTAATTTAGTTCAAATTAGTATAATAATATTATTTTTATTAAATAATACTCCCTCTGTTCCACTAAAACTGTCACATATTGATTTTTTTGGGTCAAACTTTTTCAACTTTGACCTCTTATAATTTAAAATTTATTATTGATAAAAATATAAAAAAATATATTTTAAAAACTTTGAATCAACTAATTTTTAAATATATTTTTTATAATTTTTAATTAATTAAAATATTTAAATAAATTGTAGTCAAAGTTAAAAAAATTTGACCAAAAAAAGTCAACATGTGACAGTTTTAGTGGGACGGAGGGAGTAACTAATACTCCCTCTTTCCCTCCAAAAATATGTCTATTATTGGTTTTACTCGTAATTTTGAGGGTAAAATTTAATGTAAAATATTTATTTGCATTGCGTAAAATTTAATTACTTTTATATCTTTTTTAGACCGTTGAATGATGGTAACAAATGGTTAATATTATTTCTTTATTTTTTTAAGTAATAACCTTTACATTTTTTATTATTAATCTCATATACTCCTATTCATTTACCTTCATCCAACGGTTTAAAAAATGTGTAAAATAAGATTTACACAGTATATATATATTATGGATGGGTCCTCTTACCCTATGTAAAACTTGAAAGTTTTATACCTTTTTTGGATCATTTGATGAATGTAAATGGATGATTGTGATTAACAATAGAAAATAATAAGATTATCACAGGAAAAAAGAGATAAAATAATAATCTTAGCCATTTATTATCCTCGTTCAACGGTCCAAAAAATGTGTAAAAGTAATTGAATTTTACATAGTGTAAGTAGATCATATATATATATATAGGTTAGGATCAACTTACACGGTGTAAAACTCTTTAAGTTTTACACGTTTTTTGGATTGTTAGATAGAGAAAATGGATGACTAAGATTAACTCCTTACTTTTTTTTCTCAGGTGATAATCTTCACATATTCTACTGTTAATCTCATTCATCTGTTTCAATGATCCAACGATCCAAAAAAACGTGTAAAACTTAAAGAGTTTTACGCTGTGTAACTGGATCCTATCCCCCTCTCTCTGTATAGAAAGAGAGGATAATTCTACAGTAAATGTTATGTACCGCAATGTACCATTAACTGTTTAATTAATTTTGAAATCCTGAGGACCGAAAGTATTATTATCTCTTTTAAAATAAAATCTTAAAAATAATATAAATATTATTTTTTTCAAAATTTTTTTATTTTTAATTCAAAAAATAATTATTTTTTATTACTATAATAATTCTTACATTCACATTGGTAAAGTTCACAAATGATCAGTAAACTTTGGTTAATTATTCAATTTGGTAACCAAACTTTCAATTGCTTCAATATTATTGTTAAACTTTTAGTTTTGTTTCAATTTGGCCACTGACCCATTAACAACCGTTAAAAGAGTGATGTAGCTGCTAAAATATTTTGTATAATAACACATTTAGTCCTCCACGTTTGCACATTCAATTTAGTCCTAATTCAAAAAAAAACAATAAATTTAACCCTCATTGTTTCAATTTGCCCCTATTTGTAATTAGAGATAATTTAGTACTTTATTATTTCTCTGATAAGTTGCATATTTACTAGTCGATAAGTCACATATTTTGATTTAACTTCACTTTCTAAGGATTTTTTAATCCGAATTCGAGACAAGTTTTAAGAAAAATAGGATTAGAATCGAAAAGAGAGAGAGAGAGAAATATCAATCTCTCAAGTCAAAATCAGAAGAACCAAAATTCTAACTCACCCCATCCATCCTGAACGTATGCTCATACGTAGATATTTGTTGATCAAAATGCAAATACAATATGTCTTCTTATGCAATATCTGAACTATCAATAATTTTTTCAAATCTTTACAGTCGAAGTTGTTATATGTTTAGAGCATTTAAATTTAAAACTTTCAAAATGTTACAGTAAATTGGCAAATACAATAATATTTAAATACAAATAGAAGAGTAGCAAAAGTGGTATTTTACCAATAATCGAAAAGGAAAGGAGTAGAAGTACCAAGGAAATAAAGAGGTTTGGATCCATTTGTCATTAAGGTCTGAATTAAAATAGGGTCGAATTGAAATAATTAGGGCTAAATTTATTATTTCTTTCGAATTAGGATTAAATTGAATGTGTAAACCTGGAGGACTAAATGTGTTATTATACAAAATATTTTAATAGCCACATCACTCTTTTAAAGGGTGATAACGGATCAGTGGCCAAATTGAAACAAAACTAAAAGTTTAATGGTAATATTGAAGCAATTGGAAGTTTGGTTACTAAATTGAATAATTGACCAAAGTTTAGTGACCATTAGTGAATTTTGCCCTTAAATTAATGTGAATGTAGGAATTATTATAGTAATAAAAGTTCAATTATTTTTTGAATTAAAAAATAAAAGAAAATCTGAAAAATTAATATAAAAATTATTTTCAAGATTTTATTTTACAATGGGATAATAACACTTTCGGTCTTTAAGATTTCGAAACTAATTAAAACATTTAATAATACATTGCAGTACATATGAATAGTGGTGAACTGCAGTACATATTGTTACCGTATGTGTATTAAACAAATTCTCTTTCAGACAAAATCTATATGATAAGGTAAATGATTCTCCGCGTTCTTTTTTTGTTTGTTTGTGAAACCATGGTTTTCATAATTAAATCAGGATGATTCTACAATAAATGACATGTACTGCTATGTGCCACTAATCATGTATTGCTATGTACCTTTAATTATTTTATTGACTTTTGAAATCATAGGGATTGAAAGTGTTATTATCCCTTTTAGAATAAAATCTAAAAAACAATTTTTATATTAAATTTTTAGATTTTTATGGGTATAGTACATAAATGATAATTGAACTTTAGTATATTATTCAAGTTGGTAATTAAATTTTCATTTGCTCCAATATTACTATTAACCTTTTAATTTTGATTTAAATTGATTATTGATTCGTTAACAACCATTTTTAACGACGTGACAATTATAATATGCTAATTATCACTTAATTTTTTGGACGTTTGTATTTTGATCACGGAAAAATTAAATTTTTATTTTAATCACAGTTGTTAAAGAAATGTTTTATTTTTTATCATTCCTTCGCTAAATTATTAATAATTTCTAAATTAGTACTTTATTTTTCTTCTTAAATAGATTAATGCACCAAAAATTAGGTAAATGTGATTGTTGCGGATCCAACTTGAGACCTTTGACATAAAGCCTCCAATAATACATGACCTTTACATTAAGGTAGTTGGTTGAGAATAAATAATATTTAGGTCATTTGTTCGAAAAAGTTTCAGGTTTGATCTATAACCCTCACGTTCAACATTTTAGTTATTTTTCTGATTAAGCTAATGATATACGAAGACATTAATTTATTAAAAAAACGGTAGAACGAAAACATTCTTTAATGTATTAAATTAATATAGTTCAATGTTTTAGGCTTCCTTTGCCATTGTTATTGCAAACCAACGTTGGGAAAAACGCCCGTTGGTCAAGAGCTAAATTTTTCAACTGCAACTAAACGATTATTTGGGCGCTAAAAAAATGGGCAAGCGAGCGTTGGGGACTAAACCGATAACCGTTTGACGTAAAAATAAAGATAAACCGACGTTGAGGACCTTAAGAGCAACCAAAACGGGGACTTAATGTTTCAATGAACACAGGGTTCACTTTACATCTTTTATATACAAAATCTTATGGAAAACAAAAGAAAAACAACAGCAAAAATCTTATCCAAGCTGTTGTTGGATATTGGTATACTGTATAGTACCGCTAAAAGGTATTTTCTTAACTGATCATCATTTAATATAAAATGATTAATCAATTAAAAGGTATACAAGAATCTCGTAGATCTATAATAGGGTGTGCAAAATCGAGTTCGGTTAACTGTTAGCAACTAATTTGGTTAATCAATAAATTTAAATATTTTAATTTTCAATCGTAAATTGTACTGATTAGATCAGATAATTAAAATATTGTGTTCGATTTGAATAATTAATTTTTACTTCGCTTGTTAAAATATCAAATTTAATAACATGATAAATTTAATAATAGTTCAGCTGCAGTAAAAGTAAACCAACTAAAAAGTCATAGTTAAAGTTCACACCTCTTAATAATCGAATTCATGACCAAAGAGGCAAAGAATCTTCAGATAACCAAAGAGCATCAAAATCATCATGATACAATATATTTTAATGCATAACATTGATAAAATATTGTAAATAATATGTCGGATCGATTACCCGATTTTGCCTATAAGTACAAACAGTGATCAAACTAAAATATATTTTAAAAAAACTGAACCGAAATCAAATTTTTCTATATAATTCTTTTAATTCGCTTTCGATTTTCTGATTATTTTCCCACAATTTTAATGTATAATGCTTTAAACTGGGCTTAAATATGTATTTGATACATAAACATACACTAGGCATGCAATTTCTTTCAAATGGTTACCTAAAGAACTTTTGCTCTTACCTTGATACTTGAACTAAATATTGTTTTTTAAGTTAGTACTTAAAGAAATTTTATTCCCAAGTTAGTACTTGAACTAGACATATTCTCCCAAATTAGTACTAAAGCTTATATATTCTATCAATTTGGTCCTAAGAGAAAGCTGTTCGAACTCGAATCTTCTAAATTAGTACCAGACATTTATCACCGTTTTAACCCCGCTTATGAAAAAAATAAACTAACAATATACCTAATAATGATTCTAAAATTACATGACCGGGGATGAAACTACTAAATTGTCCCTTTAACCCCTAATTTATATATATATTTAAAAATTAAATTATTTATAAATTTGCTCTTCACTTTCAAACAACCCTAAATCCTGATCTCGCCCTATACACAATTGATAAAAACAAAATAGAGAAGGATTGGTGGTTGGATAAATAAGTCCCCTCGTAAACAAGCAGCCCGCTCTTATCTTCGTTTTCACGTTACTTTCGTCTTTCTCATTGAATTTAACCAAACCTTGTCTTACTAAACATACAGAAAACAACCTTAATATAGAAAAATAAACACGTGGTTCACCCTACACAAGATTCCACCCGTCTCGCTATAAAGCCAGGAAACTGAACATATGAACTAACCTACTTAACAGTTAACACAATAAAACATGCAGGCTTGTAATAAAAACAAATCTTCGTTTTCCGGACAATGTGCCCATTCACCCTATTATAATTATTGGATCCAGTTTTCCATGTCCTAAACAGCGTGGGGTGTATGAACTTTAGTTGAATGAGTCAACTCACAACCATTTTATCATTATTATTATGGTCTCGTTACTTGACAACTGTTGCTTCGTTGGCTAAGGCTAACCCTCTTGTGTTCGCAAGATCCAGTTTTCCATGTCTGAAACAAATCCCCTCATATGAATCTTGTGAAGACAAAGAATTAGGTGAATTAATGAACACTTAACTATGAGAGGTTCTAATTTAACCAATGATATATAATTCTATCAATTAATTCATTTAACTATCTAAATGATATCAATCAAATTATCTTTCGTTAAAATCTAACACGAAAGTGATGTGACAGTTAACAAAAAATTGTATAACTATATATATGATCTCTGTCACTTATACATTCTATCAATTGGTCTTAATTTTAATTGAATTTAACAAATTTAATCCACCAGAATGATAGAATCTGTAAGTGACATGGATCAAATGTGTAATTATACAAATTTCTACCAATTGTCACGTCACCAGGGACAAAACTACATGGGAGTAGGGAGGAGCAATTTATATATTTCTTTTTACCTTTGTTCTTATATATATATATTTTTTTAAAATTGGGTTATTTATAAATTTCCCCCACTTTCATGAATTTATGTTTTGCCTCCAACCCTAAATCTTAGCTCTGCCCCTACATATAGTGGCGAATCCAGATATATTTTGAGGAATATCAAAATTTCAGGGTGGGCACAAGTCACAAATATTAAAAAATTTAAAGATTAATTCATAAAAACTAAGAAAATTGAAGGCAAATGTTTAAATTTTAAAAAGTTCGGGGTGGGCACAGGTCCACCCTACAAGACACATAAATATGTCAGTGCCTGCATATTACCTTCTCCGTTAGTTTTTAATAGCATATGGCATGATTGATATTATTTATATAGTTAAGTGATCTAATTGACAAAACTAATATATCAATGGTCAAATTAGAACTTCACGATAAGTTTTAACCGTATATGGCTTGACCTTTATTAACATCATTTAGATAGTTAAATGACATAATTGACAAAATTAATAGATCGATTGTCAAATAAAATCTCCCCCTAATTAAATGGTCATTATATAGTTTACCCACAATGAAAAACTTGGAAAACTGTTGGGACCTTTGGTTTAAGTGCTGACACTAACAAACATTATTTTAAGACAAAACCCATCCCTTTTTATTAAACAAATCAAAGCCCGTTATATCATCTAAATGAACAAGTATAAAGCTAACATGCACGAAGAGAGTGGACCACCTCAACAGGAAGACAAAAGATGTGGTTTTTCACTGGGCATGTGAGGGGCACCATGTTCTTGCTCTCTGAGAAGCTGCTGCTTTTATAAGCTAAGGTGGCTCGAGATTGTTGCACCCATTTTCTCTGTCCTGTCCAATGAAGGCTAAATCGAAAGCTTTGGGTTGTTTTGTTTAGTTAATTAATCCAATTCCCACATCGAGCAGTGGGAATAATTTTTAGAGACTAAACAGCCGACCAAACTGAGGTTTCCACGTGATTGATAGCGATTTTCTTTTGGAATCTTTATTGTCATCTCTTCACCTGCTTCTATGACTTCTTTCAAATTCATTCATTAGTGCTAATAGTTGCTTAATTGACGGGGCCAGAAATATAATTAACTATAAAAATGGAAGGGACAAAGTTTAAGAGAATTAAAAAATTGGGGTTTAAATGGGTAAAATCTCCTATTTTCAACAGGACAAACATGATCGAAGCAGAAGTGTGATATATATGTATTATTCTGAAGAAAATGGCTATTATTTCACATAAAAACTACACCGCAAGATAACCAATTCAAAACCAACTCTAACACTCTTCATACACTAACACTATGTTCGAGTTATAGGAGAAAATAAAACTATGGAGTTGGATTCAAGGAGTTGAGGGGGGGAGGGGGGAGGGGGGGGGGGGACAAATTTTAAAATACACATTCAAAAACAAAGTCCAATTTTTCACCAGGACAAACATGATCGAAGCAGAACTGGACCGACTGAGGAGTTAAGCATATCACTGAGAGCTACCTGGACCTCATTTGAACCATGCTCGGCACTAATCAAGCTCGAAACAAGAGGGAATAATTGAGGTAAGTTCTTCTCGAACAAGGTTTCTCCCAAACTACAAATGGTCTGCATAGTCATCACAACCAGAGGTGCACGGGCAGCCAATTCTCTTCGTTTCCCAGAACCTAAAGGAATAACACACTGTGTTTGTCCGTTGGGAGATGTTTCAGGAGCATGTCCAGGGCGTGCAGTTTCGATATAAAACTGCAATATCTCCTGGCAAAGATCCACAAGATGGGACTCCACTTCAGCCTCCTCATAACCTGGAGACCTATCCAATATCAAATTCTGCAAGAATGTAAGGCAAAACTGATACGACTCATTCTCAAGGCGCAATAGCGGAGGATCTTGTAGCTGGGTCATGGGACCAAATTCTTGAAGCTTGGAACGTAGTACCATATTGTTGTTGATCCTGTGAGCATGGGACGCCACAGCATGCATTGCCTCAAAGAGGACTAAGGTGCTCTTAGCTGAAAGGTGAGTTCGATACATGTTGTAAATTTCCATCATTGCCTGTTACACCCACGAGTTGAAGTTAGTCCACATCAAACATAAATAAATCTATTATTTAGTTACATCTTAGTTACAAACATTAAATAAAATAAAAAACACAGAAAAGAAAAAGATGAGGGAAGATCATTAATAGCAACACTAGATCGTTTTAGAAATTTTCAATTTAAATAAAGAAAAAGCATTTGTTAGTTATCGGCATTTCTAAAACTTGAAGAACTTGGCAGGAGGGGACTAATTCCAGAAAATTAAGTTGGATGAATAATAATAGGTCCAAGCCCATTGTCTAAGATTAAGGAATTAACGTTCAAATGACTTGTTACCTGAATCAATAGAAGCTGAACAGCAGCTCGGCACTTTGCATCAGATAACAAATCATAAAGACGCTGTGATCTAAAGCTCTCTGAATCACCATGAGATGTGTCAGAACCAGCAGAAGCCTCATTGCTTTGGCTGTTCAAAGCATGCCCACTGCTTCCAACCACGCCATTCCCACTAACAATGAAAGAAAAATCAGGAAGTGTAGCATTAGCAGCTTCTTTTAGTGAAGAAACTACTTCCAGCCACTTCTCCTCTGAAAAAAGATCACCCGCATTGCTCATCAAACGTACAAAGGCGGCAATTCCGATACCAGCTAGGCTCTGGTGTGGACGCTTGATAAAACTTACAAGTAATGACAGAACCTTACTCAAAAGAGGATTGACAGTATTATAGAAGTTCACGAAAAGATCTACAACTAATTGGAGCGCCAATGTACACGTCTCATAGAGCCATGCATCTTGATTTTGTTCATCCAAGTCATTAACAATCCCCGGATCAGGTGAGTCGCTACCTGATGGATCAATAGCATGACGCACATAGTCAAATATTGGAAACAGGACAGATTCAAACACCCTTTCCCACAAAGGTAGTGAGAAGAGGTGACCATGGTTGCGTAAAGTTTCAAACAACACTTGTAAAGCACTCTTCCTAATTTCTGGCCTCGGGTCAAAGCTGAGTTCTGATAAACCTGAACAACAAAATTTGATGCAATTTCAGAACAAAATCCATTTGTAAAGTATTAGGATAAAAACACCTTTAAAAACTCGAGCAATTTCAAATATATAAAAACTAGTTCATTTTTCCATACCAGCCAACAACGGGAACCAAAAATAGAGATGGCCATCCTTATCCACTAGCTCTCCATTATCTTGTCTTCCATCTTTTCCCTTGTTAGGTGAAGATGGAGAAATCTTCCCAAATTCCTTAACCTTATCTTTTGATGAGGAGCCAAGATCCCCTTCTGCAAGCTTTGTGGCACAGAAACGTAGAAACGCAATTGCATTGAGACTAATGTCTTTGTTGAATCTACTGTTGGTGAATGCTATTAGGCAATTCACACAATCAGTGAAGGTGGTTGTTTCAGTTTCAGTAATGTATGGGAAATAGTCTCTAATAATCTTTTCCATTATTTCAAAGGCTAATGGTACGATGTTTTTGTGGTCATCATAAGCTGCAGTAGAGAAAACCTGAAAAAACATTTATCAGTTCTGTAATAAATTGATTAAGGACTAAGGTTTCAGAAAGTTATGGAAATTCTAATACCATGAACATGCTCTTCCATCCTGATTTGACATTATTGACTCGAGATAACACCATCTGTGAGACACATCTGATGATTAATTCTCGGATTTCAACAGCACTGCTCTTGCGCATAACAATGACAAAAGGCTTCATAAATTCATTCTGAAAATTGTAATTAGCCAACTCTTCTCGCTCCAAAAATTTCATTGATAGCTGCCGTAAAGAGTCCATTGCAAAAATTGCAATTGACAGATTTTCAGAACAGCCAATAGTCACAAAGAAATCAGAGAGTACAAGCCAGATGTTTGACCATACAAGCCTGATCCGGTTCATGTTATAGTGCCTGTCAGTAGATCAGAAAACTAACAGTTAAGAAACAGAAGAAAAAAATAGTGCATTAAAATAAGATATAAGAGAAGTGGAATGAATCTTACGCAATCTCAACAATCTTCGTAAGGCTAAAAACCCGAGGATCAGATGTAGATTGCAGCTCCTCCATGGACACCTTGCAGAGAGCCTTAACAAAGTCTATGATAGCCTCACTATTCAATTTTTGACTACGTGTGAATATACGATTCATTTCACCAACTTGTTCTAACATGTTGAGATTAGAGACTAAATTGTTCATCTGTTCAGATGTGACTGCCCCAGCAGAACTACCTCCAATACCTGCACTATCATATGAGCCCCTCATCACAGAAGCTGCAGCATACTGAATTCTCCCTGGTCCCTTCTTCTTCAAAACAGGAAGGACAGTTGACTTGGCTTGTTTAGATTTTTCAGACTCATTCTGAGGAAAGGAAAAGAAAGTAGCATCTGGAGGAGCACCCTCTCCCAAGAGATGCAAATGCTCAAACCGAGACACACATGTCAAAATATGCTCCCAAGCTTCTTGTAAATAATTTCCATCTTCATCTGCAATTGTAACTATTGCCTATTAACAATGTAAATGGAAATTCACTGTTAGATCAACAAGCCAATGGAAATTTTCTTTCAAATAAAAGCATCATATTAACAAGCTCCCTAAGGCCACTTTTTAACGTTCCAATTCAAAAATTAATTTCATTCAAGACATGGGAATGATCACATTCAGTAAAAAAGAAAAAGGGTAAACTTGCCCTAGTAGCACTCAGTACTCACCACTCACTGTACCATAGGTTACAATGACTATCAGCAAGCTAAAATGAAAAATAAATAAATAAAGGGTTCTTGCTGAGAGGAATATAAGGCATCACATAGCTTGTCAGGTTACAAGCACATGAATGGGATATGATAAAGGGGAAAAAACATGAATTAAAAACCATCAAAAGTTTTAGATTAAAAAAATAAGAAACGTACTAACAAAATACAATGCAGATGAAGCAAAATACTAACCCTGATAGCATCTATATTTTTCTGCTTGATATCTGCAGGAGAATGCAGTGAAGTAAACTTAGCTAATGAAGTGACAAAAGCATCTCTATGAGTCTTCATGGACATCACAGCAGTTACATGTATTGCATAGCGGAAGCCTTCAAGACATAATGCTATCACTATTTCATCATCACTTTGGTCGAGAGGCACACTGAAGGCAGCCAGCATAGGAGCCCAACACACCTCAACCATGAATCTCAGAACCACTACATCTGTGGCTGCATAATAAACTGACCTACAAATTGCCAGTACAAAAGAAATCAGGGAATATCAAAAACAAACTTTCCTCGCCAAATAGGAAATACCATATTTCTTAAAACATGTGCCGTGCTCAGTCATGGGAGAAAATCCTGTTTAAAAAATGACAGGGTAAAAGCCAAAAATGTCTGAAATAGAATATAATATTTACATCTCAAAGCATTAACTAAGCTCGAACTATGTAAAAAAAATGAATGAAAATACCTATTGAAATTCGACCTTATTCTAATGAATAAATGCATAAAAAAGATTATTATAAAAACAAGAAGGCACAAAAAAATGAGTTCAGCTAGCTATACAAAGTCAAACGGGAATCTCTCTATATAAGGGAGAACAATATAAAAGCTTAAAAACCAATTAATCTTACTCGGATTTCCGAGCTTTCTCTTTAAATTGTTCCTGCATGTGCTTGATAAGATCATCACTGGTCCCCATATGTTGGTCATCATCACGCTTGCGTATCACAATATTCAAGATACTGTCCAAACCTAATATTCTGTGGGAGTTCATTGACTGCTTCTGCTGCACAGAAAAATTATCTTCTTTCATTTTGATCTCATTTCTCGATATCCGCTCATATAATGATCTTAAGTACTCCTCTGGCAAATCCTTTCCATCATCTATGCCACGATTGTTTCTTATGAAATCATCAGCTGACATCTGCACATATCAGTTAAGAAAGGGAGAACTACATCAATTTTCTTGCACTAACAGCCAATAAGATCAGAAAGAGAATGTATATGCACCTTATTCTTAACCATAAGATTATGAGCATCGGTATTGAGCAATATGACAGAGTAAGCAAGGACATAAGCTGTATCAGCACTGGTGAAAGCCTTTGGATTACATTTGCAGTAACGCTCAGAAAACTTTTCCATGATTCGATCAATCTTTTGCGCCTCACCAGGCAATCTAAAACCTTGCAGAAAGGCTCGAATTGCACCATCAAACTCCATGCCTTGAAAGTCAAAGGAGTCAACATACGCATGCATCACTTTCAGTGATAAATCTTCCCTTTCTCCAAGATAATCACCAATCAATGTTTTGTTCAGGCCAGAAGCATTTTTAAGAAAAGCAGCAATCTCCTCCGGGGAGTCACCAATCTTATTTGCTTTAATTAGAAATTCAATTCCTTTCTTAGGTTTCCGATTAAAAAGTGATATACCTTCCTGCCACATTTTAAATTAGATCATGTGAATGACAATCAGATAAAATGAAGACAACGTCAGGCCACTTTAACATATATCATCTACATACATACCTGAAGCTCAAGCTTGTAAGCTCGACGTTGCTCAATTGTTAAAGCATCAGAAGCTTCACTAGAGGCTTCAGAATGAGAATCTGATCCTTCAACAGCCTCATCCCCATTCCCATTTGCCATGGGGACATTTACAGGTTCAGGACTGTTCTCAAATGCTTCAAATCTCTTTGCAGAATGAGGATCTGGAATGCGCAACTGTTTGTTCATCCAGTCTCCCATTGATTTTAAAACAGCCACTAAACACTTCATAGCTTCAAGTTTCATGGTTGCTTCCTGAGGTGGCAACAGCGTTGTAGCTGTACCACTAGGAACACCTTGAGCCGTTTTCAGAAGTCCATTGATCATTCTGGAAAGAACCATAGTGAAAAAAAATGAGAATTATGCAAAATTCATTAACTTCTACAAAACATATGATGTTAACTTCGATGACATTATTATAAGAGTACCAAACATACCTCTCAAATATGTTTGATGAATTGACATCACAATCATAGTTGAGAAAGATATCTACCAAGATCTGTGAATCAACACAAATCTTGTCCAGAAAACGAAGAACTATCATCTTTTGCTGAAAATTAGGTTGAGCAACATTTTCCAGGACCCTGAGGACAATCATGGGAAAAAATACTCCAATCTCGGCTTTCAAGCCAGCTCGAAACCTTGACACCAGACTAATGAAAATGGAGCAAGAAAGCTGGAAAACAATTATAAGAGATGAAGCACTGTTCTTCAAAAGGGACAAACACAGGTATTGCTTTATGGCACCTAAAAACCTGTACCACCAGAAGAAGACTTTCAAATTCAGGAAAGGTACCGTGAGCAAACAAAAACTAAAATGTGTGAAAGCAATAAAATATCATATTATTCTAATTAAGGGAATGGAAAATATTATATATGCAACCCGCATGTTAAGGCATGAGATTTAACTTTCAATCTTTCATTTGAAAAAAAATGATCTCAGTATAACTAAGTAAAACTCTCAGGCATTGAAAACGATGGTAGGGAAGATGGAAAAAGAGATGGAAGGAGAATTTGTAACTTAGATGGTTGAGATTCAATATCAGATTTGTTATTTTGTAACTCAACCTTCCTTTCTCCTTTCCATCCTTCTTATCAAAAAGAGGTGATAAAACTACATGGGTGACTGAAATTAACAAGCAAATGCTCTATAGCTTTCTAAAATAATCAGAGATGATAAAACTAATTTGTCAATAAAAATACACCTTAACAAAACATCCAGAGAGATTTGCTAAATTTCCATGTCCGTGGCCACAAGATTACCACAAAAAGATTAAAATGTTAAGCAAATTTCCAACCCAGAAAGATTTACTCTAATGCACCTCGACATGAAAAGCCACTGAGGTGTTTTCAAACCAAATAAAATGCTCTAATTCTTTGGACAGTCCTCCAAGACTAGATACCTAAGTGTCTATGCCTTATAGTTGTTTCTGTATAAATCCTATTCCTCTAGCAGATATTATATGCCCGTGCAGCAAACTAATATCAAGATTCAAGAGTTGCATATCACACTCTCCAATAACATAACAGCAAAGCGGATGAACAATCACAGAGCTAACCATAAGAAACTTTTCAAAAGGCAAATTGATATAATCACAAAAATCAGATAAATGTGTGAAAAGGGGAAACGTTAAAGATACCTTTCACTTGTCCTAAATACAGCTCCAGCATTCTCTAACAATATCTTCAACAACTCAAGCGCCACAATCTTCCCTCTCATCAAGTGGGGATCTGCCAAAGCCTCTTTCGGTGGTGTCTTCATCGACAACTTGCAAAGTGCTCTAAACACCAAAAAGGCATCCCTTCTCAACTTATTCCCAATCTGAACCTCCAAATCATCATCTCTCTCCATTTCACCATCCGCCAACTCCCCTTTCCTCCCTTCCAATGCAGTCTTATACATGCTAATCTCCCAATATTTTGCATCCAACATATCTTTATCAGTAGAATCCAGCAAGTCAGTTGGATTAGTGGTTTCAACAGCAGTGGTTTCGAATGCACCATCATGGCCGCCTAAAGAATCCTTACTCAGTGCTGCTGGATTCAATACTCCATCAATGTCCTGCATAATTTTAGTTATAAACCCTTGAACAAACTGAGTCATTGATCCATCAGCATCGGAGTTCTCAACAGGTTCCATTAGTTCGGCCACAACAATTGGTTGAATCGGAACAGTCGATGAATCAGCCTCCATTCTCCTAAAAACAATCACTAACATTTGAACCAAAGAAGCTTTTGCCGTCGTTTGATTAACTACATTTTTACTCCCTAAATAAATGTCATAACAAGTTCTCACAATTAGCAACAAACAATCACCATGGATTCGGAGAGAGATGGATGTTACCGCCGATAAAAGTGTTTTCAAGACTAGTAATTCAACAGCATCATCGCCTGAATCGCAGCATTTGCAGACGGATTCTATCAATTTCGATAAGAGCTGAGCCTCGGGACCTCCGGTGGTGTCCGCTTCGCCACGCAAGTATCCGTGGACGATTAGTTTCTGAATGCAATCAACCGCCGGTTCGACGATCTTGTTGAAACCGGTGGCGCAAGCGTTGATCAGAGGGCTTAGAATAGTCTCCGATTCAGCAAGTGAATATTCCACCGGACCGCCGTCGTGGAGTGGACCGGGGATCGAGTTATCAGGCTCCGGATCCGAAGGAAACAAAGGCGACTTCGTAGTGAGTTTCTCGAGGAGAGATTTGCATTGGTGAGCAAGCTTGGAGTGCTTCCGCCATGAAGCGTTCTGGATGATCTTCTCTAAGGCCGGGGCTACCACTTGGCTCAAGCGGGAATCGGCTTCCGAAGAAGCCATTCCCGAGTCGGATATAAACTAGGATCTAGGAAATGAATAGCGAAATGCTAGGGCTCGTTCTTTTACCGCTCTTTACTTGGAGTAGGCTGAGTAAGAATGGGAATCGAGTTGACTCTTGAGTCTCGGTGAGTCCACACGGTTAGCGTGCCTTTGTTGTAATTGCATAAAAAGAGTAGGGATCCCAGAGAAGGGAAGGAGAAAGAGTGAATTGTTTTGATACAAATACAATGGAGCCGAGCAGAGGAGCTCTGCTGGTTCAGATCCAGATCGGGTTTTGATTTTTTTGGTCACTCCAAGTTTGAAAGCCAATAGACTGAAATGCCCCTTCCTTAGCTAAGGGCTTGAGCTGCGGTTATTAACATGTTTAAAAGGTTAACCGTGATATTGTGTTAACAAGGAGGAGAGTTCGGGCATTACGATGAACGACGGGACTATTGGATTCGCTCTCCTGCCCAACTACTTTTCTAGTTTCTACTTTCTACCATTTTAGGATGATTGTATTTGTTATAATTAAAAAGGCTTAAATATACGTACCTGAATTAGATATCTTCTTCTATGAATCTATGTTTGTGCTTAAATATTTTTTCTTTTAAGTTCACACTTGAACTAGATATTTTATTTTAATATAATACTAAAATTTATAATTTTTATTAAATTAATCTTAATTTAAAATAATTCAATAAATTTAACCATATATATTTAAAATCCGTATCAATGCTCTTACCATGTATGTTATTCTCTTATAAATATTATATCAGTTCCCTAGTATAAAAAAATCAACAATAACTTTAAGTTGTTTTATGGTAGAATGCAATTATCTCATTATCGTTTTTATATGTTAAGCTTGATTGATTTGACAGTATCGCAAAAAATGACTAAATTGATAAATTTTATAAATATAAAGGGTTTAATTTATTATTTTTTTCAAATTATGACCAAATTGATAGGATGTATAAATTTTAAGGACTAAATATGTTAATAATTATCAAAATAGTAGATAGAATTAAAGTCTGAGTATTAAAATGAGAGCAAAAATTGGTTAGACGTCAACTTGAGAGAAGTGTCTAGTTCAAGTCAGGGACGGAGCTAGAATTTGGGATTGGGGGTCAAACTATAAATTTTGAAATTGGGGGGCAAATTTATAAATAAACTAATTTTTAAAAATTTTAAATAGGTGGACAAAGGTGAAAAAAAAATTCTTCGGGTAGGGGGGATTGCCCCTCCCGAAGCCTTAATGGCTCCGTCCCTGGCTCAAGTACCTCCTCGAGACTAAAATCTTTTGGTACAACTTAGAAAAAGAGGTCTAATTCAAATACTTAGTGTATATTTAAGCCTAATTAAAGTTATAAATAGCAATTGACATATATAAAAACAAATCTTAGTAATTAAGATGAGATGAATTAACATGATCGAGTTATCTACTATTAGCATTTAATAAACAAGGGTAAACTACGTAAATAATTATTGAACTTTACTTTTAAACTTATTTCAGTCATTAAAGTTTTAAAATGTTCAATTTATTCACTAAAATTTAAAAATTAAATATTTTTTGCCACTCTTTCGTTATTTTTTTGGCAACGTTCATTAACGACGAATAGAAGAATTTCTCCAATATATGAACGGTGGAAAGCTTCGTCGACACGAGAGAAGCAATATATTGAGAAACGAGTTCTATCTAATTGCAGAGGGGTAGGGGTGGCAATTGGGTGGGGAATAACTGAAAATTATGGGGATTCGAGCTGATGGGTATGGAGAATAATCGAAATTTTCACCCACGGTGACTGGACGGGGAAGAATTATCATCGAATCGCAAACCGGATGAGACGAGTATTGCTATATCTGAACCGTGGTGATAACCGGACCGTACCCATATAAATCACCATGAGAATCCCTAAAAAATATCTGCAGAGAAACCTGCTATTTTGTAAAGTTGGACTTGGATGGCCATAAGAGTAATTTATCATGTAACACCCCAAAATACCATCAATTAAAAAAAAACCTTAATTTCAGAAAACTCTAAACCTAAAACCTTAACTTTTGGGGAATTTTACAAATGATTTGTTAAAAACCGAAATACAAAATTAAAAACCAATTTGCAAAAAAAAAAGTACTAATCTGTAAATTTTAGAGAAAAGGTGGTCATTTTGAAATTTCTTAAACTTTTGGGTCCTTATAAAAAAACTCTAAACAAGTATCGAGGATAAAACCCAATTATTCTTTTAATTCATTATAAATCTTCTTATTTTCGTCGTTTCCTTTTAGCTTTCCCCCTCAAAGACCCTAACCCCAATTTTACTTTGTCGCTGTCATTTGCTCAAATCGCCTATGCACTATGCAGTATGTATTGCTTCCATGAAAGGATAAAGCAAAACGTGAGGACCTCCATTTATTCCATCCTTTTCTCATGACAGACTAGGTGAGTTATTCACCATTCATGGCCATCATTAGTTTTTTCTATATAAAAATATGTGTATTATTCTTATGAAAACCACTTTATTTTTATTTTAAATGATTGTTTTGTTTACTTGAAAATAATAAAAACTACAATTGTGTATGTATTTAATACTTATATTTCAACTCCAATTTTAAAGTTATTGACTATAAGGGAAAATGGGATTCAAGTTTCAAAACTTTGCTCTTTGAGGTTTTAAATTATATAATGACGTCTATATTTTGATAGTTTGGTTTTATGATCTAATGTCGACTCGATATTTATTCAAAATTCTGTCAAACCAGGCAGTCGATAGTGATAATTATTATTATAGAATTTATTCTCGTAGGTTTAGATTCAACTAGACCCAATGATAGATCTGAGCGTAAGAGTCGTCTTTCACGACGTTCAAGTTATTGGCCGCTAGAAGTGTGTTTCTTACTATGCTATATAACAATGATTTTACCGTGTGACATTGTTTTATATCATATGCAATTTTTTTACATGTGATGTGGCATGATAAACTTTCCATGCATTCTTACATGATTTGAGATTTAACTAAATATCGGATTTATTGAATTGTGTAATATCGGACATCGAATTTATCGAACTATGAAATATCAGATTTATCGAACTATGTGTTGAGACTAGTAAAAATATAATTTTACATCATTATTTGCATGGGTTGGGATTGTACGGTGGAAGCAGTAGTTTTTACCACACATCGATTGGTGACGATGTAGAGAGTGGTTACCTTACTCTTGTTTTCATGTGCATCGTACATCATATCTTTACGATTCGAATTTAATGTGTTTTCAAAAAATTTATTAAAAAAATACTATTTTGTTTGTGGTTGCTTGCACTTTAAAGACACACTAAACTCTTTAGCTTACTCCCTTTAGTTCTTCTTTCAGATTTACACAGAGACATGGGCGTTGCTGTACTTGGAGGGTCTCCTCAAACCTGAGTATGACCGGTCTGAGTAAGTTTAGTAATTCTCTATTGAAAGGTCATAAAATTTGGTAGCAGGTTTTTTAGAAAACAACTTTAGCAGTGACTTTGAAAAATCACCAAAAATTATACAAAATAAATCAAAAAATGTGCCTTATATTTCTATAACCACACGGAAGTTTGGATTCATTTAAAATAAATTGTTCTCGATTTCGAGTTATACATTAGTAGTTATTAATGTTTTAGTGAGAAAAGGTTAGAATAAAAACAATAGTCTGTTTCCAAAAACAACAATAATGGTGACTTTAGAAATTCGCCATAAATCGTACGAGGAAATTAGAAGAGGTAATTTATATGGTTGGAAAGATTATCGAATCTAGTTCTTTTTAAAACAAACAGATCATAATTTGGAACTGTATAATATTAATTACATATTTTCTTTTAAAGGTAGTGTAGGTTGTCATGTTTTAATAGTTAATATTTTAGTCATATTTTATAATTTTGAAATGGTTTGTTTGTTGTTGACAAAATTAAATTTATCATTTATGTTCATAATTTTGGAGATTTAATGTTTGTTATTTGTTTTAATGTATCAGGTGTTGTTTATTTTTGGGATGAGGATTAACCGAAACTCATAGGAATCCGTAAGTGATTGGTATGGGAACGAAAAAAAATCTCAAAACGTTTATGGAGATTTCTCGAAACCTTACCCGCAAGTGTTGGGGACAAAGTGGAAAATACAAAACCGTCATCGCCTTGCCCCATTGCCCGTCTTACGAAAGAGAGAGATCAACAAGAGAGAAATCAAAAAGTTTTTGCTCTATTCGTATACTTCAGGCACTTTCTAACAAAATAAAACTCGAATTTGAACTCAGTGAACGAGACAAAACGATTAGTGAAATTTTGTGTCAAACGACCATCATCTATAATTTGCGTTCGGCAACGATAATAATTGAGTGTCAAAAAACGTTCAATTGTCAAATCGAAATAAAATAACCGAATTCCGTGTTAGCTAAATTGAAAAAATTGAATGAATTAAATAAATTGTGAAGCTTAAGTGAGCATTCCTATTATATTGTCTTTCGGGCTGCATGCGATTAAAGAATCTCGTCCATTATTGGACGCTCATTTTGTTAAGTTTGCATATATTATCGAGTTAGATGGTTTGGTGCTTTTTGGTATTTATTGCATATTTGCTGGGTGCCATTGGGGAAGCCACCTTTAATTAAGGGTGTGTCATATTGTTACCGTGGTGCACCCTAGGGCCCAATCTGCCGCACACCTAGGGGCCATTTCCAGCACCCATGGGGCCTCAATCCGTTCAGCCCACTCTGCCGCACCCATGGGGCTACAATCCAGCCTGTCCGCGCGCACCCAAGGGCCTGTCCGCCCAGCACCGAGCAGGCCGCCCAGCAGCACCCGAGGGCCTGTCCGCGCAGCACCCAAGGGCCTGACCGAGCAGCACCGAGCAGCCCGGCCTTCAGCACCCATAGGCCTGTCCGTGCAGCACCAAGCAGCCCGTCCAGCCACCCCTATGGGCCCATCCGAATTTTCACCAACCATGGCCATTCAAGCCCATTCTTTGGGGAATACCTACCCCTTTGACCA
Source organism: Hibiscus tridactylites (assembly GCA_958450335.1). Classification (NCBI taxonomy): domain Eukaryota; kingdom Viridiplantae; phylum Streptophyta; class Magnoliopsida; order Malvales; family Malvaceae; genus Hibiscus; species Hibiscus tridactylites. The sequence goes on along the minus strand of OY288274.1, from coordinate 80,272,129 downwards.
TGGCATACAAGGCAACAAGCAAGCATCCATCCATCCCTCGATTCATGGAGAATCATATCCCTTTCACAAGGAAAGAAGATCAACCAAGATGGAAGGAATCCTTAATAGTAATATCTTGCCTTTATTAGATAGCTTAGGCCAATCTTGGCCATCCATTGTAATCAATAGGGACCGTTAGATCGGGAGGTGCTAGGCTATAAAAAGGGCCTCACCCCCTCACTTGTAATCATCCTGAATTCCCATTGTTCTCTACTTTTCTTTCATCAATAAAAGCTTAGCACGTCGAGTACTCTTTTCCCCCTAACTAGGCTTAAAGGGGGTTTTTAACGAGGCTCTTCGTTTGCAAATCACTCGAGCCATCTTGTTCTTTCTTTCTTCGCAACGCTTCCGCAACTCTAGCCAAGCCAAGACTTAGCTTCAAGGCTTACTTGGTCCCTTTCAAAGTTCGTTTCCCGACCAAGTGCCGCACGAGCTAGCCATATAAGCCTAGCCCCGTGACAAGTGGTATCAGAGCCAACGTTTTTGCGAAGAACCGTTCGAGATGACGAATGCAAGTGATGTTCCCGCCGACGGCACTTCAAAGCCAATGGAAACTCGTGGTGGAAAAGCCAAGAGGGGTAGTTCGAGAGATGCCATCTCAACCTTGCAAGACAAAGTTACCCGTTTGGAGGACAACACGAATGAGTCGAGAGATAGACTCGATGTTGTCGAGAGCCGACTAGATACGTTGGAGTCTCATGGTGGTGATTGCAAGGGTGATTCCCAGGACCTCGAAGATAGACTCGAGACCGTGGAGTTGGAGAATCGTTCTCTCAAAGATGGTCTAACCGAACTAGAGAAGGCGATGAATGTCTTAAAGGCCGAGCTCAACATCTATAAGTCCGCCGTAGCCAACGGAGTTGTTTCAAATCCGAGTAGAGTGCTAGCCGATGTGCCGAAACCAAAGGAATTCAAAGGATCAAGAGATGCTCAAGAAACCGACACTTTCTTGTGGAGCATGAACCAATATTTCCGCAACACCAACGTCGTGGATGAATCCACCAAGGTAAATATTGCTTCAAGTTATTTCACTAACAATGCTCTTTTATGGTGGAGACGTAGGTGTGCCGAGGAGTCCGATAGAGACGTCCCCGTTGAATCTTGGGAAGAGCTTCAAGATGAGATCCATGAAGCCTTCTATCCCAAGAATGCTCAAAGAGAGTTGCGCTCAAAGCTACGCCAACTCAAGCACGATAATAACATCCATGAGTACGTGAGGAAGTTCACCGAGTTAAAGCTTCAAATCACCAACTTAGGTGAAGATGAAGGCTTCTCGATTTTCATGGATGGATTGAACCGATGGGCTAACATGGAGTTGGAAAGACGTGGTGTCAAAGACCTTTCTCATGCCCTTGATGAAGCCGAGGCGATAGCCAAGTTCGAAAAGCGAGACTCGCCCAAACCAAAACTGAAATCCAAGATTTGGGGAGACAAGAATGCCAAAGCCGGAGGTGAGAGAGTTAACCACGAAAAGATTTCCAACAACAATCGACAAGGCCGATCTACTAAGCCACATGAGAGACGAGGTTTGGAATGTTTTCATTGCAAAGGACCTCACCATATTCGAAATTGCCCACAAAAGACAAGCCTTTACACCGTCAAAGTCAACGACGAGCCCACCGCCCAGCTTGGAGCAATTGTAAGTAATCTCCAAGTGAATTCATTATCTAACAAGCCCAAAAGTGGTCTTATGTTTGTAGAAGTCACAATTGCCGGAAAGCAATTGCGTGCACTTGTGGACACCGGAGCATCCGAGTTGTTCATTTCCGAAGGAGCCGCCCAAAAACTCAAACTCAACGTGTTAAAGACGAGTGGGTGGATCAAGACGGTCAACTCGAAAGAAGCGCCCATTGCCGGAGTTGCAAAGAGGGTCGAGATCCAACTTGGTAGTTGGAAAGGCCGCGAGGATATTAAGGTAATTCCTCTTGACGATTATGATCTTGTGGTTGGATTATCTTTTTTGGACAAGATTAATGCATTTCTCTTGCCTTTTGCCGATGTATTGGTTGTGCTCGATCGCGCCCAACAATGTTTGGTCCCCGTGAGTCGAGATGTAGGTATCCAATCCAAGATGTTGTCTTCCATCCAGTTCCGCAATGGTGTGCGAAAGGAGGAAGAGTCTTTCCTTGCCGTGCTCAAGGAAGACGAGGCGATAGAAGCCGAAGAAGTTCCCGAAGAAGTGGAACGTGTGCTCGTAGAGTTCGAGGACACTATGCCTTCCGAATTGCCGAAGGCTTTTCCACCCAAGCGTGAGGTGGATCATCGCATTGAGTTGGTGCCAAGTGCCGAGCCGCCAAGCAAAGCACCTTATCGAATGGCGCCACCGGAGTTAGAAGAGCTTCGAAAGCAACTTAAAGAGCTCTTGGATGCCGGGTACATTCGCCCATCCAAGGGTCCGTTTGGAGCACCCATCCTATTCCAAAGGAAGAAAGACGGTAGCTTGCGTATGTGTGTCGACTACCGCGCTCTAAACAAACTCACGGTAAAGAATAAATACCCTATTCCTTTGATTACCGATTTATTTGATCAACTTGGAAGTGCTAGATTCTTCACAAAGTTAGATCTTCGCTCGGGATATTATCAAGTTCGCATAGCCGAAGGTGACGAGCCCAAAACCGCGTGCATCACAAGGTATGGATCTTTTGAGTTTCTTGTAATGCCATTTGGCCTTACAAACGCTCCCGCAACGTTTTGCACTTTAATGAATAAGGTACTTTCACCTTTTCTTGATCGTTTTGTTGTTGTCTACTTAGATGACATTGTCATCTATAGTAAGACTTTCCATGAACATTTAATGCACTTGAGGAAGGTTTTGCAGGTTCTTCGTGAGAACGAGCTTTACATCAAACGCGAAAAATGCAGTTTCGCTCAACAAGAAGTTCCGTTCTTAGGCCACATCATTGGAGGTGGTAAGATCCGAATGGATCAAAGCAAAGTTCGAGCCATCGACGATTGGGAACCGCCGACTAAGGTAACCGAACTTCGTTCTTTTCTTGGTTTAGCTAACTATTATCGTAAGTTTGTGCAAGGTTACTCCGCCATAGCTACGCCTTTGACCGAACTATTAAAGAAGGACAAAGCTTGGGAATGGAGTCCAAGTTGTCAACAAGCGTTCGAAAGGCTTAAACAAGCCATGGTAAGTGAGCCCGTCCTTACCTTGCCCGACCATTCCAAGCAATTTGTCATCCACACCGATGCATCCGATTATGCCATTGGTGGAGTTTTGATGCAAGAAGGCCATCCCATTGCCTTCGAAAGCCGAAAGTTGAACGACACCGAAAGGCGATACACCGTTCAAGAGAAGGAGATGACCGCCGTCATCCATTGCCTTCGCACATGGCGACACTACATCTTGGGTTCCAGGTTTGTCGTTTTTACCGATAATTCTGCCATCTCTTATTTTCTAACCCAAAAGAAATTGTCTCCTAAGCAAGCTAGGTGGCAAGACTTCTTGGCGGAATTCGATTTTTCAATGGAGCACAAGCCCGGAAAGACCAACACCGTGGCCGATGCGCTTAGCCGAAAAGCTAGCCTTGCCTCCATTAGCCAACCAAGTGGTGAGTTGTTAGAATCCATCAAGGAAGGCTTGACGCATGATCCCACCGCAAAGAACCTAATCACCTTTGCCAAGGAGGGTAAGTCTCGCCGATTTTGGGTCGAAGATGATCTTCTATTCACAAGAGGCCAACGCATTTTCGTCCCCTACTTCAACAATTTGAGAAGGACATTGATGAAGGAATGTCACGATTCGAAGTGGGCCGGACACCCAGGTATGCATCGTACCTTAGCTTTACTTAATGAGCGTTATTATTGGCCTCGTATGAATGAAGATGTAGAAGCATACGTGAAGACTTGTCTTGTTTGCCAACAAGACAAGATCGAAGCAAACAAGCCGATGGGACTACTCCAACCTTTGCCAATACCGGAAAGACCATGGGAAAGTATTTCTCTTGACTTTATAATTGGTTTTCCTTGTGTTAATAATTTTTCGAGTATTATGGTTGTAGTAGACAGGTTTTCAAAGTATGCTACATTTATTCCCGCCAACAAGACATGCCCCGCCGAAGAAGCCGCTCGTCTCTTCTTGAAGCATGTCGTTAAACTTTGGGGCATTCCAAAGTCAATAGTAAGTGATCGGGACGCTCGGTTCACGGGTAAGTTTTGGACCGAGTTGTTCAAGTTGTTGGGTTCCTCCTTGAACCTTTCAACGAGTTTTCATCCACAATCCGATGGGCAAACCGAGAGGGCCAACGCATTATTGGAGATCTACTTGAGACATTTCGTCAGTGCATCTCAAAAGAATTGGCCCGACTTGCTAGACGTGGCCCAATTTTCCTACAACTTGCATAGGAGTGAAGCCACGAACCAAAGTCCGTTCGAGATAGTGATGGGCCAACAACCGCTCACACCCGATGCCATTGTGACCAAGTATCAAGGTCCAAATCCAGCCGCCTTCCATGTAGTGAGGGACTTGCAAGAGCAAAGAGACTTAGCCAACGCTTGCCTCCACAAAGCAAGCAAGCGAATGAAGAAGTGGGCCGACAAGAAGCGACGCGACGTCGAATTTCAGGTAAATGATTTAGTTTTGGCTAAACTTAATCTAACACTTCGAAATGCTTCTGTTCACAGGGCTCTTGTGAGGAAGTATGAAGGCCCATTTCGTGTGATCAAGAGAGTAGGCAAGGTGGCCTACAAGCTAGACTTGCCGCCCAACATCCAAGTCCATCCCGTCTTCCATGTTAGTGTCCTTAAGCCATATCACAAGGACGAGGAAGATCCAGAGAGGAACACTTCCAAGCGAGCACCCGTTGGAGTTAGGGCCTCGTTCGAGAGAGAAGTCGAAGCCATCGAAGCCGATCGAGTCATTCGACGCAAAGGCTACCAACCAAGGCACGAATACTTTGTGCTTTGGAAGGGTCTCACCGAAGCCGAGGGTAGTTGGGAGCTTGACAAAGACTTGTGGCAATTTGAAGACAAGATTGCCGATTTTGAAGCCCAACGAGCGACGAGGGCGTCGCTCAATTCGGTGGAGGAGAATGTTACCGTGGTGCACCCTAGGGCCCAATCTGCCGCACACCTAGGGGCCATTTCCAGCACCCATGGGGCCTCAATCCGTTCAGCCCACTCTGCCGCACCCATGGGGCTACAATCCAGCCTGTCCGCGCGCACCCAAGGGCCTGTCCGCCCAGCACCGAGCAGGCCGCCCAGCAGCACCCGAGGGCCTGTCCGCGCAGCACCCAAGGGCCTGACCGAGCAGCACCGAGCAGCCCGGCCTTCAGCACCCATAGGCCTGTCCGTGCAGCACCAAGCAGCCCGTCCAGCCACCCCTATGGGCCCATCCGAATTTTCACCAACCATGGCCATTCAAGCCCATTCTTTGGGGAATACCTACCCCTTTGACCATGGCATACAAGGCAACAAGCAAGCATCCATCCATCCCTCGATTCATGGAGAATCATATCCCTTTCACAAGGAAAGAAGATCAACCAAGATGGAAGGAATCCTTAATAGTAATATCTTGCCTTTATTAGATAGCTTAGGCCAATCTTGGCCATCCATTGTAATCAATAGGGACCGTTAGATCGGGAGGTGCTAGGCTATAAAAAGGGCCTCACCCCCTCACTTGTAATCATCCTGAATTCCCATTGTTCTCTACTTTTCTTTCATCAATAAAAGCTTAGCACGTCGAGTACTCTTTTCCCCCTAACTAGGCTTAGAGGGGGTTTTTAACGAGGCTCTTCGTTTGCAAATCACTCGAGCCATCTTGTTCTTTCTTTCTTCGCAACGCTTCCGCAACTCTAGCCAAGCCAAGACTTAGCTTCAAGGCTTACTTGGTCCCTTTCAAAGTTCGTTTCCCGACCAAGTGCCGCACGAGCTAGCCATATAAGCCTAGCCCCGTGACAATATGACACTCTAACAACCCAGAAAAATTATTTTATCTATAAAATTAATATAAAATAATGTTAAAAACAAAATTAATACAACTTCAAAAAAAATAACACACATTCAAAGAAAATTAACGTTTCATACAAATTTAATCTTTCAAAGAAAAAAGTTCATAATCACAATAAGATCCTCACTAAAAATCTTAATTGGTGTAGCGGTTACACATTTATTAAAGTGACTTGAATGTTGCAATCTAAAAATAGAGTGATTCGTTTGAGATTTTTTAAAATACAACGACTCAATTATAAACTTACTTATAAATATAATACACGGCTCGTGGTGTGTAATTTACCAAAATATAATTTGTGAGAGACGTGCAATGCTAACGTATATATACCACCCGTGATTGATTCACTTGTGTGTTTGGATGGACGTTTGGAGGCCTAAAATTTTGATATAACGTGATTTTTGGCTTTAAACGTCGTGGCCACATGTTTGAATTCAAAAACTCAAAATTAATTCTAGACCCCAAACGCGGTTCTGGGAGAAGTAAGGTTGAAGTGACTTTTGCGTTTCGTCGTGATTTTTACACTATATTTTTATACAATTTTGATTTTTTAAGGAAAAAAACTTTCAAACATAAAAATTGTTACTTTATAATCAATTTTACACAAAATCAATTCTATAAAATTGCGTTAATCTAAAATTAATTCTACCATCACAAAATCAAACACACACTAAGGACGAAAAGAATCTTGAGGGTGATCGCATAGCAAGAAGAAGACTATGGGTCAAACTCAAGACTCGGCCCATTCATGAGCAGAAAGAACTTCACTAGCCCCGGCCACTTGTATAGGAAACTCTCTGTCGTTGGACCATTGCTTGTAAAGTCCGAAAATATGTATGGATAGAGAGATGTTAGGGAACAGTTGTACGTAAGAATGGGCACAAGTTGAGTCGGGTTGGATTTTTTGCCGACACAAACCTAATTTGAAAATGATTATCTTAAACCGACTCCATTCTTAAAAAAATAAATTCACCCTAAACTCAATCTCAATCCAACTTAGCTCGAACCAGATTTTTTAACAAAAAAACAAACCCGATCGGGTTGGATGAAAAGCCATTTCTAATTGCACCTCTAGAAATTTCAAACTCACATAAATTTTAATTTTTTTATATTTTCTATTGATAATCTAATTTCACAATCCTTAAAATTTTTAATTTTTCATATAATTTTACTAAATATAATATTTACATCTCTAACCCAAAATCTTGGATTCGTCCTGTCTGAAAAGAAAAATGTCAGCCGTATCCAACCCCAAATCAAAGCTAAATCACTAACCAATAACCATCATGTGGTTTTTGCTACTCAAAACCTTTTCTACACTGAAAAAGCAATGCGATGGAGTCATGGAGCAACACCTTCAACGGTGTCAGCGCAATACTGTGCTAGTGGCCATATGGCAATAACACTGGCAACCGAGGCGCTTATAAAGTTGAAAAGATGGTGGCCGCTCTACAGAAGATTTTGTGTTTCATAGGATAGGACCCAGGCCAGAAACAATGGTCAGGGTAATACTATATTATAGATAATATTTTAGAAGGGGATGAGGAGTGAAGGACCCGGGATGTTAGGGAGGTGAGACCAAATCCATAATTTGAAATAGTGAAGGTAGATGGGTACAATTTTATGAATTTTGTACTGTATTTGTTTCGGTTGGGGCGAGAATAGGTATGAGTTTGGTGGATAGTGGGTGAGTGTGGATGTAAAAAGTCATACCCACCGTGATTAATAAGTACGTATTGGATTTGAGACCTTGCCCACACCATATTCGCCCGCATCCGCTTGTCCCGCCCACTAACTACCCATCATATGAATTTTGGACCATTATGAATTTAGGAATAAGTTCACAACATATTCTGTAAACCCTAATATTTTTAAAGGATGTGTCTTATAATTAAATTAAATCTTAAAGTATAAATATTCTTTACAATTGTCTACCGCCGTTAGTTAGTTAAGTGTAGTTAAGTAAAAATTTTACCGGCGTAAATGTGCTTTATTTAAGTTAGCTATAGTTCGTTCGTTAGTTATAGTTAAATTTATAAAATATGTGAAGTTTTACTTTTCTTTACACAAGTTTATAGTTTGTTTTTACATAATTCGATATTAGTGGTTGCTTGCCAAATGGATACGAGATGGGTAGTGGGAATTCAGTTAGGTAGTAGGCGTGGGATGGATTTAAAAATGAATCCGCTTGTGCGGGTGTGGATTTAAAAAATGATACTTGCCGTGGGTGGTGAGTAGGTAGTGAAAATAAAATTTTCAAGTGGGTATAGGTATGGAAGGAGTATTCGCACCTGCCCCGCCTATTTGTCATCCATAATTTGAAAGCCATGGTCAGGGTAAGTTGGGGTCAACTCGCCTTTGAAAACGATTCAGATAATAGGACCCTTGTCTTCACATTCATGGATGAACCGAGGGGGCAGCCATCTCTCCTAAAAATTTTAAACTTCCATATAATTTATGTATTTTATTTATATTTTTTTGTTTTTCTATCAATAATATAAGTTTATACCCCTTAAAATTTCGGAATTTCACACCCTTAAAATTTTAATATAACTCTCTAATAATTCACACACTTTGACATAAAATTATGTGTTGATCCCTATTCACACTCCAGTCCACAGGCAACTGCATTATGCACTTACATTCAATAGCGTGGTTGGTTGTCTCTCGCACATAGCAGAAATCATTTGTTTTTTTTTTTTTTGCCATTATTTATGTTTTTATACTAAAAAAATTAGTTTAGAGTTTATGATTAATGTTTAAGAAATTGAGAGTATGGTATATTTTTAAGGTTTGGGGTTTAGAATTTATGATTTAAAATTTAAGGTTATGACTTATAATTTAATTTTTTAATGTTTGGACATAGAAATAAACACCGAAAAAATATAAATTTTTTTGTTCTTCTCGAATAACCATACGTCGTATTACGACCGTAGCTTAACCATCCGCCCGCCTTATTAGGCATATAAACGAACTGAACGAACATGAACGAAGGTGTGTTCATGTTCGTTCGTTTAACTTCAACCGAACAAATGAATGAACACAAAATTTCTTGTTCGTGTTCGTTCATTAAAGAATATAGTTTGTTCGTGTTCGTTCATGTTCATTCTTTTAAATGATAAACGAACATAAACGAACACAAACAAATATAAACAAACACAAACGAACATATATAATGTGTTAAATATTTAGTATTTTGTGTTTGATGAAATTGATAAGGTGAGATGAAATCGATAGGATGAAATTGGGAATTTAGGGTTCGTGTTCTCTGGATTCGATTTAGGAATGAAAGACGAAATGAAAGGGAAGAGTAAAAGAACACGTGCAAAATAAACTTCTATTTTATTTATTCTAATTAATTTTACAAGGGTAAAAGGAGTTTATATTTATATCGGTATAAGACTTAAAGAAAGACTAAAAGAAATACAACTAACTAATTAAACAACCTTAGCTGTCAACCAGCTAACTTAACAAACTCAATACCCCCCTCAAGTTGAGGCATAAAGATTCTAAATGCCCAACTTGAGAACCATGGTCTTGAAAGAAGGAGCATGTAAGGCTTTAGTAAAGCAATCTGCAAGTTGGTGTTGAGTGGAGATAGGCAGCAATGTAATTACTCCTTTTTGAACCTTGTCTCGTATCAAATGGCAATCTATGTCAATGTGCTTTGTCCTCTCATGACTAACAGGGTTTTCTGCAATTTTAATGGCAGAGAGATTATCACAAAACAAGTTTGCAGATGAAGAAAGAATGTTTAAATCATTTTAAAGATAAATCAACCACTGAATTTCACAGGTGGCAGAAACCATGGCCCTGTATTCTGCTTCACTGGAAGATCTTGAAACAGTGGCCTATTTCTTTGACTTCCATGAAACTAAAGATTTGCCAAGGAAGATACAATACCCTGTAACAGACCTCCTAGAGTCAGGACACGTAGCCCAATCAGAATCAGAAAACCCATTAAGTTTTAAATCATTATTAACTGGAAAAAATAAGCCTTGACCAATAGACCCTTTTAGATATCTTAAAACCTTATGTGCAGCAGCAAGATGTATGTCAGTAGGAGAAGATAAAAACTGAGATAGCTGTTGCACAGCAAAAGTAATATCAGGTCTGGTATTGGTTAAGTATAAAAGCTTACCTATAAGCCTTCTATATGCAGTTATATCAGCTAGAGGAGTTCCTTCTTCCTTAGACAAATTATGTTTAGCTAAAAGAGGTGTAGACACAGGTTTAGATTCAAGAAAACTTGTTTCTTTGAGAAGTTCTAATGTGTACTTCCTTTGACACAAATTGATTCCATCTTTAGATCTGGCTACTTCTAATCCTAGGGAAATACTTTAAGTCTCATAGATCTTTGATCTTAAAAGTGTTATGCAAAAAATCCTTCACAGCATGTATTTGATCTTTATTAGGACTGACAATTATGACATCATCCACATAAACAACAAGAACAATAAAATCAGATGCAGTACCTTTAATAAAAATAGAATTATCAGAAATTAACTGCTTATAACCTTGAGATAATAAAGACTCAGTTAACCTAGCATTCCATTGCCTACTAGTTTGTTTGAGACCATAAAGACTCTTCTTAAGCTTGCAAACAAGTTTAGAAGACCGAGGTAAAAAACCAGGTGGAGGTTTCATATAAACCTCTTCATCTAAAAAACCATGTAGGAAAGCATTGTTGACATCTAGTTGCTGCAGAAACCAACCCTTTGCAGCAGCAACAACAAGGATAGTTCTAATACTAGTCAACTTAGCTACAGGACTAAAAGTATGCAAATAGTCTAAACCAGGTTGCTGAGTATAACCCTTAGCAACTAGCCTAGCTTTATATCTATCAAGGGACCCATCTGACTTTAATTTAGTTCTATAGACCAATTTACAACCAATTGCAACCTTATCATGTGGTAATGAGACTAACTCCCATGTATTATTATTCTGTAAAGCTTGTATTTCTTCATTCATTGCTGTTTTCCAGCAATCATGAAGAATAACATCTTTATAAGATTTTGGCTCACTTAATATAGTATTGTTCAAAACATAAGAATAATTATCAGAAGATAGAGAATCATAAGATAGCACCTGAGAGACATTATGTGGAGATGTGTGTGCACCAGGTAAGGTAACCTGATAATCCTTGAACTTCTGTGGAAGATTAACAGCTCTTGAAGGTCTCTTGGAAGGAACCTTTTGCAAATTTTGCATTGAAGAGGATCCTGTGTCATTATCATCAGGAACAAAGTCAGAACTGTTATTAGAATCTGGATTAGTATTAGAAGAAGAATTAGAACTCACAACCTGAGAAACCAGGGAAGAAGGGGCAGTGTCTGAAACTGTCGAAGGGTCATCAAACAAAGAATTTTCATGTAAAGGAAGAACTAGACCAAATTCAGACATTTTTCCTTTTTGAAAAGGAAAGGAATTTTCAAGAAAAGAAACATCTCTAGAAACAAAGACTTTTTTTGTTTCTAAGTTATACAAACGAAACCCTTTTACATTTTTCGGATACCCAAAAAAATGGCTTTAACAGATTTAGAATGCAGTTTGGTTTGAGGCTTAGGCAAAATTTTAGCAAAAGCAAGACATCCAAATATTTTTAAATGATAAAGTTGAGGTTTCTTGTTAAACAAAGTTTCATAAGGAGTAGAATTATGCAAAACAGGGGTTGGAGTCAAATTAATTAAGTAAACTGCATGCAGAACACAATCTAACCAGAAAAACAAAGGAAGGTTAGATTGAATTCTTAAGGAACGAGCAACAGAGAGTAAATGCTGATGTTTTCGCTCAACTATAGCATTCTGCTGAGGAGTATAATTACATGAAGTTTGATGTAACACTCATTTTTGTTTAAAAAAATCTGTCATATTTAATTCATTAGCATTATCACTTCTAAAAATTTTAATCTTCTTAGAAAACTGAGTCTCAACCATACTGTAGAATTCTTGAATAGCACTGCTAACATCAAATTTGAGTTTTAAAGGGTATATCCAAGTGTATCTACTGTAGTCATCCACAACAGTTAAAAAACACTTAAAACCATATATGCTAGTCACATGAAAAGGTCCCCATATGTCTAAATGGACAAGATCAAAGCATGAGTCAGTTTTAGAAGTACTAACAGGAAAGGGAAGCCTTTTTTGCTTAGCAAGATGACAAATGTGACAGTTAAGATCAGAAGTTTCAGATGAACTAGCAGGAACATTTTTATTCAATTCAGCAAAGGATTTCATTCTAACATGTGAAGGATGGCCAAGCCTATTGTGCCAAAGTTTAAAACTAGCAGAGTTACAATGAGATTCAACAGAAGTAAAAGGCTTAACAGAAGTAGATTTAAAGGAAAAAGATTCAGAAGTGTCTAACTGGTATAAGCCACCATGCTGCTTAGCTATACCAATCATCCTCCATGCTAGAACATCCTGTAAAATACAAACATCTGTATTAAAAACTAATGAAATATTGGTTGTTTCCAATTTAGATACTGATACTAAGTTAAAAGCAGAAATTGGAATGTAGAAAACATTATATAAAACCAGCATAGAATTAAATTGCATAGTTCCAATAAAAGGAACTTGAATTAATTGCCCATTAGGTAGTTTGACAAACTTATCAGAAACAACACACTTATCAGTAAAATAATCAAGATTATTTATTATATGGTCTGTTGCACCAGAATCTAAAATCCAAGATGAAGAATCAAGATGAACAGATGAATTGAAATTATTGAAGACCATACCTGTTTCTTGAGAAGGAATGTCAAAAGCAGCAGTCAAGGCATTAACCTTTGACTCTGAAACAGGAGACTGGTTTCTTTCTTGTAAAAGAGACAAGAGGGCCTCATACTGATCCTTAGTAAAACCAGTAGATGCCAAGGCACTACACTGATTGTCAGGGTTAACAGAAGAATCCCCAGAACAATGAACATTATTTACTTTTGAAACAACATTCCTATTTCTATACCCAGGAGGAAATCCATGTTTCTTGTAACATCTATCAACATTATGCCCATATAAACCACAGAAGACACAAAGGGGACGTTTGCTATTAGCAAGATTTGCAAGAAACCTCTTATTATACCTAGACTCAAATCGACCAGAAGACTCAGAATTCTTGGAATTATATTCGAATTTACTGGCAAGCAAAATGCTAGAATCAACAGAAGAGGTTAAAGATCGTTCATGTTGTAAGACAATGGCAAAAACTTCATTAACAGTAGGGATAGGTTTCATCATTAACAACTGAGATTTAGGAACTGAAAAATTCTCCCCTAACCCTCGAAGAAATCGAAGCAAGAAATCTTGCTTTCGGTATTTAATAGCAGAACACTCACAAGACAAAAGAGGACGAAGATTTGAAATCTCATCCCCAAATCATTTTTAATTGAGTGTAATATGAGGTAACGGAAAGATTACCTTGACTCAAAGAGTAAAACTCATGGAGCAGATCTGAAACCCTAACAAGATCGCCCTGGTTAAACCGATCGAACAAATCTTTCCACAGTTCGGACGCCGTGTCAATCCAAAGGACGCTCTGGGCGATATTCGGGCTCAAAGCTCCCTGCAACCACGAAAACACTAGGTTATTACACTTAACCCAGGAAGTAAATCGAGAATCAGATTTGATGGGTTCTTTGATTGAACCGTCAACAAAGCCAAACTTGTTCTTTGATATCAAAGACATGCGCATCGACCTAGCCCACGCGTGGTAATTGCTGCCGTTGAGAAGAGAGGAAGACACAATCAGCACGGGGTTTTCATTGGGGTGAATATAAAATTCACTAGCAGGATCATCGGCCTTGAAAGGACGGCCGAAATCAGCGGAATCGGAAGGAAAATCAACTGATACCATGATGAAATTGATAAGGTGAGATGAAATCGATAGGATGAAATTGGGAATTTAGGGTTCGTGTTCTCTGGATTCGATTTAGGAATGAAAGACGAAATGAAAGGGAAGAGTAAAAGAACACGTGCAAAATAAACTTCTATTTTATTTATTCTAATTAATTTTACAAGGGTAAAAGGAGTTTATATTTATACCGGTATAAGACTTAAAGAAAGACTAAAAGAAATACAACTAACTAATTAAACAACCTTAGCTGTCAACCAGCTAACTTAACAAACTCAATAGTGTTAGTTTGATTAATTCAGTTAATTAACTGATTTTAAACCGAATTAATCAATAATTTAAATTTGAAAAAAAAACTCTTAATCATTAGACGAAACCTAAAATTATCTAATAGATTAATCATTTTTGTTTTGGTTCGGTCGGTTAGTTCGGTTTAACCAAACAATGAACGTCCCTAGACATATGTGAATAAATTTAAATGAACATAAACGAACGGACATAAACGAACATAAATAAATGGGCATAAACGAACGGATTATCGAGCGTTCACGAACATAAATGAACGAACAAGTCTTTTGTTCGTGTTCGTTCATTTAATTAAACAAAAAAAAATCTTGTTCATGTTCGTTTATTTAATAAATAAACGAACATAAACAAACTTCTCGCCGAACGATTCACGAACGGTTCGTTGAACGTTCGGCTCGTTTACAACCCTACGCCTTATAGCTCAATAAGTTTCTTATGTCGAGTGAGAAATTCCATTGACTTGCACTTATTCAATTTTAAAGATTTAATGACACCAGTGACTCTAAGTATACATTTTATATTGAGTTGCCCCTAAAAAAATTTTCAGAATATTTTACCTTTTAAAGTTTAGATCGTGACCTTTGTTGCTCCCTATTCTCACTCACATTGAAAATATTCATAGACAAATTAGAACTTGGCGTGTAAAAAAATCAAATGACTTTAATAAAAAAGGTAAATTGCATGTTAAATTTGTCAAAATTTTATTTTTGTTCAATTTAGTCTTAAAATTTTTATTTGACCCGAAATTGACCCCAATTTCTTTATAATTTTATAATTTAGTCTAATATTTTAAATATAATTATATTTTTATTATTTTGGTCATAATATCTTTATTTAACCCAAAATTAACCCTAATTTCTTTTTAATATTTATAATTTAGTTTAGTATTTTAAATAAAATTATATTTTTGTTCATTTTAGTCCTAAACGTCTTTATTTAACCTGAAATTAACCCTAATTTCTTTCTAATATTTATAATTTAGTTAATATTTAAATATAATTATATATTTTTTCAATTTATTCCTAAATATCTTTATTTAACCCGAAATTAACCATAATTTCTTCCCAATCTTTATAATTTACTCTAATATTTTTCATATAATTATATTTTTGTTCATTTTAGTCCTACAAATATTTATTTAACCCGAATTTGACCCCTACTTCTTTCTTACTTTTTAATTTATTCCATTTTTTTAATTATAATTATATTTTGTTCACTCTAGTCCTAAAAATCTTTAATTAACCCGAAATTGACCCCGATATCTTTATATTTTTTATTTAGTCTAATATTTTTAATATGTTGATAGTTTTGATCATTTTAGTCCTACAAATCTTTGTTCGACCTTAATGTGCCCCCTATTTCTTTTTAACTTTTTAGATTTTGTCCAATATTTTAAGTATAATTGTATTTTTGTTCATTTTAGCCTTAAAAATCTATATTTAACCCAAAATTGACCCCAATTTCTTTCTAGTTTTTTAATTTAGTCCAATATTTTAATATGATGATATTTTTGTTCTTTTTAGTCCTAAAAATCTCTACTTAAACCAAAATTGACCCCATTTCTTTCTAATGCTCTATAATTTAGTTCGATATTTTTAATATAATTATATTTTTCATTTTAGTCCTAAAAATATTTATTTAACCCAAAGTTGACACATATTTCTTTATAATTTTATAATCTAGCCCAATATTTTAAATATAATTATATTTTTGTTCATTTTAGTCCTAAAAATCTTTATTTAACTCCAAATATAATTATAATTTTTTCATTTCAGATTAAACAAGGACTTTTAGGACTAAAGTGAATAAAAATATAATTATATTAAAAACAACATACTAAGTTATAAAAATTAGAATGAAATAGTGGTCAATTTAGGGTTAAATAAAAAAAATTAGGACTAAAATAAACAAAAATATTATCATATTAAAATATTGGACTAAATTAAAAATTACGAAGAAATTGGGGTCAAGTTTGGGTTAAATAAAAAATTGTAGGACTAAAATGAACAATATATCATCATATTAAAAATATTAGACTAAATTATAAAAATTAGGAAGAAACTGGAGTTAATTTTGCGTTAAATAGAGATTTTTGTAAGAAAAATGATATTAAGTATTTATTTCTAACAACAGTTTGCATTCCAGAGCTTCAATGGATTTATTTATTTTTGTAAAAATATGATAATAAGTATTTATTTCTAACAAGGAATATTAAAGCATGTTTGAGCAAAGAAAAACCAATAAAACAAAGATCTAGAATCGTAGTATTTGAATGATTTATAATTTATAAATTTTAAAATTATGATTATCATTTAATTTTTAATTTTTTATAATGTAAAAATAAAAATTAATATTTAAAACGTTGAAAATATAAAAATCATCAAACTTTTTTATTTAGTTAACACGATTTTTTTAAAAATAATTTAAGGGAATGATTCTAAAATTGTACTAATGTTCAAGAATCATAAAAACAAGCTCATTGACCCAAAAATAACTTTTAATAATTAAGTAACTAATTTTTTTTGGATAAATTGTTAGTTTGTATTTATCCGAAGTGTAAAAAATAAACCAGACGTGTGTAGTCCAAACAAAAGATCAACCCAGATAATTGATCTCTCAATCTATACAAAGTTACCTATTAACCCTGTCATTACTATCTATACGGTATCTATACAAACGTAGACCAATAATCTTTTTCAATCTATCAAAGAGAATATCGCTAGAACATCGGGTACCACGAAATATTCTGGCATTTCGTTCCTCCCATATGCAGTAAATGAATCCAGTCCAAGCTAGCTTCAAGATTAAAGTAAGAAGAGATTTACCCTTCCAATTATCAGTCGCCCATAGCATGGTCTCACCCCAAGAGCGCGTGCAGTAATATAGTCCACAGGCATGGAGAATTTGCTTCCACAGCACACTCAAAAAGTGACAATCCGAGAAAATATGATCTCGACTTTCCACGCCAGCTTCACACAATACACAGATGTCATTGGTGCCCACTCCCCACCGCATAAGGCGATCTTTAGTGGGAAGCTTATCCAAAATGGCCATCCAAGAAATGATAGAGAACTTAGGAAAGTGTTGAGGGAACCATACCAATTTTTGCCATTGAACCTTTTCATGAGTCTCACGGATGTTCTCCCAAATCCACCGGTTGTCCATTTTAGCAGTCAAACCAGTGGAGAAAAGCCCCGCAGCCATAGGTCGTAGCTTGAGAATACGCTTTAGGGTCCAGCTATAATGAGCCTTAATTTCCGTATCCCAGAAGTTGACTCCTCTAAGGATGTATACTTGAATCCAAGCAACCCAGAGCGAGCCCTCGGCTGCCAAAATTTGTTTCAAGAGGTGCAGGCTACATGTTTTGTTCCAACAGTAAAGGTCTTTCAACCCAAGTCCACCCTCAGATTTAGTTTTGCAAATTTGCTTCCAGCTTACCCGAGCACCTGCTGCGGGTAAATTATCACCTTTCCAGAAGAATCTCATGCACATTTGCTCTATGCGCTTGATCACTGTGTTTGGCAGTATCAGTTGTCGGCTCCAATAATTAAATATACTAAAAAGAACTGCTCGGATGAGTTGGAGGCGGCCACCATAACTCAGCTTCTTTGCGGACCACTGGTCAAGTTTGGATTTTATCGCGTCTAAGAGGGGCAGGCAGTACCTAACCGTTAGTTTCCGAGTCACCAGTGGCACTCCCAAATATCTAACAGGCAGATGCCCAGCTTTGAAGCCCGTGGCTGCACAGATATCACCTATCAGCGAATCGGATAAACCACCCGCATAAAATTCTGTTTTTTCAGCATTAAGACGTAAACCAGATAAGGAGTAAAAGCATTCCAAAGTGCTTAGTATCCCGAGCACAGAATCAAGAGAACCATGACTGAAGATGAGGAGATTGTCCGCAAAACATAAGTGAGTGAGGGATATTTTGCTGCATTTGGGGTGGTATTTAAAAATCCTTTCCGTAGCAGCAATGTTCAAGAGACTAGAGAGGACATTCATTACCAGAACAAATAAGTAGGGGGACAAGGGGTCACCCTGTCGAACCCCTCTCGCACCCTTGAAGTATCCAACCAGACTGCCATTAAGAGATATCGAGAATCTGGAGGCAGTGACACAGCTCCGAATTCATCCCCTAAAGACCCCCGGCAATCCTACTGCTTCAAGCACAGCCATGAGAAACTCCCAATCGATCGAGTCAAAAGCTTTCTGCAAGTCGATTTTTATAGCACAACGAGGCGACATGGATTGCTTGGAGTACCCTTTAACCAACTCTTAAGCCAGCAACGTATTATCAACTATGCTACGCCCCTTAACAAAAGCTGATTGATTAGGCGAAATCATACTGGGGAAGAAAGGCATGAGTCTATTTACCAAGATTTTAGTGATGGTCTTGTAAATGACTGAACAATAGGAAATCGGGCGGAACTCTTTTGCTAGTGTAGCATTCAGCACCTTTGGAATAAGCACAAGGGCAGTAGAGTTAAAAGCAGGGAGTAGCGACGACGTAGAGAAGAAGAGTCAAATAGCTGCACAGAAATCAACATTCACGATATCCCAAGTATATTTGAAAAACCAAGCCGTATATCCATCGGGTCCCGGGCTCTTATCATTCCCCTGTTTAAACAGTGCATCCTTGATTTCTGAGTCAATGACCTCCTCACAAAGGAGAGTTTGTGCCGCATCAGGAAGAGAATAATCCAGCAGTGCTTTAAGCTCCTCCACAGAACATCCTTGGACCTGGTCATCTTTGGTACCAATAAGATCAGAATAGAATCGTATCATCTCTGCTGCCATGGAATCATAATCATATAGTTTAGTACCGTTTGCATCCTGAAGCATACGGATAGTGTTATGTTTTTTCTTCCTCATCACAGTGGAATGGAAGAACTTAGTGTCCATGCCCCCTCCTGAATCCACTGTACTTTTGCCTTCTTCCTGTAAAAGGATTTCTCAGCCTCTTCCAATTGCAGCAAGTCAATTTGCAACATCTTCTCATGTTCAATGTTGCTCGGATTATGATGTGCGAGGTTCAAAAGCTGGGCATGCTCCAGCTGAGTCCTCTTGGTTGCAACTCTTGCTGAGATATTCCCAAAAAAATTCGCATTAAATTCTTTCAATCGCGGTTTGAGTCTCTTCATCTTAGAGAATAGGATTTGCATAGCATCACCCTAGGCCTCGTCTTTCCAAGAATCATGAACAATCTGCTTAAATTGGGGAAGCAAGGTCCAACAGTTGAAATATTTGAAGGGTTTCGGATGATCAACAGGGTTATCCTTCCGGAACCAAACAAAAGAAGGACAATGGTCCGACACTCCTGGGGCCTGAAATTCTGTATAAGAGTCAGGAAAGGTCTGGATCCAAGATTGATTAATAAGGACTCTGTCCAGTTTGCGAGCAAGATATCCATCCCCCTGTTTATTCGACCAAGTAAAAACTGGGCCAATGTAAGGATGGTCAAAGAGTTGTAAGTCTGTGAGACAATCTTGAAAATTTTCCATTTCTGCAAAGTGATAATGCCCTTGTACCTCGAAGTCTGAACTTTCTTCTGCTCGGGAAATAATGTTAAAATCCCCACCTAAAATCCATGAATGAGAGCCAACCACCTGTTCAAGGCTCTTAAGTTGGTCCCAAAGTAACTTCCTTTGCTCGCCATTGTTGCTACCATAAATTACAGTAAGAAAATATTGCTGCCCTGCCCACTCTCCCCTAATCGTAACTGATTGGTCTGCATGTTGCACAAGTGAGCATTGCGTATATGATTTCCAAAATAACCAAATTCTACCATTACAAGCAAACTCATGATTTGAGAAACAATCCCATTCATCAGTGTACCTGGACATTATTGTTGCTACATTGCTATGTTGTATTCGAGTCTCCAATAAGCACAAAATATCAACCTTTAAGCTATTACACCATTTTATAACAGCTACTTGTTTAGAGGGATTGTTGAATCCTCTAACATTCCAGAACGCTACTAACATAAAGAAGTAGGTAAGGGAATACCTCTAGATGCCATAGCATCACTTGTTGTAGCCTTAGACTTATCAATGTGATCTTGTTTTTTAAGCTTAATATCCTGTACCAAGGCCGACCCACTTTTGGCATTTAGAGCTCGCTGTTTGGACACGGAACCAGTAGCCTTTCTGGCATCTTTTGGCGGCCTTCCCCGACCTTTTTTTTGCAAAGGGAGAAACTCCTTAGCATTAACTTCATCCATGGATTTAACAATTGGGGAAACTGGAGCAGCAAGTGCATCTGCGGATGTTACAATAGCGTCAGAGTCGATAGAAACACAGTGGGGATTTGCTGCCCCAACAAAAGATGTTTCAGCATCAGTCTTCGTGGGAGATACATTCCCAAGATTTTGTTCGACAATTACCTCAGTATGAGTAACTGCAACTGGCTGAGAGCTATCAGAAACAACAGAAATTGCTTGCAAATCCATCGCAGCAGTAGGAACTACCTCAGTATGTGCAGCAGCCGTGTCAATTGCATCTGCTTGCAAATCCATCGCAGCAGTAGGAACTACCTCAGTATGTGCAGCAGCCGTGTCAATTGCATCTGCTTGCAAATCCATCGCAGCAATAGGAACTACCGCAGTATGTGCAGCAGCCGTGTCAATTGCATCTGCTTGCATCGCAACAGTGACAGTAGCAGAAATCGCCTCAGTATCTGTCTTCTTTTTCCAGATTTGAACCACTTTAGGCACAGTAGAAACGCACTGTTTACTCCAGTAACTAATTTTTTATTTAATAAAAACCTTCAGGTTCTAGTTACGGATGTAATATTTCTTTTTACAAAATTTAATGTTTTAGTTATTGCTACCATGCAAGTTACTAAATTTTTATTATGAAACATATTTCTTAAGTTCTCTACAAGTTTATTTTATAATAAAAATATTGCTACAAGAATTATTGTAAAAATTATATTTTTAACTAATACATAGATTTGTAGAGAACTTAAGAAATTTGTTTTATAAGAAAAATGACTAAACTGGTGTATTTTTTAAATATGAATGATTAAATTTATTAAATTATTTTGAATTTGGACTAAATTGATAGTATATAAAAGCTTTAAGGACTAAAACTATCATTATAGACAACATTTAATGGTTGAGTGATCCAATTGTATCCATAATATTAATTAAGTGATTCAAATATAACTTTTAATAATCAGGGTGACCCAAATATAATTTTACCTATAGTTAAATGACATTCGTTGTAGTTTACCCTAAATTCGCAGTCCCTCTAAATCATGTTAAGATATTGGAAGTATCAATTAAATTAATATTTGAATAATTATATTTAAATATTTTTTAAATTATAAATTTAATACTCCATATGTCCCTCTTAAAGTATCCCCTATTAACTTTTTACGTAGTTTTAAAGAAAAAATGAAAAAAAAAATATGTATAAAATGTGTTATAAAATAGGGTAAACTACTTAAATGGCCACCATACTTTGCAAAAAGTAGCGATACGACCACATTATTTTTTTTCTAAGCAATTAAACCACCAAACTATTTAAATGATATCAATTTGACCACTACCCGTTAGAAACTAACGGCAGGGTGACATGACCAGTTAAAAAAAGGGGGTATAATTGCACATTTAATCCCTGCTATTTACACATTCTTTCAATTTAGTCCTACTTTTAAATTAATAAAATAAATAAATTATTTAATTAAGTGGTGACACGTGTCAACACCTTATTGGATGACTTTAATTATTTATATTTGATTTTATTAATTTATTTTCCTCCTTCAATTAGGTGATGACACGTGGCACAACCTGTTTAAAGGAGAAAAATAAAATTCAAGCTTTTGCTTAAGAGGGGATTTGAACTTGCGTGTTCATGGAAGAAAGACAATGTCTTTGCCACTACACCAAACACACCTTTGTGCTTTAATTTTTCAAATTAAATATATGTTCCTTACATTTTCTACACACATTCTTTTAATTTAACATATATAATCATCGAATTAATTTCACATATATAACCCTAAATCTTAAACTTTAAACCCTGAACACTAAGCCTAGATATTTTAAATTAATTTCATATATATAAACCTTAAACCCTAAACCCTAAACCTAGACCCTAAATATTTCAAATTAATTTAACATATATGAACCTTAAACCCTAAACCCTAAATGTTTCAAATTAATTTAACATATATAATCATCGAATTAATTTCACATATATAACCCTAAACCTTAAACCCTAAATCCTGAACCCTTGATATTTTAAATTAATTTCACATATATAAACCTTAAACCCTAACCCTAGACCCTAAATATTTCAAATTAATTTCACATATATAAACCCTAAACACTAAACCTGGATATTTTAAATTAATTTGAAATATTTAGGGTTTAGGGTTTATATATGTGAAATTAATTTGAAATGTTTATGGTTTATGGTTTAATGTTTATATATTTTAAATTAATTTGAAATATATAGTTTGAAATTAATTTGAAATAATTAGGGTTTATGGTTTAGGGTTTATATATTTTAAATTAATTCGAAATATATAGTTTGAAACTATTTGAAATATTTAGGGTTTAAGGTTTAGGGTTTAAGGTTTGGGATTTAAGCTTATAGATGTAAAAACCAAGAAGAGATATATAAAAAGTCTGGTGATTTGAAGCATAAAGATGTGTCTGGTGCAGTGGCTAGGCCCACTATCTTTCTTCCTTGAACACGCAGGTTTGAATCCCTTCTCAAGTAAAAGCTTGAATTTTGTTTTTCTCCTTCAAACATGTGGTGACACGTGTCACCACCTAATTGGAGGAGGAAAATAAATTAATAAAATAAAATATAAATAATTAAAGTCATCCAATAAGGTGTTGACACGTGTCACCACTTAATTAAATAATTTATTTATTTTATTAATTTAAAAGTAGGACTAAATTGAAAGAATGTGTAAATAGCAGGGATTAAATATGCAATTATACCCCTTTTTTTAACTGCCCACGTCACCCTACCGTTAGTCTCTAACGGCTAGTGGTCAAATTGATACTATTTAAATAGTTTGGTGGTTTAATTGCTTCAAAAAAAAGTAATGTGGTCGTATCGCTACTTTTTACAAAATAAGGTGGTCATTTAAGTAGTTTACCCTATAAAATATTTAAAATGAAAAGTTCACCTTTAAAAATATTAAATTTTATTTTGCTGGAAAACCGAAAAGACAATAAATAAAACATCCATAATAAAAATTATTTTTTTTTAAAAATAACTTAAGTGAAATAATTTTAAAACACGAAAAAATAGATTTAATAAGACAAACACCTTGTTTGGTAAAGAGATGTTTGAGCCAAAATTAGAGGTTTGAGCTAAAATTAGAAGTTTGACCGATCAAATTCGCTAATTTGGATTTTTGGTAAAGAGCGGATTGAAATAGTGGATTGGAGTGAAATCTTTAATTTTAAAAAATCTGCTAATATGAGTTTTCTGAAATTAGAGATTTTGACATAAGAGTTATAAAGATTCTTTTATCTTTAACAATTATAAAAATCTCCAAATAACCTAAATTTAACTATTTTTATTTTAATTCTTCAAACTCACGTACATTGTGACATTTGTAAACTAGTAATTTTTATTTATTTATTTTTATTCTCACACATTTATATTTGTATTTAAATTTAATAATTAATAAAATTGTATTAAAATAATTATATAAATAAAAAATTAATATATAGATACAAAATATTGACAACTAACAAACTATTCAAATAAATATAGAATATAATCACGTCATAATATGTCATTTTGCTTGTTTAATTAATTAAATAGCTATCAACTATCAATTAATTTTACCAAACATTTTTATACAATCAGTTAATATAATTCGCTAATCAAATCAGCTAATACAATACACTATCAGCTAATGTAATACGCTATCAGCTATCCGCTAACTGCCAAACATGGCATAAAATATTTTTTATACAAGCGCCCGGATAGGGCATAAATATGTAGTATATTCAATTCCCTTACATGACGTAACCTAACACAGTCGCGTGCGAGAGATTAGCCAATCATATCCGACCACCGGACAATCTGTCATTCACCCTCAGGTGACGCGATCACCACTCAGTCACCAACGCTCATAATTATCATCAACGAAAACCAGAAACGCCCATAATAAAAAATTATTAAAACAAAAAGTGAGAGAGGAAGAAGAAACAAGCAAAAAACAAAAAGAAAGACCAGTCCACACTCTACGGTGGCAGAACCGTGATTAAGGAAACAAGCCAAGGGCAATATCTAAGATGTTCACTCTTTATTTGCCGAAAGAAGACAAAAAGCAGGTATCTCTTTGTACACAATCTAATTTATTGATTTAATTATATATATTTATTAATTCTCAATTTTAAAATTCAAATATTTGCATTAAAAGAATTACGAACCCATTTAATAAAAAATAGCATACTTTTAAAAAAGGTGGGTCCCTCCAACGCCAACTTTCCAGCTTTAAATGGAAGACCCAAATTAATATTTTAAGAAAGCTATTAACTTTACTTTTTCTCCCTTATTTTATTTCACATAATTTTTTGACCAAATTTACTGTTTTACCCTATTTTCAAATTCAACTTTCCCCTTGCCGGACGTCAAATCCCTTCTTAACCAAATTTTATATATCGGGCTTATCAATTTTACCTACTAATTAAATATTTATTTTAGATCTTATTAAAATATTTTTATTTTTCAGTTTTTTTTTTATTTCACTTTTTCTTTTTTCCCGTGTGTTCTCTCTGTGTAAAAAAGTGTCTGTTCAGACAAGGGAAATAAAAGAACCGGCCTGCGGTTTTCTGAAACCCTGGTGTTTTTTTTAAATCTTCGGGAACAGTTTCTTTTCTTTGAAAAAAAAATGGAAAAGAAAATTATGTTTGGTTGGATAGAAAAAGCTTTTGAAGTACTTTGCTTCGGTACAGGAAAATGTGAACAGGTCTGAGGAACAGTGTCAGTGAAGAGTTCTTTCTGGGCTGTGTACTTAGAACTTACAGGTCATGATCTCTACATTTAACATCGTTTTAACTTCGAAATTTATTTTTGCCCTAAACATGAAAGATCCCTGCTTTAAAATTTGTTTTTTTTCTTTAAAAATTTGGTTGAGTTACAGTTAAATCTCTTTTTTTTTTACAGTTTTTTTTCTTCTTTTAAAGTTAAGCTCTGGTGGTTTGAGTGTTTTTATGCTTAACTATCAGTTTTTTTTCTAGGTTGATTCAGTTTGTGTTAAGGGACTGATGTCACTGATCATGTGAACTAAACTGAAAGCTGAGCATTTTTTTCCTTTTTTTTTTTTAAATTGAGGATCTTTATGTTTTGAAGTTTTGAGCTTTTCCCCCCTTTGACATATATGATGTGGCAAAATTTCAAAGTGTCTGTTTTTTACTGGAACTTTCATGAAAATTTTAGCTTCTAACTCTGTTTTACTTACTGTTTTTTTGGTGTGTGAAGTTTAATGTATTTCGAACTTGTAATGATCTTTGTTTCATTTTCAGCTGCAAGTGAAATAGAACTGTGAGGACATTGTATTTTTTTGTTGGTTTTCTGGTTTTTGATTGATGGATTTCTGTTCTGTAGGTGACTGACTGGCTTGGAGTTCGTGTTAAGTATAATTTAATTTTTGCATGGAGACAAATCCGGGTGTTACAGTGATAGGAGCAGAAGCTCCGTCGACTTATCAAATGGCGCCGAGGACCGAAAATGCCAATCAGATTGGTGGTGGCTCGACAGCAGTGGATGTTTCACCAGTTAGTGTAGGGTTAACTGGTAGCATAGAAAAGAAAAAGAGAGGTAGACCTAGGAAATACGGGCCCGACGGGACAATGGCGAGGGCATTGTCACCTATGCCTATTTCCTCGTCCGTCCCGCCTGGCGGAGGTGAGTTCTCGAGTAGTGGCGGAAAGCGCGGGAGAGGACGAGGCAGTGGGTACCAGATTAAGCATCACAAGGGACTGGACATGGAGAATTTAGGTAATAAGCCCTTTTAGCATGCTGTTGTCTTAGTAGCAGATAGTAATGTTTCTGGTTCGAAACTGAGCAATTAGTTGTGCACTAGTGTTTTGAAACAGGTCACCTGATGGATTTGGAATTTTCCAAATGCCGTTTTGAAAGATTCTACATGTGAAGTTGATAATACTTGTTGAACTTTTTGTGGGACCTTATCTGAGATGTCATTGTTCAGATCTGGAAGGATATTGCTGGCTTCTGCTAATGCAAAAGTGGTCTTTTTGGTGTCTTAGATTTCTTTTCATCGATGAATTTCCGAGATGCTCCCGCTGTTAGGAACAAAACGAAACTTGCTAAAGCAGCAAGATCAGCTATTAGTAATTTCTGGTTTAAGGGGCATTGTCGTTTAAAATCATGTTCCGAGTAGAAATCCGTTGTTTGAAATCATGCCATATCTCAACCATGTAGTACTTCACTTAACAGTGATATTCCTTATTTCTTTTGTAGGTGAATGGGCTGCTACTTCTGTCGGGACAAATTTTACGCCTCATGTTATCACGGTCAATGCCGGTGAGGTATGTTTCGATATGGAAAAGACAGGAACATTCTTATGCTTCATTTCTATCATTGTCAAAGACTTATGTAGACTTTCTGGGTCCATCCTTTTCTGTGGCTGAGAGCCTGAGACTAGTGATATTTTCCTTGTTCGTATTTTTCTAAAACCTTGGACCTTCTCACATGGCTACTGTCAAATCTTGAAGTTTGTTTCCTGCCGGGGTGCAAATAATTATTAAAATGTAACAAGGCATATTCAGGGAATAGAATAAGTTTCAACTTTCCATCGTGTCGGGGAGAGTTTATAGGTCTCTATGGCGTTCGTTGTCTACATTTTTCCTTACTTCGTATTTGATTTTTGTGGTGTTGAAGGATGTTACGATGAAGGTGATTTCGTTTTCTCAACAAGGACCGAGAGCTATTTGCATCCTGTCTGCTAATGGAGTAATTTCAAATGTTACACTTCGTCAGCCCGATTCTTCTGGGGGCACTCTGACGTACGAGGTTAGGCAATTTCGAAATTACCATACATTTTGATATATGATGAGATTCATGTAATACTTAAATGTGTAAAAACATTGTTCTATAAAGATGCAAATGTCACGTAAGAAAGGTAAAAAAAACAGGATTTATTTTTATGATACAAACTTCTTACACTGTATAGAAAACGTCATCTGTCCTATTTTCTTGTAGGGTCGCTTCGAGATACTTTCCTTGTCGGGATCCTTCATGCCTACAGAAACTCAAGGAACAAGAAGCCGATCTGGCGGGATGAGTGTATCTTTGGCAAGTGCTGATGGTCGTGTTGTAGGAGGAGGAGTTGCTGGGCTTCTGATAGCTGCCAGTCCTGTACAGGTAAAGCCTTTTAGTGCAATTTCCCTTCACCTTTTAGAAGCAATCATATGTTTAAAGGGGAAGGGGGCTGTCTTACTGCAAGAACGTCTATCGGTCCGTACTAGTAGTCCGAGCAATATGAAAATATGAACATCTAATCAAACATGTCAGTCCTCGTAGTATCAGAAAAATCCATCAGGTGTCTTTCAAATGCATAAGGTGTCTAGAGGAATCTCGGACTCGGACTCGAACTCATTGTTTAATGTTTTGTTGAATTATCAGGTTGTGGTGGGCAGCTTTTTACCGGGAAACCAGAATGACCAAAAGCCCAAGAAGCAGAAAATCGAGTCTATACCAGCTACTGTTGCCCCAGACCCAAGCATTGTCGCTGCACCGGCCTCGAATGCCGAAAAAGTGGATGGCATAGATGTAGTTTCGCCCCAACAAAATTCGCATGCCCTGAAACCAAACCTCACTACTCCTACATTCCGGAGAGAAAATTGGGTGACAGCCATGCAGGAGCCAAGAAATTCGGCGACCGATATAAACATTTCCTTGCCTGCAGGTTAATCCGAATCGATCATGTCGGAGTCGGGAGGGTGGCTAGATTAAAAATCCCTGATATTTCTTTCATCAAAGAGTACGGATTGTCATGTGTTGTGGAATGTTTTAATGTAGGAAAAAGTAGGGTTAACATTCCTGATATCCAGCTAGGTTTTAATGTCTCAGGCAAAGACATCCCTTGTTTTTTTTTTCTTTTTCATTTCCCCTGGTTGATGAGAACTGTATTAGATCTTAAAAGATCTCCAAATTATGGAGTAGTGTAATTTTCATCAGTTTTATTTGATCTGGTTTCATTGATCCCTCAACAAAATGGTTGTTAAATTATAAAACGATTAATATACTACCAATAAGCATTGGGTAAAATGTACGTTCGAATTTTGGGGACGTTATTATTGATCAGAATAACCATAATAAATAATACCATAATAACCATAAATCTTGAATATGAACCATAAAAAGCATATAATATATAAATATAAAAGAAATGCTTATAGGCAAGGTATATAATCCTTGACCATCCATTTTCTACCTTCATTTTCTTGTTATGGTTGAGCAATCAAAATTTGTTTGGTAAACAACTCAATTAATTTTTTGGATAAAGTACACAAATAATCATTAAACTATCCTTAAAATATAAAATGATCACCAAACTTTTAAAAATTATATAATGAGTATTAAATTTTAGTTTTTGTTACAAAATGGTCACTGAGCCATTAACTGTCGTTAAGTTAATGTCGTGACAGTTACGAAAATTTGAATAATAACATATTTAATCTTCCATATTTACACATTTAATCAATTTAGTCCTAAATTTAACATTCATTATTGATTAAATGTGAAAGTGTTGATGATCGAATGTGTTGTTATATGAATTTTTGTAACGGTCATGTCTCCCAATTAACAACAGTTAACTCTTTAGTGACTATTTTGCAACAAAAACAATAGTTTAATGCTCATTATGTAACTTTTAAAAATTTGATGACTATATTATATTTTTTGAATAGTTTAATGACCATTTGTGTATTTTACCTTAAATTTTAACCATTTATTTCCGGTGACTATTATAACCGTGATAAACAAAATGGAAGAAAAACGAAAAGACCATTCAATTCCATTATCTTAATTGGGAAAATTATTTCATATATTAAGAATGGATGATATGTGTTATTTGGAATTTAAAGTTTATGATTTAAGATATGTTAATATTTAAGGTTTATAATTTAAGATATGTTAATATTTAAATGCAATTTATGGCATTAATTTTTTTTCAAAATCAATATATCAATTACCAACTCTTTTACTTGATTTTTCTAATGCATTGACAATTTAGGTGAAAATAAAAAAAATAGTTCAGACAATGAGTAAAACTTTTTTTTAATTATATAATACACAATTTAGGTGACAATTCTTTTAATGTATTGATCCTCAAATTTTTGGACATTCTAGTTTTATCTCTAAACTTTGATCATCATTCTAAATTCATCCTCAAATTTTTAAACATTCTAATTTTATTTTCAAATTATCATTTATGTCACATTATATTATTATATAATACACACTGATGTTTACATGTCAGTCAACAAATTTTATAATCGTTTTATTAATATAGGACATTATTAGCATATATTGATAATTTGATAATAAAACTAAAATATCTAAATTAAAACAAAAGTTATAATTTGGAGATAAAACTAAAATGTTCAAAATTTACAAACGATTTGAAATAAAGATCATAATTTAGTAACATAAGTCACGATTAATAGTGTAAGAAAAGAAAGAAAAAAAAAACAAATATTCTTTTCCTTTGCCTTTCTCTTTAATCTTAAAATTTTCTTATTGTTTGTCGGCTTTTAGCAAACATTGTTTTCAAGCTTCAGTGGAACAGATTTTTCTGGAATTTAACTTTATTTTCAGTTGGAGGTTGAATTTGTTCCACGCTTATAATAAGCTCCTTGACCAAAACAATAAAAATTGTTAAAAATTAACCCTAATTCTACACACTACGCTCTAAATTCTAAATTCTAAACTTTAACATTAATTTTTAAATCTTAAGCCCTAAAAATTAAACACTACTTATTATACTCTGAATTTTAACTATAAATTTATTTATTTTTAAATATTAAGGTACATATAAGGCACCAAAAATAATAAAAAAAATTGGTTCGAACAAAACTAATTTAGAAACTTCATCGTCAAGAAGAATTAAGGTTGAAAGCTTGTGCATTGTTGTTTGAAGTTGCGAATATGATTTGATTAGAATATATTTGCTTCTAAGTAAATTCACATATTGGTCATCCAACTTATAATAAATTTAGATTCAGATTTATATGGATTCAGATATTAGATATATGGTTTAAAATTTAAAATTTTAATGGATTTTAATATCTAAAGGATAATAGTATTCAGATTGGATTCAAATAGTAATACTAGAATAATTTATCGATAAAAAATGAATTCATATTTTCAGGCAGGTTTGCATATTCAAATTCTTCGGAAATTAAATATATCCAGGTGATGTAATTCATCCAGTTGAGTCGGTGACTTAGGTAGTACTAATTTTGTACGATGTGTGTATCTTATTAAAAAAAAACTAAGAAAGTTGAACAAATGGTAACCTTGTATCACACTATCATATTTAAAAAAAATATCTGACCGTGTCATCCCTAGAAAGGCCATGGACCCCAAAAATATTTTAGGTCAAATTGCATTTTTAGTCCTATTAGTCTCGAATCTTGATAAATAAAGCCTTTACCCTCTCAATTTTTGGGTTAAATTGCTTTTTAGGTCCTCTTAGTTTGAAACTAAGCAAATTAAGCCCCAACTCATTGTTTTTCGTTTAAATACTTCTTAAGTCCCAATCAATTTCAAAATCGAGCAAACTAGACACTAATCCTCTAATTTTAAAAATTTAAATCGATGGCTTAACAATTAGATTCTTATCTTTATTTTACTAGTATTTATATTTGCCCCCCTGAAGTGCCATCATGACTTCATCCCTAGTTATTGCATTTATATTCATAAAAAAAATTGCAGTAAAAAGTTCTCATACTTTGCTTCCGCGCCTCAACTTACAAGGAAAATCGCACTAAGCGAATGAAATCTCGTAGTCAACTGAAAGAACAAGGGCTAATTTGACTTTTAAAAAAGTTTAAGGCTTAATTTGATAAGAAAAAAATACACCATATTCAGCGGCATTAAGCCTATACCAAAAGCCTGTTTAATAATCATCATTTCCTACCGTCCAAATCAACCTGAAAAACACATTTAGAGAAGAAACTTGATTGCTTGAAAAAAAAAAAATTTAAAAAGAAAAAAAAATTATGGGGATAATTACCAAAAAATAAAGACAATTAAAAGCATGGTAAGATAACCAAGTTTGATAAGTCGTTGCTTCTTTTCCCACTTGAGCTGATTAAATATCTCTGTTACATCAACTAAATGTTTTCTCCTCCTGTACCTGTTCATTTCATTACAAACAAAGGAATCATTAATAATAATTAAGGATAATAATTAAGAAAAGAAATATTGTATTAGGAAACTTACACACTGAAATTACAGCACAAGTATGGGAGAGACAGGAAACCAAGCAAATAATGTCCTGTCATTAAACAGACCAAACAGAAAAGGGCTTGGATTATGAACTCCGGCATCACCACCTTGTTTATCCGTACCGCCGAATCGTAAGGGTTTACGTGATCGATTTCCAGATCAATGAGACATATAAGCTGCAATGTTCGAAAGATTGAAACGATTAATGTTAGCGAATTAATAGGAAGAATGAGGATTGAGAATAAAAAGGAATGACCTGATAACAAATAATGGCGAGAAGAGATAAGAGGAAGAAGAAGGTCACGAGCCATCCTAACAGATTCCCCATGCCCATCTTCTTCCTACCAAATCTCTCTACCTTTCTGTGTTTTGCTTTGTTTTAATATATAATGCTATGCTTTCTTTTAAAAAAAATAATAATTTCGGAATCAATTTCCATGCCGCCAAACGGGGCTGGTGTCATTGGTTGAGAATCAAGAGCTGATGAAACGTACATTATTTAGCCTCCGGTTATATATGTATATTGGATTGGAAAAAAAAGTAAGTTGTAAAATTAAGGGGGAGAGGGTAAATTACACAAATGGCCACTAAACTATCTCTAAAAATACAAAATGGTCACCAAAATTTTAAAAATTATAAAATTGAACATTAAACTTTAATTTTTGTTACAAAATGGTCATAGAGTCGTTAACTAGGTGACGTGTGAGTTACAGAAATTTGAATAATATAACATTTAATCCTTCATATTGACACATTGATTCAATTTATTCCTAATTTAATCTATATTATTGATGTCTAAATTGATTGGATGTGTAAATATTGAGGATTAAATATGTTATTATATAAATTTTTGTAACTGTCATGTCTCCCAGTTAACAACAGTTAACGATACAGTGGTCAATATGTAATAAAAACTAAAGTTTAAACGTCTGAAAGTTCGATGACCATTTTTTATTTTTAGAGATAGTTTAGTGACATTTTTGTACTTTACCCTAAAATTAATGACAATTAATAACTTTATTTCAGATTGAAGTCTACCTTCGATCCAAACATTTTCTCCCCTTTTTGGCTTTTTCTTATAAAAAAATTGAGACTTATATCATACATAAAGTATATTATTTTTTTATTTAAGTATATAAAGTATTTTTTTGGTCAAAATAGATATTGGAACTTAAAATATATTTGTTTATTCATCTAGGTTCCAAAAAGCTGACATATTATATTGAATAAAAAATATTTAAGTACTTAAATGAAAAAAAATTGATATACTTTAGGTACTTATTTATTATATAAGGCAAAAATACATAAATCAAACAGTAAAATGTAGTGTTTCCGCTGATGAGTTGCATGAACATGCCCTTCAAAATGATTCTTCAGAAGCCCATCCTTTCTTCTCTAACTCTACTCGCAATGCCTGTAAGGAAAAATACTGATATATTAATGATAAATTTCGAATATAGATCGTAAAATAGATCGAAGATATAGAAAAAACGAGAACGTATGGAAAGATTAACATGGAACTTTACCTTGATTCTTTTTCTGTTGACATCGAAATCGAAGTTTCCAACCCGTGATGCTGATCGATACTCCACAATTGACTTCTTCCCCGGTGGAAACCAGAACTCGACATCATCCACAATCTGGTTAACAAACAAAAAGGAAAAAATACTGCACATGTCCTTGAATTATAGCACACAGTGCATTTTAGTCCTTGTACAGTTGCACGTTTAAAATGAGCACAAAAACCACTATAACAATTAACAAGTAAAATGGTCATTTTTTGTATTTAATTAGCATGTCGTGATCGTTATGTCGGGTAACGAAGTAGAACAAGTTGAATTTCACTTTACCCCTAATATGGGACTTTCGTATTCCACAAGCACATAATCCTCTTTCTTCTCCACAATTTTGGGTCTGTATTTGTCTGGTTTTGTTGAATTTATCTGCAATGTGCGGCACAGAGACATTGACAAAAATCCATGGACCGAGTACATTCAAGTAAACTTTGACGCGTATTTTTAATTGGTAAAGGCGAAGATTCGAATCATGAAATTACGGTTTCTTACTTCATTAGACCTTTATAACGGTATATCATATACCATTTCTTACAGGAAATTTTTATACTAATCAGTTCGAAAAAACTTACCACTTGAAGAAGCTCCTCCATTGCGGTTTCTCGATTCACAGGCTTTTTCCTAGAACGCCCGCCATTATAATTCCTGTTCAGTAAACAAAAATAAGCGCGGTTGACGATGCTTTAAGCCGAAATATGATGAACGGAGAGAGTTTTTACCATGGAGGAGTGTAGTGGACGAGATCGGCGACGTTCTCCGCCGTGGAAATACAATTGTTGGTAGCGGGACAAAGGGCCAGAGCCGGCGTATTTTTCTGCACTCCCAGATAATCAGGCCGCTTCCCGCTGCATCAGAACTCACTAATTTGTTAGCCATTTCTAGAGCCCGAAGTCTAGGGTTTTGGAAATGGTAAACACGGAAACCTGAAACTGAAGATGGCACCGAGAACAGCTAATTCGCTGCTCCTCAATAGTATCTCCCTTCAAAGTTACAGAAAATTTGCAGCTTCAATTCCAAGTTTCGAAGCATACAAGAATCATACTGATGTATGGACAGAGAACTGAAGGCCTCACCGTCGAGGAATTTGACGGTGGGGTTGCTGCGACTGCGAGAGGACGATGCGTGGAACAGAATTGTGGAGCTTGTTGGTGTAGTAAGTGTATATGCTCGGAGATGCCATTGCCATTCTTTGTTCCTTCTTGCTTCTGTATCGACCGGTCGCTGCTGCTTTAGCGTTTTTATGGAGCTGTAAAACGCCAGAATGCCATCGACCACGTATCTTATCGACAGCGTTTTATGTCCTTCCATAAATTCGAATTTTTGAAGGACTATTTTGTAATTTATCAAAACTTGCATCCCTTGAGAACATCTGTTGTTTTGAGACTTGCATCCCATAAATTTAAGTATATTCTGATTAAACCTGGAAACTACATGAAAAGATGTCTATCTTCTTATTGCTGAACCGGGCAATACAAGCGGAAGATATTGAGTACTTAAATATATTTAATCTAAACTCTCTTGTATATTACACTGACAAATAACAATCAAAATTAAACTCAATCGAATTTATTTTTTATTACACAATCTCAAAAGGAACAAAAAGCACCAAACGTTCCTTTCGTAATAGACCAAACAATGAGCTTATGACCCATAACTACTTCCTATGCCATAATCCCGAAAGTGCATCATCATATATGCTTACTCTAGAGAAACCCTTTTTCCCTGCAGCACTTGATAGCTCCATCATACATATCCTCGACTCCATAGTTAAACTTGAATCCCAAATCCAATAGTTTCTTTGATGACAAACCAGGCAATTTTGCACCTTCAATTTCTGCTACGGAACTGCATTCCCAGAATGAGACAAGGTTAAAAAAAGTTTTATCTTTTTAGTCACAGTATTAAGATAACAATGTGTTTGAGGAAATGCCAAAGAGAACTTTACTCACTCTGCAAGTTTGAATTCTGGGTAATTAGTTGAAAGAATTTCAACTATCTTTTGAATTGTTACTGTGTCTGAGGAACAATTATATCTCCCTTTTGCCTCAGGGTGTTCAAGCAGGTAAATATATGCCCTTGCCAAATCATCAATATGAACCATTGCTACATTGATAAGAAGACTGTAGTCATCCTTACTCTCTGCATCCATATCAAAAAGATCAATAAACTGTCATTTTTTGGATCTTAAGCAGTGACAAGTAAGAAATCAAGACAAGTTCCGAACTATACCGAAGATAGGAGCCAATGCTGCGCGAGTCGAGCCTTGCATCTTTGGACAAATGAAGGGACCGACGACCATAGGTGGAATGATGCTCACCAGATCCATTCCATGTTCATTTGCGAATTCAAAGGCTGCCTTTTCTGTCAAAGTCTTGGATACCGCATAAGAACTTATGTACGAGTTCAGTTCCGATCGCACATAATCCACATCGGTCCAATGACTCTCGTCCATCGTCCCCACATTGCTCTTGTTGAGATACACAGCGGAAATGCTGGAAGTGTAGACGACTCTCTTCACTGTTTCGGATCTTAAGCATGCTTTCAATATGCCTAGTGCTCCATCGATCGCACGTTGGGTCACTACTGCCTCGGGCTCATTGTCTTCGAAATCCATGGGAGCTGCAACGTGGAGAACTCCTTTGCATCCATCGATGGCCACATCGAAACTCTCCGGATGGCTAAGATCTGCTCTAAAGATCTTAAGCCTTTCATCTGCACCCGGTAAGGTGGTGAGGAAGCTAAGGTCTCTCTTGTTATCCGGGTCAGGTCTAACAGTGGTATGAACAGAGTAACCCTGCTCAAGAAGCACCTTGATCAGCCATGACCCGACGTAGCCGGTTCCTCCGGTGACGCAAACAACTCCTTTATCTGCTCCCATCTCCCTTGTTTCTCGCTTTGGGTGTTTGCAGTTCTTGCCTCAGTAGCTATTGTTTGTGTTGGAGATGTAAGATTTGGTCTTTCGTTGCCTCTTACTTATATAGTTTTAATCCCACGTGAAGGTTAAGTTTTTCCCACCAGCTTGTTGGGAGCCGACTGCCGACGCCACAAGCGGGCGCTGCCCTTTGCTTTTTGTCATATCGGAACTTTCTTACACGTTGATGCGTCTGCAATGACGATTCGGCATCAAATATGACGACGGATTTGACTAAAAAGCTTTTCATTCGGTTGATAAATCGTACAAGGCGGTTTCGGGAGAATAATATATGTCGAATTAGCTCATTTTTCACTGTTACTATTTTTTAACGAAGGGACTCATTACTATTTTTTAACTCTACTTTTGTAAATATTATTTTTAATTTTTACTTGAATTTGACCACTTTAAGTTTTAATATGATGGATCAAGTAGGTTTAAGTACATTTTTAATTTATACATACATACATACATACATACATACATACATACATACATACATGGTTTAACCACTGGTTTCTGATCTATTAGCCGACTAATTCTGATCGAATTTTACAAAAATTTATTATAAGATGATATTCTCTACCCAATTGTCTCCATTCACAACATCAACCTCCCAACCCTAACTTTATTTAAGAAACATAGCACATTTATAAATAATTTTAAAATTGTATAAAAATTACACTATACTTGGGCCTATTTTGGGCTGAGGCGATGTTTGTCAGGTCCGGCCTGGATTGGACATGGCACACCTGATTTCCTAGATTTTTCAAACAAAATTCCATTCAATTAATGAAGAGAATGTTTCAAACAAGCAAATTACTGCTCAACCATTTATATTCATATGTTTGTAAAATGAATTTTTTTTAAATTTTAATAACATCGATTCCTCCATTTAAATATATAGAAAACGTGATAAATCTAGAAGGGGTTCAATGGTATAAATAACTTGTTTTTTTATAGGTGATTCAGATTTGAGTAATTTAATTTGTAGTTGTACATCAATTTATATAATTTAAAATCAAACTAAAATACTAAAAATGTATATGAAACTGCTCGGACATTTTTCATGCCTTTTCCCAAGAAAATGCCTTTCATAGGCGTTGGGGGGGAGAATGGAGAAGATGGAATACGGTAATCTGTTTAGGTTGTGTAATTTTTTTTATGTATATTATATATCAAAATATATATTTTTATATTATATTTTAGTGAAATTGAATCCTTCTATTGTTTTTTATTTGAAAATCTTGATCCTCTCTTAACTACGGTTCAATTTTACCATTGACATGGAAACTATAAAAAAGGTAAAATGATTAAAAATTTTGATCTCAAAAAGTTGTAAAATTAGATTATTAGAAAATTTTATTGTTCAATTAATGATAACTTTTTATTAAAAAAATAATTCTAAATTCCTTGGAGGAGAAAAATGAGAGTTTTCTCTTCAGGTGCACGTTAGCGGGTCTAACTGCCTGCGAAAACTTCATTTTTTTGTGATTTTCGGATCAATTCTGGTTTCTCTTTGTTGATTATGTATATTTTCTGGTTGATCTCGTCGAATTTTGGCTGGTATTTGATATGGCTGCGGTGGATTGGCGAAAATTTCTTTTTGGTGGTGGAGACGAACAAACGCTGGAGTATTTTCCCCCACTGTGTACTAAAGATTCGATTGCCATTGCTCCGCCGCCGGAGCTTTATGAGGAAGGGATTGCTGATTGTAGGGGTGAGTGTTCGATCGAGTAAAAAAATTTCGAGTTATTCGAGTTGACGAGTCATATTTTACAACTCAAACTTTATTTGAAATTTTTTCAATTCGAGTCGAGTCGAGTTTTCGAGTTCCTATAAAAATTTAACTGTAATTATTTATCATGTTATAGTAGGGTTTGATTCCAATTTAAACTCATTTCTCTAATCATATAAGATATGCACATATATATTTTTTTTACACGTGACATTATTTTTTTATTTTTTTATATATCAGTATGTATATATCATAAAAAATAGAGGGACTCTTCTCGAACTTAAAAATAAATCCACTAATTACTAAAAATTTCGAGTTATTCGAGTTTCCATTTTACAACTCAAACTTTATTTGAAATTTTTTCGAGTTATTCGAGTTTATGAAATTTCGAGTCGAGTCAAGACGAGTCGAGTATTTTTGCCTCGAGTTGAGTCGAATTATTCGGGCTTTTCGAGTCGAGTCGAGTTTTGCTCACCCCTAGCTGATTGGAAGCACTCCCTAGTTGGTCAGTTCATAGGTCCTGCCCCAGGCTTCAATGCAATGAATAAAATGGTGGAATCAGTTTGGGGGAAGTCTGCCCTAACTAAGGTGAGTCTTGTCGGCGCAAATCTTTTTGTATTATCTTTTGTTTATGGTGCAACAAGGGACTGGGTCCTTGAGAATGGACCATGGCACGTTCAACACAAGCTTTTAGTGCTTAGGAAATGGGAATTAAATCTTAAACGACTGGATTTTGATCTCACGCGAATGCCAATCTGGGTTCAGCTTTACAATGTTCCTTTGGAGCTGTTCTCCAGACGTGGTCTGAGCTACATTGCGAGTGCTTTGGGTGTTTCATTGTACATGGACAATGTCACTGCTGCGCGAGAAAGGCTAGAGTTCGCAAAAGTCTGTGATGAGGTTGCTGCTAGATCCAAGCTACCACGTACGATACCTATTGTGCTCCCGGATAAATCGATGGTCTATGTTAAGGTAAAGTTCCCATGGATGCCTGTTTGTTGTACAAATTGTCTTACATTTGGCCATGCTAGCACTGCCTGTTTAGTAAAGAATAATGAAAAAAGCACAGGTGCGCAAGAAAAACATGAAAGTAGGAAGATAACCACTGAGTGGAGAGTTAAACAGGGGCCTGCAAATGCTACTCCTGCTTTGACAATTAATGATGTTGTTGTTGATATAGTAGCTGCTAGTAAAGAGATTTTAATGAATGCAGCAGAGATGAAAGAAGGGTCAAGTGCTGAGTCCCCCCTGTGGCTGAGGCCATTACCTCTGGAAAAGTCAGTGTTGAGCTAGCTTCGGTTATGATCACTGATAATTCCACTGGTAATGCTGAGCTAGCCATTGGGGATGTGGCTCTTTGTGACACTATGACTAAGGTACAAGTTGGGGGGATGGTGCTAACATCAGATGAATTTCCACCCCTGGTAAGCCCTGTACGAGTTAAGTCTAAGACCAAAAGTGTGCTTAGTGGATCGAAAAATAAATTTGATGCTTTGAATGACATATCAAATGAGGAGGAGCCTCGGAAACCAAGGCTTGCTTCCCTGGGAGTTTCTAATCTTCTGAATGAGATGAAGACTAAGAAGGGTGAAAAGCTTAAGTCTAGGGGGTCTCAAGGAGGGGCCATTCGAACGCACTGATGACTGTTCTGTTTTGGAATATTAGGGGCTTCAATAATGCCATTAAACAGAGAAATGTATTTCAGCGTCTGGATAGATTGAATGCTTCTGTAATTTGTTTGAATGAAACG
Source organism: Hibiscus tridactylites (assembly GCA_958450335.1). Lineage (NCBI taxonomy): Eukaryota > Viridiplantae > Streptophyta > Magnoliopsida > Malvales > Malvaceae > Hibiscus > Hibiscus tridactylites. The sequence continues at coordinate 80,232,551 of OY288274.1, read as the reverse complement.
AGAGTGCGTGAAAGAAATTTCAGTGAAATGTTTGCTAAGTATAGTTCTGAGTGGATCTGTTTACATAACTACATGCATGCTGAATTAGGGAGAATTTGGATTTTGTGTTGAAAAGGCTCTGATTTTTCTTTAGTACAGTCAGCTGATCAACGAGTAACTGTGAAATGACACATTAATGGAAGATTTGTCTTTCTTTCAGATGTGTATGAAAGCAATGAATGTGTGCAGAGGCGTAATCTATGGGATCAGCTTAAGCATGTTGCTTCTATTGTTGGGGATCATTCTTGAATAGTTGGAGGTGACTTTAATGTCACACTAAAAGCTGAAGAGAGTTCTGACTTTGAAGTTTTGTGGCCACATTATTCACCTAATATGGCTGAGTTTCAAAACTGTATAAGTGAAGTGGGACTAATGGATCATCCTTATACTGGTGCTGACTTCACCTGGACTAACAAGCGTGAAGAGGGGTTCTTGGAAAGGAAACTTGACAGGGTGTTGATCAACCATTGTTGGTGTATTGAGGTACCTTTTTCAGGGGTTGAATTTCAGGCCCCAGGAGTCTCAGACCACTGTCCTGCTGTGGTTAGTATGAGTGTTGGGGATGTTGTATAGAGGCCTAAGTTTTTTTAGGTTTTTTAACTTTTTGGTCTGAGTACTCTGACTTTAGGAAAATTGTTGAAAAATCATAGAAAAAATCAGTGAAGGGAGATCCTTTGCAAGTATTATTTGCAAAGCTTAAAAGACTTAAGACATGTCTGAAGACCTTGAATCAATCTCACTTTTCTGATATCTCGAAGAGGGTTAGTGAGAAGAGGATGCAGTTGGAGGCTATTCAACAATTGAATCTAAGATTACCTATAAGGCAAGAAAATGTGACCAATGAAAAAATAATTCAAGAGGAACTTCCTGCTCTTGAGAAGGCCGAGGTTCATTTTTATAAACAAAAAGTAAAAGTTCGATGGCTAAATGAAGATGATTAAGGGACTAAATTTTTTCATAGAGTGGTTGTTGTGAAGAGGAAGAGAAGCACCATAGGTTTCTTGCATGATGATATGGGTAGTAGGCTTGATTCTTTTGATAGTATTGCTACTGAATTTGTTAAAGTTTTTACTGGACAAATTGGTCAAGTTGATCAGGAAGTTGGTGGGTGTACAATTGATGATTTAAGAGATATTCTGCAAGTGACTGTGCCAGATGAGAAGCAGGGCAACTTGATCAGGGGCATAGCAGATGAGGAAATAAAAAAAAGCTTTCTTCATTCAGGGGAAAGACAAGGCCCCTGGCCCTGATGGATACACTCTTGGTTCTTCCAGGTGGCTTGGAACATTGTTGGAGGTGATTGTACTGCTACTGTAAGGTATTTCTTTACAACACCAAATCTTTTACCTGATTTTAATGCTACTGCAAATACCTTGGTCCCCAAAACCCCAAATGCATATAAAGAAAAAAAGTTTAAACCCATCTCATGTTGTTCTGTTATCTACAAAGTTATCTCTAAGATCCTGGTTGGGAGATTAACTACTGTTTTACCACATTTAATATCTAAAAACTAATATGCTTTCATTAAGGGTAGGAGCATTACTAACAATACCCTCTTAGCACAAAAACTTATAAAAGGCTATGGAAGAACTTTAATTTCTCCTAGATGTGCACTTAAATTTGATTTGCAAAAAGCCTTTGATTCTTTAAGCTGGGATTTTTTGGACAAGATTTTGGCAGCTGTCAATTTACCTGAATTGTTTAGAGGATGGATAAAAGCTTGCTATTCTGGTAGTAGGTTTTTCATTAATCTAAATGGCAGTTTAGTTGGCTTCTTTAAAGGTAGGAGAGGGGGTGAGGCAAGGAGACCCACTGTCTCCTTACCTCTTTGTGCTTGCTATGAATGTTTTATCCCATTTGCTGAATTTAGCGGATGTGAATAAATTTTTTCAATACCATCCTAAGTGTAAGAAAATGGGGCTCACTTACCTTTGCTTTGCGGATGATCTTCTTATATTCTGTAAGGGAAACTTAGATTCTTTGATTGGCATTCAATGTGTCATTGAGAAGTTTTAAGAATTGTCTGGGCTTCGTTTGAATGCTACAAAGTCAGAACTTTTCACTGCAGGTGTTACAAGTGACCAGCAACATGAAATGGGAATGATAACTGGGTTCAAAATAGGCCACTGACCAGTGAGGTATCTAGGTATACCCTTAGTAACTCGGAAGCTCTCGGAAAAAGATTGTACTAGCCTCTTTGAGGGGATTAAGGCAAGACTTGGACACTGGTATTGCAGGGTGTTGAGTTTTGCTAGAAGGTTACAACTTATTCGCAGTGTTATTTTCAGTGTGGTCAATAACTGGTGTAGGCAAGTGTTGCTTCCAAAAAGTGTTATTCAAAAAATTGAGAAATTATGCATGAGGTTCTTTTGGAAAGGCAAGGATGTGGCTGCTGCAGGTGCTAGAGTTAGTTGGACAGCTATTTACAAATCGAAGAGTGAAGGTGATTTGGGGATCAGGGATCTACATGGCTGAAACAAAGCTTGTTTTATTTTTCTTTTGAAAGACATGTTGGCTGCTGATGGCTCTCTTTGGATTGCCTGGGTCCATGAGTGTGTCTTTAAAGGTAATGATTTGTGGACAGCTATGAGTAAAACACACTATAGTTGGTATCTGAGGAAAATGCTTAAGCTTCAACCTATTCTCTTGGAATCTTAAAATGTTGGTGATATGAAAGCAAAAGCTATTTGGGATGTGATTCGTGAGGAAAATCCTAAAGTGGCATGGCACAGGTTAGTATGGTTTGGAGGCCATATCCCAAAACATGCCATAAGGGCATGGATGGCCATACTGAATCGATTGCCAACTTTGGACAGATTGAAACATATGAGAATTGTCCATGTTGAGCAAGATGGGCAGTGTGTGCTCTGTAGGGATGCTTGTGAGTCCAGAAATTACTTGTTTGCTGATTGTCCATTCTCGAAAAGCATATGGAGCACTGTTCTTGCAAGATGTGGCGTGCACAGAATGATGCTGGATTAGGAGGGGGAACTCAGTTGGTTGAGTACTCGACTGAAAGGTAAATCTCTGATTGTATATGTTCTTAAAATTGCTTTGTGTTCATATATACTGCATATGGGAAGAAAGGAATAAGAGACGGTTTCAAAGTGTAAGTAGAGAGGCTGATGTTTTGATTGATTGTATACAAAAAACATTGTGTATTAAAATTCAGAGTAGAGTAATTCGAATGGATTCTGTAAATAGAAACCTTATTGCTGCTTGGGGAATTCCCTATGGGATGGATGCCTAAGAAGTAAGCATAGAATTCTGTATTATTTTTTCATGCCTTGGATAAATAAAAATAAACACTTATCTCGAAAATTAAATAATACAAAGACCACGGGCATATTTAACCCATAATCTTTCATTAAAACCTAGCCAGCACTAGCCTAGAAAATCCAGGAAAATGTTAAATAAAAAATTATATAATATTCCAGATATACATAGATCCGGCAATTATTTCCGAAAATACAGAGAGAGAAAAATGAAATCCAATAGTTTGCTAACTTTGATTAGGACCGTTGTCCAAAATAGAAGCGAAACATTCCCCCGAATTCAAAGGCGGGTGACTGGTGATAGACCCCGAAACATGGCCGTGCTCCATTTCAAAACCCAACTCATTTCATTCCCATTCTTTCACCTTCTACCTTGTTGATTTTCTTCAGAATGCAGAGGGGAAGAGATGGCAGAAAGGACCTCTTCGATGCGGGCGACCCGTTTGATGCTATCCAGAGGCTCGGCAGCTTTGGATCCCGAGATCCTTTCGATGACCCGTTCTTCACTCGTCCCTTCGGCACAATGTTCGAACCTGGAAAGGGAATAGTTATAGAAGAATTGAACTCCGATGAGGAAGACAAAGAGAAGGATAAGGGCAACACCAAGCATGTTGGATCAGGGAAGGAACCGTCTATCGAGCACCCGGACGATAGCGATACGAAGCATGACAGCTACGGGGTGAAAGGCTCAAAGCTGCAGGCTCGTAGTGTTAGTTTCCAGAGTTCAAGAGTTACATATGGAGGTGTAGATGGAACTTATTACACTTCTACGAAAAGCAGGAAGACCGGCAGCGATGGGGTAAGTAACATTTTCGATCCAACCCGAGCCGAGGAGTGGTCAATTGTGGTTAAAATGCTTGTTGTATTCGGTATCCGTGTTGGTTGTTTCAGGTGGTGATCGAGGAGAGAACAGAAGCCGATACGAGAACGGGTGAAGCAACACATAGGATTTCTAGAGGAATTCATGATAAGGCAATTTTGTTCCGTTTGTTGAATGTACAGAGTGTGGTACAATTCCAGACCGGTAATCGTTGAATGTTTTGTTTGTTCGCGCAGGGCCATTCCATTACAAGGAAGCTGAATGCAGATGGTAAGGTGGACACAACACAGACATTACACAACTTGAATGAAGGTTTGTTCCTTGTTGTGATTCTTCAAGAACACTGTGCTCAAATGCGACTGACACTTTCGTATCGCGATTTCATTAGATGAGCTTGCGGATTTCGAAAAGGCTTGGAAAGGTAATAGTGATGGATCTAGCAAGACTGCTGATGCTGGTACACATTTCTTTTAACCTTTTATAAACAAGGTTTCATTTTAATGGACCTTCATTATCATGCCATTTTGACATCATTTCTTCCATTTCCTTTTGAACATCCAATGTGAATGTAGGATCTGGAGGAAGTCATGAACAGATGGGGTTGGTAGTAAAGGACGGTCGGAGACATCCATATCAAGAACAGCGCTGAGACGCTGCAAATCAAGGAGCAAACACTGAAGCTAGAACCAAGAAGGTCGTTAGCATTAATGTAGAATGAACCAGGTATGACCATATACCGGTTCATACATTAAAATATCACCACTGTATTCTGTTTAATTAATGTAATACACTCGAATTCTCGATATTCCTTTTTATTTCTCATCAAACAAATGACATCTTCTAGAAATCCTAGCTATTCTTAGCATGATATTGGGGATTACTCAAACAAGCATGAAACGTATGCTTGCATAGTCATCCATTCTGTTGTTTAGTATAAAAAAACAAAGTAAAAACATCTACTATATATATATATAGAAAGATGAATTATTCCAATCTACTAAACAAAAATTTAACAAGCATGTATCTCAATTTCAAACCATAAATGAACTAGTTCTTTAACAGCAATAATAGGATGCAATACAAAAAGTTAAGTCCCCCTAACCTATCCCGGAGAATCGAGTTAGAAGAGCAGGAGGATGGTTCAAAGTGCAAATTTTCTAGGCCACAAGGGTGCTGGCAGTGGTCGACTCGCTGGATTTAGGAAAAGAAAGTATACAAGTTAAAACCAATCTTAAGACGAGAGTTGAGAGCAAAAGCAATAACCACAAAAAAGACACGATTATATCTAGTGTTACTTTCGAAAGGCAGAAAGCCTCTGATCATTACTAATGGAGCAGGGAACAAGTACTCACTATTTCCACACAGGGGGTAACTTCTTTGTCTTCTTGTAATAACGGGCGAGGCGGTGGATCCTGCTCTCAACCAAGATCAACCTAAACTTGGAATCCTTGTCTTTCCGGTTCCTCTCGAGATGCTTTCTGATGGCAACGGCTTTCTTAATCAGGTGATACAGATCCTCAGGTATTTCAGGAGCAAGACCTGACAAAGACAAATGGATGAATTGAATGTTGCCGTTCCAATCTGAAGGAAAATACAATAACAGGAACTGTCAAATAAAGAAGTACCATGGGCTTTCAGTATCCGCAAAATCTTGCTGCCTGAAACACTCTTCACCTGAGCAATCCCATGAGAATCTCGGAGAATGACACCGATTTGAGACGGGGTCAAACCCTTCTTTGCAAACTTGCAAATGTTATCCTCGACCTAAAAGATGAAATCAAGAGTAGGGTTTTTCAAATTCACATGACAGGAGGACAATTGAGTTAACTATTACCATTACTCCATCCATTTCAACACCAAAATTCCCAGCTAAATTGGTGGGAATTTGTGGGATACACGAACCAAAATAATATCTACCATAAGAATATAGCAAATCCATTCCGAGCAAGTAATTAACAAGAATCGAATCGCATAATATCGAAACATAAGTAAATTCAATATCAAACTTCAATTTTCTCTTAGACCTATCTTTTACTAGATTAATTGCGACACTATACAGATAGGCTTTAGATTTCAAGCAGAGCATCACATCGAATCGCATTATACAATGGACGAAACAACACCGTATCGTATTCGATAAAACATGCGGATCTTCAAGGATTCAATCCACACAAGGCATTAAAAGTGTTAATTTCACTGGTCATAAACATTTTGTATAAGGGTGACTCACATCTTGAGAAGAGATCTTCAACCAACTAGGTGGAGTCCTCTTGTATGGCAGAGCAGATGCAGAAATACCCTTACTGCAGAGGCAGAAATACAAAAAATGAAGCAAATTACAATAGATTTCGCTGAGAAAACCATAGGGTTGATTAGGATAAAAATGTGAGAGAAAATACAAACCCTCGGCTGTGCATACGACCCATGGTGCTCCTTCAAGCTCTGCTGCTTCACCTCTAATCTGTCTTGCTTGCCAATTGCAATGAGCAAATAAACCCTAGACTCAAGAACAAGGCTTGGGCTTCGGCTCGGCTGGATAGAATCTACTACGACGGGTCTTTTCTTTTTAATTTATTTTACTTAATTAATTTTAATGCCACATATTTTTTATTAGGGTAATCTTCACTCGTGGTCACTTTTATTTTGAGTTGTTCTACTTTGGTCACCCGAATTCAAAAAAGACTATTCTGATCACTTACGTTCGAAACCGTTTCTGTTTTGGTCACTAGACTGTTAACCTCCGTTAATTAAAAATAATAATTTTTAATTTGACCCCCAAACTTTCAAAACTTCATTTTCACCATCTTCCCAAAATTTCTTATATCATATTCTCCTGAAGCATTGGGGTTTGCATGATTGAAAGTCAAATTTTGAAGCTTGTAGAGAAACTGTATTGGCATTTAGACTATTCAAATCTTAAATTATTATATCCAGCTCTACTCTCTTTTCAATTTGAATCAACTTTCTCCTTGGTGCTACGGACGGGCCTATAGTATGAATAATCAAACCATCAAAAACAATCTTCCTTTATCTTTTTTACTATGTTTCTAACGCCAGTGGACTTGATAGCTATTTATAGTGCTGGACAACCTTTCTGAGTTTTGCCCATACTATATATGCGTACATACATGTATATTTATATACTTTCTCTCTAATTCCTCTTAATTGGTTGTAATTATATATTTTATATTGGTTCTCTACAGCAGCCCTTATTATATTGCCATGGAAGCATTTACATTTTTATCTTTTTTTTAACACCAAATCAAGTTCTCGAGATATTGATACTTATTAATTGTCACGTAGATGTTAATATTTTGTACCCTTGGTTCTAGGCTCTGAATTCCTCATGACTTTGGATTCTAGCATTAAGCGCAACATAACCGTTATTAAAAAGTTAAAGCAGATAAATGAAGAGCAGAAGGAAGGATTGATGAAGGAGCTACGGAGTGTCAATTTAAGTAAATTTGTCAGTGAAGCTGTCTCTTCTATTTGTGATGCTAAGCTTAAGAGTTCAGATATACAAGCCGCAGTTCAGGTAGTTTTCATGAATAAGTTTGAACCTAAAATTTTATGATTATGTGTTTTGATAAATGCAAATTTAGATTATATGGTTATACATAATTGTTTCCTCGGTTAATTTACTGTGGGTATGTAGTCTCATAAATGATCTATGTTATTTTCTATCCAGACATGCAAATTAAAAAACTTTTGATAATGTTATGGTTTGATATAGTTTCCATGTTAACGAATTGCTACAGTTCTTTAAGAGCCTTGGTATGACAACGGATCAAAAGAAAACTTTTAGGAAGACATTTAATATAATTTTGGAGAAGTTTATTGAGTTTTGGGAAAGATAGTGAAAAATGAAGTTTTGAAAGTTTGAGGGTCAAATTAGAGATTATAATTTTTAATTAACGGAGGTTAACGGTCCAATGACCAAAACAGAAACGATTTCGAACGTAAGTGATCAGCATAGTCTTTTTTGAATTCGGGTGACTAAAATAGAACAAACCCAAAACAAAAGTGACCACGAGTGAAGATTATTTTTTATTATAATAATAAATTTCATTATCTATTTGATCACTTTGTTCCTTTTTATATCTATGACATTCGACAATTAAATTTTAGTCAAATTATTGAAATTTAGACGAAGAAACTAACTAGATAATTGAATTTTGATGGTACCAGCATAGCAGTCTACTTAGCAATTTCACATGCATTTTAAACCCCCCAAAAATGAAAATCTTATAAAAGTTAAAAATATACATTCAACCTAGCAATGAAGTATATATTTCTAACCCTATATATATATATAATATTAAAATTTTAGATTCGATTGACATGACAAAAGCCTAAAATATAAGGGTGATTATGCTAATAGTTAATCTCGAGTTAGGGTTCATATCAAGTCGGATAAAAAATATATTCAAATAAAAATTAAGAAATTTTAAATATGTTAAACACATTTTATATTCAAATAAAAATTAAAAATATATTCGAATAAAAAAATAAAATTAAAAAAAATATTCGAATAAAAAATAAAAAATATATTTGAAATATGTTAAACACATTTTATATTCGAATAAAAATTAAAAAATATATTAGAATAAAAAATTTAAAAAATATATTTTAAATATGTTAAACACATTTTATATTAGAATAAAAATTAAAAAAATATTTGAATAAAAATTAATAAATTTTAAATATGTTAAACACATTTTATATTCTAATAAAAATTAAAATATATTCGAATAAAAATTAAAAATATATTAGAATAAAAAAAATTAAAAAAACTATATTCGAATAAAAAATTAAAACATATATTTAAATATGTTAAACACATTTTATATTTTAATAAAAATAAAAAAACATATTCGAATAAAAGTTAAGAAATTTTAAATATGTTAAAACACATTTTAAATTCGAATAAAAAAATATACTAGAATTAAAAAATATATTCGAATAAAAGTTAAGAAATTTTAAATATGTTAAACACATTTTAAATTCGAATAAAAATAAAAAATATATTAGAATTAAAAAATATATTCGAATAAAAAAATATATTGGAATAAAAAAATATATTTGAATAAAAATTAAAAAAATATATTTTAAATATGTTAAACACATTTTAAATAAAAATTAGAAATATATTCGAATAAAAATATAAAATTAAAAAAATAATCGAATAAAATATAAAAAATATATTGTAAATATGTTAAACACATTTTTATATTCGAATAAAAATAAAAACTATATTCGAATAAAAATATATAAAATTAAAAATTAAAAAATACATTTGAATAAAAAATATATTTGAATAAAAATTAAAAAATATTTTAAATATGTTAAACACATTTTATATTCGAAATAAAAATTAAAAAATATATTTAAATAAAAATTAAAAAATATATTCGAATTAAAATTAAAAAAACTTAAATATGTTAAACACATTTTATATTCGAATAAAAATTAAAACCTATATCAAATATAAAACTTGACGGCGTATTAAAATTTGACGGCCGATAGTCCGCTGTTATCACCGGAGGTCGTTGACGTCGAAGACGGTGACGATCGTCGTCGCAGGCGACTGGAGCTGGGAGGCTCAACGGCAGCTGGTTGGGGGTAGTTTTAAAGTTTTTCAAAGTTTTGGGGTTATTTTTAAAAAAATTGTTTTTTTTTAATTTTTAAATTTTTATTAATACAATAATATGAAAAATAATAATAAAATAAGTTAGAAAAAATATATTACATTATTAAAATAAAAAATATATTAAAACAAATTAAATAATCTTAAATCATATCCAAAATTTTTAAAAATAATTTAGATTGCACAATCAAATCTAAAATTATAATTTACACTTATTTTTTAGGCTTTTGTCTTCGCCCAATTTCATAAATCAAATCTAATTAGATTGCACAATCAAATCATACATTTTACCCATATATATATATATATATATATGGAAAATACTTTGATGCACAAGCTGTGTAAACTTTAGTTTACACAAGCCCTTTAATTTTAGGGTTTAGGGTTTTATGTTAGGGTTTAGGGTTTTATGTTAGGGTTTAGGGGTTTAGTATGTAGGGTATATAATTTAAGGTTTATGGTTAGAATTTAGAGTTTAGAGTTTAGGGCTTAGGGTTTAGGGTTTAGGTTGCTAGGGTTTGTGATTTAGATTTTAAATTTTATAAAAGGATTGTGTAAAAAAAATTTACACAGCTTGTGCATCAAAATAAAACCCTATATATATATATATATAATTTCAATGGATTCTAGCAATATTATTTATCTTTTCAATGGACTCTCAATTCCATTCTCGAACTCGACTCAAGTTCTTAACGAGCCAAAACAAGCTACTTCATGCTCGACTCAAAAAAATAATAAATTAATTTTAAAAAATAACCGCTTACTTTACACTTTTTTAATAGAAAATAGAAAATGTACTAGATAATTTGTTACAAAATATTAATATAAAAATCATACTTTTAAATATTTATTTTTAAAAATTATATCTTCTAAATAGATTCTAGCAATATTACTTGTCTTTTCAATGGATTCTAGCAATATTATTTATCTTTTCAATGAACTCTTACTCCCATTCTCGAACTCGACTCGAGTTCTTAACGAGCCGAAATAAGCTACTTCATACTCGACTAAAAAAATTAATTTAAAAAAAATAATCGGTGTACTTTACACTTTTTTAATAGAAAATGTAAAATGGACTGGATAATTTGTTACAAAATATTAATATAAAAATCATATTTTCAAATATTTATTTTTAAAAATTATATATTCTAAATAGATTCTAGCAATATTACTTGTCTTTTCAATGGATTCTAGCAATATTATTTATCTTTTCAATGGACTCTCAATCCCATTCTCGAACTCGACTCGAGTTCTTAACGAGCCGAAACAAGCTGCTTCATACTCGACTAAAAAAAATTAATTTAAAAAAAATGATCGGTGTACTTTACACTTTTTTAATAGAAAATGTAAAATGGACTGGATAATTTGTTACACAATATTAATATAAAAATCATATTTTCAAATATTTATTTTTAAAAATTATATATTCTAAATAGATTCTAGCAATATTACTTGTCTTTTCAATGGATTCTAGCAATATTATTTATCTTTTCAATGGACTCTCAGTCCCATTCTCGAACTCGACTCGAGTTCTTAACGAGCCGAAACAAGCTACTTCATACTCGACTCAAAAAAATAAAAAATAAATTTTAAAAAAATAAATTATTAATAATATTAACATTTATGTGTTGATTTTTTTAAAAGAATACAATATAAATGTATTTAAAATTCAGGTTCGAGTTTGAGTTTGAGCTTTAACCGGGTTAAGTTTAAGAATTTTTTATTTCGAGTTTTTATGAGCTTTTTTGACCTTCAATTCATGGTTTCGAGTTCGAATAGAGCTTGAAAATTTTAGACTCGCTTATTCGAAACCTATTATCAACCACCAATTCCCTTTAGTTTTAGCGGATTATTAAATAAATTCAATGACCATCAGTGTGCTTTACACTTTTTTAATAGAAAATGGAAAATGGACCGAATAATTTGTTACAAAATATTAATATAAAAATCATATTATCAAATGTTTAAAAATATTTATTCTTAAAAATCATATCTTTTCAAATAATTTCAATATTATTTATGTTTTCAATAGACCCTCAGTCCCATTCTCAAACGACCTACCGATTCTTCATTTCCCTTCCACCGATTTTCATTTCCCTTTTTCATTAAGCATCTAATGGCAGTCAAGCTGAAGCTGTTTCTGGGCATACGTAAATTTTTGAGGGAGAAGACGAGAAGTTACAGAAGGGACTGAGGCAGTGGCAAAGGATGTTGACTGCGAAGAGGGAGGAGGGACTGAGGTAGTGGCAAAATAGTCGGGGAAGGGAGGAGGAGGGAGTAAAGAGCCATGAAGAAAATAAAAGGGTGTTGGGGGCGCGAGGGGGTGAGAGTTGAGTTTGAGCTTCAACCGGGTTAAGTTTAAGAATTTTTTTATTTTGAGTTTTTATGAGCTTTTTTTACCTTCAATTCATGGTTTCGAGTTCGAATAGAGCTTGAAAATTTTAGGCTCGCTTATTCGAAATCTATTATCAACCACCAATTCCCTTTAGTTTGAGCGGATTATTAAATAAATTCAGTGACCATCAGTGTGCTTTACACTTTTTTAATAGAAAATGGAAAATGGATCGGATAATTTATTACAAAATATTAATATAAAAATTATATTTTCAAATGTTTAAAAATATTTATTTTTAAAAATCATATCTTTTCAAATATTTTCAATATTATTTATGTTTTCAATGGACTCTCAGTCCCATTCTCAAACGACCTACCGATTCTTCATTTCCCTTCCACTGACTTTCATTTTTCTTTTTCATTTCCCTTCTTCATTAAGCAACTATTGGCAGTCAAGCTGAAGTTGTTTCTGGGCATACGTAAACTTTTGAGGGAGAAGACGAGAAGTTACAGAAGGGACTGAGGCAGTGGCAAAGGATGTTGACTGCGAAGAGGGAGGAGGGACTGAGGTAGTGGCAAAATAGTCGGGGAAGGGGGGAGGAGGGAGTAAAGAGCCAGAGAAAAAAATGAAAGGGTGTTGGGGGCGCGGGGGGTGAGAGTTGAGTTTGAGCTTTAACCGGGTTAAGTTTAAGAATTTTTTTATTTCAAGATTTTATGAGCTTTTTTGACCTTCAATTCATGGTTTTGAGTTCGAATAGAGCTTGAAAATTTTAGGCTCGCTTATTCGAAACCTATTATCAACCACCAATTCCCTTTAGTTTGAGCGAATTATTAAATAAATTCAATGACCATAAGTGTGCTTTACACTTTTTTAATAGAAAATGGAAAATGGACCGGATAATTTGTTACAAAATATTAATATAAAAGTCATATTTTCAAATGTTTAAAAATATTTATTTTTAAAAATCAAATATTTTCAATATTATTTATGTTTTCAATGGACTCTCAGTCCCATTCTTAAACGACCTACCGATTCTTCATTTCCCTTCCACCGATTTTCATTTCCCTTTTTCATTTCCCTTCTTCATTAAGCAGCTAATGGCAGTCAAGCTGAAGCTGTTTCTGGGCATACGTAAATTTTTGAGGGAGAAGAGGAGAAGTTACAGAAGGGACTAAGGCAGTGGCAATGGATGTTGACTGCGAAGAGGGAGGAGGGATTGAGGTAGTGGCAAAATAGTCGGGGAAGGGGGGAGGAAGAAGTAAAGAGCTAGAGAAGAAAATGAAAGGGTGTTGGGGGCGCGAGGGGGTGAGAGTTGAGTTTGAGCTTTAACCGGGTTAAATTTAAGAATTTTTTTATTTTGAGTTTTTATGAGCTTTTTTTACCTTCAATTCATGGTTTCGAGTTCAAATAGAACTTGAAAATTTTAGGCTCGCTTGTTTGAAACCTATTAGGAACCACAAATTCCCTTTAGTTTGAGCGGATTACTAAATAAATTCAGTGACCATCAGTGTGCTTTACACTTTTTAATAGAAAATGGAAAATGGACTGGATAATTTGTTACAAAATATTAATATAAAAAATTATATTTTCAAATGTTTAAAAATATTTATTTTTAAAAATCACATCTTTTCAAATATTTTCAATATTATTTATGTTTTCAATGGACTCTCAGCCCATTCTCAAACGACCTACCGATTCTTCATTTCCCTTCTTCATTAAGCAGCTAATGGCAGTCAACTGAAGCTGTTTCTGGGCATACGTAAACTTTTGGGGGAGAAGATGAGAAGTTACAGAAGGGACTGAGGCAGTGGCAATGGATGTTAACTGCAAAGAGGGAGGAGGGACTGAGGTTGTGGCAAAATAGTCGGGGAAGGGGGGAGGACGGAGTAAAAAGCCAGAGAAAAAAATGAAAGGGTGATGGGGCGCGGGGGGTAAGAGTTTAGTTTGAGCTTTAACCGGGTTAAGTTTAAAAAAATTTTATTTCGAGTTTTTATGAGCATTTTTGACCTTCAATTCATGGTTTCGAGTTCGAATAGAGCTTGAAAATTTTAGGCTCGTTTATTCGAAACCTATTATCAACCACCAATTCCTTTTAGTTTGAGTTGATTATTAAATAAATTCAGTGACCATCAGTGTGCTATACACATTTTTAATAGAAAATGGAAAATGGACCGGATAATTTGTTACAAAATATTAATATAAAAATCATATTTTCAAATGTTTAAAAATATTTATTTTTAAAAATCATATATTTTCAAATATTTTCAATATTATTTATGTTTTCAATGGACTCCCAATCCCATTCTCAAACGACCTACCGATTCCTCATTTTCCTTCCATCGATTTTCATTTCCCTTCTTCATTAAGCAGCTAATGGCAGTCAAGCTGAAGATGTTTCTGGGCATACGTAAACTTTTGAGGGAGTAGACGAGAAGTTACAGAAGGGACTGAAGCAGTGGCATAGGATGTTGACTGCGAAGAGGGAGGAGGGACTGAGGTAGGGGCAAAATAGTCGGGGAAGGGGGGAGGAGGGAGTAAAGAGCCAGAGAAGAAAATGAAAGGGTGTTGGGGTGCGGGGGGGGGGGGTGAGAGTTGAGTTTGAGCTTTTACCGGGTTAAGTTTAAGATTTTTTTATTTCGAGTTTTTATGAGCTTTTTTGACCTTCAATTCATGGTTTCGAGTTCGAATAGAGCTTGAAAATTTTAGGCTCGCTTATTCGAAACCTATTATCAACCACCAATTCTCTTTAGTTTGAGCGGATTATTAATAAATTCAGTGACCATAAGTGTGTTTTACACTTTTTTAATAGAAAATGGAAAATGGACCGGATAATTTGTTACAAAATATTAATATAAAAATTATATTTTCAAATGTTTAAAAATATTTATTTTTAAAAATCACATCTTTTCAAATATTTTTAAACATTTTCAATATTATTTATGTTTTCAATGGACTCTCGGTCCCATTCTCAAACGACCTACCGATTCTTCATTTCCTTTCCACCGATTTTCATTTCCCTTCTTCATTAAGCAGCTAATGGCAGTCAAGCTGAAGCTGTTTCTGGGCATACGTAAACTTTTGAGGGAGAAGACGAGAAGTTACAGAAGGGACTGAGGCAGTGGCAAAGGATGTTGACTGCGAAGAGGGAGGATGTACTGAGGTAGTGGCAAAATAGTCGGGGAAGAGGGGAGGACGGAGTAAAAAGCCAGAGAAGAAAATGAAAGGGTGATGGGGGCGTGGGGGTGAGAGTTGAGTTTGAGCTTTAACCGGGTTATGTTTTAGAATTTTTTTATTTCGAGTTTTTATGAGCTTTTTTAACCTTTAATTCATGGTTTCGAGTTCGAATAGAGCTTGAAAATTTTAGGCTCGCTTATTCGAAACTTATTATCAAACACCAATTCCCTTTAGTTTGAGCGGATTATTAAATAAATTTAGTGACCATCAGTGTGCTTTACTCATTTTTAATAGAAAATGGAAAATGGACCGGATAATTTGTTACAAAATATTAATATAAAAATTATATTTTCAAATGTTTAAAAATATTTATTTTTAAAAATCATATATTTTCAAATATTTTCAATATTATTTATGTTTTCAGTGGACTCTCAGTCCCATTCTCAAACGACCTACCGATTCTTCATTTTCCTTCCACCAATTTTCATTTCCCTTTTTTATTTCCCTTCTTCATTAAGCAGCTAATGGCAGTCAAGCTGAAGCTCTTTCTGGGCATACGTAAACTTTTGAGGGAGAAGATGAGAAGTTATAGAAGGGACTAAAGCAGTGGCATAGGATGTTGACTGCGAAGAGGGAGGAGGGACTGAGGTAGTGGCAAAATAGTCAGGGAAGGGGGAGGAGGGAGTAAAGAGCCAGAGAAGAAAATGAAAGGGTGTTGGGGTGCGGGGGTGAGAGTTGAGTTTGAGCTTTAACCGGGTTAAGTTTAAGAATTTTTTTATTTCGAGTTTTTATGAGCTTTTTTGACCTTCAATTCATGGTTTTGATTTCGAATGGAGCTTGAAAATTTTAGGCTCGTTTATTCGAAACCTATTATCAACCACCAATTCCCTTTAGTTTGAGCGGATTATTAAATAAATTCAGTGACCATAAGTGTGCTTTACACCTTTTTAATAGAAAATGGAAAATGGACCGGATAATTTGTTACAATTATTAATATAAAAATCATATTTTCAAATGTTTAAAAATATTTATTTTTAAAAATCATATATTTTCAAATATTTTCAATATTATTTATGTTTTCAATGGACTCTCAGTCACATTCTCAAACGACCTGCCGATTCTTCATTTCCCTTCCACCGATTTTCATTTCCCTTTTCTATTTCCCTTCTTCAATAAGCAGCTAATGGCAGTCAAGCTGAAGTTGTTTCTAGGCAAACATAAACTTTTGAGGGAGAAGACGAGAAGTTACATAAGGGACTGAGACAATGGCAAAGGATGTTGATTGCGAAGAGGGAGGAGGGACTGAGGTAGTGGCAAAATAGTTGGGGAAGGGGGGAGGAAGGAGTAAAGAGCCAGAGAAGAAAATGAGGTGTTGGGGGCGCGGGGGGTGAGAGTTGAGTTTGAGCTTTAACCGGGTTAAGTTTAAGAATTTTTTTGTTTCGAGTTTTTATGAGCTTTTTTGACCTTCAATTCATGGTTTCGAGTTCGAATAGAGCTTGAAATTTTTAGGCTCGCTTATTCGAAACCTATTATCAACCACCCATTCCCTTTAGTTTGAGCGGATTATTAAATAAATTCAGTGACCATTAGTGTGCTTTACACATTTTTAATAGAAAATGGAAAATGGACTGGATAATTTGTTACAAAATATTAATATAAAAATTATATTTTCAAATGTTTAAAAATATTTATTTTTAAAAATCATATCTTTTCAAATATTTTCAAATATTTTTAATATTATTTATGTTTTCAATGGACTCTCAATCCCATTCTCAAACGTCCTACCGATTCTTCATTTTCCTTCCACCGATTTTCATTTCCCTTTTTTATTTCCCTTCTTCATTAAGCAGCTAATGGCAGTCAAGCTGAAGATGTTTCTGGGCATACGTAAACTTTTGAGGGAGTAGACGAGAAGTTATAGAAGGGACTGAAGCAGTGGCTGTAACCCCCTCATCCCGGTCTGGCCGGATGACCGGTCCGAGTGAGCTACACGGGGAAAACCGAGTGAAAACTCCTAAGAATTTTCTCCTCGGTTAGCAACCCTATTTTTTTTCATTTTAAAATCTTGTCTAGATGGATATTAAACCCTAAGTGATCATACAGCGGAATAACATATGCGAAACAAATCAGACGGACTCAAACAATCATGTTACGACCAAATTTTAAACTTTACTGCAGGTGGTATCGATACACCTAAGGGGTGTATCGATACCCCTTGACCAGGTCAACTGGTCAAAGTCAACCCGTGGAGACCGTATCGATACACCTAGGAGTGTATTGATACCCTCCCCAATTGTTGACTTCCCACGGTCAACGCTAAGGGGACCGTATCGATACGCATGAAGGCCCGTACTGATACGGAACTGGACAGTAGCTCCAGTAGCAAAAATAGTATCGGCACGCCCCTTCGCGTATCGAAACACGGGGCCTGAACTATGAAGGCCGTATCGATATGGGACCAACCGTATCGATACCCCTGCTACGAAAACACAGGTTTGAGCTGATTTAAGGCACCAAGTGGCCCTTAAATCTCTCTCAAACCTCAACCAACACACTAACATGTATCCTAATATCAGACCAAGAGTTTAGGCATGCTTAAACTTACAATTAATACACATTTCACACATGATGATGATTCACACATACAAGCATCTTAAGCTTCCAAGCATGACATTCCAACTAAAGGCAAACTCAAAGACACTTGACCAACATTCAAGATAAGCAATTTAGGCATGGATTACAACTCAACATGGCATCACAAGACATACAAAAGCAACATAATTAAGGAGTTTAAACATGCTCCTAAACATCCAACAATAGCACAAAACAACAACACCTATCCCATTGGTTTACTATTACAAGCTTTAAATTTAACTATCATACTTGAGCTAACCGTAAGCAACACTTGGAGACCTTCCCTTGCCTTTGCCATCCTCAAGCTATTGATCTGCATTGTCGAACAAAAGAGAGCGTAAGCATAAAAGCTTAGTGAGGGTAAGCTCATAAAACAAACCTTCGACAATGCAGGGTCCAAGCACGAGCTACAACCAAGATAAAATGCATGATCTTACCCCCGATCCACGCGAGCCATAAATATAGATGATGCATGAACATATATTCAATATCATGTCATGCTCAACATGTTTAAATCCACAACATATGAAATCACATATATTAAACCATGTTAGCAACACATCCCAAAACACATTGGCTCACAATTAACCACATATTGGCAACATAAACTACAATCTGTATTGGCACCTAGCTATGACTCGAATACGCGGATAACCGTTGGAACTCACATCCAACAACTCAACCATTACCTGACGGTGGGATTACACTCATCACCGTTCACGCGGAGGGGATTCCACTCATCCTCACGCCTCATTTCACGCGGAGGGGATTCCACTCATCCTCACGCCCCGTCGATGGGATTCCACTCATCACCGACTAATATAAATACAATTTCCGGGCGAACCCGTACTCCTCCTTGGTGACTCAACGCCACCAAGGCCACGCGCGACTTTTGACTCATGTGTGCACACTAACATCCTAATGATCGATCATTTGTACCCAAGCATACTAGTGCCAATACTACACATTTCATTAATCATTCATAATATCAATTCATAACACTTTCGTGCTTAGCACGTACTCACCATGACTTACCGTCATGCACAAACCACATTTCCATGCCTAGCATGTACTCACCATGATCCTCGGATCATGAAACCACCTCATAATATCATTTCACATGTCAACACCACATGTACATCATTAACAACCATATCACATTATATTTTACACATGTGTATAACCACATCATATCTATCATCAACACGCATATAACAATACATTAAACAAGCCCCAACATACATGTATACAACATATACATAATCAACACCATCACAATTTAATACGAGGCATATACAACCATTAAAAAGTGCAACCAAAGTCTATAATCAAAGCTTGGGATTAGGCTACCACTCTAATCCCAACTCTAGGTGGGTTTACCAAGCCCATCCTAGGTTCACATGCTTGAACCAAATACTCAAAACCATTTTAAAAATATTTAACCACTCACCTCTACCTCCAAGCTCAACTACCAAACAAGCATCACCTTCAAGTTTCCGGATTTCTTCCCGAAGCTTCTCCAACACAAATTCCCGCTTCCAAACAACCTCAAACACAATTCAAACAATTCCAAATCAGCCCAACATCAAAAGACCAACCCGGAATACAATTCAATCACAATTTACAACGTTGCAAGCCATGACCAAACCCCATACTTTGCAATTTCGGACAGCCCACATACCCCTTCCAAAATCCATGTTTTCAACACCCATCGTACTCACAAATGATCCCAATTCAACCCCTAACCATAGCAATACCATTGGGCTAACAATTTCCACCTAAAACAACCCCCAAAAATCACCCAAAACCCTTCAAAAAACCCATTTTTACCCAATTTCGGGAATCATGTTAAAATACTTTAAAATTCACATATGTTGGACCTTAAGGGTTGCAAACAACTTATCTAACAATAATAAATCAATAGCTTAGGTTAAAACCCATAAAGTTCTCATTTTTAAACAAAACCCTAAAACTTTCAATTTCAAAATCATGAACAATAATGAGAGATATTGGTACCAACATGAAGAGGAAGATAAGGCCAAGTCAAAAATATATTTACCTTTCAAAAAGCCCCAAGATTGAAGAAGAAATGAGATGAAATGGGGAGATGGAGAAAACCCTCCATTGTCATGGAAATGGGAGAGTTGAAGAGAGATGAAGATGACAAGCTTTTGTTTTAATTAAAAAGGGGGTTTTAAATTTTGGAAGTCCAACTATTTTCAAAAATGCCATTAAAATGGCTATTGGGCTTAAACATTAAAAATTTGGTCCAACACTTCAAATTTTATTTTGCAAATCAAAAACCGGGATATTATTTTATTTATTTATTTCTCCCGACCCCTAAACCCGGGTGTTACAGTGGCATAGGATGTTGACTGCGAAGAGAGAGGAGGGACTGAGGTAGTGGCAAAATAGTCGGGGAAGGGGGGAGGAGGGAGTAAAGAGCCAGAGAAGAAAATGAAAGGGTGTTGGGGTGCGGGGGGTGAGAGTTGAGTTTGAGCTTTTACCGGGTTAAGTTTAAGATTTTTTTATTTCGAGTTTTTATGAGCTTTTTTGACCTTCAATTCATGGTTTCGAGTTCGAATAGAGCTTGAAAATTTTAGGCTCGCTTATTCGAAACCTATTATCAACCACCAATTCCCTTTAGTTTGAGCGGATTATTAAATAAATTCAGTGACCATAAGTGTGCTTTACACTTTTTTATTAGAAAATGGAAAATGGACTGGATAATTTGTTACAAAATATTAATATAAAAATCATATTTTCAAATGTTTAAAAATATTTATTTTTAAAAATCACATCTTTTCAAATATTTTCAATATTATTTATGTTTTCAATGGACTCTCAGTCCCATTCTCAAACGACCTACCGATTCTTCATTTCCCTTCTTCATTAAGCAGCTAATGGCAGTCAAGCTGAAGCTGTTTCTGGGCGTACGTAAACTTTTGAGGGAGAAGACGAGAAGTTACAGAAGGGACTGAGGCAGTGGCAAAGGATGTTGACTGCGAAGAGGGAGGATGGACTGAGGTAGTGGCAAAATAGTCGGGGAAGAGGGGAGGACGGAGTAAAAAGCCAGAGAAGAAAATGAAAGGGTGATGGGGGCGCGGGGGTGAGAGTTGAGTTTGAGCTTTAACCGGGTTAAGTTTAAGAATTTTTTATTTCGAGTTTTTATGAGCTTTTTTGACCTTCAATTCATGGTTTCGAGTTCGAATAGAGCTTGAAAATTTTAGGCTCGCTTATTCGAAACCTATTATCAACCACCAATTCCCTTTAGTTTGAGCGGATTATTAAATAAATTCAGTGACCATCAGTGTGCTTTACTCTTTTTTAATAGAAAATGGAAAATGGACCGGATAATTTGTTACAAAATATTAATATAAAAATCATATTTTCAAATGTTTAAAAATATTTATTTTTAAAAATCATATCTTTTCAAATATTTTCAAATATTTTCAATATTATTTATGTTTTCAATGGACTCTCAGTCCCATTCTCAAACGACCTACCGATTCTTCATTTTCCTTCCACCGATTTTCATTTCCCTTTTTTATTTCCCTTCTTCATTAAGCAGCTAATGGCAGTCAAGCTGAAGTTGTTTCTGGGCATACGTAAACTTTTGAGGGAGAAGATGAGAAGTTACAGAAGGGTCTGAAGCAGTGGCATAGGATGTTGACTGCGAAGAGGGAGGAGTGACTGAGGTAGTGGCAAAATAGTCGGGGAAGGGGGGAGGAGGGAGTAAAGAGCCAGAGAAGAAAATGAAAGGGTGTTGGGGTGCGGGGGGTGAGAGTTGAGTTTGAGCTTTAACCGGGTTAAGTTTAAGAATTTTTTTATTTCGAGTTTTTATGAGCTTTTTTTGACCTTCAATTCATGGTTTCGAGTTCGAATAGAGCTTGAAAATTTTAGGCTCGCTTATTCGAAACCTATTATCAACCACCAATTCCCTTTAGTTTGAGCGGATTATTAAATAAATTCAGTGACCATAAGTGTGCTTTACACTTTTTTAATAGAAAATGGAAAATGGACCGGATAATTTGTTATAAATATTAATATAAAAATCATATTTTCAAATGTTTTAAAATATTTATTTTTAAAAATCATATATTTTCAATATTATTTATGTTTTCAATGGACTCTCAGTCCCATTCTCAAACGACCTACCGATTCTTCATTTCCCTTCCACCGATTTTCATTTTCCTTTTTTATTTCCCTTCTTCATTAAGCAGCTAATGGCAGTCAAGCTGAAGTTGTTTCTGGGCAAACATAAACTTTTGAGGGAGAAGACGAGAAATTACATAAGGGACTGAGACAGTGGCAAAGGATGTTGATTGCGAAGAGGGAGGAGGGACTGAGGTAGTGGCAAAATAGTTGGGGAAGGGGGGAGGAGGGAGTAAAGAGCCATAGAAGAAAATGAGGTGTTGGGGGCGCGGGGGGTGAGAGTTGAGTTTGAGCTTTAACCGGGTTAAGTTTAAAAATTTTTTTGTTTCGAGTTTTTATGAGCTTTTTTGACCTTCAATTCATGGTTTCCAGCAGAAAATAAAAATTTGAGCTTTAAATTGTAGAAATTTAGTTTACTAAAATTAGGACTAAATTAAATAAAAATTAAAATTTACATTTTAGATTAAGGGTTAAATTATAAATTCTAAAAGGGAGAGGGATGTCAGATTAATATATCCTTTAAAATTATATTTTAAAAATTATTTAAATAAATAAATAAAACAAATGTGCACCCGTTCCCTCCCACGCGTGACTTTTCATTTTCTGGGAAAAAATATTCTTCTCTCTCAACTCCCCACTTCCCCGACTTCATCAGTTTCATGTTCTGAAATTAAAACAATATTTATTCTTTGATTCTCTCTCAACTCCCCCCTCTCTCGACCTTTCATTTTGCTTTCATTCTCTCTTAACTCCCCCTCCCCCCTTTCCCGACCTTTCATTTTCTGAAAGCTTTGTCTTTTATTTTTTTTCACAGTAGCGGTGGAATAACGCCTTCTTATCTTTGATTGGAGAGGAACAACACCAGTTCAAAAATCCTCTTTTTTTCAGGTACGCCACCGTTCTCCTTCTTCTCTTCCCTTTTCTTGTTTCGGTTTGGTATGCATTTTTGTTTTGGTTTAATTTTCTAATTTATTTTGATTTTAGGATTTCAAAAATAATAACCTACGTCTGAAGTATTTGATATCTCAGGTGAAAACAATGAAAATCAGAAAAATATATGACTTTTCCAATAATTTGCTAACAATCAGCTTTGTTTTCCACCCTAAGGTAGTGGAAGAATTAGCAGACACAGGCTTCGAAAATCTTATAAAGCCAAAACAAGTTGCAAATCATTGCTATCCGTTTTTGAGCGCAATGGTGAACCGATACAACAAAAAGACCAAGTGTTTTAAATTTGGACAAGACGCTTCTATTAAGTTATTTATAAGATTAGAAGACGTTCTAAGGATTATCAGTCTTCATATAGACGGTAAACCTGTTATAGAGGATGAGAAATCAATTGATTCAAGTATCTTGTGTAAGAAATTACTTGGCAACGACAGCAAGTTGTCCAATAAATGTGATATTAGTCTGCCACAGCTCAGAAATCAATTTGGGAAGTTAGATCCAAAGAGTGATATCAATGATGAGAAAAAATGTGATATTAGTCTCCCAAAGCGCATGAATCAATTTAGGAAGTTGGATCCAGGGTGTGAGATCAAGAGTAAGAAAAAATTATGTGTGTATGTTCGGGCTGCAGTTTTGTATATATTAGGGTCTGTGGTTATCCCTTCTTCCTCTTCCACAGTGCTAGCCTTTTATTTAAGTCTTTTGAGAAATGTTAAAAAAATTAAACGTTATGCTTGGGGGCAGCAATGTTATCAAGTTTATACTGCAGCCTTGACATAATGAAAGGTCAAGAAATTGCTCTGTCTGGACATTTTCACTTGCTTTCAGTGAGTATAAAAGTTATATGTATTCTTTCAATTTTTTAGTAATTTTTTTATCTTTATTTCTTGTGTATTAAAACTTCATTTTTGTTTGTTGCAGATGTTTATATTTGAGCACATCCCAAGAGTTGTGTCTCAATTGATTCATCCAAGGAGGACGAGTATGCCTCCAGATTTGACACAGGAAGATAATGATCTTCCAGAAGAATTCTCTCTCTTGATGGGATGGAATAAAAAGATAGATATGTCATCTAGAGATTCGAAGAATCCTCCTAGCACACAAGTTGATACGTGAGTTTGAAGATGCCTAATTGTAAGTTTAAAAATTTAGTAGGTTTGTTTTGATTTTTTTATTGGGATTTTAATATATTTGAACAATGAAGTCTTTTTTCAACTTGTGAGTCAATCTTTTAGCTTTTCAACGCACTTTGAAATGTATAAATTCGATATCAGAAATTAAAGATGCGACTATTTTTGTGAAGACTATGCAAGCTGAAAAATCCCATACAAGATTAATCGCAAATCTTTATCTTTAGGTTTATTTTGTAATATTTTGACCCAAAATTATGTTAAAAGTTTGAGTCTAATTGATGAGTCAGCCCACTTAAGATTTTTAAGTTTTTTATTATTATTTTAAGACTAGGTGTTGATTTTCCTTTATTATTTTAATTATTTAGGTTTTTCTTGCTTTAGTAGAAATAAGATTCTTTTTGGTTAATCCTTAACCTATAAAAGAATGATTCCTCCACCATTGTAATTCATATTTTTCTTGATATATGAAATATTTTGTGAGTTTGTTTTTGCAATTGTTGATAGTTTGTTTCTTTGAGGTCTTTTTCAACATAAGTTCTTCAAGTTCTTGTTCTTGTGAGGAAGATCATCTCCAGACTCTTGCTTGTCTAGGTAATCGTGTTTAGGAAGGTAGGTTATGACCGCTTGAAGTTACTTGCTTAGATAATCACGTCAAAAAAAATATCGAAAACAAATTATCCTTGAACAAACATCACGCCATCACCATTCCAGTCCTATTCACGTCATTCATCCCTCTTCCACAAAGGGATTTTCATGCTCTATACCACCGCATGTTTTTTATTCAGTTTTGAATATCTTCATGTCATCCACCGCTCTTGTTCCATTGTTCTTATTTTCATATTATCTAACTATATTATTCATAATATTGTCAAAACCATCCACCCCTCTTGTTCCATTGTTCTTATTTTTCATGTATCTAAGTATATTATTCATAATATTGTCAAAATTCTAAGTTTGATGAAATTCAAGTTTCGACACTTAGTTAAATTTTCTTTGATTGAGTCTTGAACACACAATTTATACAACAATTTAATTGAAGGCTTCCAAACTCACGATTGTGCTGCTCTATCACAAATTGACATTTTAGCACCATTAAGATTTTAATAGTCCAACCACCTTTTTTGTTAAAAAACAAATTGATTAAATTTGAAGATTGAAGGTCAAAGTGAGAAGAGTAAATGTTAAGGATTAAATTTGTAATTATGTCAAACCAATACAACCCTACCATTAAATTTAATGAAATAATGATTATTTGAGCATATCTAAAAACATCAAACCCTTATTTAAGCAATTTGAAAATGTTAGTTGCCTTTGTGTGACCATTTAGGCTTTATTATTTGAGTGGATATAGGTTGCTCATTTTGAAGGATCAAGGAAACGAGCCTTGAGGCTTGCAGATTCTTCAAATGCGTCTTCAACAAGAAAAAGCACATGCTTTTGAAAAGCATTGCTTCATTTGGTTTAGGATAACCTAGAACAACTTATGATACATTTGAGTAACAGCTCACAACTGTACAAGCCTCAAAAGGTTACAAGTACAATACAGATACCGACCCGAACACAAAAATAGCATCAGCGTTTCGACTTAAACACGGGTGAGCTAAACTCGGTAGATGCAAAGGCAAATGCATAAAAAAAAGTTCTAGTTTACCAGATGAGACCATATTTGACACCTAATCTAACACTTCATGAAATACTGTTAAATTCTTTAAACTATCTGCTTCAAGTACATGGAACTCTATAAACGTTTATGATTCTGAAAGTAGTTGAATAGCAAGTCAAAATGAAACCCACAAGATGCAGCAAAAAGCTCCTAGGTAATAAGAAAAACTGCTGATTTAGCTGTGTCTGATCCGGTATTTCATATTTTCCTTTGACGAACAATCCGTGTAACTTCATTCTAATTTCTAACTACATAAATTATGCTCACATCATATAAAATGAGGGTTTCCAACAACAGAAGACTTGTAAAGGAACCACTTTCCATGAAAATGCAAAAGCTGAAATAAATCATATCAGAAATGACTTTAAGCAGATGCTTCTAAAGATGAGTATCTTTTAGTTGTATATGGACCAGACCATGAAGGAACAAAAATCATCAACGATTGCCTAGAGTCCCACTATTTGTTAACCAAAACGATTCTTCGAAAATGGACCATGCTGGATAGCACTACGAGTGTACAAAGTTCAAAAAATCATAAAGCAAGCAACAACAGAATTATCCGTTCCTAAAGTTCACCAGCAGAGAGACACAATTTGTTCAAACCATAAATAGTTGCCAATTCTAGAACAGAAACTCAATGAAACAAATATCAGAAACGATATCATATTTATTCATTTATATCCAGCTCAAAAAAAGGAAATAAAGGAGCCATACCTCTATGCTACGGAATGAAGGTGTGCAATTATGCAAGATCTAACACATTACTAAAAAAAATGAAAGAAACCAAAGTTGGACCATTGGCTTTTGTAGGTGCCAAAGTCAAGAATAATACCTTATCTAAAAAGCAAAAGAGCATAGCAAGATGGAGATATCAACATCAGCACATTACCATTAAAAGAAAAAAAATTCGAACGCAACCAAAGGAAAGAAAGATCATATTATCCAGCTCTATTTTATTGGAATTGCATACCAATGATACATGTCTAAAGATCAGCTTATGCTCTACCAGTTCATGAATTCTAAATGCCAAAGCTACAACAGTTACATTCCATGGGACAGAAAAATGAAGAAAAAAAAAGATTTTCCGGTGTTCTTTTGATACAACGTGTGCATGGCCAGCAAACACTGTCCAATTATCACAAAACTTCTTCGAAGTAGGACACAATATCCTTCCTTATATGGATGAAACAACGGCAATTGCCTAATGAACAGACAAATGTTAAAAACAATGATAATGAACAAGAATTCGGAGGATCCTACCACAATTCAAAGAATGAATTAACCGGCAGCCTTCTCCCCGCCAGAATAGTAGCTGAGATACCACCTAACAAATTTCTTCAAACCAGTCTGCAAATCAGTTGTGGGCTTATACCCAAGCTCCCTCTGAGCCAAGCTAATATTGGCATGAGTAAATTGAACATCCCCATTTCGTGGCAACTTCATAATATCCCTCTTAGCATTAACTTTCAAAAGCCTTTCCAAGATACTAACTAGATCTGAAACTGGCACAGGCGAAGTATTCCCCAAATTATACACCCTCAATTGAGCCGGACCCTTCTTCTTCCCTCCACTACCAGTACTCTTCTCGGCAGTATCTAGCGCTGCCAAACACCCTTTCACAATATCATCAATGTAGGTAAAATCCCTAGCCACCGTACCATGATTAGCTGCCTCGAATATCGGTATGGACTTCCCCTTCAAAATATCCCTAGTGAAAAAGAAGTATGCCATATCCGGCCTTCCCCACGGACCATAAACCGTGAAAAACCTCAAACCAGTTAAAGAAAGTCCGTATATATGATTATAAGTATGCGCAATCTCTTCACCGGCTTTCTTAGTAGCAGCATATAAACTAGCAGGCTGATCAGTCCTATCTCTCTCAGAAAATGGAACTTTGGTATTAAGACCGTAAACCGAACTCGAAGACGCCCACACGATT
The DNA here is from genome assembly GCA_958450335.1 of Hibiscus tridactylites. Lineage (NCBI taxonomy): Eukaryota > Viridiplantae > Streptophyta > Magnoliopsida > Malvales > Malvaceae > Hibiscus > Hibiscus tridactylites. The sequence goes on along the minus strand of OY288274.1, from coordinate 80,204,789 downwards.
GCAGGCTGTGGATTTGCAGACTTACAAACTTCTAGTAAACTAACAAGACCAGCAATATTACTATGCACATAAGAGCTAGGATTTTCCATTGCATACCTGACCCCAGCTTGAGCAGCCAAATGCATAACGTGGGTAAACGCAACGACCTCGAAAAGTTTCCTTAAAAGAGCCGAATCATTGATATCTCCTTCCACAATGAAAACCCCACTCCGGTCCAGAAGCGCTTGCCGAGCTCTTTTCAGTGAAGGGTCATAATAGTCATTGAAATTATCAAGCCCAAGAACACCATCGCCGCGCCTTTTCAAAGCAGTCGAAACGTGGGTGCCGACGAAACCGGCAGCTCCGGTAACCAAAACGGAGATGCCATTGCGGGAACGGACACGCGCCGAGGAACGGACCCTTTTCTCCCAGGCGGGTCCGCCCCAGTTGTACGTACGGAGAGAGCGCCGAGAGGGATCTTGCGGGAGGGGATTCGAGGAAGGAGATCGAAAGAAGAAGATCAAGATCAGGCCCAAGAAGATAAATGACCAAAATGTGAGCTTTGCAATGGAGGAATGCCACCTCAGCCTGTTGTGAACGAAGGGTGATTTTTCCATCTTGAATTTCCCCGGCGTTGATGGAATGTTGTCAAGATGAGACATTTGATTCGACATTTCCAAGGTTATTAGGATCTGGAGAAATGGGCAACTCTGCTTCGGTGGTGGCGACGAGCGGCGGCGGCGGCGGAAAGGGAGGTTTTTTTCCCTTCGGGTTTGTTTGTTTGTTGTTGCCTTGTTGGTTTGTGTTCTATTAGTTCCCCTTCCAATGGCTCTAAAAACAAAGAAGACAGATCAAGATACGATTTTTAATTAAAAAAACCTTTAATTTGATTTAATTAAACAGACTTGGTTAAAAATAGGGAGGTTAAACATTTTCTTGTTCATCTTCTTCTGTTAAAAAAGAAGAACAGAGGCAAAAAAACAATTAAAATTCACAACTTTATCGACAATTTAAGATCAAATGATCAATGCAATTAACAATTAAAAAATGGGTTTTCTTTATAATGTTAATTCATGTCCAAGTTATTCCAAATATTGATGCCGCTGACAGATGTTGTAGCCTTTTTTTATATTGCAATAAAGGCAAAAAAGCAACCAAACTTTCCTCTGGAATTTTCTTCAGAAATCTTGGATTTTAATTTACTTTAAGCTAGCATCATGTGGGATTTTAGATAGCAATCCACATTGTTAAGTTTTGAAGAAAAATTACACTAAGCTTTGATTTACTTCATTTGCAAGCTCATCAAAAGTAAACAAGAGTGGGCTTCAAGGTTCCATTATTCATGCACCAAACTCTGATCAAATAAAAAAAACCCAGATTTTCCTTCAACTTAGCTGACCATTTGGTTAAGTGTTTTCTTTCCCAGATTTGTGGACATTCTAAACTTTAAAGTTCCTCGCAGCTTCTACAGACGCCATGTGAGGATTTGGTGGAAAGGAAACATCTTTATGTTATCTTTTACTTTAGAGCTGGCAAGGTAAATTGGCAACAAGTTCCATGCCTGGATAGTTAATGTAAGCTGGAACTTGTAAGAAAAAGTGCATGTTTTCAATCATTTATGAAAAATACGTGTATCCCATGATCAACTAAAGCTATGTCCCTGCCAAACAAATTCCCTTCTCGTTAAGGATGATTCAAAGATTTAGGGGTCGTGTATAATTTATGAAAAATGATCTTTAATTTTTAAAAAATAAATGTTTGTTGGTTTGAAGTGTGCGTTGTAAGTTAACTTTTGAATAAAAATGAGTAACGAAACTCAAAATCTATGAAGTACAACAAGTTTTGTTTTTCTTATATGTTTTACCACTAGTATATGATTAATCATTTGTCTTCCTTAGTAAGCAATTAAGCATTTCGGGATTTTTCTTTTGGAGCCATGTACATTCGCATTTATTGCACATATCCAATTTACTCAAGCAAGTACATTTGGCCAGTTGGCCAAATTGCTCATCTTTGTTCTCTCGTATTCTTTTAGGTCATGAGTTCTAATCTTCTAAACCCATTAGAAACATTCACCATTCTCTTAAAATATCAAACCCCGCTCCATACCTTCATTTTTGAAAAATTGAATTTTGTTTTTTTCTTTAATCGTTAACCAAATTGAAATTTATTTAAAAACCATTAATGGACCAAACAATATTTTAAATTAACTTAACTTTGTTCTAAGTTGTAGGATTCGTATTTTTGTTCCCTTTAGTTGTAGGATTTTACGTTTGTACAACACGAGATCTAACAGAAACATATCCATCTGTAGCTTGCTCTGTGGATCTCATTTGGGCCCTATTCCATTAATCTGACAAACCAGCCATATAGTCGAGAGCCCGAAATTTCTCTTAACCAGTCCCCATATTTAAGGCCTTTCTCGTTTAGAGCCTGACCCTCAATATATATGGTCTGATATTTTAAATATTCGATCGCAGAAAATATTTCATGCATTAACTGTAAAAATAAAAAAACCAGTACTTTAATTTTAAAGTTTAAAAATTTAGTTTACTATTTAGATTTAGAGACGTATGTTTATGGGTTTAAAATTTAAAGGTTGTAGTTAGAGTTTAAGTTTAGGTTTAAGGTAATATGTTAGGGATTTATGGTTTAATGTACAAACCCTAAATTCTAAGCGCAACCCCTAAATTTTAAACAACTAAACTCAAACTCATAAACCCTAAAACTAAGGTGTTTATACTTTGTAGAAACCTTTTTGTTTTCACCGCCGCATAATATAGTTACTTGTTCGGTAATTACATTAGAATTTGATTAAACACGATTAAGTCAGATTATATTTTTAAACTTCATATTATAATTCGAAATTTTATTTATTAATCTTCTTACACTCACTCAACAAATATTTTTTTTGAATATACTAATGAAATTACATGTCACTAAATGTTCAATCAAAACACACACGTTATGCACACAAATATTTAAATTCGAATCTTTTAAAATAACATCAACTTCAATCCAACAAACCCTAACAACCTAAAACAATTAGTAAGAGGATGATTAGGCAAATTTTTGTAAATCTAAAAGATAATAATTCCAAGATAAAGCGAATTTTGAATTCCAAGTTATAAAGAATACTCATCAGTCATCATAGGGTTTGTTTTGTTCTGTTGTAGTGGGCCTGTGCAAAAAAGGTTGAAAACTTCAGCAAAAGGGTTGCCTATCTCTGTCGCCGTGTTAAATAATTTTGTCTGAAAATATTCCCCATCTCCTCCGGCTACATCTCCGGTCAGGTAAATTTCTTCTTCCACGCCAATTTACTTCCCGAAAAAGCTAATTACTCGCAAACCCAAAGTTTACCTGGTGAAATTTGGTCACTTTAGGTCTTATTTCACTGTACAATCTTAGATTTGGAGTTTTAATTTCTTGCATTCTCTCCTTAAGCTTAGGGTATTTTCTCTTTAAGCTAAAGATCGGTTTCGTTTCTGGGTTCTTGTTTAGCTGCAGGTTTTGCTTATTAAAAAATGCGATCTTTACCTTGTTTTCTCACCCAAATAAAGCATACTATTGAGCGATTCCGAGTGGGTCTCTGGTTATGTGCGATTAATTGTTCCTAATGAGATTAACTAAAAAAATGATGAATGATGGAGTTTTATTTGCTGGAAAAAGATTTTAATTATTTGTTGCTTTTGTTTTAATCTATCATTTTCTGGGAAGCATTTTACTTCATTCGTTACCGTTGCTTTCAGGTTGAAGGTGATTATGTTTACTGGATATATCCTGGAGAGGGCTCGTGATCTTTTCAGGTATGCTCCGGTCCTAATAATTTGTATCCGTGACTAAAATGCGTGTGTAATGGCCCGGATCATCATGCGATTTCAACAGTATTTTTGAGTTACTATTATGTCTGAGTTACCATATAGCATAGAAATATCAGTCAAGTTATATTATTGGTAAACCAGAAGTTAGAATTAAACTATGAACTTGCTGAGTTTAATAAATATAGAGATTGCTTAATATTTGTATATCATGTTTAGTTTGGGGACTCGTTGAAATCTTCATCATGGATGGTATAATAGAGCCGGCATCATATATGATATACGAGAAAAGTTGCATAAGGTTTAACGCTATCTGAATTTGCAGGTGTTCTGGTTGCAGTATTTATTCTGAAAGCTTCCATTTCAATTATCCCCTTGGTTGGTAAAAGCTATGCTACCGCCTGGAGCAAAAGATACTCATCTTCGTGATAGCAACAATCAAAAAGTCCACCCTCAACCCATGGAAGAGAGCAAGAACCAGAATCCCGAAGCTGTGGAAGCTCTCATATCCAAATTATTTACGAACGTCTCCTCCCTCAAGTCGGCTTATATTCAGTTGCAAACTGCGCATACCCCCTATGACCCTGAAAAGATCCAAGCTGCTGATAAACTTGTAATATCTGAGCTGAAGAATCTATCTGAACTGAAGCACTTCTACAGGGAAAAGAACCCTAAGCCAGTGTGCGTTTCTCCTCAAGATTCTCGTTTAGCTGCTGAGATCCAAGAACAACAGAGCCTGCTGAAAACCTATGAGGTTATGGTTAAGAAATTTCAGTCTGAAATTCAGAATAAGGATTCTGAGATTCGACAGTTGCAGCAGCAAATTGAAGATGCAAACCAGAAGAGAGTGAAACTCGAAAAGAATATAAAGCTTAGGGGCTTGTCTATGAAGGAATCTGGAAGCTCAGGAGAATTAAATGGAGCCTTTCCTGTTGATTTGACACCTGAGCTCTTCACATCAGCTGTTGAATCTGCTTTCAAAGCTATTCATGATTTTTCTAAACCATTAATCAACATGATGAAAGCTGCCGGCTGGGACCTTGATGCTGCCGCCGACTCAATTGAACCCAACGTTGTTTATGCCAAGAGGGCTCACAAGAAATACGCATTTGAGTCCCACATTTGCCAGAGGATGTTCAGTGGGTTTCAACAGGAGAATTTCTCCATTGAATTAGATAACGCTACGGTCAATAAAGAGAGCTTCTTCCACCAATATTTGGCTCTGAGGGAGATGGATCCATTGGACATGTTGGGCCAGAATCCTGATTCCTTATTCGGGAAATTTTCCCAGAGCAAGTACCTGATGGTTGTTCATCCGAAGATGGAAGCTTCATTCTTCGGAAATTTGGACCAGCGTAATTACGTGATGGGAGGTGGGCATCCTAGGACTCCATTTTACCAAGCCTTTCTGAAATTGGCAAAATCTATTTGGCTTTTGCATAGGCTAGCTTACTCATTCGACCCTATCGTGAAAGTCTTTCAAGTTAAAAAGGGAAGTGAGTTCTCAGAGATCCACATGGAAAGTGTAGAGAAGAATTTGATAATGGACGAAACCAATGAGAAGCCCAAGGTTGGGCTAATGGTCATGCCTGGCTTTTGGATTGGTGGCAGTGTCATCAAGAGCCGAGTTTATCTTTCCGGACTGAAGGTTAACGAGTAAATTACCAGCACCATGCAAATCTATCTATAGTTTAACGAGTAATTCACATACGTACCAATATAGTGTGCTGTTCATCTTTTCGATTTGCTGTTATTGCTGTAGTTATGCAATCTAGTAATTGTATCTCGTCATCGGAGCTCACTGTTTCTCGATGAAGTTCCTTTGTCTTTGTGTGCTTCAACTGTTCTTCTAGGTTCAATTGCCTGCAAGTATGCTGCAAGTCAGTCCCATGATTTGAACTCATCTGTTTCTATGCTTTTCTTGTGCCCTTAGATTACTGAAAGACCAGATGTAAGCAAAAGGTTATGGTTATGAATCGTTCATTTCGAAGATAGTGTTTGATCATCAATGTTTCCCTTTCGTATACTTGATTTTTCTATTACAAGTATCTCATTCATCTCAATTCTCAGTTCAAACCCTTCACGTCTTGACCGATGGCCAAGCTCCGCCTCTTCCTGATTCTCGTCTTTCTCTCCGTCTTTCACGTTAACACGGCACAGTTGAGTCGTTCGTAGCTACACTGAGACATTCGAGACAACCCCGAGCAAGGACCTTCATCGAGGTCTCATGCCAGACCACTCGGTATCCGGCCCTATGCATTAGATACCTTGCACGTTACGCCAACTCCAGCATTCGGAACGAGCAGGAACTGGCCCAAGTTGCCTTGACAATAAGCCTATACAAAGGCTCGTTACACAAGGTCGTACATGTTGAAGGTGGCTAAAGAGCTGGAGTCAGTCAAGGCCAAAGAGTATCCAGCCGTGAGAGATTGCTTGCAACAAATAGACGATAGCGTAAACCAGCTTAGCCAATCGATCAGAGAGCTCCGTCGATGCAATTCGAAAGCTGGGATTACCGATGACATTTTCTGGCACATAGATAACGTCGATACTTGGATCAGTGCTGCCCTAACCGATGCTAGCAATTGCGTCGATGAGTTTCCGGGGCGTAGGATGAGTAAACTGAAGGCCACCATTAAAGTCAGAGTGACCAACGTTGCGCAGCTAACGAGCAATGCACTGGCCTTGTTTCACCGATCTGCTGCCAACAAGAAGCCATAAAGCTTATGTTATGTCAATACATGAAAGTTCTATTCGATTGGATGTTAAATAACTCAACTTGATTTGGCTCAAATCGTAATTTTAAAAATTCGACTTGATTTGACTTAAATCGTAATTTTATAAACTTGACTCGAAAAAATCAAATAAAGTTTGAGTTATAAAATGAGATTCAAATAATTTAATTTTTAGTACTTAGTAGATCGATTTTCAAGTTCGAATTGAGTTTCTCAACTTTGTCTAATATATGTATATCACATATGAAAGATATGAAAAAAATATATATGTATATCGTGTATGGTTATAGAAAGTCGTTCAAACTGGCATCAATTAGTACTATAATATTATAAATATTTACAATTAAATTTGAACAGAAACTCGAACTCAACTTGACTTGACTCTACTTGACTAGAAAAAAGTTTCAAATAAAGTTTGAACTATAAAATAGGACACTCATCAACTCGACTAACTCGAATTTTTTAACTTGACTCGAACAAATACTCACCCCCTAACACTAGGAGTGTATATATTCCGTTTTAACCGAATTAATCGACCGAAACCGAAACTTTTTCGATTAATCGGTTGGTTAATTTTATGTAAAATCAGTTAATAGTTTTATCAAACTTCGATTATCAGTTAATTCGATCCGAAAGCGATAAATTAACCGAATTAATAAAAAATATTATATACTAAATATATATTATATTTATTTTTAGTGAAAAATGAAAATTGGAAGTTCTCTCTTCCAGCTTTACCAATTATCAATATGGAAAAAAAATCAAATTTGCATTAGACCAAGTACTTTAAAAGGTTTGATTTGGGGGTACTACCTTCCATAAAAGTAACATCTAGAATTAATAGATGTAATCCAATCGATAGGTTGATTAAGGTAGTAAACAGTTTGATATTATTTAAGTAGGTTTCGAGTTTAAATATATGTAAAAAATATTTCACTAAAAATTTAACCACTAAAAATAATTAGTTAAAGACAAAATCATAAAAATTGAAAAAAAAAATAGATGTACTCCAAAAGGTCAATGTGCAAACAAGAGATAAATTCGAAGTTCAATGGTTTGATTTGAAAGGTTTAGTATTGTTATAATAATAGTTTCCAACGTGAAGGAACATACTTGTTTATCCCACGGACTTTTCTAAAAATCAATATAAGATAAATATTTAATGTATTGATGATATATAATTTTATATATCATTAATAAATTAAATGTTAAGACGTTATTGTTAAGAAATATTATAATTTTTACTTTTAAAAATTCATTTTTTTATAAAAAAAATTATTACCTTGTGCTTTAAAAATTCATTTTTATAATATGTCATTATTTCATTCATTGATGATATACATTTTTTCGTATATATTAAAAATTTGTTACCTGTGAATTGTGATAATCAACACCGTCCATGGGTTTTTTTTTTTCAACGATGAAAATCAACGTTTTGCATTCGTTTTATCAACACGGTGCAAGCTGTGCCAACGCAACTTGTCATAGTCAAAATCATTTCTCAAATAATGTGGATAAGGATGATGTTAATGATGATTAAGCATATGATTAATTTGTGTTTTGCCAATAGATCGTTGGATTAATTAAGAATATGAAAGGAAACAAGAACGAAAATAAAAGCTTTTTTTATAAAACGTAAAAGAAAAATGAAAAGTCATATATTAATGAATCATTTAATGTTTTTTTAATATGTTGGTGTAATCTTAGCTCTTTAATAATGCACACATAGTACTCGAACCCGGATCACCTAGATGAAATACACTATCTTTTATCATTGAGATCACTCCACATATTTGTATCATCCAATGTTAAATACCTAAATCAATTGTTAAACTTATAAATCAGTTTTGTTCAACCCTATAAAAAATAAGTGTTAAATTTGTTAATTTATATTTTATTATTAATCTTTGTACTATGTTTAAGTTGTATGTTCTTTATTTGATATTTTGAGCTGATATAATTTCGTCATACTATATTTGCACTATTTGGATCATAATTGAAAATTTAAAAATTTGAAAGCACTAAGACTAAGCAAAACCAAAATAAAGCAAAACAGATTAAATTCATAACTAATACGTAGGATCTGTTTGGTAAACGACAGTTTGAGCTAAAATTAAAGATTTGATCGGTCAAATTCATTAATTTAGATGTTTAGTGAATAACATATTAAAGTAAAATCTCTAGTTTTGAAAAAATTACTAATGAGAGCTTTTTGAAAATTAGAGATTTTAACATTGGCATACATCCCTTATGAAAAAATGGCATGATAACATTTTAAATTCACTTGGAATATTTATATTATGCTGTTAATAAATAATATATATATATTCTATAAAATATTAACTCGTTGAAAATTTTAATCCAAGCAGTTTTTCTTTCCAGGCACCCAGCCTCCTTTTGTATACTTCCTACTTTATTTAATCTTAGCATTCCAACTAATAAATTAATGTTTCATTTCAATGGCGTGATCGGAAGGATTTCGATGTATTGTTATTAAATCAGTTGATAATACATCAACAAAAATCAGAAATCATTAAAAATTACCTCAAACTTTAATGTTTTTTTTTTCCCTTCAAAAAACCCCTAATCACTAAAGCCCATTGCTGCCATTTATCATCGTCGATCTCTCCTCC